>CM066918.1:25533215-26133215 GCA_033964015.1 Scolanthus callimorphus | reverse complement strand
CGATTGTAAATATTCATGTTGGTTTGTAATTTGATTCCATTATTGCACCGGAATTTTTGTGCCATTGAGCGAATATTCTCCCCTCTTGTTGGCTTAGAGACGAGTTCTGATGAATTGTTTCAACAAATGCCTTTCAAAATAAATAAATTTTCGAAGAAAAGGGCGAAAGGGAGAAATTCCAACCCAGAAAGATTTAAAGCCGCCATTGTTCTGACCTGTTCTGTGCAAATACATCTATGTAATGGAGGTAGCAAATATAATAAAGTGAAGTGAAGATTAATGAAAATTTTATAGATTTTGATAACACACAGTTACGGCTAAAACTTTTCAACGTATGTATTTTTAGACTTAGTTTACACTAGAGCAAATATCTCCGGAGACGAAAATTTCTACGGAGACGCGTTTTCAAATATACGGATCGGTGAACCGTTTACACTACGAAATGCCACGGATACAAATGTACCCGAATACATGATCCCACTTTCAAAACCGTAGACGCGTCTCCGGAGAAATGACCCCAATCCGTGATAGTTTGATCCCGGATTGACAAATTTGTGTGTAAACGGCAAAACGTCTCCGTTGACAAATGATACCGGATTGGTCATGTATCCGGGACAATTTGCCCTAGTGTAAACGGGGTCTTAAAGTATTTCAATAAAATTGTATAAAACCATCAATAGCCTGTTTACTGACTGTCAAAAGCGGAAAGACATTACAAAAGTAATTTTTACCGAAAACTGTCGATCATTCACTGATTAAAGCGTTGAAACAGAGAAACGACACGGTATTATGTTATTTCACTTTTATTAACGAATTTTATAAAAAGTGTTTGATATCTACTATTTCCGGAACCAATCAGGGCGCGCGAAAATGGCTTCACTGATTTGGTATTTAACAAATAGATCTCGTTTTGCGTGCGTGTGTACTGTAATAGATACACAGATGACGTCACAGAATGTCATGAACAAAAAAGTACGCAACGAGACGCAGTCGAGACTGTTGTTCATGGCATTCTGTGACGTCTTCTGTGTATCTATTACAGTACATACGCACGCAAAACGAGATCTATTTGTTTTATACAACAACAAAAGCGATTTTTCTAAAGAAGAATGAGCTCAAACAGTGCGCACATTTCAAACTCGGTTTTGTTTGCATGCGCGCGCTATGACGTCAATCGTGTGTGTGTACTCTAATAACACACGGCCTGTCAGCCAATCAGAGCGCGCGTTTTACTAGTGTTGTTGTAAAGATCCTAATGGTCAGCTCTAATAGTCGATATTAGAATATATATTTATTTGTAACAATCATTTCGTGTATTCTAAGTGACCGTGTCCCTTGAACCTGAATCACAACTCGGTTCGCTAAGACGGAAACTTCCCCCGGGACCAGGGCATGATATTTAACAAATAGACCTCAAGGCCGAATGTGCTAGGGCGAGAGGTCTAATTGTTTTAATATAAACCAACTAGTTGGTCAGTTTTGGCAATGAATACCATTATTTTATGTTGAAAAAGTCAATTTCTTGCAAAGAAAGGTGGTGGTTTTGACAGGCACGGTCTATCACTAATAGACCATTAGTTGCTCAGCCAATCAGAATGCAGGATTTGTAATAGACCATTAGTTGGTTTATACTAATTAACAATAGACCTCCTCGGCTTGGGCGTAATGTTTCCCATTTCAGATCACGTGGCATTCCCAGTATTTTCTCTTTCTTTTTCTGTTACGCACCAAAGGATATATGAATATGGAAGCATTCCAAACAAAGAGAGAATACTCATGACAATGCCACGTGATCTGAAATGGGCAAAACATTATATGCTTCATCGCTGAATGTCACAATAGTCGCCTTATTTGAATATGAATGGTCCTTTTGTTTGATTATGCCTCGTTCTATTAGAAGACGACTTATGGCATTCAGCGATGAAGTAGATACCCCCAAGCCGAGGAGGTCTATTACACTACGATTTCGAATTTTCTATAAGTCAATAGATAGCTAACGATAGTTGACTATTTGACTAATAGACAACGTGAGCGAGTAGTAGAAACCCACTAGCATATTACGATTTGTTGCAAAAACGTATTTATTTTAATGCCTTTTGATTTTTTTACGCTAGCGTTTTCGCTACTCACTATCTATTCCGTGTAGCGAGCCAATCAGATTCCAGGATTCGTGATAGTATAATGCGAGTGGGTTTCTACTAAACACTATTAGAATACTTTACTTGTATTGTGTACTCGGTGTACTTTATGCTTGAACGTTGGATGTCGAATGTTGCTCAAATTTAGTAAACAGTCCATTTTCGTAGTCTACTGTTCAGTATGTTTCGGCTCTTTCATGTTTTAATTTTTTTTCCGCTAAATTCCGTATAAAATTAGGCGTGATTCAGAATGTTTGTTTTTGCACTCTATCCCGCTATATTTAGACGTGATATCTGTATTATATAATGTTCCATATTGGTTTGAAATATAAAAATCCCAAGCCCAAAACTACCGCTTTTGACAAAATGACTACAGTACAACTTGTCCGTATTTGTCAGTGGTTTTAAATATCGCCTAAACGACCTAACCATTTAAATATCATAGTCTAGTTATTTGGCCGGATTTTAAATACCATATTAATATTTAACAACTATATATTTACGTTTTAAATATATTATCCTGAAGAGAACAAATATAACCGGCTTCAAAAGAATTTTCGCGGACCTAACATAATTAGACAAAAAAACAAGGTATCAAATTAAAAAAAATGGTTCTATCAACTGAACATTTTGTATTCTCTTGTACATGTAAACGTGCGTCGTACTTTGGGTACCGAATGTAATTAAATGCCTTCCCTGATTTTGGAATGACCTCTGCACACAATGAAAGTCACAACCTCGTCCAGGATCGTGAACGTACTTGACTTGTTTTACAAGAATAGCGTCAATGTTTTTGCTTCGAAAAGTGACTTCTCGATTCAACGGCCCACACACAACATTTGCTCCTATTTTGATATAGAATGATTTACATCGAATTCTCAATTGAGTAAATGAGCTTTCCAAAGGCTACAAAGACATTATTTGGTCGGGTCTTGAGGCTGACTTTCTCTTGCTAGAGTACAAATCTGATCGACCATGGCCAGTTTTTCAAGTTCACGCTATTTTCTGGCACATGCGCGATAGAGAAGTGCGCAGCATTTGCGCGCAGCATTCTCGAACCCAGAGCTCCCCGGCTCGTCTGCTCGCGGTGGAGGCTCTGGTGACAGCCATTGACGCATGCGCGAGATTTAATACAGAGCCGCCGAGAGAAAGATCTTTCAGCGCATGCTCCACCAACGCTCAAAATCAACCAATCAGCGACGGCCCTCAAATGGATGTCCCCAGAGCTGGGGAGCTCTGGGTACGAGAATGGCGCGCAGAGGCTATTTTTTCGAAGTTGAAAACCACAAGAAAACAAAAATGTGAAAGTGTAAGGAGATAAAATGTAGCCTCTGCTCGCAGGGAAGTAATTGCTACTGCTTCGCACAGGGTATTTCTGCAGAAACCCATCCATGGGAAAAGCTGAATTTCCTATGGTAGAAGAATGGGAAATGTTCGGATTTCCCATGGCTATCCATATGGCCATATGAATTCCGAACACTTCTCGTGCGTATGCCTTGAATGGGTTTCTGCAGAAATTCCTTGTGTCGTATGTAATGTATTTGTCAACTTTCATGTCGACATCACTTTTTTAGCTACTGAAAGATTGAGGTAAATCGAATATTTCTAATGCATTATTTTCTCACAGAAAACAAATTGAAGATTTCGCGATCTAAAAAAAAACATATCGAGCAAAATAATTTTGTTGCAGGTTTCTGTGTGGTAATTAATAAATGAAATTAATAATTATTACTTAATAATTAATTAATTAATTAATTTAGAGGGCTTGAATATTTGCCAATCAAACCCGTTTGTCCATCAGATACGTCAGAAATTCATATTATACTATCTTTAAAAGTAGGCAGCTGAAATTTTCACCACACTCCCCACTAGTGCAGACACCATTCAGGAATTCTTACTTTGCACCTAAACAAACGAAATTCCAATGAATTTCTCCATGATTTTATTGCCTTACGCGGACCTTCTTAGACCCCGTCCACACTACACCGTCCACACTACAACGCCGAAAACGATCACCGAAAACGGCGAAAACAATGATAAGTGTGGACGCGAATCTTTTTGAAAACGGAGCAAAAAGTATCCGTTTTCGTTTGAAAACGATGTAGTGTGGACGGGGTCTAACTAGGAGCAGAATGATGAAAAATGCAGCCGCACGGCTTAGAATGGGCAGCAAACCACAGAGTTCCCGCGTGCATTCCATTGTATAATAAAATTACGTTTTTGCAGCCTACCTATTTGTATAATAAATTTTACGCTTTAAAAAAACTAAAATAGTAAAAAAATATTAAGTTCGCGCTCTCAAAGTGACATCGTGCCAAAATGAATTTGGGTTGGAGAAATAATTAGAGCACGCATTTGGAAAGAAGCTTTTTTTCTCAAACGCATTTCTTGGTAGCGGGGAAAATCAAAATCTGCTTATCAAAAGTAAATATCAGGGAAATACATTTTCTGAAATCTATTCTATTACGTCTGTGATATTTGAAAAAAATATATATTCACTGTTCGTGCCTACTTACTGCTCTAAACAAATCACCTCGCAGTCCCATGATCACTTTCGGTCTTCTCTTTGGTCTTTTCTCTTGGACACCAACGTTTCTTGAAAAGGCTATATAGTCATGAAGTGACTCTTTGAAGGACTTTCATTTTCCTTACAAATGCTTGCTGCCATGATGCACCCGAGAGCCTAGCGAACTCACTTTAAATAAAGTCTAATCTGCCTATTACTATCAGTATTGCCTGTCTTTATTAAACTCTGATCTCTGGCCCATAAACAGCCAAAGCAAACATAATAGCAAGACCAAAAAGCATGCCGAAGTTCTGTAGAGCAAAAGTTTTTAAGTTTTGTTTTACAGACCCTTCACCTTCTTTAGCCGACATCTCATTCGCCTCTTGAAGCTAGAACAAAAAAGCACAACAATTACTTCAGTGTCAGTACTACATAACAGTGACCAGGTGTGTGTATGTGTGGGGAATAGGGGGGGGGGGGGGGGGGCGCATATAAAAAATTCGCGTGGAGGGCTCGACTGGCAATATGGGCGTTACAAAGACAAAGCTACAGTACAAGTAACTTAACGACTTGAAAGTGCACATCTAAGTGATGGTAGACCTTTGAACACGACTAATATAAGTGATAACAATAGCGACAATAGGTTATGCAACGCCAACTTTTTTGTGGGTCTGCCCTGGTATATAGAGGGGTTTCAATAGAAGGTGGCTACAGGTGGCGAACCGCCGGCAAGAGGGAGAGCCTTCCCAGGAACAACTCACGGCCGCGCTATTTCCGGTTTTCGTACTTACCATGTCAACAAGAGAAATGTAAATAAACATTCCACCCGCCAGTGCATAAATCCATTTGACTGCGGGAGTGTTGTAACCAAGCAACAGGCCAATAACCAAACCAAGAAAACAGGAACACGCGGATAAGAAATTGAAGAACATGGCTTGTTTGTACGACATGCCGCCGTTTAGGAGAACAGCAAAGTCACCTGAAAGAAGTAAAAAAAAATAGCTATAATGTTTCCACTTTTAGTTGTTGTTAAATGATACTATGGCAAGTGTAGCATTGTTTACGATGCTTTTTATTTCAAGTCTGTAATTTACTATCTTCAACTATCATTTGCGCTGCCAAACGGTAAAATCTTTCATAAACTATCAAACTCCATGATAGTCAATGAAAGTGCACGATAGTTGGTGGTCAAACATACATGATAGTTGGAACTCTCACCAACTATCATGAGCTATCATGACCGTTTTGGCCGCTACTTTACTGTGTAGCTTATATGATAAATAGCGAAAAAGGTCTCACCTAGTTCGTGAGGAAGCTCCTCACAGAAGATCGCCAATGCAGTGCTTAGCCCTTCTAATGTCGAACTAGAATACCCTGCTCCTATAGCAAGACCATCAATAAAATTATGTAAGGCATCACCAATAACTATCATCCAAGCAACAGGAGCTATGTGGTTCTTCTTCTTGGTACTGGTAGGTGATTCGCCTTGCTTGACGTCCACCATCAAGTCTGCTTCACTGGGTTCGGAATTAATTTCATTCTCCCCACCAGAGCAGAGTTTTGTGACAATACTACTGTCTAGCTTTTTATTGAGATCATTGCTGATACAGAAGCTGTTTCCATGAGTTCTATGATGGTCCTGCTTGTAATTATACATCTCAAGTTGGACTTCTGCAATTTCTGAGCCAGGTATCTCCCCTTTCCCATTGCTTCCTGGAAAAAATATATTCATATCACCTTAGTATTATGGGAGAGCGGGAGACAGGGCTGAAATGCGGTTAATTACATCTAACCTAGCCTGCATTTCAGTCGTCCCTTCGCTCTAGAGAGACTTTGCGAGAGGAGACGTCTAAATTCACCATAGGATTTTCTGATCGATTATGCAATCACAGCCTACTGTCTGTGCGTGAAAAATATACTTAAAATATTTCCGCTCATTAATTGTCAACGAAGAGCGCCAATCTCGAACATGGCGGACAAACATTGAAGTTCAACTGTCAAAACTTTGAAGTTTCACACGCCTACAGAAAATGTTTTTCTCGCGAGTGAGAAAGTTGCAATCGAGGCCTTGTAGGGATTCTCAAACCGCGCCAAAAAAAATCGAAAACACCGTTTTCCGCATGGACTTTTCGGGGATGCGCTCATTTGTTAGCGTAAGCCTTTCATACACCACAATAACGTATTGTTGTAACACAAATTACCACTGTAATCGCAGACTATTTCACTAATTTTTGCACACCGCGCAAAAATGCGGACAACACCGCATCACCACAAACCCAAAGGCCCCCCTCATCCATGATATTTTTGTTTGTTTGAACCAATACATCAACATCAGTACTTGCTTTTGATAACTTCATTGTTGATGAGGTACATCCATGCATGCCAGGGTCCTCTCCTCACCACCCCCCATGTGGTGAGGGGAGGTACAGGTCAAGCCTGGTCACAGGCTTTCCCTTTATGAAGTGAGAAGGTACTGCTGGATGTGTGCGAGCACTCAAGGTTTGCGGTGACGTCACAATCTAACCGAAGGAAGCCTGCCCCAGAATACCAAGGAATAGGCTAGTACAGGACCGTTATCTCTACCTCTATAACAATGTTTCAAATACTCCATAATATACCTTTGCTAGGGCAGGTTGAGAATGTGAGTGTCCATGTGCATGGGAGTGGCCTGCATTATCTGGATCCTTGAATCTTATGTACATCTTCATCACATATTCCAGGAAGAAAAACAAGTAGATGCCACCAGCTATGACTGTACATTTATATAAGTAGGTTATACTGCCATCGTAACCAAATCCAAAGGTCTGAAAATAAATCATACTGGTATGTTACAACGAGAAAGCTAGAAAAAGTACAGTGTAGGAGCCTTTACAGAGATACCTGTACCATAACCTCTCACCTTTAGAATGTGTGAGATGGGGGTGCTTTGGACCTACAAAATGCTTTTGCACTGTGAAATTGCTTAAAATGGAAAATTTGGACACCCAAAGTGAAAGAGCGGGAGACGAGGTGGAAATGCAGGAGTCTTATAACGCAAAAAGTTAAGTGGGAGGGTTGGCAACTCTGAACTTTATAAACTTTAAAATGTATAACAATAAAAACAGATTTAACATCAATTGCCAGCTTTTTAAAAATCTTAAACTAAATTCAGCCAATTAGAGCCCTGACACAAGAGGGTCATTGATGACTAAATTTCGGCTTGGTGACCACAATTTTGGAGGTAGTTGCCAAATGGCACCCCATCTTTACAAGTTCAGCTGAGATCCACATTTATGTGGTGACTTAATATTGTTTTTTGGTGACGTAAAATTGTTGAATTGGTCGCCAATGGCACCTAGAGAAAATAGCTAATGCTGGGCGGCAGGTACAAAACGCAGGTCACAGGTCACATCCCTCCCACCCACACCCATTGATGATTGCATTCAGCCGTTGATGATCGTCTCAATGGACACATGCGGGATGTGGATGTGCGTGAACCGCTGACTTGACGATTTTCTATTTTTTCACATGCCATTGTTCTTCCTTCCCTGCTAGCAGAGGCCTCTTTTCTCTGCAGTTCGCTGGCTGAGGTTCGCAGGGAAAAGAGACCTCTGCGCTGGGTTGAAACTCGCTTTGTTTTGCTGCCGTCTACTTCCTTGAACAGTTTGCTGACCGTTTCTTGAGCCCACCATATGCGCACGCATATCTACAGACGTTTTCCGTTATTGTTTGAGCCCCCCAGCGGAACACGTCTGTAGATATGTGTGCGCATATAGTGGGTTCAAGAAACGGTCAGCAAACCGTCCAAGGTTGTGGACAGCCATCCTCGCGTGCCAGGGTCCGTCCCTCATCTCCCCCCAGGGGACAGAGGAAAAGGAGGGAGGTGAGGGAAGGACCCTGGCGCGCGAGGATGGTGGACGGCGGCAAAACAAAGCAAGTTTCGACCCAGTGCAGAGGTCTCTTTTCATCGCGAACCTCAGCCAGCGAAAAAGAGAAAAGAGGCCTCTGCTAGCAGGGAATGTTCTTCCTTGAGGGTTCTGCGCATCCTGGTGCGACTCTCCGTCGGTTAACCGTTCAGAACAAATCTGTCCAATAGGAGCGCCAATTTTCCCACCTAATAATGATGTTTTTAGAAGGGAAAATCTGACCATGCGATGGGAAGGTAAAAGGGTTCTCATGATGGAATTTTTTTGCTATCAGTTATGGCTATTTATAGCGATCGCTTAGATTACTTCTTAACTGCGACAATCATTTACTTTGTTACTTGTTTAACGTTAATATTTACCATATTCGTTTTTTGGATGAGAAAATAATCCGGGGTCCCGTCGCGCTGTTATTTCTCTATCCAGTTTCAGGAAGTATGTTAAAGAATGTTAAAGAATGCTTGGTTGCCAGTAGCGCCGTTGAGACCCAGCATAATTCAGCTTACGAGCTGCATGTCTGGGGAGTCCGTCTCAAACATTTACATTTTTTTATTCATACACGGCAGTTCTAACCATTCATTAGAATCCATTTGGGGCCGAGTGATTTGAAGTCCACGTAGGGCATTGGCAGGCAATACCGCTTTTCATTCATTCAATTTGGAATATACTACATTTGTGTTTTTCAAAAAGCTCTCGCACTCACCATCAGTTCAATACAAATTGAATGGGAAAGTTGTATGTCTTGAACCCACAGCTCCCCCAGCTCAAATCCTCGGGAGGAGGCTCTGGTGACAGCCACTGACGCATGCGCGAGATTTGATACAGAGCCATTGAGAGAAACAACTTTCTGCGCATGCTCCAATGTTCAAAACGAGCCAATCAGTCCCCAGAGCCTCCCAGCAAGCAGACGAGCCCTTGGTACGAGAATGATGTCGTACTACACAAATGCCTCGATGAGGTGTTTCCATATAGTAAGTGGGCCGATTAAGTGCGGCTGCAGCACAATAATCGCACCTGGCATTAAGGAAAAGCTTTGGAAGAATGGAAAAAGTACGCCAAAACATGCCACCAAGGGAAAGGCTGGAGATGATAAGTGAACAAAACAGGATAAGACAGGACCACAGCTGTATACCGCAATTGAATAAATGCAAAGCACTCAATATACAAGTAATATGACATGCGTACACAAAAAATAGAAAATCGTCAAGTCAGCGGTTCACTCACATCCACATCCCACATGTGTCCATTGAGATGAAAAGTCTGAATGCGATCTTCAACGGGCATGGGAGGGAGGGATGTGACCTGTGACCTGCATTTTGTACCTGCCGAATGCTGGGCCTTGTAGACATGTGCCATTTGAGGGTCTGGAGCCAGGGTATTTTTCCAGCAAGTGTATAGTTTGAGAAATAGTGGCCATCCTAGGTTTTCCAGACTGACCTCATAAACATTAATTTAGATTTAAAGCCCAAGGGTACAGTACTTTGTTAGGTCACACTTACATTAGGTATGAGATGAAATATTCCACTTCCACTAAGAACTCCTACTGCTAGAGAGACCATAAATAGAAGGAGTGTCTTGTAGAATGCCTGACTCATGAATGGCACCACAAATGCACCAACAAGAGATGCACAGCTGATGATTGTCACAGACAAGAACCCGTATCCCCATGCTGAAACAAAATGTTTGTTGGAAAGTTCAATGGGTGTTTTGTTAACACATTGACCCATTTTTTTTTTGGGGGGGGGGGGGGATGAAGGGCCCTACTGAACAATGCTTCTGCAATTGTAGGTTCCCTGGATGAATTATAATTATAATTATTGACATTGAAGAACCACTGAGAAGTAATAAACCCTTTGACAATGCCCAGCTGGTTCCTATGGCCACTTGTAGGGATGTCAACTCTTACATGTATGTATCTCCCGATTTTGCCAGGAGTCTCAAGATTTTTTGATCCATTGGGAAAAATTCAAGAGGACTGCCATACATTTACTGTATTTCTCCTGGAAGAATTTAAGGAAATTTAGCCATTTCAAGGCGGTGTCCAGACTTTTGAAGTCCTGGGGTCGACGTCCCGCTCAAAAACAGTTCAACAATGTTGAAAAAATGTGTGAGGGATTCCCACTTACCTTTCGTTTTTGACTGTGGAGAAACTATTTTTGTCTTTTTATTTGTTGAGATTTTGCATGATTTTCCTTCTATTTGTTGAACAATGGCTGGACAGACCTTTTGAAAATCCTGCCCATTGAGTGATGTCTTGTTAATTGAATACACATCTAGTATTGATGATGCAGAGAGGCACTGAAACAATAAAATAGCATTATTTATATTCTGCAATTTTGCATTCCCAACTACGTAACCATCTTCAGTTGCAATAGCTTGACTTGCACCATATGATACAAGTAAAGTAATAATGCAACACTGATTTTAATGTCTATTGTGCACATATTGTGCCTTTTTGAAATCTGGGTTTTAAAAAATCAATTCCCCCAGAGTCCTGAATCTTGCAGCTGGCCAACAGGATAATGGCCTCATGGTTATCTGAATGAAACCAATCGCACAGTGATTACACCAATTCTGGACAAAACCTATAGGAGTGATTACAAAGTAATTGCAAATTATGCCTGACAGTCATCTGAAATCTGCCCTAATTTAATCTATTTGTTCAGCTATATTTTTGATATTTGATTCATCATCTTCAATTCGCCCCCCATACAATTGAAGATAAATCCTTGAAACTTCACATGAGCTGGACAACCACAACTAACAACATTTTTCAGTAACTTTATTGAGAATTTCTTATAAATTTCCAGGTCCAGACATCCCTTCACACAATCCCTATATAAACCCTATAATACTTCAATGTTGTGGTACACAAACAATTGTCTTGGGTCACCTGCATGGTTACACTGGAAAAATAGCATTTGCTGTGGGTCATTGTTGATAACAGCTATGAGAAAAAAGTGTGAAAGGAAAAAATAGGTATTTCTAAATTTTGAACAATGAGGGTTTTTTAGAGTCGCATTTTATCGCCACTACCTTTACATGGTAGACCCCCACCCCCCCACCCCGGGGGGAGGGGGGGAGGGACAGAACAGTAAGTTTATATTACTTTCGTTGCAAATGCACAGGTACCAGGTATTACCTACTGTTTGAAAACGAAAAATACTAACAACTTGCACGATGATCTGGGATATCGTCGGGAAAACAAACAATAAAATGAGCACTAGTTTAATTTGAGAAGCTGATTAAAGACACTAACGTCTTCTGTTAACTATAAGCTTATTTGTAGATTAAAGGTTACATAGCATAGTGGACGCCACGTTGAAAAGAAATTATCGCTCTCCACGTGTGCTTGTACGGTATTGTAATATAATCACGAAGATTGTTATGAAAATAAAATTCCGTTCAAAACATTTTTTTTACTTTGACCCATGATAATATTAGGTAAACAGATGGATAGAAAGATAAATTTTGGCTCAATATTATCCGATTTGCATGGAGCTACGCGCCGGTATGCAACAGATCAGAAACAAAGTCGTTTGTTAGCTTACCTCTTCGGCTACGTTGCCAGTGTTTGTAATTTTCTGATCGCCCTTGTTTCCGATCTTTAGCTCTGCCAATAAACTTCGGAAATTGGCCAAGTCAATGGTTCCGTTGTTACCAAATTTCGTAAATAAACTGTCCGCAAAAGAGTTTGGTTTGATAGTTTCTACGCTTCGAATCCCACTGTGTGATAGATGATGACCCGCTTTATTCGAGATACTTGCTTCACTTCTGTTTCTGCAGAACTCTGTCAACACAAGCAGCAAAATAAGTTTGCAAAATACACTCTTGATCATCGTATCCCGTCCAGTTTTTGTTTTGTTATTATCGACGATCCAATGGATTTGGGAAAATTTGATAAAACCTGGTATAGTTACTGACGTTCAAGGTCGAATAGTTTTTCAATCGCTTTTGACAGGAAGTAGGAACGCTAGGGTCATGTGACCTACAATTGGCATGGGAGAGGGAATGGGCACGACAATAAAACAAAAATCTTCCAAATAATCTTTACTAGGTAATACCAAAGAGAATTCAGTCCATTTGTCAAATAATTTAAAATTCGACCAAAGTTGAACTTAAACATACACATGCAGAAAATTGTTGGGATTTCAATCACGTGACATGGTGCAAACTTTCATTTCCGGTGAGATGAGGTCAGGTGGGGTCAAGTCTTGAAAATATAGTATTCATATCTTTCAGTCACCATGTAATAATAATAATAATAATAATATTTTTTTAAATAATAATAACAATCATTATTTATTATAATATATATAGATTTTTAACTGACGAAGGTTGAAGACCGAAACATATTATCAATACAATTTTTTAACATGGATCTGTGAGAAGTTGTGGTTTTCTTCATCATTTTACTCTTCATATATATAATAATCTTTATATATAATAATAATAACAATAATAATAATAATAGGAGTGGCTTATAAAGTTGGACATGGCTGGCGATCTGGAACTTATGCAGAAGGCCTGTTTGCTGGGGTCGGCGAGGATTCTTAGAAAAATTGTAGACATATTAAGGTCTTTTCCTGTCTCAAAAGCCCAATATTTTGGTGTCCAAGGTTTTTGGAGCTGCATGGTTGACGTCCCTGAAATGCGGGACACTATAACAATATAAAGAAAAGGGAGAAAGAATATGTACATAACATGTAAATATTTTCTTTTTATTTCATAGACAAACTTTAAAAAATAGATCTCTACAAGTGCCTTTATTTTTAACGATATCCCCACTAGTGGAGATATGGGAAATATGCCACACCGGGATGTACTGTATGACATGTCACAGTGAAAACACTCATTATCTATATAATAAAGTGATTGTATGGGAAATAGAAAGCATTTGCATAATTTAACCTACTTTGTGTTGCTGAGCTATTAATTAATCAATAAACTACTGCCTCATATCCAGGGGCGTTCTAGTGATTTTCAAAGAAAAAGTGATTGGGAGCGAAGTAGTGAACCTGTGCTGTTGGTTTCACTGTGGATGACTTCTTCCACTAAACAGAGATGCCTAGGGACGAGGCAGAATAAATTATATATCGATCCATCCATCCACACCTGCCTGGAATTTCCAAATCCAATCTATTAGGGAGGTATGGATTATTTTTCTTGGAATCACACATTTGGTGTTCTAAGAATGATATTTTTAAATTTTTCGCTCCTATCTGATGGAGTATACTGGATGGTACATTCATGCAATTTACATTAGTAAAAATAATCACTTGGTGAAAATAACAACATCAAAAGCAGTGGCGAATGGTAGATTAAAGATCTTCAGAGATAATGAGATCAAGGTTTAGAAATTCAAGATGGAGATGCTCTTGCCATCTGTGACTTGGAGAATCTCCAAGAATTTTATGAGATTCAGGATTTTCCATTACCGGTAAATGACCACTTGCCACCTCTATCATACAAGGCATTACCAACTCTATTGTGTGTTCCCCAAAAATATCCATCCCCCCCCCCCCCCCCTACGGAAGGGATTGGAAATTCCGGAGGGGTGGGGGGGTCAATTTACCTGATCTTTTCCATACAAATACTGTATTTTTCTTCGGAAATTCCAGAGGGGTGGGGGGGCATACTAGTCCAATACTCTGACAAATTTATGCATGGTATTGTTCTTCTCCATTGTATTGCCTCGTTCTATAATACACTCCATTGCACTCCATTGTTTTAGACAATGCCTTGTATAAATTTGTCAGTGTATTGGACAACCCTCTGGGGGGGGGGGATCATTTCTCAACACCCTTCCATGGGGGGTATGGATATTTTTTGGAAACACACATTTTAAAATTAAAATCTATGTGCGATTAAAACAACTAGATTTCACTTGTGATGTTTTCCACATGAAACTCTACATTTGAAATCTTGCTATTGGATTTTTAGTGCATCAAAGCCCTGAGAGCCAAAAGTAATGCTTCAGATACAGGTGTGGATTTCTTAAAGTTCTGAGTGCAAGTTACTTGACTTGTTATTTATCATTGCTTTGTCATCTATATACCATATTACTTCTCCACTAGTGGGATCAAGCAGTGTAATTGGCAAGGTTGCACTTGATTCTCCCTCAGAAATCTTTCGTACAATATCTGCTTTTTTCTCTCCATGAATGAGAACAGCAACAGATTTTGCCTTGTTGAGAACATTTAGTGTAAGAGTCATCCGTCGTCCCTTTGGCTTCATTTCTGTAGCCTCTGAAAACACGACCAGCTCAGATTTGTCAACTGTGGATGGACTGTTAGGGAATATTGAAGCAGTGTGCCCATCAGATCCAACACCCAGTAGAACAAAGTCTATGCCTTCATCTTTTTGCAGGAGTGATTTAAGCTGCTTCTCATAGAATTCAGGACCCTTGTCACTGGCGTGGCACAGCCCATGTAGCTGATACACAGGCATAGGATGAATATTCAAGAATGGGATGGTTGTATACTTGATCAGATTCTGGTAGATGGAGTTAAAGTTTGACTCTGAATCATTTAATGGGACACATCGCTCATCTACTATCCAGATATGGGTCATATGCCAAGGAAATGTTGGGCTGAAGAAGGCTAATTGTTTAAAGAGAGGTAATGGGCTTGATCCACCTGAAAGGGATATATGAAATACACCACGATGTGTTACTGCTTGTGAAGCAATCTCTTTGATAGTTGTAGCTAGGGAACTGATTACATAGCTGAGTGAACCAGTGACAAGTGGCTCTCCACGGAACTGCAATGGTATCAATGGTACACTGCCATCTTCAATCTGTACATCACTAGAAAACCTAATTACTTTGCCGTTAACAGAAAAATCCAAGACATCAAGTCCATCCTGACCATAAAATCTAGGCGTAGAAGATTTTATTTCATCAAGTAGTGGGGTCCATGCTTCCCAAGATGCCAAAAGACCCTCAGTGCTGATAAACAGATCATGTCTGGCATGGTAGACTCCCTGGATTAGAGCACTATATGCATCAGGGTTTGACACTGGGGTGAAGATCTGAAAGTCAGTTCCCTGACAATTATACAAAACCTTTGAATCAGCAATCATATGTTTCCAGTCTAAGAAACTTGAAACACCTGGCAGCTTTTTAGACAGGATTAAGGCTGGTACTCCAAGCATTCCACCTTGTATATGAAACACTATTTGATTAATGTTGCAAGTCTCTTTCTCAACAGACTTTGCAGAATACTCATTATTCTTGAAGATAATCCTCACATATGCTGCTCTTTCATCCAACTGCTTCCCTGATATGAAGATGAAGGGAACACCATGCCATCTGGCACTGTCTACATACATTTTTACAGCTGCAAAAGTTGGTGTTTTGGACCCTTTTTCATCAGTGCATTTATCTTCAGAACAATGGTTTCTGTACTCACTATATTGCCCTAGAACGGTGTTGTGTTGGCACAGGGGATTAATTTCTTTGAGGACTTTTATTTTATTCCTTGCAATGTCACTGACATTATTGAGGCTTCTTGGTATCTCCATGGCAACCATAGCCATTAGCTCAGTCATGTGATTTTGCATAACATCTCGTATTACACCATACTGATTGTAAAAACTGGTGCGGCCATGGCAATCACCTTTTTCTTTCAGTACAATTTCCACTCGATCTATGTGGTCTTTATTCCAAAGTGGTTCAAATGGTGTTTGAAAGTCATGCCTAAATCGTATTATCTGTTGCACTCCTTTTTTTCCAAGGTAGTGATCAATTCTATACATTTCCTCTTCTTTAAAATACTCAGCTAAAGTTTTGGCTAATTTCTTGGCAGACGGCAAGTCCTCACCAAATGGCTTCTCAAAGACCACTCTAAGAAAACCTTTATTCTCTGTAGATCTACAATGCGAGTGAATGTTCTTAGATATAGCCCCATATGCGGAGGGTGGCACTGATAAATAGAATATACGTCCCTCACTTCCAGCACCCTCCTCATTAAGACCCTCACAAAAACTTTTGTAGTCACTCTCAGTTTTGAGTTTGTGATAAGTCAAGGCGCCAATAAAATCTGCTTTTCGTTTTTCACATGTCTCTTTTGAGCACTTTATTGAAGATTTTGTCATCTCTTGCACTAACTTCTGCCCTACTTCGGGTTCAACTCTTGAAGCTGCATAAACTTTCATTTGGTTTTTCGGATCTTCTAGATCTTGGTACAGGTTAAAGATTCCTTGCCACAAGTATTTCCTCGCCAAATCGCCTGTCGCTCCGACTAAAATAAATCTAGTCGTCTTTGGCTGGACTTCAGAACACTTGATAATAGTGATAACGCTGAAGATCAAGCTAAAGCAGCTGAAAAACTTTAGAGACTCCATATTGTACGACTCGCGTGCAACCTGCTGCAACGCACAGGTAGGAAATCGACTATTGCCAAGGCGCTACTTGCAACACAGGAAGCCCGTCTTCTAATAGGGATCGACAGGCCTTATCCAGGCCCTTTCCAGGAAAAACAAATGGCGATCGAAAGAGAACGATGTTTCTTGAACATCTGCAAGTTTTGGTGAATTGTCCTGGCTACATTCCCTAAGCTATGAGGAAAAATTTAACTTACAGACCATCCAAATAAGGTAAGGGGGATTTCCTAATAAGGAAGTTTTGCAACGTCGGCAATTCGACAGCTTTTGGCGAAATTTACCAAACCCGCTTTCGACGCTTTCCCTTTTGCCGAGGGAAGGGACATAAAATTGACATATAAGAACCTAGAATGTTTGCCTAAAACATTGGCTCAGAATTATTTCACCCCCACTAAAAGGATACTAAAGTGGGAGTGGCCTAGGTTTTATACTTATAATATCTGGAACTAAAGGCCGGTTTACACTTGCGATTTTTGTGCATTTGTCGCGGCGATTTTTCTCGCGAGGAGTTGCAATTTCATCTCTCTAGTGTAAACGAGATGCAAATCCGGTGCGATTTCTGTGCTCTCTTTTCTTCAAATCGCATCAAGTTGCACAGAGTTTCGAACATGTTTGAATTCTCCGCGACATCACGTGACAAAAATTGCGGCAGATCGCGCCGAGAAAATCGCCGCGACTCGCGCGACAAAAAATGCAGCAAAATTGTTAGTGTAAACGGAGCACAAGAGGCATGAAAACAATGGAACAAAAGTCACGAACAAAGACCTTAGAACGAGACAAAAATCGTCCAGGAAAGATGAATGCGATTCGACCGGTGGAAATTAAAATAGGACATGCATCTTCCCATTTCGTTTCTTGCTAGCAGAGGTCACTTCTGTCTCTTGCTCTGTGTTTTGTGAAGTGATCTCTCACCTCTGCACACAAATGTCACTGTCCAAGATGATCGTGGACATACTTGCATTGATGACTGGTAACCACCAGCGCTTCACCACAGAGCGTTCAAATCAAACGTTTCATAAATACAATCAGAGTAGATTTTGATAGGAAAAAGAATTTCGAAAGAATTCTCGCTGAAGTTTCCCGAGAGGATCAAATAAAACATTGTTTTGTGAATCGATGTGAAGGTCGTGACGTTGAGGCTGATGAAGCGCCGTTGACTTTTTCTTGGTCGCACACAAACCTGGTCAACCAGTTTATTCAAGTTCACGCCATTTTCTGGCGCATGCGCGCAAGAGAAATGACATTTGTGTGCAGAGGCTAGTTTTGTGAAGTAGGAAAAACACAAGAAAACAAAAAGGCAAAAGAAAATGCAGGAAGATAAAAAGCATAGCCTCTAGTCTCGCAGGGAACCTATAATTCATAGACATTCAAAACAGAATGCAAATGAAGACTGACTCATATTTCCATATTGATATTTATTTTGACGACAATGGATAAATATGTTGGGTTTACTTCACATGACAGGGCAGTCTATTTCTGGAAAGATTTATGACGTGGGGCGGGGGACAAACATCAAAAAGACGTCAAAGAACTCTGTGGCACTGGGATTTCTTTTTGGCAAAAAGATCACATAACTGTTTACTTTTATCACTGTTTAAATAATTAATTAATAGCGCTAGAATGTTCTTGCTAATTAAAATGTATATTTATAAATATGACAAGAAAATCTTCAAAAAGAGCGTACGCTGGAATTTTCAGCTTCTTCCCTTTTCTCTTTTTTTTTACGAATATTTTTTATGTATATAATTCATTGTTTGCACTTTCGTGAGTAAAATCATAATTTATTATCATGAAGAAACGCGAAAAACCAATTTGACTCCTTTTCTAGTTATTTATTGTCAATTAAAAATCAGTACGGGGAGCTGCGGATTAAACATGAAGAAGGAAACAGCGTGAAACCAGGATATTCATGTAACTGTAAGTTACCTACAGAACAGAGAGAGCGGATCTACATAATTTGGCGCCCACTCGTAAGCAAACAGGAAAGAGACTTAATTAAAAGACAGCAGAGGAATTTCTTTATAAAACAGCGAAAGCAAATCTGAACGCCAGATTTGTGCTTGCTGCAAGATACAATGGCTTCTTCCGAGACTAAGAGAATTATTCTGTGGACAGCGCCTAGGTGTGTGTCTACAGCATTTGAGCGATGTATGATGAATTTAAAGAACCTGAAGGCCCTACACGAGCCGTACTCATTGCCTTATTATTTTGGAAGCGAACGGACGAGTACACGCTACATGTCCGACCCTCCAGTACCCAACGCCACTTATCATGCCGTCGGACAACTGCTACAGAAAGAATACGATGGTGTAGACTACGTGTTCTCCAAGGATATGGCTTACTATGTTAAAGGAAAGTTTGACGTGTTCCTAAAGGAGGGATTCAAGAATTTTCAACACACGTTTTTAATTCGCAACCCAGCCAAAGCAGTGCGATCTTTGTACAGAGCGTCAATTAATCCGAGACTTACTGGTTGGAACCACTTCGAACCCGAAGAAGCAGGTTTCATTCAGATGTTTGAGCTTTACAACTTCGTCAAGGCACATTTGGACCGCTCCCCTGTGATTTTGGACGCGGATGATTTATTAAAGTTCCCGGATGAGGTCGTCAAGAGTTACTGCGCATGCGTGGGTGCCGATTACGAACCTGGGATGACTAGGTGGGACCCAGGCCCCGTGGCTGAGTGGGATGTATGGTCGGGATGGCACGAGGATGTGCTCAAATCATCCGGGTTTCAAACGAATGGCAGGGCGGGGTGCGAAAAGAAAGAGGAAGCCACAAAAGAAGACGAATTCCCGAAAGAAGTTCATAGAGCTATCGAGGAGAGTATGGCTGGATATCAAATCATGCACGCAAATCGTATCCGTATTCCAGTAGCTGAATCAGAGAAAGAAGTTATAGCAAACTAATCCTTATGAAAGGGACAATTTATTATCATCTGATCGTAGATTCATATAAACTGTAGATCCAGTGTGAAAATATATTGACTTGTATAGAGGGAGAGGAGTGAATAACTAAAAGCATTAATTTCTGCTCAGGTGCTATTTATAAGAATTCCATTTCCTATTGAAACACTTTTTGTGATCAAGGAAAATGTTTCAACTTAGTCGGCCGACTTACGACAATGTTGGATAGCTCACGGAGTAATTTTTGATGCTTTAAATAGCACAAATTCTACAGTTAGCAGCCCGTTGCTATTTCTTCGGGAATATCGAATACTGGAAGTAGGAATATGTTTAATGCAAGTGGGGCTGCCCCCCATCCCGACCTGATACGCCCCTGCTTTTACTCCAGTCAATGTATTCCTGTCATATAGCGTGATAGAGCTTCTACTCAACTTGATTTTATTCGTAAAAATTTAATTGCAAAATGTATTTATAATAATTTACAAACTATAGCAGCCCTTTATTCAGCTTGCTAAAATCAAGCATTAAAATTAAGTCTAAATTAGTAAAGCCATAACAAAGGTTACCAATCATGATCATATGATAAATAATGACTTCCTTCACATAATATTTTTCCGTATCAAAATCGAACATATTTAACGTCAACAACTGTTTTATACAACTTCCTGCATTCTTGGAAATTAACCCAAGGGTTTGTCAGTCCCTACGAAACAAATGCGTTGTGTTGAACGATATTATCTTTTTTTAAATAATCGTCATTTGGAGCACGGAAGTATGAAAAACACATGAAAATGTTTGTACAATGTTTCTTATATATAATTATTGCTTTGATATAGGGCTCGAGCTAATATATAAAGTACGAATGGAAACTTGGGATCCCATCTTTGGGGAAGGCAGTCGATTAAACGAGTTTGTGTTGTTTTATCGGGCGTCTAGTGATGTTGTCCTCCAGATTATTGCTCGTAATGACAAACTTTCAGCCATTACACTTAGCATCCTCTACAGGCACCCCCGTAGAAAATAAAACCAAAGGAAAACCGGGATTCCTGTGGAGAAAAGGGAGAGAGAGCGCCACAGAAAACTCAATCTATTGTGCTTCCCAGCCTCTTTCCGCTTTCTTAGCTTTTCCCAAGAGACGCTGAGAATCGGATGCGGAGGAGACTATATTTCGCTATCGATAAGTTGATAGTAGTCAACATTTCATAGTTGTATATCATGTGCGTACAAACCCAGCAAAAACATAATACTATATCCTGTGAGCATGCCAAAGTTCTGAAGAGCGAATGTCCTAAGATTGGCTCTGAATGACTGTTCCCCCTCTTTGCATGACATCTCACTTGCTTCAGGAAGCTGTCAATGAAGATATCACATTAAATAAGTGTGACTAATCAAGTGCGACCTGTGGTTTGTCCCAGGCCCTTTGGCTACGATATTTCTCGAATGGATTTGTCTGCTTTTTTCGCTAAAATATGAGGAAACATACGTACAGACCTTCCAAATAAGGGATTTCCTAATACGGAAAACGGGACGTTGACAACGTTAGGCTGCAAATGTCTTGATTTGAGTTGAGAAACTGAGAAATCGGACGTTGAAAGCCTCCTTTTCCTTTCCTCTCTGTGTGCACTTTTTTCCACCCTCTCCCAGGGGCATAGTGAAGGGAAATGTTACATTGAAACAGGCAAAAAAAAAATCGTAAATAACTAGAACGACTACGCCACTTTAACAGCTCATCCCCCTCCCGTAGCCAGGGATTGTTGTGGGGGGTACTAATCTAGAAAAAGCGGACCAACGTGGTATGAATTTAATAACCGCTAGTCAAAATTCACTAGAAAAAGCAATTATTTCGAAACTGGCTGTATGCCAAAGTGACTGCAGTCTTCTGTTTTGCCCATTTAGCCACTAAAACAGTGTTTTCAAACCCTTAACCCCCAAACCCTTTTTGTCGCGTGGGGGTGCCCCCCCCCCCCCCCCCACCCCCCGACAACGGGCCTGCATATCTGTATGGATTTTACAAAAGAGCTCCTTTGCACCTTCTCCTACCCCTCCCTGTACCCCTCCCTACTCCTACTCCTCCTCCCTCTTCCTTGGTTCCGGAAATATGTTGATATCAGTGTCAGGGAGTCTGATTGTTTAATAATTCATTTTTGGTGACAGCCTATTATTATCATGAAAAATCACTCTTACCAAAAGCTCATGATGTAAAACTCACCATATCAACCAATGATATGTACAGGAACATCCCGCTTGCCAGTGCATATACCCACTTCACTGATGATGATGCCGCATAGCTGATCAACAAGCCCAACACCAGCCCCATGTAGCAGATAACTCCAGATAGAACGTTAAATAGCACTGCGTGTTTGTACTTCATTCCAGCACTTAGCAGGACCGCAAGGTCGCCTGAGAAAAAAAATATTCCGTGAAAATTTAACGAAGGTCGGATTCTTTGCCGCACGTTGTCCCGTGCCATCCCCATGGTGATGATGGTGATTACGATGACGAAGATGATGATGATTAAAAAAAGGAAAATAAGGAAGCCCCCTATAGTGGTTTTAGACCGGCTCAAGTCGCGAGCTTCCGAGGACTCCAATGCTCGGGGTATATATGCCTTTTTTAGGGGGAAGTCAAATGCCTTTACAAGGGATTAGTCTCGCGGATTTAGGAGGAGCGGGATAAACATCACAGCAGGAATGAACAAAGCAACAAAAAAATATCAAGTAAAAAGGAACAGGATAGATTTTGATGAAATAACTTGATGTGATGGCGGATTCAAAACTGTATGTCCGGGGGACTGCATGGCTGAATGATGAAACAGAGCAGATTATTCGCATGACTACTGTGAAACTGATAATGCCGCAGCTCGACGCGGCACGGTCACGATCGCGGCGCGATACGGAACCTAGCCTGCTGTGCTGCTGTGTAGATAACAATATATGAATCGCGTAGTCGCGGCACGGTCACGGTCAGGGTCGCGGCGCGGAACCTGGCCTGCTGTGTATAACGATATATGAATCGCGTAGTCGCGGCACGGTCACGGTCGCGGCGCGGCACGACTTCGTCGCGGCACTTTCCACAGTCATACGAAATCCGCTCTAAGATGAATGTTACTATTTTACCCAATTCATGTGGCACCTCCTCGCCGCATATAGCTATGGCTGTACTGAATCCTTGGATGACTGAACTAGAGAAAGCAGAGCCCATTGCTATGCCATCAATAAAGTTATGAAGACAGTCACCTATGACGATCGTCCATGCGATGGGCTTTACCTAGAAGCAGAAAAAAGACTCATGCAAATGCACTATCACTGTGTCTGTCTGTCTTTGTCTTCTGTCTGCCAGGTCCTGTAGTTGGTCTGATCCTGACGTTTTTTCCGTCTGGTTGTCTGTCTTGCTTTGTCTGTCGTATTTTCTCTGTAACTGTCTGTCAATGATATGTCTGTCAGTCTGTCTGTTATTGGTCTGTCTGTCTGTCTGTCTGTCACGCATCTGTCTGTCACTAGTCTGACGGTCTGTGTCTGTCTGTCACTAGTCTATCTGCCAATGGTCTGTCTGTCATTGGTCTGTCTGTCTGTCACTGATCTATCTGTCACTTTGTCTGTCTGTCACTGATCTATCTGTCACTAGTCTGTCTGCCACTGATCTATCTGTTACTAGTCTGTCTGTCACTGTCTGCCACTAGTCTGTCTGACTGTCACTAGTCTGTCTGTCTGTCACTAGTCTGTTTGTCACTAGCCTGTCTGTAGTCACTAGTCTGTCTGCCTGTCACTAGTCTGTCAGTCTGTGACTAGTCTGTCTGTCTGTCTGTCACTGATCTGTGTCACTAGTCTGTCTGACTGTCTATCACTGATCTGTCACTGATCTGTGTTACTAGTCTGTCTGTTTGTCACTAGTATGTCTGTCTGTCACTGATCTGTGTCACTAGTCTGTCTGCCTGTCACTAGTCTGTCTGTCTGTCTGTCACTAATCTGTCTGTCTGTCACTAATCTGTCTGTCTGTCACTAGTCTGTCTGTCTGTCTGTCACTAGTCTGTCTGTCTGTCTGTCACTAGTCTGTCTGTCTGTCTGTCACTAGTCTGTCTGTCTGCCACTAGTCTGTCGGTCTGCCACTAGTCTGTCTGTCTGTCACTAGTCTGTCTGTCTATCACTTGTCTGTCTGTCTGTCACTATAGTCTGTCTGTCTGTCACTATAGTCTGTCTGTCTGTCACTATAGTCTGTCTGTCTGTAACTATAGTCTGTCTGTCTACCACTATAGTCTGTCTGTCTGTCACTGATCTGTGACTCTGGTCTGTCTGTCTGTCACTAGTCTCTTGTCTGTCTGTCACTGATCTGTGTCACTGATCTGTCGGTCACTGGTCTGTCTGTAACTAGGCTGTCAATCAATCAATCAATCTTTATTGACCACATTATCTACTTAAATGATCTAGTTTACAGAGGGAAATTGGCTGATTGCACGGGGAGGTTGAGGACTTCCCTTAAAAAGACCCCCTCCCCTGGAATTTCCAAACTCATAAAGGGACCCCTTCCCTGGAATTTCCAGTAGAAATTTCGTTGGATGTTTATCGCATGATTTTTTTGTCTGTGTTTGTCTGTCTGACTGACTGTCTGCCCAGCCCTCCTCTGATCGACCTTCCTTTCTATCTGCCAGTCGGTGTCTGCCCTGCATGCCTCTCTGTGTCCTTCTGAGCTTCAAGTGCATACCTTTTGCTCTGGGGGGTCGGTAAGATTTTCCCGTGACTGCGACATTTTCGCATCATCCACCCTGACGGGTTCTTTGCAGGGCTCATCAGTAACTTGTTTTTCCGGTTTATCCTGATATCCCATTTCGTTGCTAATACAGATACTATTGCTGTGAGCACGATGATGATCTTCCAGTACATTGTAAAACTCCACTTGAACATCAGCTACCGTCTCCTTTTTTTCTTTCTTTCGAAGCAGCAGTGACTGAAAAAAGGAAGAATTATGTCCACCAAGTCCACCTCAAGAGTAGGCGGAGGCATACAACAAGCACCCATTCTTAAATTTCGTTTAAACGCATGGTTAATTTTGCTGTTTGCCGGTGTTTTTGTTTTCTACATTTAAGTTTTAAAAGTTGCTGGAAAAATTATCTGTTGCGTCTCTCACATACACTACACTAACCGGAACCAGAGGGACGTTAAAGAACCACGAGGACCGTCGGAAGTTGCCCAACCTCAGTGTCACAGACTCACAATGCTAATACACACTCATGTTTATAAAGCTGGTTCTATAGGATGAGTTATCCGTTAATGTAAAAGCACTGAAATGTAAAGCATTGAAACTACGGTGTAATGCTATATCTATATTATATTATTATTATTATTCTCGCAACAAGGTCGTATTTTGGTAAAAAGGAACAGATAATTTATTCCCAGCAACTTTTAAAAATTTAAATCTCATATTCACAAACAGAAACAACACCTGCAAACAGCAAAATGATGAGCCGTTTTAATGCATTTTATGAGCTGTATGCCCCAGAATAGAGTCTGGGGGGGGGGGGGGGGTCTCTCATATTTTTTGGTCGGGAATGATCGTCGGCGTGGCTCAAATAATTTGTCACCCTTAAATTAAAGGTGAGGCCTTATGTGCCAAGTAGGTGCGAAGGAGACAGGTAACAGGTAAAAGATACCCATCAAGAAATTTCCGTGTTTGACTAAAATGCTGCCTTCAACTTGTCTAATTTATCGTCTTCTCGTCCAGTAAGCTCTCCTTTTTACACGGTTTTTTAGACGCACCATCATGAGACAAAACACTTTGGACACATTTTTCGGCCCAAAAAGATAACAATCTCCCTAAAATTTATTGAAGATCACGATCATCCCTAAAAGAGAGCAAAACCCGTGATTTAAACCCCTAGAAGATACGACGATCATCCCCGACCCAAAAATATGGGAGTCCCTCCCTCGGGAATAGAATAAACAGAATGGTTCAAGAATGCATCGAATGCAGTACAGTACTTGTACCGAACATTTGCATCCCCGTGACTGCAGGCCTATGCTGCGTATGCCACTGACTAGGGACACATCATGACTCATCTTTTTTACCTCGATATTGTGCGAATGACCATGCCCGCTAGAGTTCCCTCCGTTATCGCTAGGTTCGTCGCCAAACCTTACGTACATCTTCAATAGATATTCCAACAAGAAGAACAAATAGATCCCACCCACGATAACAGTGCTCTTAAACAGGTAGTCCGTCTCTTTGGATTGATCATCATCTGCTTCGTGACCGCCAAGACCAAGCGTCTGCAAAAATCGGCATCTGGATAAGTGTTGTCCTTTATCTACGAATCTACGCGGGATGCCTGTGGTTAATAAATAAAAATGGCGACCAAGGATACGTTTCTCGAGTTATGAAAGTTCTAGTGTATTTCCCTGCTTCTTTCGTTAAATATGAGGAACAATCCTTACAGACCTTCCAAATAAGGTAAGAGGAATTTCCTGATACTACCATTTGCGACCTTTCATGAAGCGTGATGCTACAACAAGGTTCTGAAAAATTTTGTTTAGTCCGTGTAGCTTTGTCAATGTCCAATTAGGATCATATTTCATACTGAAATTTTAGATTTTTTGTCGGAAAAGTTTTCACGAAAAGTCATCACAAGTTGATGACCAATAATGCCCATTCTGAAAGTCTGCTTCGAATTTGGTGTGTAACTTTAGAGTTTCCCAGGCAACCGTGTTGTAGCGGCACGCTTCACGAAAGTTCGCAAATGCAAACCGGTCAACCCAACTTCGTCAAAAATCTTGAGATTTCCCCTCATACGGCTGGTAAATACACAAAATGTATGAAAATATCCCAAGAGTGTCAATGCGGGTGAAACACACAGCAAATGTATAAACATTTTCACAATCACAATGCGGGTGACTGGCTTCAACATAACCACCAACATATGATGATAGATAGGTAGTGAACAACTCCGAAGAGATCCTGTTTTTCTCGCTAAAAATGTAAAGCTATTGTTTTTGCAGCCAATCAAATTCATTTCACGAGACTTTAAAAAATTGCAACTATCATAATTACGGGGATCGAAAAAAGCAATATGTGGAAGAATACACACCATTGGAATAAGATGGAATACGCTACCACCACACAGGACCCCCACCGCTAGTGACACCATAAAGAGCAACACGGTTTTGTACATCCGGGCACTCATACAAGGTACCACAGTTACCCCAAGCAGTGGTGCTATATTCACCACCGTAACAGCAAGAAATCCGTAACCCCATGCTGAAACAACACAAAAAACACAAGGATTGGCCTGGAAAGGCATGCAATCTATTTTTCATTATGGTTCTGTCCGGGGGAAGCGTGGAACCAATAACAAGTGTAAAAGGCATCGTCCCCATCAGTGTATTAGCCTGCGGTTGATGGTGTATTTATCGCGCGGCTAAACCCAGTCCATTACCGTTCGCTATAATCGGGTGCCATCGCGCGAGTACCTCGCGCGCTGCGAGGTACTCGACAGTACCTTGGTGGGGTATCGGGTACTACCACCCCCCCCCCCCCCCCCCCCCCCCCCCCCCCAGATATCCAGTGGTTCGATTTTCTCGAAGCACAAATAAGGGATACCCGATTTTATTGAAAGAATGGGTTGTTCTCTTCGTGTAACCCACAACGGTAGGTTTTCGCCATAATTCATCAATTATTTAACCACCAAGTAACCACGAGATATCGACAGTCGAAAACCACGAGATATCGACAGGGAAAATTAAAAGAGGTGTTGAAATGCAGAGAAAGAGGCCTCTGCTAGGAGGGAAGCGTCTCGGGTACCCACCCCCATAAAGTACCATTGTTTTGATATCTTCCCTAAGAGCGCGCGCTCTTCTTTTTTTGTGTCGACAAATGATGTCCTACATCTACCCATTCTCGTACCCAGAGCTCCCAAGCTCGTCTGCTCGCAGGGGAGGCTCTGGGGACATCCATTTCAGGGCCGTCGCTGATTGGTTGATTTGGAGCGTTGGAGGATGCGCTGAAAGGGCTTTCTCTCAGCGGCTCTGTATTAAATCACGCGCATGCGTCAGTGGCTGTCACCAGAGCCTCCCCCGAGAGGTTACGAGCCGGGGAGCTTTGGGCTCGAGAATGACATCTACCGACATGCAGGGCGCGCATGCGTTATAGCTGGAATCGTCCTAATTGTTTTGCTCTGCACATTTTCTGAGAACATTCCTTCCTTTGAGTTTTGCGAATTTATTTGTCTGCTCACATTGTCATCTAAGCCAATAGTATTGGCGTATTGGCTCAGTCATAACTCATCCCACAGGGTTTACCTTTTAATTTGGGTTCTCTATAGACGGCTGTCTTATTGGGAACCCTGTGGCAATCTTTGTTGTCCACTTGTTGAAGTACAGCCGGGCACACCTGCGTAAACGCGCGCTTGTCCAGCTGCGTTGTGTTGAGGGAAAACAAGCGTAACAACTGGGAGGCAGTAAAACACTAAAAAAACAATAAATTATCCTGTATATCAAGAAAGGGGTGACGTTTTCGTAAATGCCCACTCGTGCGTAACGCAACGCGGGTTACCTGTGTTGTAGTTTTAGGCTCTCATGAGCAAAATCAAAGATGGTGACCTGGTGACCTACACGAGTAACGTTTCTCTCTAAAATCTGGAAGTTTGGACGAATTTGTTGGCAATTTGGTGGGAAACAAGCTAGAAAAAACTTCTGGAATTCCAAATATGGTAAGTAGAAACTTCCATATAAAGAAATTTTCAACGGGAGACTTTTCAACGGGATTTTTTTTAGTATAAAACAACTAAAGGTCGTCTCAATAACAAATCCTGAATTTCTATTGGCCACGCTGCTAATATAATTAACAATTAGACCTCAAGGCCGAATGGTCTATTGATATCATAGCACATGAGGACGAGAGGTCTAATTGTTTTAGTATAAACCAACTAGTTGGTCGGATTTGGCAAATTCCATTATTTTATGTTGAAAAAATCAAAGAAAGGTGATGGTTTTGCCAGGCACGGTCTATCACTAATAGACCATTAGTAGCTCAGCCAATCAGAATGCAGGATTTGTAATAGACCATTAGTTGGTTTATATTAATGGTCAATGGACGTCAACCCTAGGAATTCAAAAATCTGGAGACCGCGCGCCTTGTTGAAATGGCGAACTTCATGACTTCATGGTAGTCGTCTAGAGACGAAGCGAAAAATCTTAAGACTCCCGGCAAAACCGGGAGAGTTGATGTCCCTGAATGGTCTATCATTCGTAATATACCTTTTTAAAAGAAAATGGCTTTTTTTTCGAAACTTGGCATGATTTGAGACTTCATCGAGGGAAGTTCATTCGTAAACTTTTAGCCAAAAATACGGGCTGTTTTTTTATGGAAGGGCCGGAATACGTAATAAGCTAGGGGCTAGCAAAATAGCGATTGTGGCTGTTATTATTTAGTTATTTAGAGAACTTTGAAAAGGGCATTGCGAAAAGAATTCAGGAAAATTCGCAAAAGTTAACACCCCGAGTTTACCTTTGCAACATTGCAAATTTAATTACATTTTTGAATATTGTAAATTTTAGATATATTGTATTTTTTAGTCCACACGCCCCTTGTGGAAATCAGCTGAGGTTGTCGGGGCAAGCGTGTTGAAATATAAAAGTGTTTACTACTACTACTACGCCTGAGTCACAGTCGGGTAATATTTGAACTGCTCATAGAATATTTTTCAATTCGAGTGATCAAGGCCGCCTGGACAGCATAGCCGTCTGTAGAAGCCCTAAGTGTAATAACTGGCCCTAAGTGTAATAAAGGCCCCAAGTGTAATAAAAATTGGCCCTAAGTGTAATAAAGGCCCCAAATGTAATAAAAATATGCCCTAAGTGTAATAATGGCAATGATCATACAAACTGACAGGGTAGCGACTCGGTAAGTTCCCTAGAACAGGGATACAGAATAGAACTTAGTTGCAGTTTTTAAGGTCATCTTCTCAAGAGTAGCACCACACACCTAGTCACGTGTTCCATGAGTATCCCGAAGCCGATACTTAATGACAAAGCCCGCGGTGTTTGCTTCATATTAGACCCCGTTTACATGCGGTGGATATGTCCGTCCTAGTTAGAGTGACAAATACGGCATTTTGGAACTTTAAAAAGTGGCTGCTCTATAGAGGAATGGCCGCTTAATTGAGGTATCACTGTAATACATTGATATAACAACGCTGACTTATTCCAAGTAGGACGTTGTATGGTCATTGCCATTTATTACACTTAGGGCCACTTTTTATTACACTGGGGCCTTTATTACAGATAGGGCCAATTTTTATTACATTTGGGGCCTTTATTACACTTAGCGCCAATTTTTATTACACTTGGGGCCTTTTTTACACTTAGGGCCAGTTATTACATTTAGGGCTTCTACACCGTCATCTGTTAAGACTACTTTTTTAATCATCTCAAGCAGAACTTCCCTAAATTCCTCGGCGTTCGATAGTTTAATCAGAAATTCACCGCGCGAATTCTTAAAAAAAAAAACACTGAAACAGGAAATCGCTTTGTTTCTACTATAGTGAAAGACGCGCTGTTTTTCAGAAACTGTTGAGCTTTTTTTTCCAGATCCGCGCCTGCGACGTACTCACTATCTTGAGGACTTTCTCTCGATTTACGGAAGTTCGCCAAAGAAAGGACTTCAAGCAGTCTACTGTGTACGCCAATTTTTCAAGAGTGGGCGTCTGTTAACTAATACTGTTACGCGCGCAATACATTATTTCTATGAGCAGTTGAAATGGTTTGCTCGTAGAATACACAAAATATAAAACTGCGTTCAGTGCACGTTGTTGTTCTCTTGATTCGCCCTGCTAAACAATGTATAATAAAACGTTTAGCCTGGTACCCAAAAACATGTTCTCATGAATAGATTAGGGTTTATCCCTAATTGACAAATATTATTTTAGGGGCTATCCCTAATGCAATATCTTCGTTCTATTAAAGACTATGAATAACGAAGCAATGTGTATGAATGAACTCTAATAGAACAAAGCAATGTGTATGAATGAACACTCTAAAATACACTCTTTTTTTATAAGAACCTTTTTTATAAGAACGTTCAGCCTGAAATTTACCCAAATGTTAAGAACATGCTAAGAACATGCCTGAGCCTCAGATAGGAGCAAAATAGATTTATTTTCAGTGATGCGTTCTAAAATCCAGAATCAAATGTGTTAATAATAACGACCTTCAATATTGTAATTTATAAACTCTTAAATACTTCATTGGTATGTATCCTTCTATAAGATCTATCATATTTCAGGTTGCTCTGAAATGTAAGAACATCCGTAAGAACATTTCCAGCCTCAAACTGCTCCAAAAATAAGAACGGCCCAGCCTCAACTGAAAATTAGACGTTCTTATAAAAAAAAGAGTGTAGTCCGAACCAAAAAATACCAGCCCGGCAGAGGCCCCGACATCCACCAACCCCGCCATTTCCAGAGCGCTCTACACAAGTGTACTACTGCAACCTTCAACCATGTGGGACACTTGCGCATATCAACTAACCATTGCAGTGTATTAGGGATAGGTCCCTAAAATAAGCGCATTTGGCTTTCAATATGCTGGTGCGGTCCGCCCGTCATAGCCGGCCATGGCAAAGCGTGACAGGAGGACGCTATAACAAAACAACATTCCGGATATCACAAAATCAAAATAACAGAAATTCTAAAGCGTTACGCTGTCAATAATATTTTGAGGAACCTCGGTTTTACATGGGGTTATCTTTCCACCTCGATCAAGGTACGTCAAATAAAGCGATATGTTCGGTTGCTGTCATTCAATGGAAAAAGGGCGACCTGCGGGAGTCGAGTACTACTAGTATTACTAGTACTACTCCCTTGTTAATATCGGCAACAGCTCATCTGAATCCTTTTATCAGTGAGTGAAAATACCGTATAAAATGGACCTTTTTTAGGAAAAAACATTCCATCACTTTGGTGATTGTCTTGTCTTCTTTCCTGGGGTTTAATAGACTCCCTCGCAGCTCGTTCTTTGTGTCGGTCACGGAAGGGAAGCTGGAGACTTTCTCGAGCGCGAAATCCATTTTCATGCATTTTACTTTTCTCTCGTAGTATAACCGAATTAGGCCTGTTTCAAACGTCGATCTTTTGCCGCGTCAAATCTAATTCAGCCGGTTGGGTTTCTCCAATTTACAACCAAACGAAAACCAGGAAAAGCAGATGTAACCATTACGGCTCTCCTACTGTTTATGTAGATTTATTTTGCACTAGACGAGGTATCCTCTAAGCTGCAAATGAAATTTTTATATACAATTCGGATTCGACACGGCAAAAGACTCGTTTTGATTTTATTTCAAGTGATGGAATATTTTTTCTCAAAAATGACTATTTGTAACGGTATTTCCACTCTCCTGTGATCCCTGTATTGTTACCCTCGGAGGATTTGCTAGCAAACTCTCAACTAGTGCTTTCTGACAGAGGTAGAGCTCGGAAATAATCTGGAGTTCAATGAACTAGTTTAATCACGCACCTTGCGATTTGAAACATAGCCAGAGGATTTGCCGATGTTCAGACCACTGAGAAGCTTTCCGACGTCCACAGAGCCATTGTGATCCCCGCTGTACTTCTCGAATAGGCTTTCAATAAAGAAACTTGTCGATATACTGTTTTCTGCACGGATCCGTGGAATTCGAGAATACACTACTAAAGTCAATAAGGTAAATTCGAGGTGCATGTTCGTGGGATGCTTTCGTGGCGTTTCTTGTAGATCCGAGAATAATTTTACAGTGAAATGCAGCTAAGCTGGAGATTACAAGTGCTAATGGAGACACTGTTGTTGATTCCAGCGTGATGTTTGCATTTCTGGGCATGCAAAAACAGGATGTTTTACAAGGTATGTCTTTGTTATCCTGGACTCCGGAGAGATGTGACGCTTTTGTGCCACAGCGATGATAAACAGAGGTCAAAAGGTCACGGTAAATACCCATTCAGTTTCAAGTTGAAGCAAGGGCTCTAGGACGAAGGTTTGCAAAACGTTTCCCCTCTTGCTGCTTCCCTGCTAGTATATAGCAATATAGCGGTTTTTTTCCTGTCAGTTTATTAGCTAGCATAGTTTTTGCGTGTCTGGTATGTCGCGTGGTTGTTTTGATTCGCAAAACAACCACGCAACATACCGGACACGTTCCAAAATCGACATGCGACAGTTGTTAGTTTTTACATGTTTTTACCGTTTTGATATCGGGGAGTAAGTTTATGGGCGTTGATAAGGGTTTCTACCCCGGGGTTTCTATACGGGTATATGCCGCTGTGCAGGGTGGGTTTTCACCCCTCCCGCTTCCAGAACAGGGTCGCTAAATCACCATTCCCTCTGGATCAGTTGCCGGCTAAAATCGACATTTTTTCTCTTAATGGATAGAATATTTTCTTCGATTAGCTCTCTAGATCAGCTAGCACTGCTAGCTAAATAGTTTCGAGATGACTGGTGTAGCTGAATTTGAAATAAAATAATGGCAATCCCGCCAGCATTGTCACTAGAACAGGGTGTATATATTTTTGCGGATTTTCGCAAAATACTCTAAAACAGGGTGTCGAATTTAGATTTTTTCACTCTAGAACAGGGCCAGGTTCTCAGAGAGCCAGCGGCACATCCCTACCCTAAATTTCTGGGAGTGCCCCCCCCCCCCCTCCGGGGGGGTTTCTACTCCCCTCAAGCTCGTTTGATCGCAAACTCTCATGCCCTTTCATCGACTCTCATTCACAAATTCGACATGAGAGGTTGTCGTTAAAGTTTGATCGCAACTCCATGAGTGTAAAGGGAGAGTGAATGTTCTTAGTCATCTAAATCATCTATATCAACGAAATCGTCACCGTTTGATCTCTACCTAGAAGCCCTGCGATTGGACTGATTGTAACACTATCTTTTTGGCCGTCATGCTTTCAAATTCAATTGTTCAAAACTGGAACACAGCTATTTTTACTCCTGAAATTTATACGTAGGGGTATGGTATGAGGACGCTCCTGGTCCATAAGTTTTCAGACCAACACCGTAGAGCTTTCATGCGCGTCCCGACCCGGAAAAAACCCGGTAAGATTCAGGTGAAGTATTTGCAGAACCGCGTACAACAAGTAAAACTGAAGCTGGATCCAATAAAGAACCTATCAATCAGTGGATATGTAAAAAAGAATAATAAAACTGAATTAAGATTCAGAGTCATTTTCATTTATTAGCGGCTTATACAAAGTGTGTACATGACCAATGAGACTTCGATGGTACCTATACTAAAAAGTTCTTACAATGACTGCTTTTCTTTTCATGGTTACATATATCAGTAAGGGACGGACCATTTGATATTTTATGGGGGGGAGTGGCTAATTTTTTTGGGCTCGATATTTTTTTCGCGTCCAGTTTTGCTGCTCGAATTTTTTTTCCCTAGAACGTGACTGTGCTCGATATTTTTTTTCCTGATATTTCTTTTTTTTGGTTCGAGACATCCTTGAATTATTTCGACCTCAAAACGACAATTGATCACTTCAATAAAGTTTGATTACATGTTCTCGTGTTATATTAGCATTTCGCGATTTTGAAAATCTACGAGGTTAATATGATGAGAGAATCACGCTGAAGAAATGGAGTCACTGAATAAAAACATCATAAAAAATTTCAAAGTTAATCATGCCTAGTACGATGTTATAGTTTGTAAATACTTACACCACAGCATACGCTTTTTATCTGTTTTATGAGCGCGACGCTGCTGCAATTTTAGACATATTAGATGAAAGTCAGAACCTTTACTTATCGTTTTCTGAAATTTTTGAAATTTTAAAACGAATATCTAAGCGTTTTAATTGTTGTAGATGGCGAGCGCGCAGCGCGAGCCGACCAAAAAATCCCTCTATTTATAAAGACATCAAGGGCCGGCTCCTAGAAGATCAGTTAAGAGTTATCAGTAGATAAACGCTTATCCAACGGATAAAACCTGAACAAATCCTATACAACAGATAACTTTTATCCATGGATAACTTTATCCAACCTTTCAGGAACCGGCCCCAGGTTCCCTAAAAACGGTAAATCAGGAGAGAGTTTTAAAGTGAATTTGCTCGATTTTTTTTGCCACCAGCAGTTGCTTGCGCGATATTTTTTTTCTAGGTCAGAGGCTTGCTCGAAATTTTTTTGGGAATCAGCCACCCCCCTCATCAAGTATCAAATGGTCCGTCCCTAATGCATGAGTCATGAGTCAAATTTAAAAATACCTCGCATGAAACTCACTTTCGTCGTGAGTTGGCGGACGCTCGACCAAGTAGTCTACTTTAGATACCGAAGATGGCCATCTAAAATGTGGCTACCATAAACAAACCTACCAATTACGGACTAATCAGTATTGTACTAAATTTTGATCGCTGACTCATAAACTGCCAGAACGAACATGATAGCGAGGCCAAGAAGGATGCCGAAGTTCTGAAGGGCAAACATCTTAAGGTTTCGCTTCACAGAGCCTTCTCCCTCTTTGACAGACATCTCATTGGCCTCCTGAAGCTAAAATAGATAACAACAATAAGTATGTGTCAAATGTGGATAAAGGGTCTACTTTTGTACAGTTTTATCAATTTAGCTACGCGCGAGAAACGTTGTTCGCGACAAATTTGTAGCCGGGACACAAAGAACTGTTTCTTCGCCAGACAAGAAACATTTTGTGTTTCCGACTAAGACACAACGCGTGCGATGTTTCCTAGTTCAGCCACTCGGGGAAACATGCAGGACACACGCGGCATTCTCGTACCCAGAGCATCCCGGCTCGTCTGCTCGCAGGGGAGACACCGGGGACATCCATTTCAGGGCCGTCGCTGATTGACTGATTCTGAGCGTTGGAGCATGCGCTGAATGGTCTATCTCTCAGCGGCTCTTTATTAAATCTCGCGCATGCGCACGAAAATGGATGAAGGGTATCGGTGGTTTGACGGTCTCCAGCAATTAAAGCGCTGTACTGCTTTGAAAATCTTAGCTGCAACTGGATCTAGTGACTTTGGTTAAGTGAAGGGCCTCTGCTAGCAGGGGGCGAGGATATGAACACACATGCCGAAAAAAGGAAAACGCGTGCTTTTTCGCTATGTCGCTGAGTAGCATGGAGTTAGTTGTGTCATCGAACGGCTTACCATGTCTACAAGAGCGATATAAAGAAACATTCCGCCCGCCAGCGCATAAATCCATTTGACTGCAGGAGTGTGGTAACCAAGCAACAGACCGCAGATCAAACCAAGAAAACAGGAACACGCGGAGAGGAAATTGAAGAACATGGCTTGCTTGTATGACATGCCACCTTTCAACAAGACAGCAAAGTCACCTGAAATATATCAATTTAAATTAGCAGAAATCATGAGATATCAAATTGGGCCATCTGTTTGTATATGTAATTAGAAAATAACACCTATGTTATATTGCGAATGTGCGCACTGATTGGTTAAAAGGCGTGTTTGTAAGCAGGTAAGAGACCTGAGAAACACGATTCACGCAACTATTTTGCGCATGTGTACGTTATTTTCTAAAAGCAATAAAAAGGTACTTTCCCGCGCTCTCTGGTGATTACATGGAGCGGGCTGGCCCGGATGGACCGGGTGAGTTTTTCTACCGAGATCTTGGCTGTCTGCAGAAACTCTGTATAAAATTGACTTGCGATTACATGGGAAATTTTCAGCCCGGTTTGCCGAGATCTCGGTAGTCACCCTCCGGGATCCCGGCAAAGCGAGCTGAAAAATTCTCATGTAATCGCTCAACCGGGCTGGCCCGGTCTCGCTTTGAATAGTCAGAATTACACTTCTTGATAAGAATTACACTTCTTATACATTATCCAGAGCACCTATATGCCATGAAGTTGGAAGAGAATACGCTACATCGCGAGTTGCCGTAGTAGAAGAGCAATAAGTGCCTTGCGAATGTTTCGCGCGTCCGCCATTTTGTAACTATCACCAACGAACGACGATTCACCATGAGCGGGCCAGCTCGGCTCATATAATACCGGGCTGAGATTGTGTTTTCAGCCCGCCCATCCGAGCCAGCCCGCTCCATGTAATCGGGGCCCGGGGAATGTCGCCTTCGGCTCGTGTCTTTCAAGTTTTTAACATCCCCCTCGTGTTTTTGTAAGAAACCAGAAAGCACGCGGTACGAGTACTTTTATTGCTTAAGCATTGAATGGAATCAATAATTCAACTCAGCTACGGGGGTATGCTTCATCTCTCTTTTGACTGTAAAACATTTTAGCCAAGGGGATTCAGCGTAATGTATAATGTATGCAAGCAAATGCATTCTTGAACTAAATTAACGTCGCACCACGCATATATTCGAGCAAATGGGGGGGGGGGGGGGGGGGGGGGGGGGGGGGGGGGGATTTGTCTGAATCAAAATGCTATCCCTGGCCCACCCCCTTAAGATTTAATTTAACGTTTGACCCAATCCAAATGGAATTCATTTCAGCCTCCCCCCCCCCCCCCTCCCATGACAAGACATACCATTTTAACCAGACTAGCAAATTGTAAAACAAAAATCAGCATAACGTGTGGACCAATGTCCTACTCTGCGGCCACGGCTTGTCGGATCTTGGTTGATATAGAAAATGTTTGTCTACTACTACATGATCATTGCTATCAATGCAATATGTGCTAGGGTTAGAAACCTGAAACAAATCATGTTTATGCAATAAACATACAACTCACATTATACTTTCTATTGCTTTTATACTTAAAACATAAAACATGGCCCATCCCCAACTCACTGAAATTTTATTCCAACCCACCCCCTGTCATTGAAAAATATAGGCATGGCCAACCCCTAGATATCCCCCCCCCCCCACCCCCCACCTAAATAATGACCAGTCCCTTATTGATATTCAGAACTCATAATTTTATGGCTCACTCTAACAGTCTGTTTCTAATAATGTTTAAGTGCTATTGTGTTGAAACCAACTGAAAACGAAAAATCCTCCTACAGTTCTACTAACAGTCAGTGGCGGTTCCAGGGGGGTTTCCAACCCAGAACAATGAGGACTTTATTGTGATACCCTAAACCGCTCGCGGGCGAGCTCTCCAGTTTTGTTGTCTGTATCAATCTTCGAAGTAATTTAAGACTAAAAAACGGAGCCCCCCTCAGTAAACTCCTGGATCCGCCACTGATTAAAACGTTTTCGATTGAAAAATTCACCATATCATTGAGTACCTAGCTCATGTGGGAGCTCCTCGCAGAATATGGCCAATGCTGTACTGACTCCTTTAATTGTCGAGGTAGAAAACCCAACTCCAAGGGCAAGTCCATCAATGAAATTATGGACCGCATCACCGATGACAATCATCCACGCCATAGGTGCTATGTGTTGCTTTGTCTTCCTGTGTATCTCATCGCTTGTTTTCATAGCCACGTATGAACTTGTAGCATCCACCTCCTTGACACAATTTCCGTTAACACTATTCGCGTTGCCGTCGGGACCGTTAATGTCGCCGTTGCTATGGCTACCCATGATATCGCCATTGCTATGGTTACCATTGATGTCATTGTTTGGGCAGAAACTGTTAATATGAGCTCCATGGTGTTGTTCATTAATGTTGTACAGGTCAAGCTGGGTTTCCGCGATTTTTGCGAAGCCAATGTCTCCAATTTGGGAAGAGGAGAGGGATCGCACTGCGCCATTGGATTTCTAAAATAATAATTGGTAGTACATGGTCGGCGGCGAAACGGTTTTTGAAGTTCGGAGGGGAGTCATTTGGGACCAATCTACTGAAAGGATACATTTGGCCCTGGGATCGAACTCAACCTCGATCCCAGGGCCTTCCCTTACCTCGGGATCGAGGTTGGGGGTCAACTGTTACTGGAGCTGTGACAACTTTAACATAACCGTTATGTACATCGTTTTATTATATGGCTTGACAATTTCCTGTGATCTGATTGGCTGGCGCGCACTGACTGTATTTTGCGTATGCCCATGGGCTATACCGAGTTCAGTATTTAGCCCCGTGTCGCGGATGAAGATTGTTTTGCGTTTTGCGCAATTCTTGCAAATCTAAAAAACCTCAAACTGAAAAAGAAGATAAAAATAGCGCGTGCGCGCGCGTGAACGGAAGAAAAACCACCAAAGGCCGGAAATGAAAATATAATTATGAGCCATATAATAAACGAATTCAAAGTCTTGACGAATTATAACCTTGCTTGCTCGGTCTGTACGGGAAATAATATCAGAACCTCGGTCAGACCTCGCACTTGGTTAATAATCTCTTAATATACAGTTTGAGTGAAAAATGTCTATGTCTATCATCAAACAAAAGATGTGTTATTTTCATCAATGCCTCCTCGCATTGCATGCTGGGTAAGCTGGACCCGCTCACGTGCGTAACGCGGGATACCTGTGTAGTGGCTCCAAGACTCTGAGTAGCAACGTTTCTCTCAAAATGCACGTTTTGGTGAATTTGTTGGCAATTTGGAGTGGGAATCAAGCTAGAAAAACGTGGCTCCAAATAATGGTAAGAAGAAACTTCCATAGAAGACAATTTTTGAATCCGACGACTCAATACATTGAGCCTCAACAGAAACATATAAGTGAGTTTCAACTCACTTATATGTTTCTGGCCTCAAGCATTGTCCCTGCAGGAGAGGCCACTTCTATCTTGTTCTGTGTTTTAAGTTACTTTTCAAGAATTTCAGAAAAAGCTCAGCAAAATTTCACATTTCATTTCACAACCCAAAATCTAATTTCCCTCAAAATTGTTTGGATGATACAATTAGCATTCTGTTTCGCCATAGTTAGTACAACTATGGTTTCGCTTCTCAAAGAAATGAAATGATAATTGTACATGCTCATTTTAAATTTTATTTTGGTTCTCGCGGAGTTTCAGTAAGTTAGGTCGGGTCTCATGCAATCATCTCACAAGATCACAAAATACCCTGTCAGTATTTGATTTTCCTCCTTGACAAAGGAAAAGAGTGAAAAGTAAGGCGGTGATTACATGAGACCGGTACAAACTCAGAGCGATCTGAGTTCGTATCGGCTCTCGTACATTTCTTTATATGCGTTTACATGAGGCCGGTCTGAAAAAAGTCCTTACCAGCACGAGTTCATTCCGGTTGCTGACCCGACACGAACGACTTTCAAGTCTGTACCGGTCTCACGTAAACACGATCAAAGAGATGGTGATTACATGAGACCGGTATGAACTCAGATCGCTATGAGTTCGTACCGGTCTCATGTAATCACCACCTAAAATGGACAGCTTAATGCTGTACGCAGTACTGTCTTTCACGTTTAAGATTAAAGTTTCACGGCTTGGCGCTGACAGCTTGTAGGCTCAATAGTCTTTTGCGTGACAAACTTTATTGAAACCACTATATGTCAAAGGGATTTCATCTTTTGGAAAAAAAGTCTGGGATCCTACAAATAGATAAATAGCACAAATCTACCCAGTATGGCTGCATTAAGAAGCTGTTCAACCCTGGTAATCCCTAATTTCCCCCGGGCTTTCCCCTATACACACACTCTTGTAATAGAGATTCACTGTCACACAATGAGTCCCTCTTGATATAATGCACTAAAACATCATATTTGGTCATTTCTATGTGTTAGAGGAAAGCCACTGGTCTTTTCTGAACACAGGGGGCCCAGGCAATGAAGAAGGAGTTTGGTATTTACTCACTGTGGCCGAATGTGTATTTCCTTAAAAATAACCCCCAATTGCATAGCAAACACCACAGACAACTATTAAAGGCAATACTCAAAGATTTAACATGATTTTATTGTCATTTACAGCAAATATGATGTGCATTAGCCCTTGTTCTGCCACTACAATACACACTTGTACAGCTGACGGTGAGTGAAGCCCCCTGTGTTCTGAACTGCTGTCAAAATGTAGCTGTTTCTTTTTGACAGGAGAAGATTCAAGAAAACATTTGCCAGCACTGAAGAAGAGATAGGAGTGACTGCATAATACCCCCTCACTAATGTGCATCTCTCTCAAGCTCTTATAGAACATGGCAGCATAATACAAAAGGATCTGTTCATATTCAAATTAGTGAGGTGGAATGAGGGGGTATTCTGCAGTATAACCAAGACATAATTTTCTCAGTCAATATTCCACAAAGCAACCAAGAAAATACAAGTTAGACATAACACATGACTAAAAAAATTTGCAAACATAATTTCCAAATTAGAATAAATTTGCCAGGGTAGCAAAAGTATAGGCTCAGTCACCTTCTATTTGTGGGGCTAGACAAAAGACATAGCAATGCTTGCTCACACAAGGCTAGGATTAAGTTGAAGCTGGCAAGTGAAATACAATTAAAGCTCCCAGCAAAAGTCTTTCCAGCAGCAGTCCAGCCAGCAGTGAAGGGGGCAAGGACCTGGTCTAATATGCGCCTGTGGGGTGATTTCAGGGTCGTAGCCAGGGAGTGCCCAGAACAACATTTAAAACACACGAGAAAATTTATTACGAAAGGCCCCTTGGGGACCTATCAAAAACCTGGCTATGCATCTGGATTTACCTTTGATAGGGCCGGTTGAGAATGTGAATGTCCACGTGTATGAGAGTGGCCTGCATTATCTGGATCCTTGAATCTTATGTACATCTTCATCACATATTCCAGGAAGAAAAACAAGTAGACACCTCCAGCAATAACCAAGCTTTTTAACAAGCGGGGTGAGGGTCCATTGCTTGCATTATGGTGATGATGTCCAGTTTCCAAGGCCTGAATAAGATATTGATCACATGCATTACGCTTACGTACATTGAAAATGAGAAACTGTTACGTTTTAACCTGTTTTAATGGTTTTAGAGCAGATTTGGTATGACTGTGAAAAGTGCTGCGATTAAGTTGTGCTGCAACCATGAACCTGCCGCAACTATGTGATTTCATTCTTTCTACGGCAGGTCAGGTTCCGTGTTGCAGTTTCACGGTCATACAAAATCTGCTCTAGAACCTTTTTATGCTAGCATTAGATAGTGGGGAGTAGGGGTGCCAATCAAATTGTAGGATTCCTGATAGTATAGTATAGTATATGAGTGGGTTCTACAAATTTGGAACGTAGTGAGTAGCTGTACACAAAGTGCAAACCAAGAGGTGGGCCCAAATGTCACGTGTCTAACTCTGCAATTTTTTTTCTAAACAATTAAGCTAAAATTCGAACCCAGCACTTGAAAGAGTTCCCTTTAAGGAATACCTGTTAACTGTCATACAACGCAGTCGTGATAAACAAAAAATATTTGTCCAATTCATCCACCGCTTCTCGAGAAAACTAAAATAGTTACCAATTTCAGCCCCCCCACCCCCACCCCCCTAAGTTGTTTTATCCCGATTTAGTTGTCTCATCCCGACTCATCTCCCCCCCCCCCCCCCCAATTGAAATTATGCTCCGCGGTTCCTGTTTGGCCCTGTTCTGTTGCAGTAGGGCATGTGAAGTTGACAAACTTTCACAATGGCAGTCAATGCAAAATGGAAGTGAAGTATGTCTAAATGTGTCAAGAAAACGATGAACTTCAACCGATCACAAAGCGGCTCCAAAATATTTTCCATATCATACAAAAATCGATACCACATCCGCGTTGCATGATGGTTGACAAACTGGCGAGTTTGATGAGAGCGATTGATGCCCGCCAGATACCGTGAGGTACACTTTAAGGTAAATATTTCTAAATTACTATTGCTATTACTATTTGCAGACAAACCATTCTTACATGAGGAACAAGATGAAATAACCCACTTCCACTAAGAACTCCCACCGCGAGAGAGACCATGAACAGAAGGAGCGTCTTGTAGAATGCCTGACTCATGAATGGCACCACAAACGCACCAACAAGAGATGCACAGCTGATGATTGCCACAGACAAGAACCCATATCCCCATGCTGAAAGGTAATATAACCACATAAAGTTGCACATGGGGCCCCTATCTATAGATAGAGAGATAGATAGGGGGTACTCCCATAAAACATACCAGGGATCCTCGTCCTATTCCTTAGGGTTAAAAATATCTTTGACCAAACCCCTTTTCCCATCTCTTAGGGGTAAATTTGCTATGGACCACACGATGTTTGCTATCCTTAGTGTTGGTAATTTTTCCTGATTATCATCTCAGACAAAACCTCAGAGAAATCTCTGCAGCAAGCCAATCAGAATCAAACATGTCACAAACGGAACTTTTACCTTCTGTCCTAGAATTTGAAGATGTCGTTGTTGTCTTTGTCTCTTCGCAAGTTTTTCCTTCTAATTGTTGTACAATGGCTGGACAGACTTTTTGAAAATCTTGTTCATCAAGAGAAGTTTTATTTATGGAAAACACATCTAGTATAGATACTGCCGAGAGGCACTGAAACAAGACAAAGACATCCTTCATATTACTTTTTAGTTTATTACTCAAGCGATTCTGCACGTTGATTGGTCGAGACGCTCGTCATATATACACTCTTTTTTTATAAGAACCTTTTTTATAAGAACGTTCAGCCTGAAATTTACCCAAATTTTAAGAACATGCTAAGAACATGCCTGAGCTTCAGATAGGAGCGAAATAGATTTATTTTCAGTGATGCGTTCTAAAATCCAGAATCATATGTGTTAATAATAACGACCTTCAATATTGTAATTTATAAACTCTCTTACATACTCCATTGGTATGTATCCTTCTATAAGATCTATCATATTTCAGGTTTCGATGTCTTTGAAATGTAAGAACATCCGTAAGAACATTTCCAGCCTCAAACTGCTACAAAAATAAGAACGGCCCAGCCTTAAATGAAAATTAGACGTTCTTATAAAAAAAAAAGAGTGTAGTGAAGCACCAAAGTTTATTGTCATTTTTCATTATTCATTGTTTACACCAATAGGTGAATCTAACATTGAAAGCATTGAGGATCGCGCGCGCGCAGTTTATTACGAAAAACTAAAGAAATTTCCCCTGAACGCGAATTTTTTGTCAAAAATCTTAATAAAAGCCACTTGAGTAATTGACGGGCCCGTCAATTACTCAAGTGATGTTTGAGACTTTTTTTTACGATTTTTTGATGTTTGACAAACAAACTGCAGAAACATTGTTAAAATAGCCTAGCTAAAACTAGCCTCTCTGCATTTTCCCCAAAAAATGGCTGCGAGAACGCTGTCTTTACAAACAGCGCTTTTTTTTTGGGGGGGGGGGGGGACAGGAGGCCTTTTTTTTTACAGGTGGAAGAACCTTGCAAAATAAGCGAAATTACAGAAATAAATTCGGGCTACAAAGGTTAACAATGCACCAGGTAGGATGAAAAGCTCTTTTGAATTCAAAACAATAGACAAATCTATGCGGTTTTATAGTTAGGGCTTACTGCCAGTTTTAGGGTTGGAACCGGTTCACCCGGCCTCACGGCTCGGCCTCACGGCCTCGCCTGATTCCACCTGTCTCGACATTGTTTATTCTGGAAATCACAAAAACCTCATCCAATAATTGCTTAGAAGCGCCAGAGAGAAAGTTCCAGATTATATGTTTGCCGCCGCCCGTCGTTCTTTTGTCGATGTTTCATTTGTAGTCGCGAACTACGTTTTCGCCGCACGTCGATCTTTTTCTTGTATAAACATAAATACTCCGGAGCCACCTTTACAAAGAGCTACACAATTTCAGGTAGCTGAAAAGAAGCCTTTAGATTCGAAAATCTTCCCTTGCGCGAATTTTCGATATAAATTTTGCTTTTCAAGACATTGGTCTTTTTGGGACTATTGTGTGACTGGATTATTGTTTATGGTTTGAAACTTTGATTCGGCCGATTCTCCTTGATAATTCGATTTCGAATCTTACCAAAAGCAAAACTGGGGAATGAAGTAGAATCTCGATCGAGACCAATATAATAGACAGAAGTGCAGTACGTAAACTTACCTCTTTAGCTACATCACCGGACTTTGTTATTGGAGTGCCGTCTTTTCCTCCTATTTTTAACTCGTTCAGTAAACCTTTGAAATTAGTCAAGTCCATGGATCCATTGCCTCCATATTTTGCAAATATAGTGTTCAAAAAGGCGCTTGGTTTAATTATTTCCACGCTTCTATAAACCCTACCAGGACTGCGAGAGGCGGCCAAGGCGCCTTCAAATGTCACTATGCAAAACACCATTAGCACAGCTATCTGAAATGCACCCTTATCCATGACTAAAGATTGCGTAAAGTTTGGTTAAAATTCAGACAACTTTACTTACTAAATTGCTGCGTTCACTATGGGTCATTATATTTTGCGGTCCTGTTCGCATGACTGAATTCAGGCATTGTAATAGAATAAAAGACACAACATATTTCGTAGTCCAATGCAAAACTATGCAAACCTGTTCCCTGGGAGCCGGTGCTAAAAAAGAAAAGAGAGTTAAAAACGAGTTTTTGTTAAGGTGGCCCGCGCCTGTTTCACAGGAAAATTATACTAACATTTAATCGCCGGCTTTTTCCAGAAAACGCTCTCCGATTGCCAATATTTTTGGCTGCTAGAATAGTGGATTACTAGAGATTACACTGCAAGGAAATTATAATAGAAAAATTACATCGATTACACAAAATAATCAATTTCCTGAAGGTAGACATATAGCAACAAAAGTTCTCCTTAACAGAAAGACGAGACAAATTTTCTTTTTAGTAGACTCAATAAATTACTTAAGTATTATAGTTTGTATATGTAGTTGTATATTACAATTGGCCTCATGGACATTGCTTGATGAGTGTCGACTAAAATTGTGTAGCTTATCACTTTATCTACTGTATCAGTAGAACCAAGGGCGGATCTAGGGGGGGGGGGGGTGATTAGGGTGGCTAGCCACCCCCCTTGTTCTCATATTTCTTTTAAAAACCTTAAGATTAGCCACCCCCTTGCTCTTTGAATATACTTGAATCCTATGATATCTCGTCCTCAATTTACACAAAAAAGAGATATCATAGGATTCTATATAGTATTTATCAACATTGCGTGATAAAGGATTCAAGTAGATATAGGATTCAAGTATATCCTTGTACTAGCCTCCACCCTTCCTAAGGGTCTGCATCCGCCACTGATAACCTCACGAAGTAATGAGAAAATTGAGACGAAAGTGCATAAATTAAGCGATTATCGTTTCGCCTTCGCCATCTGAATTGTGCTTATTTGAATTTCATGTTATGTTATTTCTTGGATTAATTCACATTACATTGAAAAAGGCCAGGTCCATCAACAGCTTCCCTAGTAGTTTAGCTTTTGCTTTTTGGTATTTATATTGTAAGATCAATTATTCGAAGAGAAACTTTCATCATGGACGTCGTGCCGTTCCGCGCCGTCGCGCGGAACGCGCCGTTCCAATAGGCCTTTATCACGCAATGTTGATAAATACTATATAGAATCCTATGATATCTCTTTTTTGTGTAAATTGAGGACGAGATATCATAGGATTCAAGTATATTCAAAGCGTTCAGTCGGTAGATTCCGCCGAAAATAGCACTCAAAAAGGATCTAGCCTACTGAAGCTTTGAATAATCCTATAATAGTTATAAGAAAATGAAATCCAGTATTCAATTCTACACATCCGTATTAGTAAAATTGCAAAGTTTGGTGAAGATTGCTTGAATACTGACTGAGATATGAATTTTCAAAACTTCATTCGTATTCCTGGCTTATTTTTTAACAAGAAATGTATGGGAAAATACATCGAAACGAGGCTGGACGGGCATCGATGCCCGTCCAGCCTCGACTTGACGTATTTGCCCATACATTTCTTTGTAAAAAGTAAGTCAGAATAGGAAGTTTTGAAAATTCATATCTCAGTCAGTTTTCAAGTAATTCTTTTGATTCTTTGCAGTTTTACTAATACGGATGTGTAGAATTGGAAACTGGATTCCATTTTCGGATAGCTATTATATATTATCAATCAATATTGCGTGATAAAGGCCTATCCAAAACAATAAAAAGAACGTTTTCCATTATAAAGTCTAATGAAGCAGCATCCTTTGAAAAAGGACTAAGGTTCGACTAAGACCCCGTCCACACTTTCAACATAACTTCCAAGATTCGATGCCATCAACAATCTCCTTGTGATTGCATGCAATTTGCCCATATCAAGTGCTGAGGCAGAGAGAACTTTTCCCTTATGAGCAGGATAAAGATCTTTTCCACATTAGTCATGTCGGAACGACGTCTTCCACAGATGAAGTATGCTAGTCGCTCATCAAAGCTCATCCTAGAAGACTTTTCAACGCCTCGCTGCTTGAAGAGCTTAGGCTTCATTGTGGGCTGTAAAAAGCTTGTGTTTCCTTAGTCTTTCGGATGAGACAAAAAGCCGAGGTCCCGTCTCCCTCCGCTCACATATCCAATTCGAGGGGGACGTAAAAGAACCCTGGGATGCTGATACAGGTCTTCAGGTCTAACTAAACACTTCACAGACGCACGGGACGAAGAGCCACCTCGTGGATGTGCCCAATGTGCGAATCCGTTATTATTATTATATTATTATTATTATTGATGATATGTAGATATCATGCTATGTCAAGGGCACAAGAGACGAGGCTAACGCTATTTTCCTCTCTCGACCGAGTCTCTGTGGCTCTGGGCAGATATGCTATCTGGAAACGATGACGTCACCACAGCAGACCCGACCAATTTTGCAGGCCGACAGATCGAAATGCGCATGCGTTGAGCTTATTTTTGAGCATGTCTACTGAATGCATAGGAGCATATTCGTACGGATACGCGTTGTAGTGTGGAAGTCTGCCGCCATCCGTTCGCTGATAACGCCTTACTCAATACTCGATACTTAAATTTACTTTTTCCACCGTAAGCAGTGTCCAACTCGAAAGCAATTCGCTCCTTTGGACACTGATCACACACAAAAAACAATATTCACAAGTTCTCTTCTCCTTTATTTCTTTTTTGTCAAGTTCTACAGTTTTTAAAAAAATATGCATTCTGTAAATAATATTTATTAGTGTGAGAAATAAAAATTGAATTGAATTGAATTGCAACTGCACCTCAGATGGTCACCTTGACATGGGTTCTTTTCAAACGCTAGGCTGGACCAACATTAGGATTCTAAGGTGTGAAGACAACATGTTTCCCTTAATAAGATTCCACTTACGGTGAGGGATGTGGAATTAACTGACGGTGATTTCTACGGAAGAATACGTTGTCATGACGCCTATGTTTTCGGCCTGTAGAACTCTTTAGAATTGTGGTGTTGGCGGGGGTCTAGCTCCCCCCTCCCCACATTTCGTCAAGTTTTCATACATTTTCACTCTAAATTCAGCCCCCCCCCCCCCATCTAACTAACGGTCCCCCCTAAATCCGCCCCCTGCATTTAAGAACAACCAATTTCTATAACTTGTGCGATAAGCAATTACAGGTTATTTTGACGACATTTGAACCAAAATGCGTCTTTCAGCATTACGATGATAACTACTGTTGTAGAACTCTCTCCGTTTTGGCTTTTGACAAGTAAAAAAGCTTGTGTTCTGCACTCGCGAAGTGGTCAGGATTCTGCTTCCATCCTGGATATGTTTTGTTATATTTCTTTGGCTAAGTGGTCAATTTATTTAGGTGGCCCATGCGGGTTAATAGCAACAGAACAACAAGTCTTGCTCGTTTACTTTTTGTCAAGACAGAAGCCAACCAACTGCATTGGGCGAAACCAGGTAAGAAACTGAACTGGCTCAGACAGAAAACATTTGAGTCAAGGAGATTCAGCGTAATACATTCTTGAACAAACGTCGCACCACGCACTTATAGTTCGAGCAAATTTGAATTTTCCAATTTTGTTCCATCTTCATTGCCCCCTATTGATATTCAGAACTCATAATTTTATAGCTCACTCTAACAGTCTGTATCTCAACAATGTTTATGGTATTGTGCTTTAAAAAACTGAAAACATAAAATCCTCCTACAGCTCTACTAACAGTCAGTGGCGGATCCAGAGGGGGTTCCATACCCCCCTTGAGCATCAGAACAATATGGGCCAGGGGCCGGTTCCTAGAAGGTCAGTTAAGAGTATCTGTAGATAAAACGCTTATCCAACGGATAAATCCTGAACAAATCCTGTACAACAGATAACCTTTATCCATGGATAACTTTATCCAACCTTTCAGGAACCGTATGTAGATGTTCAGGCAAGCCTGTGGCCGCGTAGCACTAAGTTCAACAGAGTGGAGATAAGGAAATAACCTTGTGTGAAAGCTAACGTGCTAATGAAATGGTCCCATGTGTGCTTCTGAGCGTTAGCCCTAGTAAGCGGAGAAAGAGAAAAAATCTCTGACCCCGAGAGGGATTCGAACCCACGACCTTCAGAATTGTACATCCGATGCTCTACCAGCTGAGCTATCCAGGTCAGACTGGAGCAGGTCGGGGTAAATTAGATGTTATATTCGCGGTAATGAAGTGAATATATGTAGATGTTCAGGCAAGCCTGTGGCCGCGTAGCACTAAGTTCAACAGAGTGGAGATAAGGAATTAACCTTGTGTGAAAGCTAACGTGCTAATGAAATGGTCCCATGTGTGCTTCTGAGCGTTAGCCCAGCACCAGACCGCTCGCGGAGAGCTCTCCAGAATATATTGCTCGTATCAGTCTTTGGAGGAGTGAAGAAGAAGAAGCGGGACCCCCTTAGTAAAATCCTGGATCCGCCACTGGAGATATTTTTTATGCGAACATGATCAAGGGCTTTCGCACAAAATACTTATAATGATATTTGCTAAAGAAAGTTGCAGCAATTTCATTTTCAACGCAGTTCCCTAAAGGTGTCGTCAAAATAGAACGACGCCTCAAAATGTCTCATCTTTTGTTTCCCATGATGCATTGCGCACCTCGAGATTTTACCTTAAACGGATCGCCGCGGTTGTTTTTGACACACCTGAGACGCCTGGGTACGAGGCAGGAGGAGAACAGCACTACTCACCCCACCAAGCTGTTCTCTTGCAATTGCCTCGGACCGACTCGATTTCCCATAACTTAGTTAATACCGAGGCATTGTTGGTGAAAAGGGTCCTGAAGGGGGGGGGGGGGGGGGACAACTTAGTTAATACCGAGGCATTGTTGGTGAAAAGGATCCTGAAGGGGGGGGGGGGAAGGGGGGGGGGGGCAATCCCGTTTCCCGGCCGTTTTTTGGGCAACATCCCGTTCCCAGAAGGTAAAATCCCGGTCCCGGTAGGATCAATAGTTAAAATCCCGGCGCGCGAAAACTGCGATGTTGAAATTGAGATTTCTGCTTTTATGGGCACTATCTCTTGGGGACCGGTCATTATTTATCGCCTAGGGATGGGGGCAGAGGATTTTGGGTAATACAAGGTCAAAATGCAGTGATCCTCCCTCTATAAGTACAATGATTAACATGATCCCCCCTCAGAGCAGCTAAACGTTTTCGTGACCCCCCCCCCTTTTTTGACCTAGTACAGGGTCCTGAAGGGGGGGTCCCAATCCCGTTTCCCGGCCGTTTTTTTCGCAAAATCCCGTTCCCAGTAGGTAAAATCCCGTTCCCGGTAGGCGGACCAGTGGGTAAAATCCCGGCGCACGAAACTGTGATGTTAATATGGAGATTCCTGCTTTTATCGGTACTATCTCTTGGTCCTGTAGGTTTTATTGTTCGTGCACGCCGCAAATGACGAATTGTTATAATTGCAACCAAATGACGAATTGCTATGCTTGTAATTTCGATTTCTTTCCAGCATAGTGATTGTCCGCCAGGCAAATCACTATAAAGGCTTTTCGTGATCCCCATATATGAACATGGGATATATTTTACAGGATTTTTTCTTCTGTTGCGCCTGAAGCACACCCTGTTTTATATTTTGATAAACGAATTTCATCAAGCCTCAGAAAAAAGGTAGACAGACATTGCAGTTTTTTTGTATAGCAAATAAAGCATGTAGTTTCTTCGTATTCTTCGTGCACGACGCAAATGACGAAATCGTCATATTGCGGCCAAACTGATGAATTTCTATGTTTGTAACGTCGATCTCGCGATTACGGGCTTCTTTTGAACATAGTAATTGCCTGCCAGGCCTATCACTGGAGGGTTTTTCGCGGGGAGTTTGTATTTTCCTCGCTAAGATACAAATGTTCTTGTAACGGGCATTCCATTTAAATGGCACGAGCATATTGTTTTGTTTGCGGGAGATCTAAAACGCAATATTACATGTTTTTTCCTTATGCGAAATGAAAGAAGAGAACTACAAAATGCAAATAATAGAGAAATTGCTGGAATAATTCCGCAGAAAATTTCTTGTGATCTCCCCTTCCAGGGCTTCAGGTTTCGAGAGTTTCCCCCCTTTCGCCCACACCAAAATGAAATGATGGCTCTGCCCATATGATATCTCGTCCTCAATTTTGATAAAAGATATATCATACGATTCTATAGGATTATTCAAAGCTTCAGGAGGCTAGATTCCGCTAAGAAAATAGCACGGAAAAAGCGATATCGCACGAGTCGCGCAGCGACGAGGGCAATATCGCCTTTTTGAGTGCTATCTTCTATTCAAAAAGTGGTTCCGCCGTTCTGAAAATGCATATGCCAATTTATCAAACCGTTGCCACAAACTTCGCAGATTCCGAGGAACCAAAAAAAGGGGCGAGAAGTGAAATTCTATTTTCAGGTAGCATGCTGTTAGGATACTCTAAAGAGTCTTAAAATGCAAAAAAAATGGTATAAATTGACGACTTTTTATTAGGATACACAGGATATACAAGGAGAGATTTGAAAAATCTCGTTCCCGTTGAAGCATCCTGATTCCCATTCCCGGTAGACAAATCCCGTTCCCGGTAACCCAAATCCCGTTTTCCCAGCCTAAAAAAAGGCGAATCCCGGCTCCCGTTTTACCCCTTCAGGACCCTGCTAGTAGAAGACAATTTAGAGATAGAGGGATCGCATTTTTCTTTCGTTGCGCGCGAAGCGCGCCCGAATTTTGATAAACGCATTTCATCAAGCCTCAGAGAAAGTGTACATGAACATTCCGTTTTTTTTTATGTATAGTAAACAAATCCTGTAGATTTTATTATTCATGCGCGCAATTACGCGCCGAAATGACGAAATTATTATTATTCATTTTGCGTAAAGCGGGGCAAATGACGAATTTCTATGCCTGTAATGTCGAACTCACGCTTACTCTTTTTCGAACATAGTGACCGCCCGCCAGGCCTATCACTGCAGGGCATTTTCATTAGAATTTGTTTTTCCTCGCCAATATATAGTTGCTCTTGTGAACGGTGTGTAGGTAGTGTCTTCGTTGCGCGAGTTGGCAAAGACTATATTAGATGAGATTCTTTATGCGCGCGAAGCACGCCGAAATTTTTATTATGTATTGAGTGAAGTGAAGTAGAAAAATGAAAATGATAGAGAAGTTACTGCAATAACTACTTATAGAAAATTTCTTGTGATCCCCCCTTCCAGGGCTTCAGGTTTTGAGAGATCTCCCCTTCTGCTCGCCCCGAAATGAAGTGATCCCCCCCATAATCCTATAATACGAGGCTGGTTAGCGCAGTGGTAGAGCGCCGGGCTTGTGTGCGGGAGGTTGGGGGTTCAAACCTGGGCCGAACCAACAATTGAGGAGACGGTGCTGCCTTTGCTCTAATATCTGCAAATCGTTAGACCTTCGCGTCCTTCCCCTTCGCGAGGGACGTTAAAGAAACACGAGGACCGTCGGAAGTTGACCAACCTCTGTGTCACAGAACTCGCCATACTCGCTCATTATTATAAAACTGGTTTCTATAGGATGAGTTATCCAAAAATATAAAGCGCTTAGAGCTTTGAGAATAAGCGCTATATAAGCACTTACTTTAATTACTTTACTTTACTTATTAAAATACCTGAATTTAGTCAGCTAGACAGTTCAAGCTTAAAGTGCTACTCAAGGCTGAAATTTTAATGGCTTATTTTATTGCACATTCAAAATAAGGAAGAATGCCGTTTATTTCGCATTCATAGCTTTTTTGGTTTCAGAGATATTGAAGATTTTTACTTATGCAAATTATGCGAAAAATGACGTCACAACAAGACAAGGGCAAAAGAGGCCAACAATGTTTTATGTATAATTCTGTTTGGGATAGTAAGATTCACTTAAAACTTGGTAATAACAAAGAAGGACCAATACCATAACCTCTGACATGTTTATTACTGTTTCCATGGTAACGCTATTGACACTAGGGCTGTCTGTTTAAAAAATAGGAAAAATCTGAAACTTATTCACCTACAAGTGAAGTACTACAATACTTTGCCAAAATACTCTGGGTTGTGTTGACAAACAAATCAGGAAGTTTCGAAGACTTTCACAACTTAGGGAATATTTCACAGATTTTACCTATTTTTCCAGGAATCACTTCTATAGCCAAACGTGTTACCATGGAAACACTAATTAGCATATGGATGTATGAGGTCTTGGTCCTTCTTTGTTATTACCAAGTTTGAAGTGAATCTAATTATCCCAAACAGAATTATACATTAAACATTGTTGGCCTCTTTTGCCCTTGTCTTGTTGTGACGTCATTTTTTGCTAATTTGCATAAGTAAAAATCTTGAATATCTCTGTAACCAAAAGAGCTATGAACGTGAAATAAGCGACATTCTTCCTTATATTGAATGTGCAATCAAATAAGTCATTAAAATTTCAGCCTTGAGTAGCACTTTAACATTGCGAGAGTGATGTATTTATAACATTTCAGCGCGAAACAATGATTTTGGCTATAATGCCCAGAAAGCTCCCCTGCCAATACGTTTTACTTGCTGCAACCAAGGAGGTTACCAGGGAGGACTCCCTGAGGGAACAGACAGATCTCACGAATCTCATAGGGAACAGACAGAATCTTTTCTTTCCGATTTCTTACCTTGTCTTTTTTTCCGTGTCTTTTTTCCGTGTCTTTCTTTCCGTGTCTTTCTTTCCGTGTCTTTCTTTCCGTGTCTTTCTTTCCGTGTCTTTCTTTCCTTGTCTTTCTTTCCGTGTCTTTCTTTACGTGTCTTTCTTTCCGTGTCTTTCTTTCCCGTGCTTTCTTTCCGTGTCTTACCTTTTCGTTTCTTTTCTTGTCCTTCTTTCCCTTTATTTCTTCTTTCTTTCTTTCTCACTTTCCTTTTCTTTCTTTCCCGTGCTTTCTTTCCGTGTCTTACCGTTTCGTTTCTTCCTTCTTTCCGTTCATTTCGTCTTTCTTTCTCGCTTTCCTTTTCTTTCTTTCCCGTGCTTTCTTTCCGTGTCTTACCGTTTCTTTTCTTCCTTATTTCCGTTCATTTCGTCTTTCTTTCTCTCTCACGTTCCTTTTATTTCCCGTGTTTCCTTTCCATGTCTTACCGTTTCGTTTCTTCCTTCTTTCCGTTTATTTCTTTTTTCTTACTCACTTTCCTTTTCTTTATTTCCCGTGCCTTCTTTCCGTGTCTTACCTTTTCGTTTCTTTTCTTCCTTCTTTCCGTTTATTTCTTCTTTCTTTCTCACTTTCCGTTTCTTTCTTTCCCGTGCTTTCTTTTCGTGTCTTACCTTTTCGTTTAATTTTCTTCCTTCTTTCCGTTTATTTCTTCTTTCTTTCTCACTTTCCGTTTCTTCCTTTCCCGTGCTTTCTTTCTGTTTCTTTCTTTCTGTTTCTTTCTTTCCTGCATTCTTCTTTAAAATCAAAGGAAGCAAACAGCAATGTGTTTCTTGATCCCTTTGGGATGCCTTGGCTTGAAGTATGCAATAATAGAGAAGGGAAAACCAAAACAGAAGCTATTTTGCGTTTTTTTGTTTTGGTTTTCCCTTCTCTATTCTTTCTTTCCGGCAGGAACACTTACAACACACTAAGGCATTTGTTGAAAAACCTTATTTATTACAATTCTATGGAATGTTTTGCATACATGCTATTAGCATATTTCTGGTTCCACATTGTGATTTCTTAGAATCGTACAATTCAAAAAGTTATCCAACCATTTTTGGGAAAACGGTGATAATACAGGATGCTGAATAAAAAGAGTGCTAAAGTATTGGCGTGCTCGCGTTTACTTTTTACTATACATGCCTCCTGTCCGATGAGTTTTAAATACCATGACTGAAAATCCTTAAAAAGTATATAAAATCCTCCCGAAAACAGCCGGCGGATTTTAATGTACCAGTCTCCAATGATATGAGAAGGCAGAGTATACTAAACAAACCACGAAGGGACTCCCCTCAAAATATCCGAGGATGTTCGGTCTATCCCTAAGGGTATAGTGCAAATTCACTCGAATGCTATCTTTTAGGGTGCCAGACTATATCTAAAGATGTGTGTGCTTTTAAGGGTTTGCTTCCCATCCCTAAGGGGTAAATTTGCTGTGGTGCACGCCCTGTTTCCTATCCCTTGGGGTAGGTGATAATTTTATCCGCCGCTCATCCGCGTGCATTTGTAGGAGTCCCTCCGGGAACCTAAAGCCTTCAGCTACTGCTATACTCTATTAGCTCTGGCCAAGATAACAGAGTTCGTGCTTGGTTGACAGCATGTTGTCTTTCGGTAATTGTGGACGACCTACAGCTTGATGATGGCCAATAAGAAGGCAGCTAGAATAACAAGTGGAGCAATCGGATTCCTCGCAGCTGCGGAATGAGGACTCCCGCTACCGCCGCTGCCTGTAGTATGTCCTGTAGCTGGTGCCATGGTTGGACATGTTGCTTCGTTGTACGTGACACCGGCCCCGGTGCAGTTGGGGGTATAGTCGATGCCGGTTGCAGTAGAAATGTTAGAAGCGAGTTTCGCACTAAAATCGTCGCAGTCTGCTCTTGGTTGGCACGGGGCACAAAACCTGATTGAGATGGTGACGGATTCGTTAGTAGCGTTTTTGAGCATCCAATTTGACAGTGTTGCGCAGCCATCATGAGCAGTGCAGTTCGTCGTGTTTGCGTCGCCAGGGAGCCAGTACCTCGGAGTTGAATCACCGTGTATGGTATAATAGCTAGGGCATTCTTGGATTCCACCGTGCATGCTGGAATGTACTGCTGAAAAATGTTAAGATACGGATGAGAACGATAGGTTCATACCGTTAACATCTACGGAATCTTTTGGATGAGGTTTTTGTAATAACCGGAATAATCAATGTCGAGACAATTGCAAATGGACAAATGAATTCCACTGCGAGACATTGATTATTCCGGATATCACAAAAACCGAATTCAATAACTGTTTTAATATACTCCTATTTCAGAAAAGGTTACACCGTCACAACTGTCGTTGTAGCCCGCGGTGCATCATGGGAGAAACTAACAAGAACATCCAGTACAAAATTTCTTGCGAGAGATGTATTGAACAGTCATTTGACCTAAATAGGGTAATAATTATGGTTATTTCTCCTAAAAACCAGCATCCGTGATTCTATTTTGGTATACCTATTTGCCCCCACGATGCACCGCAGGCTACAACAGACGGTTGTGCAGTGACGGTGCAACCTTTTCAAATAGGTGTACATTGCATTGTTTAGCAGAAAATCAAGAGGACAAAAAGTAAATTCCACGAATAAACCATTCCACTGATCAAAAGACAGTTTTTTCGACAGTTTCTTGATGAATTGGCTAGCCAATTTTTAGAGTTGTTAGAGCGCATTTGAAATGAGTGTCGAACACCAAACGCAAATACAAAACCACTAACCAATCAGGAGTGGAAGCCATTCGACAACAAACCAATCAGGAGTGGAAGCCATTCAACAACAAACCAATCAGGAGTGGATTGGAAGTGGAAGCCATTCGACAATGAACCAGTCGCCCCTTAATTCGCCTTTTGGTTCGCCTCTTGGTTCGCAGTTTTTGGATGTATATATAAGGCCAAAAATGTTTTTTACAGTGCGATTTACTTGGCTCGTGGACTCAAAACAAGCTCATGGCTTAATAACGTGTAAACAGTAGCAACTTTGGCTTTCTCCGAAGAAAACAAATGATTTATAATATTATCAATTTAATGTTATAAATTGATAATAAATACTAAATAATTCTAACTAATACTAACTATAAATACTAACTAATTCTCAAAACAATAATGGTTGAGTTGTATGATGTGCACAACTAGCAATCTATTTTACTAACCGGAAATGAGTTTTAAAAAACGTTTTAAAAACTCACGGGGTAGTATAAAGAATCATATACGAAGCACGAAAAATTATCTCTTCCTTTTTTCCAGGAGTTACCTTCCCAGGAGAACCTCAGCTCCAATTTTTCCCAGCCACAACGCGCGTTTTTCGCATTCTGATTGGCTCTCAGCAATGCGTACATAAAAGCATGTACCACGGAACGCGTCATCATCAGCGCGCGCGCTAAAAAGAACCAATCAAAACACGCGAATGAACGCACGCGCTTTTTTTGTTTTTATTTTTGTCGTTTTGTTGTGGTGTAAAACTAATATCCTCTGATTGTCCGTGGTATGCCCTCTTTTATTATATAGCTCGTGTTTATTCTATCAGTACAAACTCAATGTAGCCCGCGCGGACTACAATTCAAAAATTGTTGCCCGCGCGGGCGACGCGGGAAATTTCGGCGAGAACGTTGTTTGCTATTTCTACCGTGTATTTTCTTTTTGCTATATAATAAAACACTTATCAAAGTTTGAGTTTCCATATCCCTGCGCGCCCATATATTATTCTCTATTTATTTCTCGGTTACGTTGAATTACGCTTTTTCACGTAAGCGCTGATACTAGTTTTCTGAACGCCGGTTTTGAGCTATGTTTGAAATTTGTCTTCTCCGGAGAGTTAGATTAGCCGTTTTCACACTAGAGACGGAAAACTCGTCTCAGACGAGTTTTTCGTCCAGACGGAAAACTCGCCTTTGTGTAAAACCGGGACGAGACGGATTTTTGAGGGTAGCACTATTTCGAGATACAAGGGTAGCACTATTTCGAGATACAAGATACAAAGATACGAAGATACAAAGATACAAAGATACGAAGATACGAAGATACGAAGATACGAAGATACGAAGATACGAAGATACGAAGATACAAAGATACAAAGATACGAAGATACGAAGATACGAAGATACAAAGATACGAAGATACAAAGATCCTTGTATCGGATTTCTCATACGTATTAGTGTTACCCGGGTTTCAGCTTGTATAAGATATAGATGCAGATGCTCATTTTAGCTGATTTGTTTAATTTTGCAATTAAAGCTTGGTTTTGTAGTTTTACAGTGACCGCAAACATGGTTTCCATGTCTGTGTCTTGACCTCTAGCACAATTGATGAAGGTGATAGCGACGGAGAACCTCTGGTCGAAAATTGCATATCTAGAACTTCTCCATCAAAAGCGGCGTAAGTACAATATATTTTCTAAGCTAAAAAGAGCATCTGCATCTATATTTTGAAAATATAGAGGCTGAAACCCGGGTAACACTAATACATGAGAAATCCGATACCTTGTATCTAAGTATCTTTGTATCTTTGTATCTTCCTATCTTCGTATCTTTGTATCTTGTATCTCGAAATAGTGCTACCCGTGAAGCTGCGGAATGAGGACTCCCGTTACCGCCGCTGCCTGTAGTATGTCCTGTAGCTGGTGCCATGGTCGGACATGTTGCTTCCTCGTACATGACACTGGCCCCGGTGCAGTTGGAGGTATAGTCGATGCCGGTTGCAGCAGAAATGTTAGAAGCGAGTATCTCACTAAAATCGTCGCAGACTACTCTTGGGTTGCACGGGGCGCAAAACTTGATTTGGAGGGTAATGGTTTCGTTAGTAGCGTTTTTGAGCATCCAATGTGACAGTGTTGCGCAGCCATAATGAGCAGTGCAGTTTGCCATGTTTGCTTCGCCAGGGAGCGTCTGATTTGGACCACCGTCTATTTTATAATAGCTAGGGCATTCTTGGATTCCACCGTGCATGCTGGAATGTACTGCTGAAAATGTTAAGATTAAACAATAATTGAAAAGTGGATATCAAAACAAACACCTATATTTCGGCTAGTTAACTAGCCTTCATCAGGGTGAATGACCGTTACAATGAGTGCCACGACATAACATTAACTCTGCGCGAGCTAACAAACTAACGGCTGCGCGCGTGCATATAGAATTACAGCAGTAAGAAAGAATAACGTTATAACAACTTATTTTCGGTATCGATTATGCCCATAAAAAAAGTCCCTCTCGTTAAGGCCTTCTGGATTTAAAGTTCTTAGTTTATAAGCCCACTGCCCTTCTTTGTTGATCAAATCTGTTTGATTCTGGACCGAGTCTATGATTTGAACAGATACGTCCTCCAGTCCTTGATGGTCATTTGTGAAGAAGTGTCTGTAAATGGGTTCATCTTCCGCTCTCTCATCTTGTGACTTACGCTCATGCGCCCCGATCCGGCTTTTGTGGTTATTAAACCTAATTCTAAATTTAGTAGTTGTAGATCCAACGTACTGGATGCCGCACCTCTTGCAAGTAAGAAGATATATCACATTCTTGCTATTACAATTAAGATTATAATTAATAGTGTATTCTCTCCCTGTGGTGTGACTTTTAAACTTTTCCCCTATTTCCAAGAAACCCCCTGTTCTGCATATTTTACACCTTCTGGAATCACACTCAAGCGTGCCCCTGACTATCTCGGATTCATTCATGGGTTGTATTTTCGCACGAACAAGATAGTCTTTCAGGCTCTTTGGTCGTCTGAAGGCCATCATAGGCATTTCCTTTATAGCTTTCTCGCATCGCTCTGAATGGTGCAACAAGGGCTGAAGGTCCCGTAAAATCCCACCGATGTTAGGTAAACTGGGGTGGTATGTAGTAACAAACGGCGTCCGGTTTTTACTTCTACGATCGCTTGGTGGCCTCAGGGCGTCCATCCTGTTGACTCTCCTGGCTCTATCAATCTGTCCTTTAACAAAGTTCTGCTTGTGCCCCCTGGCTACCAAGTAACCAGTTAATTCTTGCGCTCTCCTGTTAAAACTGTCCAGTGTAGAACAAATACGTCTAAGCCTAAGTGCCTGACCATATGGTATCCCGTTCTTACAACTTCTCGGGTGACATGATCGAAAATCTAAGAATTGGTGCTTGTCAGTAGGTTTGACATACAGATCAGTAAGGATTCTTCCATTGTCATTAATGACCTGGACATCTAGATAGTTAACTTTCTTTTTTGAGTATTCCCAAGTGAATTTGATGGTGTCATGCTCATTATTCAAATAGTTTAGAAAACGGATAAGTTCCTCTTCTCCCTCTGTCCAGATCATGAATATGTCATCAATATACCTAAGCCATGTATGCGGCTTAATAGGATAATTTGTAAGTAATCTATTCTCCAGTTTGTCCATGAAAATGTTCGCGTATGACGGTGCCATCCTGGTACCAAGGGGGGGCACAAGCAGAACTTTGTTAAAGGACAGATTGATAGAGCCAGGAGAGTCAACAGGATGGACGCCCTGAGGCCACCAAGCGATCGTAGAAGTAAAAACCGGACGCCGTTTGTTACTACATACCACCCCAGTTTACCTAACATCGGTGGGATTTTACGGGACCTTCAGCCCTTGTTGCACCATTCAGAGCGATGCGAGAAAGCTATAAAGGAAATGCCTATGATGGCCTTCAGACGACCAAAGAGCCTGAAAGACTATCTTGTTCGTGCGAAAATACAACCCATGAATGAATCCGAGATAGTCAGGGGCACGCTTGAGTGTGATTCCAGAAGGTGTAAAATATGCAGAACAGGGGGCTCCTTGGAAATAGGGGAAAAGTTTAAAAGTCACACCACAGGGAGAGAATACACTATTAATTATAATCTTAATTGTAATAGCAAGAATGTGATATATCTTCTTACTTGCAAGAGGTGCGGCATCCAGTACGTTGGATCTACAACTACTAAATTTAGAATTAGGTTTAATAACCACAAAAGCCGGATCGGGGCGCATGAGCGTAAGTCACAAGATGAGAGAGCGGAAGATGAACCCATTTACAGACACTTCTTCACAAATGACCATCAAGGACTGGAGGACGTATCTGTTCAAATCATAGACTCGGTCCAGAATCAAACAGATTTGATCAACAAAGAAGGGCAGTGGGCTTATAAACTAAGAACTTTAAATCCAGAAGGCCTTAACGAGAGGGACTTTTTTTATGGGCATAATCGATACCGAAAATAAGTTGTTATAACGTTATTCTTTCTTACTGCTGTAATTCTATATGCACGCGCGCAGCCGTTAGTTTGTTAGCTCGCGCAGAGTTAATGTTATGTCGTGGCACTCATTGTAACGGTCATTCACCCTGATGAAGGCTAGTTAACTAGCCGAAATATAGGTGTTTGTTTTGATATCCACTTTTCAATTATTGTTTAATCTTGTTTCGACCGAAAAGTTTTTCAGAACATTTTTAAGGTGCTTGTGATTATTGCTGAAAAATGTTAAGATACGGATGAGAACGATAGGTTCATACCGTTAACATCTACGGAATCTTTTGGATGAGGTTTTTGTAATAACCGGAATAATCAATGTCGAGACAATTGCAAATGGACAAATGAATTCCACTGCGAGACATTGATTATTCCGGATATCACAAAAACCGAATTCAATAATTGTTTTAATATACTCCTATTTCAGAAAAGGTTACACCGTCACAACTGTCGTTGTAGCCCGCGGTGCATCATGGGAGAAACTAACAAGAACATCCAGTACAAAATTTCTTGCGAGAGATGTATTGAACAGTCATTTGACCTAAATAGGGTAATAATTATGGTTATTTCTCCTAAAAACCAGCATCCGTGATTCTATTTTGGTATACCTATTTGCCCCCACGATGCACCGCAGGCTACAACAGACGGTTGTGCAGTGACGGTGCAACCTTTTCAAATAGGTGTACATTGCATTGTTTAGCAGAAAATCAAGAGGACAAAAAGTAAATTCCACGAATAAACCATTCCACTGATCAAAAGACAGTTTTTTCGACAGTTTCTTGATGAATTGGCTAGCCAATTTTTAGAGTTGTTAGAGCGCATTTGAGATGAGTGTCGAACACCAAACGCAAATACAAAACCACTAACCAATCAGGAGTGGAAGCCATTCGACAACAAACCAATCAGGAGTGGAAGCCATTCAACAACAAACCAATCAGGAGTGGATTGGAAGTGGAAGCCATTCGACAATGAACCAGTCGCCCCTTAATTCGCCTTTTGGTTCGCCTCTTGGTTCGCAGTTTTTGGATGTATATATAAGGCCAAAAATGTTTTTTACAGTGCGATTTACTTGGCTCGTGGACTCAAAACAAGCTCATGGCTTAATAACGTGTAAACAGTAGCAACTTTGGCTTTCTCCGAAGAAAACAAATGATTTATAATATTATCAATTTAATGTTATAAATTGATAATAAATACTAAATAATTCTAACTAATACTAACTATAAATACTAACTAATTCTCAAAACAATAATGGTTGAGTTGTATGATGTGCACAACTAGCAATCTATTTTACTAACCGGAAATGAGTTTTAAAAAACGTTTTAAAACTCACGGGGTAGTATAAAGAATCATATACGAAGCACGAAAAAATTATCTCTTCCTTTTTTCCAGGAGTTACCTTCCCAGGAGAACCTCAGCTCCAATTTTTCCCAGCCACAACGCGCGTTTTTCGCATTCTGATTGGCTCTCAGCAATGCGTACATAAAAGCATGTACCACGGAACGCGCCATCATCAGCGCGCGCGCTAAAAAGAACCAATCAAAACACGCGAATGAACGCACGCGCTTTTTTTGTTTTTATTTTTGTCGTTTTGTTGTGGTGTAAAACTAATATCCTCTGATTGTCCGTGGTATGCCCTCTTTTATTATATAGCTCGTGTTTATTCTATCAGTACAAACTCAATGTAGCCCGCGCGGACTACAATTCAAAAATTGTTGCCCGCGCGGGCGACGCGGGAAATTTCGGCGAGAACGTTGTTTGCTATTTCTACCGTGTATTTTCTTTTTGCTATATAATAAAACACTTATCAAAGTTTGAGTTTCCATATCCCTGCGCGCCCATATATTATTCTCTATTTATTTCTCGGTTACGTTGAATTACGCTTTTTCACGTAAGCGCTGATACTAGTTTTCTGAACGCCGGTTTTGAGCTATGTTTGAAATTTGTCTTCTCCGGAGAGTTAGATTAGCCGTTTTCACACTAGAGACGGAAAACTCGTCTCAGACGAGTTTTTCGTCCAGACGGAAAACTCGCCTTTGTGTAAAACCGGGACGAGACGGATTTTTGAGGGTAGCACTATTTCGAGATACAAGGGTAGCACTATTTCGAGATACAAGATACAAAGATACGAAGATACAAAGATACAAAGATACGAAGATACGAAGATACGAAGATACGAAGATACAAAGATACGAAGATACGAAGATACAAAGATACGAAGATACAAAGATCCTTGTATCGGATTTCTCATACGTATTAGTGTTACCCGGGTTTCAGCTTGTATAAGATATAGATGCAGATGCTCATTTTAGCTGATTTGTTTAATTTTGCAATTAAAGCTTGGTTTTGTAGTTTTACAGTGACCGCAAACATGGTTTCCATGTCTGTGTCTTGACCTCTAGCACAATTGATGAAGGTGATAGCGACGGAGAACCTCTGGTCGAAAATTGCATATCTAGAACTTCTCCATCAAAAGCGGCGTAAGTACAATATATTTTCTAAGCTAAAAAGAGCATCTGCATCTATATTTTGAAAATATAGAGGCTGAAACCCGGGTAACACTAATACATGAGAAATCCGATACCTTGTATCTAAGTATCTTTGTATCTTTGTATCTTCCTATCTTCGTATCTTTGTATCTTGTATCTCGAAATAGTGCTACCCGTGAAACCGGGAAGAGACGGATTTTTGACGGGAAATCTTTTAGTGTAAAAGCGGGACGAGACGGATTTTTGACGGGAAATCGTCGAATTCATATCAGACGGAAAAATCGTCAGACGAAAAACCCGTCATGACGAGTTTTCCGTCCTCTAGTGTGAATACGGCTATTATCGGTTCAGTTTAAAAATCGGCAAACTTCTGAATAGTGCCGCCGCATAATATAGCATTTGAGGGCATTAAAAAAATAGCTGAATATGTGCACTTATAATGAAGAAGCCTTAACTTAGATGCATTTTAAGAAAACTTAAGACCTAAGATCTTGGGTAGGCCATCCTTAGAATTACGACGTAATTTTAACAGACATTTGCTTCCGATGCTTGTGTAAACTTGACAGGACTCTCACGGCTCCTTGAAAACCTGGAAAGTCATGGATTTTAGAAATGCCCTTTTCCAGGCCTGGAAAGTCATGGAATTTTTACAAAAACCTATCAAGTCATTAAAAGTCATGGAACTATTTTCCTGAAGAAAGAATTTGCAAGATGTTGAGTGTGTATACTGTTAAATGAAAATAAAGGAACCTGAAATAAAAACTATCAATGTGCTATCTTTGAAACAAAGGATACTCACAATGCGTCAAAATCCGCATTTTTCGTTACGAAAGGTCATTAAATATTTTAAAAGTCCATGTGAAAGTCCTGAAATTTTCAAAAGACAGGAGCAGTTATTCGTGTATACTCGGTTGTGAATCGCGAGTAGTAACGTTAAACCTTAAAGCCACTGCACCCTTTTTTGAACGTCTTCAAATATCGACATTTTCAAAATTAATTCATTTTACGTGGCCAAGTTTATGTTCTCTTACTATCATCAGCTTTTATCCACCCCCTTTCATAATTTATTTGTAATTGCCCAATTTTATCATTATAATACTAGAACTGCCTCAAACTTTCGCACCCATATTGTCGCACAGACATCAAACAATTTACTATTTTGTATCAGGGACCAAAAATCTGGAATTCACTACCAATTCATAGTTCCGATCAAACAATGAAGCCATTTCACGCTATCTGGAGATACCAATCAGCTATGGAAAGCTTCTCCCGCGGGAACTGATCGTGTCCCACAAACAGTATTTCAGGACTTCCGAAATCAGTCGATTTGCAGCACTTTTTTGCCTTTTATGACAGTGTAAACTGAGATGATCCGAAGATAGAGTTATCTGGTAAACCTTAGCGGGATCGGAATATTTTTGGCCTTTTTTTTAAAGGAAAACCCTGGTTTGCTTGTGGGACATAACAACAGTAACTATGGCTTTGAATGACAGGTCGGAACTATGAATGGCGATCACTTCTACCACTACACTTGCTAGCTTTAGAACAAGACTAATTTCATTTCTTAATAATTAGCCACTTTACACAATACTTTTTCTACACTGACTCCGATACACAATCAGTTTGTAATTAGCTTAATATAAGCGAGGGGGCTTTTCTCGAAAAGCCTTAGCTTCCAAGGGCTCCCTCGCCACATTTTTTATAATCTTCCTTTTTTCATTTCCTTATTTTCATTTTCATTTTCATTTTTTTTATTCTTTTTGTTTTAGAATGATATGTGAAAATAATGATAAGTGAAAATAATTATAAAAATCTGTAAAAATGTGGCGGAAAAATAAATTGAATTGAATTGAATTGAAGCCTAAATAGTAATTCATCTTCCGGGTACTGTAGTTATTGATTCACGAGTCCCGAACCGCAAAAACATTGGTTGGTTGGTCTTGGTTGCGTTTCTGCATTGACGTAAAACTAAATTATCATTAGTCATTATTCTTTTCATGTTTGGTCGAGACTGACTCCCGCTGTTCTTACAATGAAGGGCAGCGGCTGCATAAGTGAACTCCTCGCTATAATACCGCGCGCGTTGCAGGACGGGAATAATAGAATACTCCCACGCGGAAGTCATCCATGAAACGACCATCCCATAAAACGTAATGAGACCAAATGTATTTTGCACACCATCCATTATATAACTTTTATTTAAGTTGGTAAAAAAAACACTAACTTAATGGTAGAACTGTAGAAATGTAAATGTAAATGGCTATCGACTGTGACTCTCCAGACTCTCCAGTCCGTAACCTGAGTTACGCTGGATCTTAAACCGACTACCTCAACACGCACATTCCAAGCGAAAATGCAAAGGGAATTCATTGAAAACGAAAACCTTGATCGTCGCTATATAGAATTGCTATTGTTGTAACCTTAACGGTTTGAAGTCTTCTCGATAAACTTCGCATTCGGTCGCAAAATATCAAAAGTAAACCTGAATAATAAAGTTTAACCGACTATACCTTGAGTGGAACACGCGGATTGGAGACGAAGATGCAAAAGGATATTCATTGAAAACGAAGACCTTGATCGTTGCCATATAGGAATGCTATTGCAAGCCTTAACGGTTTGAGGTTTTCTCGATACAGTTCGCACGATTTCGTCGAAACATTTCGAAGCATCAAAAGGTCTGCTGCAGATTTTGGCGCCAATTAACGGAACCGAACTGCACACCGATCTCGATGTGATCGACAAGGTTCGTTATATCCCTCCTCGCACTAATCGTGATCTCGCCTGAGTTTGCTTTAGGTTTTTCGAAGAAAAACCTTAAGCTGAAGTAAAACAGGAACACCACATGTTCTTAGGTTATTTTACCTGTTCGCGTTCGTTGCATTGCTTCGCAATTATTGCACTTTCGTGTTTTGAAACTTTCGCTAGAAACGAACTTGTAACAACTTACCTATAACAGCAAAGAGTAGAACAAACAAGCCGGCGAATTTGTCCATAACTGGATATTTTCTTCGTCAAAGAGAAGAGGGAGTAGAGGAACGAAAGGAACCCGTTCAATGCGGAACACCTTGTAGACAGCAAATGCAAAAGGTGTGGCGTGGGGCATTTGACAAACACTTTCAAACAATAACCAATTGAAGTGGGAGCTTGCAAATGATTGGTCATTAGTGCAGAATCCAGTTTTATTCACGCATGGGCATCTTGTGTTTCTCGATCTACTATTGGATTCGGGGATCTTTGCATTGCAAATTGATATGCCCTGCTGTGCGATTATCTAATACACAGCAGGGCACAAGAGGCCGCATTGCATGCTTAACCATGACTGGCCCCTATAAACACCAAACATCAAGAAACATGAAAGTTTTCGGAAATAAAGTTATTACAGAACGTACCTCAGCCTCTTCTTTGCAAGGATTTGTTATTTCCATATTTTAACTTTTTAATGTTTGGTCCGTTGTTGTATTCAAGGATGGGCGCAAACTATTTTAGAATCACTAAGGCAGCTGTTTACGAGATACTAAGCTCCATATATGGGTAGTGTTATTTCAGAGCCTACCGGGCCTTTCTCTTTCGCATTGTCCCATGGACAGTAGACCGTGCTCGCCGCCTAAGTTGCAGGAACAATACTGTATTTCTATCCCGTAGAGCACGTAAAATTAGTTTCCACATAAAGCATAAATAAAATATAACATCCACTTGGCAATGAAACAAGAAGAATAATTAAAAAGTTACCTGTTTTTACTTGAAAATGTACTTTTAAAGTATGCTTCAACATGTATACATCTATTCCTTTGAGATTTACTTTTTTGCCGAAGTTCTGTGATCTTATACTACTATATTTCAATGGAATGTCGGGCTTGGACGAACATGATGACACTTATAAATATTTCGACATTATCGCTAATTTTGCCATAGTTGTCACAGGACGTAGAACCTAATACTAAAATACTTTCTAAATAATACATCATTGTTTATCAATCTTTGCCCAGTATTTATGCCAAGCCTCTGTTTGGCTAAAACTGAAAGTAAAATCAAATAAGAACAGTATTGAAGGAAACTATGCTGCAAACGGGTTTCTTCGAAATATTTTTCCAATGATTGTAATTTTACTCATGTCCGTTACACCCATTTCAGAAACGGGTTGCACTATCACAACTCTCTGTTGTAGCCCGCGCTGCGTCATGGGAGAAACTAAAAAGAACGAAATTTTCGTTTTAACCCACTACAAAGTGTCTCGCGAGCGATGTATTGTAGAATTATTTGATATAAAGTAGGGTGGTGAGAATGGCTGTGTTCCATGAATCTGTTTTGGTATACCTATCTGCTCCCCGTGACGGGGCAACCTTTTTGAAATAGGTGTATTGGTATTTCCGTTAAAGCGTGGTCAGAACTGTTTTTCCGGGTTGTTCGAGACGAGACAGAGAACAAAGTACTCATTTCAAAATGCTTTGATTTGATTGGTGAAGATAACACTGTAAAAACGTACTGGTCATTTTGACCAAAAAATTGGTCTTCTCTGACTTAATTTCACATCATTTGAGTCAGAGATGACCAATACTGTTTGTCAAAATGACCAGTGCGTTTTTACAGTGAAGTTATTTGGCACGTGCTAATTCAAAACGTTGCCTAGCAACGTCTCGTTTGCCCCATTAAATAAGCGCGGAATGCCTTATCTAGTTTGGTCGATATAAGTTTTAACGTTTCGTTTGCAATAGTTTTGTGTCTCAAAAGCATGTTGCCAAGGCCGGTTCATAATGTTGTCAAGGGATGTCGCGACAAAGTTTCATAATCACGAGCTTTTCCTTGACAACATTTACGAACTCCACTTTATTGACAACGTACTTTCTAGACACTGAATAACTCTAATAGCTTTAGGCATTCTACGCTCAACTGAATAGCGCAGTACCTTCGAAACACAACATTGCAGCGTCCAAAACAACACCAAAATTATTTGGTGTCCATGATCATGATCAGTAGATCATGATATTTATATGTAGGATTTATAAGTTATCTTCAATTCATTTCAATCCCATGGATTCTCTACTAATAACATCGTGCTATTTGTAGACTTCAAAGTACGCCGTGGCAACTATAGAAGCATCTCCAACCCTAACCTGACCTACTTAAAAGCAAGCGTTCTCCGTTGCATTTTCGCGCAAGAAAGAGCGCGAATCTACTAGGGCGCAAATACCTCTCGCACGGCCAAAATCTCGCTCTGCGCATACCTATGACACTAGAAATGGACTTTGGATTGTGGGCGAACTATGAACAGGAACCATGCACTTGTCACGTGTATTCCTCGTGAGAAGTAGCTCAAGCAAACAGGATGCGGAGTTTGGACTCTGCATTACCGAATGAGGAAGACATTCTTTAGCGATGAGATCATCATTTTAAGTCTGTGTAACCGCGATTCTCGACCTTTCGTGAAAACGTCCCAGTAGTGATCTAAACGAGACAAATGGATAGTCGAGAAACCATAACACCTGCACATGGCGTTTCTATTTTTTGTAATAGCGGAACTCGGCGCCCACGAGCGGAGCCCCATAGCTACATGCTGGAGAAGAAGGAAACAACTGAAAAGTGTATATACATCGACCTTGATTTTCATGGACTTCCGGTTTGTTTGTTTGTTGTGTGTGTGTGTGTGTCCGTCGCCACACAGGCAACCCACCAGTTTCTATATTACAGGCGGGAAAATGACAAAGGTTACCAGTGGGGAGCTGCAACTTTATCACGTGATGTGACGCCATCGATGACGTCATCAAAGTTTGGAAAATTCATATCTCCTGAAGGGAAGACTCCAATACAACCCCAAACTTGGGCAAAATTGTCTAGGGCACCAGAGTAGCGCAACGAAGTGGTTACGCGATGAGCTCCGCTTTTAGGCAGTGTCTAATTTTTTATCACACACATGGTTATGCATAGTCAATATCCTGCCGTGTCGGAGAGACAAAAGGTGTCTGGTGCGGTAGCGAAGGAAACTGTACTTCAAAATACGCAATTAGCAACATTGACGTATCCATGTGTGTCAATGTTAGAAAGAAAACGGAGTCTCTTTTGCTTAGCTATAATATGGCAATATTGTTTCCAAGGTCCTATTTGTCGTAACAGTCGTATGAATTTGTTTGTCATATAACTAGTTGTAGCTCTCGCTAAAAGTGCCAACGAGCAATTTATAAGTGAATCATGTTTTGCCCTTTTGAAAATATACTCACTGCTGCCCTAATTTCGTTTGGCCGACTATTTTATATTCATTGATCCGCAAAGCGTTAGCATCACGCGGACTATAAAGTGACTATAATTCAATTTAGGCACAAATATCTACCTCTATTTCATACATGTAAAAGTTGCATTTCCATGAGCATATGAACAAGCTAAATCACTGTGATAGAAATGATCGTGTAATAATAACAGCGTGAGAAATATATACAGACACAGCATCGTGGCGCTACACGGGCGCACTTCAGAAGTGGACCAGGGGTCAAATAGTAGATTTCTCTTGTGATACTGATAGTGCTCAAGTATTTGGTTACCACTTGAAATCCTGGCACTTTGATTGGCTAGTGGTTACACCACCACTCTGAACTCGAGAATTTTTCTCCTCGCACGGCTCTATAATGCTGCCGCCTCGCAGCCTCGCAGCCTCGCCTCTTGGCTCGGCTGCTCGTTGGCAATTATTTGATATGACTGATAAGACTCGGACGCCCGAGAGGGAGGGGACCCCTATTTTGGGGCGGGGATGCTCACGTCTCTTGCTTAGCTTATTCAGTTAAATACAAAAGTAGTTGGCGCACTTGCCTTTCCGTTCTCTTCCCTGCCTCTTCCAATGTTGACTGGAAAATTAGGCCGATTCTCCAGCTCATCTAGCAACATTGAGAAGGGCATGCGCTAACGTTTTGCATTTGATTTGATTGTAGCCATGCTATACAATCTTTCTTATAAAGGCTGGTTTCCATAAGATCCTATTTATAGCTCCCCTATTTTTGGGTGGGAATGCTCACGTCGATCATAGAAAGAGAATTTCCTCCTCTTCCTGAGATGGACCAAGCAGCGGCGGAAGCAAAATTACATGTGTTGGGGAGGGGAGACTAAAACCGGAAAGTCCATCTAATTTTTCGGGAAGGGAGGGAATTTTGAAATTTCAGGCCTCGGGACGACAGGAAATTCACGCATCAAAATTTGGTTCTGAATAACCAGATTTTGCGTCGTTCTCGTCTGTGAAAAGCCTAGAAAAACAGAGAGAAGAAACGTACTCTCTCGAGACAAACCAACTGATAAACCGTCGGAGTACACTTTGCCGAGGATTTTTACAATTGCTGAATGTCTTTCATTTATTACTATCATAGGAGAAAAACAACCAAACTTGGGTGAAGTTGCCTTAGTGGCAGGGGGGGGGGGGTTGCCTGGTCAGAAAAATATGTAACCGGGAGCTCCGCTTTTAGCCAGTGGCTAAATCTATGTTATTTATTGAATAATAATACAGAGCTGTATATGGCAAATAGGGTAGCGCCCATGATATTCTTGGTAGGGCCGGAGGAGCGGGCAGGCTGTAGCTCGGGAGTGGCGGGGGTGCCATTAGAGGAAGCCTCTGCACTGTAAGTCCTGACGAGATCTGTTCCAGCAGGGAGAGGTGTAGACTCCACAGAGGTGCCAATGTTACAGTTATCTTCATGACAGCACTTCACGTGACACGACTTCAGATAGGCAGATTGGAAATACTTTGGAACTTGCGTGCTGCCAAAAGATCAACCCTTCGTTGGAGGGGGGCGGAACTATAAGTACAGGCGTATGAGGACGGGACACCAGGGTAGACTGAGTCCTACTCTGGGACATCATCTCACCTAATCTCGCAGCTCCTAATTGGCGCAGTTTTCCTTATCTCGCCTTATCTCGCCTTTCAATTGGACCATTTCCCCCTTATCTCGCCTTTCAATTGGACCTTTTCCCCCTTATCTCACCTTATCTCGCCTTTCAATTGGACCATTTTCCCCTTATCTCGCCTTTCAATTGGACCATTTTCCCTTATCTCGCCTTTCAATTGGACCATTTTCCCCTTATCTCGCCTTTCAATTGGACCCTTTGCCTCTTATCTCGCCTTATCTCGCCTTTCAGTTGGACCATTTTCCCATTATCTCACTTTATCTCGCCTTTCAATTGGACCATTTTCCCCTTGTCTCGCATAAACTCGCAGCGAGATAAGGTCGCAGAGTAGGCCTAGACTACTTGTAGTCCCTTATTTGGCGATCGTCCGAGTGCTGCGCGCACTTTTACTCAACTTTACGCACCTGTTTTGTTTGGAACTCAAGTCTCCCGTGGTGTGCTGCGAGTGACTGGAAACGGAAAACTCGAGACCCAAACAAGGCGCGTGGGTAAATAAAAGCGCGCAGCAAAGACGACTTTTCCTGTATTTACGGACGGTCACCAAATATTAGGGGCTGCAAGCAGTTCAATGTAATAGTCTGGGACCAGGCAAAATGTGGTTACAACAAGGTTACAGTTTGCGAGTTCGAGCGGAACACCCCTACCCAACTTTGGGTCGTATAGTACCTGACCTTGCTCTGTGTTTACCTGTTCAGCCAAATGCAAGTTCTCCTTGGAGTTGAACAAAACGGGGCACACCCTTTCAGATGCCCCTCTATAAAACGGAATCCTGTCCACAGACGACCTTTGGCGGTGAAGCAGCCTGTTTGACCCTCGGTACAGTTGACTGTAGCTTCGCCAGCACTGGTGCATGGTGTGTCATGTGACAAGCATCGCTTGCACGTCAGGCATGTCGCTATGGTTATCAAATAAGGCAGTCAAGTAGTGTATGTGGGGCAACAAATGGACTCCTCAAATATTAAGATTCTGACTAATCTTTGCGGTGCTTGCAATATTCAGAAAAAAAGATGCTCGATTGCATTTGATTTTAAAATAGGCGATGCTCTATTTTTGTATTCTATATCCATTGTTCTCAAGCTCATTAATAATTCATAAAGAGGAACGTTTGGATATGCCATCTTAATTTGCATAGATTTTACCCCTTCTTTTTCTCAGCATTAAAAGATTCGTTGGAGAAACACTCGACAGTGTCTCTCATCAAAAAAAACGATCTCAGTGTTTGGAAATCCTGATGAAACACGTTGCGTAGTGTTGGATAAGCCATAACGTGATACTGCGCTATTCAGTTGAGCGTGGATAAACATCGTTAAGTTTTCACCTTTGTTTAAGTGTCTAGAAATTACGTTTTCAAGTACGTGGAGTTCGCATAGTTGTCAAGGACAACTAAAGCTCGTGATTTTGAAACTGTCGCGACATTCCATGAACCGGCCTTGACAACATGCTTTTAGACACAAAACCTTCCAAACGAAAACTTGTGAAAACTTGTCGACCACACTATAGGCATCCCTGAATAGCGGCGCAGTAAGGGTCCATAGGGCGAGAGGGGAGGGACGCCGCGTCGCACGTTTCTCTGACCTTTGAAACCTCAGGGGGGGGGTCTTCACATGTCGACTTGATAGGGGTGCTCGTCGTATTTTTTAGGGGTCCAAATCGACTCTCAGGTATTTTTTAGGGGGTATCGAAGAAACATTGTGGCTTTCACTTAAATAAATGGTATTTTTTAGGAGTACGCAAATGAATTAAAGGGTCACAAACCAAGCAATAAAACGTTTTCTCTCTTTCTTTATTCAATTATAGCTCTAAAATAAGCTTGTTTTGAGATGAGAAACAATAAAAAATAACAAAAGATTTATTGTTGTATTTTTTAGGGGTCATTTTGTTCTATAAGGTATTTTTTAGGGGGTTGTTTTTTTTATGTCCTGGTATTTTTTAGGGTATATTTTCCGATGTCCCGACGAGCACCCCTATCACTCTTACATGGGAGAACCCATGGGGGGGGGGGGGGGGTTGAAACCTCGGGAAACGCTTGCTACGCAGGCTTCTGTATCAGTGGGAATTCAGCTGATTTTGATATAGCGCTTGTATCAGGATATCTGATGGTCGATTCATTCCTTGAATTGCATTGATTGACATAGAAAAGTGGATGAGATCAATATAGCACTCAGACAACTTTAAATAGGTCCATGCTATTTCAGGTGACATCGTTGAAACAATATGTCTAATAATATCAGGCCGATCAAATTAGATTCAGTGCCTAAAGGAGCCGGTTTAACCTTTCCCATATTACATTTACATAGTGCAACAGAAACTCTGAAGGTATTTGTACTATACGAGATTTCTTGCGTTTGTGTTGAAATGTGCCAGACTGACAATTGATAGGAATGTTGTCCGTTCTAACGAGAGAACTTTGATGGGTGTCAAAAAAGACGGCGAACCCAGTGCATGACGGTCAGGGTGACCTGGTTCTCCCGTAATTGAAAATTCGCCTATTTAAATATACCTCTGCGTCAGCCGCCATTTTGTCAGTCTAGCAACACCGTGTCAGAGAAAGCAAGTGCGATATTTTCGATAGAATTCGGCAAATCAAGTATAAAAGCTTGCGCACTAAATTCGTCTTCTATCGAATAAAAATAGTACCAAAGGATGGATGACTAGGGCTATTTATGACGCTAATTTTGTAAGTATGACGCTAATAACTTACCTGGACTGGTAACACAGAACATCACTATACAACAAATTGTCGCCGTCCATACATTATTTTTCGACAAGGTCATTGTCAAACGTATTAGACGCAACACTAGCTGAGAAGATCCACAAATAACGGAGACAACCTTGCAACAAAGACAAACCAAACGTGAACGGTGTTGTAAGCAAGATCAGGAGTCTCACATTTGGATTGTCTCGACGAGAACTTACTGCAGACAGTACGACATGCCTTGCGATAAATACTTGTTATAGCAACTTGTCTGCTTGTAGCCAATTTCCTCCCATTTTCTCCTGCTTAAGTCGATTGGAGCCGTCTTGGTAATTGACATAGGGAAATTCACTTTCACATTTATTCCCTGCGTATAAATTACTTCCATTAAGTAGACGCCCAGTCTCAGCAGAAAGCTGCAGTCTCGCCGTTACCATGGTTACTCGTTCGACGAGACGTGCTATCGAAAGCAAGGCGACGTTCGACGAAATCTAGTGGTTCTGATATTTAACAATTATTCCACGAGCCTGAACGGGCTCTGAGTCAATCGGCCCATGAGGCCGAAGGCCGAGGCATAGACTGCTAGCAGCCCGTACTTTGGCGCACCCCCAAAGAAGTGCGCGCTAACCCCCGACGAACGCCATTTAGCCGCGACTGAACGCCAGAGGAGCTAGTCAATCAATGGTCTGTCCGCAGTCCCTACTTCCGGGTTCCGGTTGTTGCCGTCCGTCTCCCAGGAACGTGTTTGCTCAATTATTAACTCCATCAATCAACCTACTTGGCACGCACCGCTGACACGGGAAAAAGACCTGGGGGTCGCGATCTTCCACTGATCTCAGCCTAGCGCATTGCCTCGGGATCGACTGAAAAGAGCGTTTGAATTCGTAGGCGGGTCGCTTGATCTAAATCTGTCTTGTATAGAACATTTTCCAAACCGGAGCTCGGTAAATAAACCGCGGGCTGTTGACAGGTTACACTAGTCAAAGATTAGTGCACTACATATTCTACAAGCCGCCAAGAGTCTTGCTACTGTCAACAGATGGGTACACTCAAGATTGCGCTGTCGCTGGCCTGTATTTTGTCGGCAATATTCGGAGGTATGTTACTGTATAGCCACTTGTTTCGATAAAATACTGGATTAGAACAAGAACCGAAGCATAAGGATTCATTATGCATTGCAGTTACTAGCTTGTATGTTTATCTTGCACGCGCGTGGAATTATTATATTTGATGTGAATTATCGGTTAAAAATAGCAACTTGAAAACCCCTTGGATTACCTTTAAAACCCTTACAGTGTAACGTGAATGTTTCCAGTTAATATCAGCACGAAGGCAATGTTTTCTAACAAAGGCAGCATTGTGAAATAAGTTACTAGTTATTCAAAATCACTGTGGGGGAGCGATCAATAAACATAAGCTTGACGACAGGAAAAGACATAAAAATGTATACTTTTTCTGTCAATCGGCGAAACTTGATACCAATTCATTTTGCAACTTGCTCTTGAAATACAAAGATGTCTTCGCATTTTAGTCAACACTAACTCATGTCAGTAAAATTTTTTTGAAGTGTCAAAGCACAATGCAAATTTATTTCTGAAAACGACTGTTGTCGTGTAGTCGACGCAACGAAAGCATCTTTACTCTCGATCCCTTTCTCATAAAAATTCACTTAATGCCTCATGCTTTGTTCAATTTCAATATCCCTCACGTTTTTGCAACAACATGATTAGTTTTCTGCAGGGCAAATAGTAGTAGTTATTTTGATGTGTTAGAATTGAATTTCTCGCAGACCAATATTTCTCTTCCTGTCTAAAAAAACTTGTACTTGCCTACAGTGATATGCACTATTATTTTCCCTCGAGGGTAAACGAATTCTGTATTCTTATTGGCTCTTAGAGCGTGTGCGCTCGGGACGTCGTTTTTTTTCAGTGAATCCTCCATCCTCGTTTTCTTTCAGCCATCGGTCACACATAGTTTCCCTAAACGGACCTCCTAAGTAAAACATGAAAAATAGGTTCTGTTTGGACACACTTTGGTACAGGAGCACAAAACTGATATGTTCCGCAAAATACCTGTTCGTAGCCCCGACATTAGAGCTGCTGGGACAATTTTCAAACAAATGTTCTGCTGGTTTTAAAATTGTTTCTCAATGTGTAAATTGTAACTCAACCGAAGGCCTAGATGTTCGTGATTGTGAGACATCAACTTTGAGTTCAGTCGAAGTCTCAATAATTTTGTTAGTTCGATTTACGAGTGCAATCGATCTCAATCGTTCGATTGCATTCGATTTAATTCCGAATGTTAAGTTGTTACGCTGGGCAAAACACGCCAACAAAAATACTTGTTATTCGATTTCTTATTTTTTAATGATTGTAATTTTTAACGATTTTATTTTCCAATGAAAAGCGCATAGAACGTGGCTATATGCGCTATATAAATGTATTATTATTATAATTATCATTATTACATTATTAGTTTCGTTGCCATGGAAGCGTCAATGCAAACAAAACATATGTTGACACAAATAACAATCCTACAATCCATTACATGTTTACTTGCAAACTGGTTTGTCTTAACTGTGCATTTCCACATGGGATACCGACCATCGAAGTGCAAGGGGTGTCAACATGAAATGCATGTTTGAATCACTAAAAACGTAACTTCGGGAAATGTTGAGTTGAGTCAAGTTGAAGTTAGACTGCTTGCAGCCCCTTCTTCGGCGAACGTCCGTAAATCGAGATAAATGTTTTTGCCCGCGATGGCGCGCTTCGGTTTGTTTACAGTGTCGATTTACTCAAAACAAATCGAAGCGCGTTGCGGGTGAAAACATTTCCCTGGATTTACGGACGTTCGCCGAAGGAGGGGCTGCAAGCAGTCTAAGGGGCCGATTACATGGAGAATTAATTTCAGCCCGGGCTGAGATTTCAACCCGGGTAGGGGGGCTGAATCACCAGCCCGGCCTTTTCAACAATTACATACAATACGAAATTTACGATTACATGAAGAAAATCTCAGCCCGGGCTGAAATTCGGCCCGGGCTGAAAATCCTGGCCCGGTCAGAGCGACCGGGCTAGGATTTTCAGCCCGGGTTGTTTGGCGAAATTTCACCATGTAATCGCAGCAGAATTTCAGCCCGGGCTGGAAATTCGCGCCCATGCTGTCTTATATCCAGCGTAAAAGCCAAATGACATGCGCTTTAGTTGCAAGATGGCGTTGGGATTTGAAACAGCCCGGGCTGAAATGCCACATATAATCACAACAAAAAATCAGCCCGGTCACCTGGCAGAAACCTCAGCCCGGGCTGAAATTCTCCATGTAATCGGCCCCTAAGTTGAAGTTGACATACCTGCCAACTCTTCCGGTTTACACTGGAGACTCCCGGTTTTTACCATCAGTCTCCACGGAAAAAAAACACAACTTTCCATATACTTTTAACAAGGCGCGCAGAGTGTTATGGGATATGCGGAATCCCACAGCTCATTGCGCGCCGTGTGATACTCATTTACAGACCCTACGCCTCCAAAACAATTTTCACAGAGAAAATCACCGCAAGAGATGCAAAAAATAACGTCTGGGTATGAGACTGCCTTATCAGGGCGACACACAGTGAAAGTAATGAGTCCTGTTCTTTTATGATTAATTTTGCTTTGTATTTCATGTTCACAGCGGAGACTCTGAAATGCCTGAAATGCTTCTCATACAAGTCAATGGAGGATTGTGACACGTTACGGGGTTCTATAGAGTGCAAACCTGAGTTTGATCGCTGTAGGAACGCTACCGTGCACGTCTACAGTGAACTGATGAAGGAAACAGTTACAGGGTACGAGCTAGGGTGTGGTCGGAGCCAGGACTGCCAACAGGGTCGATGTGAAGACAATTTTGGGAAGCGGCTTCCGGGTGTAATCAAGGTTACCAAATGTGATGAAAAGTGCTGTGAAGGGGATTTATGTCCCGTGGGGAAGAATGCCACATACCGTACTCCTAAACCTAGTCTATCTCCGGCTGCCAAAGGAGCCCGAGGGGGTGCTGGACCAGTAGGAGTTTGGTCGCCGAATTTATTGATGTTCCTTGCTTTTCTAAGTTTCGTTGGACCTTTATAATATGCAAGGGCTAGTATATGTAGTAGTTGCCCTTTGACATGATAGAACAGAAGCGTGGTACATAAGCGCTCTCCCCTTCAACACTTCTGGCACTCCAGGCTACCCCTTGCTCTCAGGCCAATGACGTCATAGCCAGGCAAAGCGTGACAGGCCCTCCGAGTAGCCTGGGGACGGGTCTAAGCAACCTCGTCCCCAGGGTCTTCTTGGTCGTTTTCAAAATGGCGGTTGACTCGGGAGAAGACCCTGGGGGAGGTTGTGTCACATGACCACTGTTTGAAAACATGGGAACGAGGTTTGTCCTTTGTTCCGAAACGGTCAAGTGACTCGGCCTCAGCCCCCAGGGTCTTCTCCCGAGACAACCGCCATTTTGAAGAGGTTGGAGGCTAAGATCTTGCATGCTTTCTCGTCAATAGCTGATTATATTAACTCTGCGATTTGTCGGGTCGATTCTTATTTGCGACATTTCTTTGATTTATCGGGTCCGGCATGAAAATCGGGTCCGGCATGAAAGAATATTAAATTGCGTTGTCACAAACTTTGAGAAATCGTCCCGACAAATCACAGCGTATAAATCGGCCATAAAGCGCATGCGATTCTTGATTTAATCTAAGAATAATAATATGTACCACAATACCGTAACAAAATGGAAACTTGTTTGCAAAGTGAGGTTTTTGAGAATACTGATTGGTTTATTCGTCCCGTCTCCTTCGCCGCTTCCATTCGATTCAATTTCGTGCCGCCACACACGGGCCGATTTTTAATTTTCAACCATTCGCCCGCGCACTGTTCGCGGAGAGTTCCTTTCTCTTCCTTTTCGGATGATCTATAGTTTTATAAGAATTTTCTTATGTAGTCTACCAAAGAGGTTAAAGGGTATTTCCTTTTTGAGTAATTCCTTTACTTGGAGCCTTTTGCTGTAACCGTTAGTGATTTCCGTCACTTGCTCCCTTGATAATGCGGTAGTTTACACCCAGGAAGACCCGTAATTCGCCTTTTAGCGGAGCTCCTTAGAGCGGAGCACCATAGGTATCACAGGAAGAAGTCAATAGCTCAAAGTAGAACTCAGGTATAACGATCGACTTCATTTTTCATGGTTCAGCGGTATTCCCATTTGGGTATCGCTGGCGCGTCCGTGTCTGCGCGCCCCCACACAGGTAAACCAAGACCCCAACACAGAAAAATATGTAACCGGGAGCTACGCTTTTAGCCAGTGGCTAAATCTATATATTAATGTGATCCGCCTTGTAGTCATGCGTGATGACGGTGCTATTGCTATACTTGTATAATAAGCAATTATTGGATGAGGTTTTTGTGATTTCCATAATAAACAATGTCGAGACAGGTAGAATCATGCTGATTCTTGGAGACCCTCAAAGTGCGTGATTTCCAAAGTAAAGCGCGCGCTTTTAGCCAATCAGAATCGAGATAGTGAGTACAATGTATAATAAATGTATTTATTATACATTGTACTCACTACCTCATCCAATAATTGCTTAAAGTCTTTCTTTTTATCTTTTTACATTCTCGTACCCGGGTTCTGGAGACAGCCAATTACGCTTGCGCGAGATTTGATACAGAGCCACCGAGGAAAGGACTGGATACGATAATGGATCATGTATATAAACGTTATATTTACACGAGAAAGACATTATCATTTTCAAAATGAAAATCTTGAAGTCGAGAGCGTGATTTCATTCACGACTTGCCAAGTACTGAGAGAGTACGTCCTTTTCTTGATATTTTTTATACGTATATCCGTTCTTTCTAGCGCTTGTTTGGTGTCATTTGAGCATGCGCAGATCTGCTCTTCCAATCCCAGAGGCAAACACCACGCTTGTTAGGCTTACGACAGCCAATAGCCATGATTCACTTGCTGCGGAGCTCCGCTGACCAGTGGATCTCGCCTCAACCGCTGGCCCAGGTGTCGGCGCGAAGTTATTACACATGTCTCCATGGCAACAGTTGACGTAACAGTCTTGTAGCGAGAGTCCTCTGTCTTTCAGCCCTCCTGACAGCTTGTCACATCGACTGCTGTTCACGTGACAGTCAGCGGTTGTCACTGAGCATCCCTTCCATTCGCCACGGTCTACTACCTAGGAAAATAACTCCATATCAAGATATTTGTAGCCAAACGATGTCGACTTACCGCCTTCCTTATTAGGAATTCTCACCATTTTTGGAAGGGCTGTAAGTGTTTTAGCGGAAAAAACTAGAAATCCACCAAATCTTGCAGGTAGTCGCCATCGGTCGCCATGTTGTTTTTGACTCGGACAAAGGGCCTGACAACACATGCGTAACCAAGTGCGTATCGCAGAAAAGGACAACGCTATTTCGACGACATGCCAAAATCTGTTAGCTGGCGCTTATATGACATTGAGATAAAACATTCAAATCACTAGTGACCTAGTAGAACTCGAATTTAGGCTTCCACATTTTAAAATTAAATTAAATTAAATTAGATTAAATTAAAATTCGAGACTGGACCATCTTTCTTAATTCCCTGTAGACAGTTTACCGTGTATTTGACGGAAAGGCTTGGCATTGCTGACTTATCTTGCTAAATACTGCGAGTTAGACGAGATATCTTGGTTGTGCGATATAAATTGTTGTTTGGTTGAACGGAAGTGTCTTGGAATTTCAAGGACTGTTGGAATCAGGAGAGTTATGGGACGGGCTAGGAAATCTGGTCAAATATAATTGTATCCAATTACTAGATGGTTTCCGGAATCCGTACTATCGCGCCTACCAACAAATACGTTACAAGTTACTACTCTCTCTTTCTCTCACCTTTCCACTTGTAGTGTTGATGATAGCTACCGACATTGTAAAGCAGCCGTCTATGTCCTCACCCCTCCCGTCACGGGGACAACTCTTCCTCCTTATTTTGCTATGGCACAGGCTACCCAAGTTCTCGGGAGTACATTCGTAGCATTTAACTGGTCGAACCTTTTCAGTGATAGGAGTACGAAGACGGACATCATAATCCTTGGACCCAGTCCTTCGCGCGAAGGTGGCTGAACGCGTAGGATTGAATCGATTACAGAGCTCACCTGAACAGCAGTACCCTGTGCATTCCTTAACCGGGCTACCTGTGGCTGTATTGATTTGTTTAACAGCTTGAACACAGCGCGCTGTTTTATTACAATGCACTGAGGATGTCCCACAGCCCCTAATCGCTAGCCAATTCGTCCTATCCTTGCTGTCTTCAGAATAAGCTTTGCCGATAGCACTGTAGCAAACATTCTCACCCTCCTGGCATTCGACCACAGATGGCTGTTTTGCGCATGCGTTGGCCCCGATTCCAGGATTGCATTTATAACAACGGAGCCTCGGTTTGATTGGTGTGGAGCTCTGCACTGGATTCGCTAGAACGCTTTTGGTCGGCAAGGGCCCTCCGTTACACATGCTGGTTTTGCAGCAGGCAACGTAACACTCGTTTAATCGTTTCAGGCTGAATAATTTGGCAGTCTCTTTGCATAGTCGTGTGGTGTTGCAGTCACGTTTGTCACACAATTGTCTATTTAACTTAATTGGGGATACCGACGACGAGGAGACACTTCCTTTTAGGTAGAGAGTCACGCAAGAGCCATCCGCCTCAGTGTCACACGTTCCATTTTCTGAATCATGGCATTGCAAAGCCAGGCCTGAAAGTAAAAATCTAAATGAAACAGTGGAGAATCAATTCGGAGGGTAGGGATAACCCGTGGTTTGAGGTTGCGCCTTGGATATATATAGGAGATCCCGGGAGTGAGTGGGTTAGAGAGGAGGGGGTGGGGTGGAGATTTACGAGCTATCACTGGCCGAAGAAGGTGGTAGGTCGGACATCGTAGTTTGCATATGCGGCTAAGTTAGCTTAAATTGCCCCGGATAACCCGCCTATAGTTATATCGGGGTGAAGCTAAAATGGAAACCGGGATAACTCTGGAGCTACGCTATAGCTATGCTGACCAATCCTCGAGTTTTTCCGGTGTGATGTTGTCCAGCGCCGTAGTATAGTATACGAACAAACCATGTTGTACTGATTTGTCACAAGACTAAACGGATAAATGAAGCGAAATATAAATGTGTTGGAGGCCCACTTATTCGCTTATTCCAGACTTGCAGCTCGTAAACGGAATTACGCTAGGTATGTGGTATGGCCCAACGCAGCGGGTTCCGCCCCATGTAAAGGGATCCACAGAAGTTTGGATCCCGGATCCCGACCCATGAATCCCGGATCCCATGCTCTGGATCCCGGATCCCTCACTCTGGATCCAAACCTCAAATTTTGGATTCGGGGGTGGAAGCTGGAATAAGTGGACCTTGATTATTCCTTGTTCTTTGACATTTTTTCTTCAATTATTCATCATTCCTTTTCATTATTTAGGCGTTATTCATTATTCACACAACCATTATTCATTATTCATTTAATGTAGGGACTTCTTATTCATTATTCTTTGACATTTCGACGCAATTATTCATTATTCATTTGTTCGTAAGACCCGTCATTCATAATTCATTATTCAGCTTCCACCCCAATTTGGATCCCGGATCCCTTTACATGGGCCGAGTGGGTGGAACGTCCTCCCTGGCTCATCTCACTTCACTTATAGATCCGATAACTTCATGGCTAGAAGTACATAGACTCTGTCTCTAGGTTTTCTGGGGCTATTTGATCAAGCATATGAGAGTTTCTCGATTTATTGATATAAAATACCTCTATCATCTGGGAAAACGCAGGCAACAAGACAATAAAAAGAGAAAACTGGCCGTTGTATGATTGCGTCCAATAGAATTAAGATAAAGGAAAAGAACGTCTGGAATGATCAGAAAGGCTGAACATGGAGCAAAAATAACGCGAAGGGCTTCAAGGCCGGCCCATAAAAAAAGCAGGCGATCCCGGCGTAGATATAATTGATAAGCACGGCAAATCTAGCATTAATGAGTCAAATCATTTTAATTAATGTTATCAGATGCGCTATGATGTCGGTTTAGTCAAAAGTGATAACTTCTTCAAATGAATGAAACCATTGAAGAGCGTTTATTAGGAACAGTCAATAAGAAAACCAAATATTGACACAGACAATTCTGACTTCTCCATTTCTAATATTATTTCAATTTCATAACCGCATTACAAATCAATCATCATTTGATAAATAATCGATTTCATTTGTAACAACTCTTTAGCAACATAGAAATGAAAATGTCTTTCAAATTGGTTTAACATCTTCAATGCGCAATAATTGAACGCCAACAATAATAATTTCAGGTTTCGAATTAAAGTATCTGATGATTTTTGCATGCGTTTGCGCTCCTATGTCAATCGCGTTTTTAGTTTAAAAATCATATCACAAACGGACACACTCCATTTTAGGTCTACTCGAAATTGTCGAAAAGGACACGCTAGATTTTACATACAGCATTTGTCTTAGATCTCTTTCAGCGTTATTCTCCAAAGTGTCCAAACATCGCGAAATTTTTGCGGTTCAAAGTACGAATGATAAAGAATAAGATAGAGAATAATTAAAAACCGTTGTGTTTTTTATGTTCAATATATTAACATTAGACACAATATAGTTTATGTTTGTTGATTTATGAAATGTTTACTTTTGGCCAGAAGATAGTGACATTTGATAGCGCGCGCGGTAAAACGTGTGAAAAGAAATCAAAAACGTGCCACCAAAAAACAATTGTTATTTGTTAAAAAAATCCTCTTTTCTTTCAATTCATTTGGAACATTAAAATCGTGTAAATACTAAAAGCTTTAAAGCCATCGCCTTGTTTACTCATTTATTTCGATGTGGCATCTGTTTTTTTTTTTTTTCAGACATCCCAGCAGATATTTCTCCCCACACGTTAAATGGAAATCAGTTCTTTTTCATTTATTCGAGCGGACAATACAGGGTTCCAGCGAATTAAACCACCGCTGAAGCCACAGTTATACTGTGCCAGTAGAAAACAATAAGCAAAATGTATGAAAACACGATCAAATAGAGCTAGTATTCCCTCCAAGCGTTACAAAAAAGCGCGGAGAGAGGAACATTTCCCACGTTAACCCCTCCATTAGTGACTTCTACACTGTTTTTAGAGCCTAAGGATGATTGCGTTGGTTTTGTTAATGGTTTTCGATTAGGTTGGGTATTTCACTTACCATATTGGGAGTAAAGGAGAACGAAAACCACAATTTCGAGATGTTTGTGCGCCATTTTTTAAAGCCCGTGGAAGGTCTTCCGCAGTTGTCCACAGGTCGAAATGCGACGCGAGGAGAGAACGTTGCAAATTCGCCTGACCCTAATTTAGTTTGGACTCGCGATCATAAATAGTTTATTCCCTTCCCCCTGCCAACCGCAGAACACGTAATTGACTTTGATCTTATCCTTTTGCTTTATATAAATATTGGCGAATATCGCACTTAAACATATTCTGGAGTTTCAACTTGTACGTGCAAAGTCGAATTACTCATACATTAGTGTTCTTCGAACTACCTTTGGTCTCAATTTGCAGGAAGTCGTATACTACAACTGAGCTGTGAGTTATCATATATCTATTTGGGGACAAAAGCATAACGCCCTTTATCGCGATATAACCCACGGGCGGCGCGCTCAAAGCAGAAAGGAACTATTTAGATTGGTAATGTAGTATTTTGGTGAATACTCGATGTGATTGTCTGTTGATCACGAAAAATGGAATAGAGAGGAATTAATAACAGCTTTGTGGCCGCAGGCCTGATAATCAATATCAACCAACATTGTAGGTATCCATTAAACAAAGAGCTAATATGCCAGTTCTAATGTGATTCCGACGGAATTACAAGGTGTCTAGCCGGCCAAGAAAAAAATTCCTATGTTACAGTACCACTGACTTCCTTGTTTAAAGGCGCGGCATACCATTTATCAGCAAACTGAAGCAAACGCCTTTCTTGGCCAAAAACCAGTGTCAAACTTGCATCCTACGTCTTTGTGGCGCAATCCGTTCACTTTTTAAGGTTAAATGTTTCATGGCTTCGCAGCAATACATGATATGGGAAGATATACGCCTGTTGGCCACCTTTTCCTCTCCATTTCCCGGATGTATTGTCCCAAACGAAAAAAAGTGTTATCCTTTAAAAATTAATGCGCGCGCAGAATTCAAGGAGAATTTTCCTGTTATATACACTCAACTAACATTCTTTAGCGCACTGTCTAAACCTAAACAGAACCGTCTGAGAGCTATTTGTTACCAGACCGCATAATATACCGTGACAGCTCAAGGGCCTCTCAGGCAAGGCTTTCTGCTTGTTGAAAACACATCCATCGGCGAATGGTATAGTTCAACGCATTGTCTGCAGTGCCTATGCAATAGCGCGTCGCCATTACATTTAGAGTATTTGATATCAGGGCTCCATCTTCTCAAGCTGGCATGGATTGTGAGCCTCGTAAGATTGGCTGACCCTACCTTATCCGTTTGTTTAATCTTTTAGCGAGTTTACAAATAGATATAGCGATAAGACCTCTTGGTCGTGTTTGTCATCATGGAATCTATCGTATACTGCGACCACGCAAGCATCGAACTTTCTAACTTAAGGAGTTCAAGATTCCCGAGAGTAGACTTTATCTTGCGCTTCTTCGTGCGAAACTGCTGTTAAACTGCCGCAATCTGCACAGGTTCACAGAGAACTACTGGATATACCATCACGATTATATATTGGTTTTAAACAGAGGGCTGTGTGTATTATGTATATTGGACATTGCCGTCATTGGCGCACACTATTACATTCGGATCAGTTGCACCAGTAATGATTTACAGAAGCAAGAACCGAAGTAATCAAAGAGATCAACGTCAGATGATGAAAGTGGGAAAACAAACGCGTTAACCGCAAAGTTGTTTGTTTTTCTCATTATTCCAAAAATGGCGTCCAGCCCTCTGGCTTCCTATTCAAATGTCTCTCTACACTGGAACACGTCCGCGAGTCTATCACCAGGAAGGTCCATCTGCCCGAATACCTTGGAGAGAGTTGTTTATCTTGGAATTGTGGCTGTCTTTGCAGCGACTGGTAATCTCCTCTTGGGGTACGCCGTTTATGAGGAATGGAGAAGAAAAAATACTCCAGATAAGATTCTCATTTTCAATCTGGTCGCCGCCAATCTCGCGGCATTGTTTGTATCGTTACCGATGGAAGCTGTTCTTGTTGTAGACTTCGAGCACTACATCAACTGCAGCCAGCCGCAGACTGTACTCCTGTTTGATGTAACGTTCGATCTTAAGATAATCTGCAATTTTGCGACGCTTGCGACCTTGGCTGTAATCGCATTCGATCGCTTTGAAGCTCTAACAAAGTTCCCCCATCAACGAAAGCTGACAGTGAAATTAGCTGCTGTTCTCTCTATAATCATGTGGGGCACCGCTTGCGTTACTGTTACTATAGTATCTGTTGGTCCCTTGAAATACCATTGTATTCTTCTGGGCGACGACAAGAGCATCAACAAAACAGTCTTAAATTGGAGAATAGCCGTTATATCTGTATGGACAACTATCTGCTGCACGGCTGTTACGATTTTCTTCCACCTTGCGGCCGCGCATATCAGGGCGCACCGCGAGGAAATTAACCAAATGTTTGGACACCGAGAGACAGCCGAGAAAATCTCCTTCACTTTTTCAAGTATCGCACTAAGCTTCGTTTTTATCCTCGCATGGGTTCCCTATGGTGTCGCAGTCGTCATTCTCAACCAGCAAGCCAATACTGTCGACAAAATGTGTACAGAGTTGTGGGTACAAACCTTGACTTATCTCAGCGCTGGGTTAGCGCCGTTGATCTATCTTTTCATGGACAGAAGATTGAAAAAGAATATTAAGAAAATAAGAAAGAAGTTTTTATCACTGCACGAGGCAAGTAGCGATAGCTCCACCAGTAGTTCTAATTTCAACGAGCGACATCGCATAAGTCAAAATGTTGATAAACTTGAACTTGTTAAATGCATCAAAATGCAGAGAATCTCGATGCAATGAATATAAGGAAAATAACTCTCGGCCGGAAAATAGAAACGAAAGGCTCCAGATGCAATGCCTCAAGGCGCTGCCACTACATATTTTTAAAATAAGCTCAGATTTATTTCGCACTACTAACCAAAGAAACTGAAAGTAAATTCCGTCAGAATCTATTTCACGATTCTTCTTCTAATTTTTTTGTTACAAATGTCTCAAGGAACCGTTAATCACAATAAAATGTTGTGACTTCTTTGCCTAATGGCTCATTAGCGTCCCATGGATATTACTCTTTAGTATATATATACTAAATCAGTGAATAGACCGAATGCAAAATCCGGTTAGCACGCTCTGATTGGTTTCTGAAGTAATAGATATCAAACACTATTTACTGTTTTGAGAAAACTCTCAAAATGGCGGCTCTTTTCGCGCGCGATTCTGTGTCTTGAATCTTTAAAACCGTATTTTATTCAACTGATTTGGTATATACTAAAACAACTATCCCCCTCAGGGTCGGTGCCTAGTGGTGGATATATACCTCGACGCTTCGCGTCTCGGTATATATCCACCACTATTCACCTCCCCTTCGGGGGACAGTTGTTAATATTGTTGTCACAGATGATCAATATGGTAATAATCTCCTAGAGGGTTTTTAGGTTTGAATATATTCCATGGCTTCCATTTTAACTGAATCTGTCCACGCTATAGCTGGAGCAATTCCCATATACCCTTAATTTGTCTAAGCAAATTAACTGACTTTGAACTCTTTTTTGAACTTTTAGCGAACATTACTACGTTCTGTACTCATTGATAATCGCACCTCGAGGATATGACGAAACGTTTGAGCTGGTTTTATTACCATCCTATTTACCTGTTTATCTACCTACGTTTTTGCGAAGAATTTCCACACATTGTTTCTACTTAGTCAAAGCTGCGTGAGTAAAGTTTCGAGCCAATTATCAACAAACAAAAACACAAATAATTTTGATGCTAAAATTAGCAGCTATTCACAGTGTTGGCGGACAGTCCTATGACTGTGAAAGATCGTCACTCCTTAGTGGGAGTCCTGATGTCATCATTTTATATTTACATCTCCCGCGCGTCCCGGCGGCGCGTTGCTGACTCGACCCAAACACTTCCAGCAAAGAGCGCAAGGGGTCATGGGAAGTATTTCCACGCACAGGATTGAGGCAGAGGGAACACAAAGGAACACGCATCGTCCCCACAACCGCTTGCCGCGCTCTCCTTTCCCGGTTACATACAGAACCAGCTGATTTCTTGCTCTCAAATTAGCCAATCAGAACGGTTTTTGTTGCATCGCAAATGCCATGATTGAGCATAAAGATTTTCCATCTTCTCAAAATTGTTTTTTGTTGTTGTTGTGCCTTGACGACAAACGTACTGACGATGTCGACGATGCTGATTAAATCTAGTTGTTGCTGTAGGTTGCCAAGGAAATCAATACCTTCTCTTATTTTCATAAACCACGTTAAATCAAAATGAAATAAAAAGTTTGATCCAGTAAACAGTAAGATCGATTGGTGCCGAGATCGATGTTCAAAAGCGCGGGTGGCCTGTGGTAAACAAGCGCGCAAAGCATCGCGGGTTGTTTGCCGCGCGCGAAGTTCGAAGGAAGCTTGTTGGGGTGAGAGGAAGAAGAAACCATTTTGTTCTGTTATAAATTGGACTGTTTTCCACTGTCAAGTGCTTATAAAGTATGGAACAAGTCACTTACTTTGTTGTTTTAGTGCATGATCAATTTTTAAACGTTTTTTCGAGTTAGAAGGCCATTTGTTTGCTAGCTTTTGAGGGATTTGAAATTCCGAGTCGGTTCGTTTATTCCGAGTGCTCTGATGTCGAACAAAACACCCATATGTTACTGACATTGTGAATTGGTATTTGGGTAGATAGATATATAAAGTATTGATACTTGATTATCGTCTCAATCGTCTAGCCATGCACAACTGCACTACTAATCGGGGAGACCCTAAGTGCTATTACTTTATACTAGAATATTAAAATTACAGATATAAATTTGTTTAAAAATCGATCTAATATAAATATAATACAGTACAATACTAGTCACCTTAGCAGGCCTCTCCTGTCATTAGCGTGAGCTAACAAATGGAAGAACTGTTCTAAGTTATTTGGCTTGTTGCTTTCCCAAAATTTCTGGGTCTGCTCCCATACCTGTCAACCCCAGACATTCTGAACCTGGAGATTTGTCGGAACCATCTCGTTTTCCCGAGTCTTTCCTGAAATCTTTACGAATCCCTTCCGGAAATGTCCGAACTCTCTCCGAATCTTTGCCAATGGCGTGGACTCGGTTGACTTTTTTGTGTCTGACTATGAATCAGAATACGTTGAAAAACCAGGAGATTTGATGCTTTAACCTGGAAACCGGAGATTTTCTAAAAAAAACTTGGAGACTCCCGGTGAAACCTGAAGAGTTGGCAGGTATGTGCTCCTGTGATTGAGCATCCTGTGTAAATCCTGCACCCCCTATTTGGGGATACCTGGGGCGTTTCACTTTAGGGGTGTGTGAAAGGTAGTATAAGCCTACCCTGGAAATAAAAGCTGCTATTAAAAAGTGCTTTAATTTCAAAATGTCAGTTCTTGCCCTTGAAAAGTGCTTGAGTTTTGATTAAATTACCTTAAATTGCATCAGGAAGTCCTTGAATCCTCATATGAATCTTGAAGTCCTTCCTATAGATTGATGCTTTGCCCACAGCTTCTTCAGTTGAAAAGTGTATTATTTTCTCTTCAAGTATTTTTCTCTTTGAATTTCATTATAAAACACACTACCGCTAATATTGTACTCCCTTCTCTGTATTTTTCAAGATGGCAGTGGTTATCTTACATTGTACACATTTGAGGACCCTTTAGCAACCATGAGCATTAATTTTTTTCAAAAATCATGGTACTGATGTTTTCCTAAACAGTAATTCCTAAACAGTTCTTGAAAAGTCTTGGAATTTGACCACAAAATTTCTCTGCAGTGGCGGATCCAGAAGGGGTTCCAAGCATAAACTTTTGGATCTGCCATTGTTCTGTATGAACTATGCATATTGATGGCTTCCATTACTGTGTTTGTTTCAGAGCTGTGGGCATATCTTTCTTAAGCTTGATCTGAAATACATGTACATACTGTATGCCTGCAGATCAAACCTCTTTTTACTCAGCCATTAAGTTGGGCTGACATACAGTATCTATAGAGGATAGTACATAGCAGTGTGGAGATATGATTGTATTTTATCTTCAAGTGTTAAAAATTTATAGCAAACAAGTGAGAAGAGTTTCACATGAGAAAATAAAATAAATTGTATCACCAAGTGGTCATGTAATGTTCAGTTTATTGCATTTATGCAGCATAATTGAAATATCACATCTCCTGAACACTTCTTATACTTCTACCATGGGAAAATCCATGGGTTTTCCTGCGAATGTGTTTCTGCTGAAATTCCCTAGTGTGTATAGTGGTGAGGGGAATGTAAAGGACTCATCTTCCCCCTGATTTCCCCAGAACCAATAGGCCTTTATCACGCAATATTGATTAATAATATATAATAGTTATCCGAAAATGAAATCCAGTTTCCAATTCTACACATCTGTATTAGTAAAACTGCAAAGTTTCAAAATAATTACTTGAAAACTGACTGAGATATGAATTTTCAAAACTTCCTATTCTGACTTACTTTTTACAAAGAAATGTATGGGCAAATACGTCAAGTGAGGCTGGATGGGCATCGATACCCGTCCAGCCTCGTTTCGATTTATCTTCCCATACATTTCTTGTAAAAAATAAGCTAGAATACAAAGTTTTGAAAATTCATATCTCAGTCAGTATTCAAGCAATCTTCACCAAACTTTGCAATTTTACTAATATGGATGTGTAGAATTGAATACTGGGTTTCATTTTCTTCTGATAACTATTATATATTATTAATCAATATTGCATGATAAAGGCCTATTGCATGTCTTCTTAAATCAACACATTTTGCGACATTTTTCACAGGTACCCTCTCCCCCAGAATGATTGGTTGTGCTAAAGGCCACACCCTGGAATGTTTCACTGCTATAGGCCTGAGATATCTTGAGAGATAACACTTTCAAAAGATATACACATGTACCATTAAGTGTTACTGCCTTTCCACAGGGTTCCCATGTGTACACAGAGGCAGACAGTTTGTTAAGGAATGCCCAACTATTTACACAAATTCAAACAACCATACTTTTTTGTAATTTAACTGTAATTCATAGTCTCTTCAAATCTTTCTCAATACTGTCATGGGTTTTTCTTTTTCTTTTGCACACTTAGGTTGTGCTTCATGCTGTGCTTCATGTCTGAATGTTTTCTTGAATAGAATGACAAAATTTGAATTCCCTGTTAATGCAAATTGGATAGCTTCCCAATGCTTCGTTTTGGAAAAGAAATAGGAATAGGTTGGGAACTAGAAGAGGTTGGGTTTCCTGTGGCGGTAGCGGGAAACCGGAAGTGCATCAGACCCCCCTCCTCCTTCCCTCTAGTGTGCCTCCCTTTTATCCCTGTGATATTCTCCACAGGAAACTCGGTTTTCGTCAGGCGCCATTTCTTTTTCTTTGGAGTTGCTTACTTTGCTTGCAACTATACATTGTATTTATTTTGTCCAGCCATGTGCTATTGTGCTGAGTGGCCCCAGCTCTGAAACCGCCAGTATTTCCATCACCTTATTGTACATGTACTGTCTACATACAGACGCCAATAGCAAGCTGCAAAGTAGGATATTGTGCGCGCAAAGTCGCAACATTTCCAAAAATGCGACCGCTCTCCACATGATACCTAAACACGAGACTAAAAAGCTCTTTTATTAAACACACAGGAGAGCTAGTCGGAGGCTGCATAAAGGCCCTTGTGTAGAATAAGTGCGCGCACGGTAATCATGTTTTCAATCTTTTATCTGTACAGTATGGAAAAATCACAATAGTGTGCTTTGGATTTCACACCCGAATCTGGAGTATTCGAGAAGGCGGTGCCTGATAATAACTATAATAACCTAATATCACTACAAAATACAATGTAGCTAGACATGCATTCTTGCCGCAAACTTCAGGCCCTTAGTAAAATCCTTTAATGTGTGTTAAATGGCCGCGTGGGGACTTTCACCTGTTGTGTGACGTCACTATTGGCAGCCGATGGCTAGTAATTGAAGTGGTTCAGCAATTAATTAGTATCGCGTGCGGCGCAGCCATAAATACCTCCATAAAATCCAGCTACACGCACAGCCGACTGTTCAGCGCTGCTTACTCTGAGCGCAGTAACACCAAGGAGATTTTTAGAAATCATGCCTCTATGGAGTTGTGGAATCGTTCTCCTGATCTGCGCTTCGGTATCTTATGGGGAGATTTGCGAGTGCAAGAGTCCCCCTCATCCGCAAGACTGGTTCTGCCAAGCGTCGTTCGGTAAGTACTGTAACTTAACTTGCGATTTGATCCTCTAGTTGTTTATTGCTGTATTTAGCATGAATGTCATAAGCACCTAGAAAATATTTAACAAGATTAAAGACCGAATTTCCTCCCCAATACTGATGAATAACGCTACTGGAAATCCTCTGAAGTTCCACTGAGAAGCCTTACTCCAGGCTTCTAACTCCATTGTGAGTGCGAGCTCGTTCGATCTATGGTTCTGCCGTGGTTATAAAGACCATAACACGATTCGACAGTTGTAAATTTTTTTTACAGTGACATGAATTCTATTTGCTTTATAGAAAATATTAAATTTTCTACAGCATGGAAGCTTCTCGATTCTCGAGTCATGTCAGGCCTTCGGTGGTTGACAGAATGCGCAAAGCTCAAAAGCTTTACCGACAGACGAGTAGTTTTCTAGATCGTGCAGTTATAAGTCATGGTGTCGAGAATGAGAAGAATTTGTCTTTTCTCTTCTGTTACGGCTTTGCTTTCACTAAAGCTTTTACCCAGCAATTTTTCTCAGTTCTTTTCTTTTTTTTTTTTCACTTTTATTGATCTTCCCGTTTTGTGGCAACAGTTTCAATAATCATGAATGAAAGGTTACAGTATCGGCTCACGTAGGCGTGAAAATAGATCCGAAATTGAAATTGAATATTTTACTTTGATGCCCCGAGTCGCCTGCGATGGCTGGGTATTTAATTGTCGCTGCGAAAAGGCTCATTAAATGAAAGGAACGGTTGTATTCCAGGGTACCATTTATGAGTGGGCGGGACTGTGCGATAAAATATAAGTTATATTTAGCTGGCTTTTTGTGATCTAAAGTTTATCGCATATTGGGAAAATTAAACTTATCCCCTAGGCTGCTTCTACGGCCGCCCTGTAGATCTGTTATCAAAAATTCCCGAACCAAAACCATTAACAGTCTAAAGTGCTTTTGATTATGACTTGTCTGGAGAAAGGACTCGTAATTGATAACCCTATGCGTGGGAATAGCTGCAGTTGTTATTTGGGCATAACCAGAATCACAAGCGAAATGGATAATGTAACCATAGATTACATCGTTGCCAAGCTGCGATACGCGGTACGAGAAATGACCATACTTGGAAAGCCCTGTCATTGCCCTGTTTACTTGCGCATGCGCGCGCTCAATTCCATCCCCAGAGCCCTCATTCTCGTAGCCAGAGCTCTCCGGCTCGTCTGCTCGCAGGGGAGGCTCTGGTGACATCCATTTGAGGGCCGTCGCTGATTGGTTGATTTTGAGCGTTGGAGCATGCGCTGAAAGGTCTTTCTCTCAACGGCTCTGTATTAAATCTCGCGTATGCGATAGTGGCTGTCACCAGAGCCTCCCCCGCGAGCTTCAAGCCGGGAAGCTCTGGGTTCGAGAATGTCTGGGAACGAGACTGGCGCAGGAGGCTCTGATTACAGCTTCTGACGCATGCGCGGTCTGATACTGATCTGTTGTGAGAAAGAACTCTCAATTGCCAATCAGCAAATGTCCTCAAATGGATGTCCCCAGAGCCTCCCAGCGAGATGAGGAGCCGACGGGTTCTGGGTACGAGAATGAAGACCCCCTCTCATAAATTCTATTGATGAACTTCTCTGTTCTTAAGAAAATCTCGTGCAATTCTATCCCTCCATGAATTGTGGTTCTCGAAATATAAACTGCTTATATGTTTTATTGTCCGTTTTCCATCAGCTCTTCGCGGAAAACTCGCGGGTAGAGTACATGAGGAAGAAGGCGGTTTAATGTCCGCTACAGTCAGTGTGACGCAAGTCTTCAAGGGCTTGAATCAGCTTCTACAATCAGAGAGTGCCGAGTATTTGGCCAAATGCTTTACCAAATCAAGATCTTCTTCACTTCCAAGTGTCCTGTGCATCTTAAAAAAGGCACGCAGTATCTTCTGACTGGGATTATCACTGTCAGCGGAGAGGTTTACACAGGCAAGTGCGCCTGGCATTCTCCTTGGAGTCAACTCACCGTCACTCATGTCAAAGGGCTTCGGACCACGTACAAGAGGAATTGTGGATGTAAAGTGGACTGCGGAAAGTGGTGGGTACCAAGATGTCGACAGTGTGGACGGAATGACCTCGAGGGACGTCCTATCGTGAAGGCCTGCGCTTGGGACCATATGTATTGTGGTCTTAGCGATGACTGGGACAAGTGCGAGTGGAAGAGTATGACGGATGGGTACGAGAAGTGTACCAGTGAAACCATTGGTGGACGGGAAGTAGGAGAATGGGAGCGGAAGGAAAATGAGATAGATCAACAGGAAGCAGATACTAGGCTTGAAGCAGCTAACGTCTTGGCAGCTTTGATTGATAATTAGAATTGATGGAATTGTTTTGAACAAAACATTGGTTCTTTTAAAGTTTGTGTCATCTATACGTTTTGTTCCGTTTATATGTATTATGTTATGTTTTGTTTAATTATGTTATGTTACAGTGTATGTTATGTTATGATATTTATACTTGTGCTCTGTAGTCCAGGCTTTTTTAGTTAAGCTTCTATACGTTATGTAATGTTATGCTATGTTAAACAGTGCATGTCATTTCATGTTATTTATATTCGTGCTCTGTGGTCCAGGTATTGTTAGTCAAGGTTGTATGTTATTTATGTTATATCTATTTTATGTTATGTTATGTTACAGTGTATGTTATGTTATGTTATGCAAATTAATAATAAGCAAACAGACGGAGAATATGCATTCTCGTACCCAGAGCTCCCCGGCTCGTCTGCTCGCAGGGGTGGCTCTGGGGACATCCATTTGAGGGTCGTCGCTGATTGGCTGATTTTGAGCGTTGGAGCATGCGCTGAAAGGTCTTTCTCTCAGCGACTCTCTATTAAATCTCGCGCATGTGCGTCAGTGGCTCTTAGCAGAACCTCCCCCGCGAGGTAACGAGCCGGGAAGCTCTGGGTTCGAGAATGGATAATATGGGCAGCAATGACAAGCGGGCGTGTCTTGAAGGGGGTGTTATAAAATCATTGGTTAAACAAGCCAGAATCCAACATTATTCTTCCGCTTAGTGTACGAAAGAAAAATGAACTGAAATGTGTAGCATAAAGGCATTCTTTTGTAAGATTTCATTACGCTCTCGCTGTCAAGTTCCCAAGTTTGAAAACTATTCAGTCCAACAAGACATCAAAACGGACAATTGCAATTCAATTCCATCCGCTCGATAGACCAAATCGACTAACAGTGTTTACATTTTGTTGCCATTCAATTGAGGTCATGTGATGATTCCTTTGGGTGGTTACAATTGTCAAATGTTTCTCACTCGACCGCGTGCATGTGCAGAACTAACAAAAGTATCCACCCAAAGGAATTAGCACATGATCTGAATTGGGTGGCACATGACTAAACACCGTTAGCCGAATTGGTCTGTTTGCACAGTTGGAAAGGTTATTTAAGAAGCCTAGACGATTATTTTGCTTACTTAGATTAACTCATCATTAAAATATGACACTGCCTCTTTAATTACCAAGATGAAAATGAAGGCCGGATTGTGTACGAGTAATATTACCCCCTCAAAGTTTCCTATGATGAGAAATACATATGCTATCATGAGTGGAAGCAATCTGCTTCAATGTCATATACTCTTGATACACTTATATTTCAATTAACGTTGTTCGTGAAACCATGTACTATCAATACATGTACTAACCGAATTCTTGTCTGAAATCGCAACAGTACATTATGTAAAATTATTGGAAATTATGCTTCAAATGTAGCAAATACGTACAATGTTTTTGAGTGTCTTTTGTGTAGTTTGGTTTGTCAAATTCGACGAATAAAGTGCGACGTCCTCATGAAACATTGATTCATTGTGCGCTATCGAATTCGTCCCTTCTGGGGGGGGGGGGGGGGGGGGTGCTTTTACGGTATTGGGAAAGGTTCAAGACGCCCTCTGGCAAAATAGCTTTCGCATTTCTTTTTTTAGAGCTACAGTGAAAACACACCCGGGTATAAGGCCCAGAATTAAAGAACCTATTTGGCCTAAAATTTTCAATAGGCTCTCTTTTATTTTTCAAAAGTGGCAAAAATGAAAAAACAGAAGAAGAAAAAAGTGTAAGCAACCAATCAGTAAGAATAAACTAAAATGAAAACCATATGATCATGTGTTTGCCAATAATGAGTTGACTTTTATTTATTTTTAGAGTATTATTTACCAAGTTTTTGAAAGTTCATTAAAATTACTTAAAATTGATAAAAATAAAGAATGACGTCATTGTGACGTCACATTTTGTTCTCAATTGACAAAAATGGGTGTGGTGATTTGTCTTAGGCTCATGGTCATTGTGTGAAAGTTTGATGATCATAGCTCCAGTGGTTCCAGAGATATAGGGTGGGGGGGGGGGGGGCGAATTACCCCCCCCCCCCCGTTATTCACAGATGGTAAAAAAAGCCCAGTCTGGATAGGGTTAAAGAACCCAAGTAGCCCAAAATTCCACTGTACCCTTTTAGATAGCATGATAACAGCTATAAGAAGTTGGTAAAAATCTACAATCCGCGAAACCCAACTGCACCGTACAAAACTCCGATGATATCCCTACAGGAACATTGATTTGGGGTGGGGGGGGGGGGGGGGAGGGGGAGTAATAACGGTTAAAACGTTGAGAAATGGGTCAACAGTTTTTGGCGGGGATTGTAGGTTCTTATACGCGGTTTTTTTAATGTACGTTGTTTCATTTTGCGCTGTCGAATTCTTTTCCTTGTGGGGGTGCTTTTAATGATCTTTAAATGGAAGACCCTGACCACTGATGGAGTATTATTCATTACTTTTAGTGACGGATTATCGCTAATTGTTATAATCGCGACCACATTACTAAAAAAATCGATGATCGGAAATTTCTCGAATTACTCGGGGTTATCTTCGAGTGTTCAAATTTTGATATCAAATTTCAATTTGAACACGAGAAGATAAATTTCATACCTTCAAGCGCCCATGTATTATTCTGTTTATTTTATTTTGTTTTATTTATGTTGTTTATTATTCTGGTTTTCACTTGTCACGTGACGAAATTTATTTCTCTAAATTAACTTCTAAAAACTGGATGGCTAATAGAATTATAAAGAATGTACAAAATTATGTTTCCTGGGTAAATTTTAGGCTGATTGGTCACTTTCTGAGCGAGATATTAGCAAGTGAATGTGCGCCATTTTGTACAGTAATTGTATGGAGCCGCCATGTTGGAGCCCCAGTAGAGGGGCTCCATAATGGCGGCCAATTAATCGGGTCTCCAAAACGACGCTATTTTCAATCCAAATTATAAGAATAGTATCAGAATGGTAAAATATGAACTTTTATAACATACTGACGTGCCAAAATGGCCGAAGAAGCGTGACTAGTGTTGCGTGACAGATACTGCAGCACCGATATCTGCTGAGGAGCTAAAAACAGGAAACCAGGATTATAATGATCATGTGAACACCAAGAATACCAAACTGTGTGGTACTTTAGAGGTGTCATTGTCTATTCTTTTCCTGCTAATTCTGATATCTCCACGACATGATTGCAGAACCAATATGAGAAAAATATGCTCTCACTCAACTTTTTAGGGTTTTCTACCCACAAACAATAATAATTATTTTCCGTTGTCGTTGATTTTTCTCTGAAACCCCTCAGTAGCAGATTTTATACCAACAAAACTTCAGTCTTTTCGCCGAAAATAAGAAGTCAATCATAATTTTTAGATGCTTGTACTGCAATGGTTTTGAATGGCATACTATGGAATATCCCACGCATTAATTGTATTTCTTGGTGTACAAACGAGGCTCAACTCGAGTGTGTTTACCTAGGAAATACGAGTGGGATATTCCATGGCGTACTACTTTTATTTTGTATAACTATGTTTAACCACGCTTCAGAAAATAAAACGTTAAGGGTGCACGAAGAGTCGGTGGAGGGAAATACTGCCGAATATATACAACGGCTGCCTTGACTTCTATTCTGATTGGCTTTTTCCTGTTGCCTGGTAATTAACAATCATCATCGATCCTGAATGGGCTCTGAGCATAGTCTGAGCAAATTTGCCATTTTGGTTTTAAATCCGACACTTTAGGATAGTTAGTAGGCTATAACCTATTACCTACTAGTAGCTCAACCAATCAGAATGCAGCATTGATAATAGATTTGACTAAAATCTAAATGTTCAATATGTGAAGTAATATTTTCTGGCCAAGAAGTTCATTAAAAAACCACAGGGCTGGCATATGTTCTCGAGCTCCCACCAGACAGATATTAATAACCACGAGTTCATCGTGTGGGCTAGTTTTGGAAATAGATTTAAATGATAAGCAACCAAGCAAAGCAATAGACTGCTTAGAGACACCCCCCGTGGTGCGGCTGAGAGTGCATCACTGGAGAAGGTCAACTCGAGACCAAAATAAAAGCGTGCATAGCAAGACGTTTCACTTGTGTACACATTTTTCAGAAAAGGTTCCACCGTCACAACTGGCTGTTATAGCCCGCGATGCATCATGGGAGAAACTAAGAACATGTCACAGAAGAGCGAAATTCTGACGTTATTTCCAGGACAAAATTTGTTGCGAGCGATGTAGTCAATTGTAGAATCATTTGGCATAAGCAGGGTGACAAGTATGGCTATTTATTCAGAGAACCAGTGCCCATGATACCTAGTACAACGGACAGTTATGATCGTGTATCTATGGACCATGGACGACCGCCAAATAAGGGACTGCAAGTCCCCAGTTGGGGGGGAGAGGGGCTGTCGTTGGGAATTTCCAGTTTCACCCCTAAAAGATACCAAAAAGGGCGCAGCTCAAATCATTTTTTACCCTAAAAGATACCCATCAAGAATTTGAACATGCCAATATGAAATTACTTGCAGGGGGTCTATGGTGTTTTTTATCGCGGGGAACCCCGGGTTCACGTGATCGCGGTCACCATTTTTGATCTGGCGGCGCGCGCTGCAAAATCCCAAGATCATGGCGGCGCGCGCTGCAAAATCCCAAGATCATGGCGGCGCGCGCTCCCGGGTTCTCGCCATGAAAAACAACTCTTCGCCGCCAGCAACAGCTACCACCAACAGTGTTCCGTGCCTCGGTGCCTCAAAAACCCTACCCTTTCGACAATTTGAAATTTAAATGAAATTGTTTATTTCATTTAATAAATATTTTCTCATTATTTGATTGAGAGGTATTATTGGCTTTACTAAAGGTGTCATTACTTACTATCAGGAATCTTATAATTGTGCTCTGTTCTTACAGTACCTAAACATCATTGTATTGTTTCTCTAAATATGAACTTCTTCATAATCGACCGTGAGAGCAGTACTTTTCGCACTCCCTTTGTAACACTCTCTTTGTAACTCCGCTATGGCCTACTTTAGAAGGCGTCGCGTGCCTCGAATTTAATCCTACTAAAAGACTAAAAGTGTAACCCTGCTTGCAGCTTTCCTCTGTATTCTTTACGCGTTTATCCATCATACCAACGGATTAATTTAATAACAGAGATGGAGAAGACTCGGAGAACTGTCGAAAGGTGATTTTGCAAGATATTTGTCAACTAGAAGCTTGCGCAAATAGAGATCAAGAAGTGCTAATGCTACGCCATTGTTGGTGGTATATATATTCGTGTGTCGGGGTTAGTAGCTCGGTATATCGTGACTTAGCGTGACAGCGTAAACCACAGGACACCGAACATCTGACGAAGTCGGGTGGTCGGGCGCGACACCCTTTGAAAGTCTTCTAAAAAGTCGCAGCACTACCAAAACCAAGCGGCAATTCCAGCTGATACGGAATTCGGAAAGCCCAATCTTGGTATACTCAAAAGCGGCACTTTATCGCCGAAATACGGCCTTTGTTTAGGGTTAGCTGGGGTAACATTATACTAGCGCGGCCTATAAGCACAGCCACGCATGCTTGCGGTTTTAACATCTTGTGGTTGGCCGTGCGTGGAGGTTGAATGAGCATATGCCGGCTTCAGTTCGAAGCAAACACCGTACAGTACGAGCGCCAGGGGATCTGTTTACTACACATACAAGCAGCAGGGTGCTAGTCGTACCATGGGAGCCGCAAATCTTGCCTATACGGTCTGGTTTATCAACCTTATTGTAGCTCTAATGTTACTGCAACATTTCTCGGGTGAGTATGCTGAATTCATTACTTTGGCATTTTACTCATTCAACCGATTATTATATTTCTATAAAAAGCAATATACTGTATATAGAAATTAATGCACAAGCAGGTTTACTGAAGAACAGTCGAAATTCCGACACATGTTCGTGATTTAATTTTTCCCCTAGAGTTTCTTAAATCCGTGCTGTTAAATCTCTTAGCGATGAAGTAATTATGGTGTCAGTTAAGAAAAAATCTCGTTGAACTCTGTTTATGACTTGGTTGTCTCGGATATTCGAAGGAAGAGCACGCTAACTGGCGTGTGAAGAATACTCAAAGACTCATAACCACAGCGTTGTCCGTCAGCTCGAAACAGCTCGCATTATTGTCTACCGTTCCGATAACATCGCATTTTGGGCAAGAAAAAATGTCACATTTTATAAGCTGGATTGCTTCTTTTTGTTTATAGATAATTCGATACCCAATCAATGAAAACGGCCTATTGCATCGTTTTCACTTTTAATGGACTCAAAGAGAGTTGCGGTCAAATCTGTTTCGGAACCAAGAAAACGAAAACCTGAATGTGACATGACTTACGTATCTTCAGCATCTCTGTCCGAAACTTAGACTTGCTGCTCCTAAATTGTTATTTGGGTTTTCGTTCTTGTCGCATTCCAGGGCACTCGAGTATTTTATCGAATAATAACCTTTATATCGGAGAAACTGCCATGTTCAACATGTGCGACCGAACGAAACATGGTCGTTGGCATCTTAGAGGTCTAGTGCGGCCTATATTGTCATGAAGGTTAATTATTCGGCTGGTTGTGGTTAGTATTACCAAAAGAATGAGTTTCGGTACTATTCAGAAAATAATTCGCGTTGTTAATTGAGCAGTGACAGCAAGCCCTCTGAGAAAGCGATTATCGCCTCGTAAACGTAGCTGATAGATCAAGCAATTGTGATAAACAGTCGGACGAGGTTTTGTCACGGACCATAAGCGCTGCACAATTTGTTATTATGCGTCCTACTGTGCAATTAAAACGCGCACCCTCTTTACTTTTATATACTTCTTTGTCTTACAGAAGTTCTAGGAACGTAAACAAATCATTCACAAAGGAAGTCATTCACAAAACAAATCATTCAAAAAATGTTTTCCCTCGATCTTTATCGACGCCAATAGGGAAACAGGGGAACATCAGGATTTTTAGTTATTCCGGTTTTTAAGGCTGCCTCTTCTAGTTTGAATGGCTCCTAAGTGTTACAATGTTACCAATCATATATCATATATTGGCCAAACCTTTGCACATCTCCTGCATATTACCACATTTTATATGATTCTCAGTAAACAACGGAAAATGTCGATTGTACAATGTTCTAGTCCTTCTAGGCGATCCCAGGGTGTGTTATCGAACATTCTATAATCGAACCTTATCGAACATCAATCATCGATGGAGATTAATTTTTTATCGTACCATATCGAACTTTCCCAATTGTTTATATCGAACTTTTATTGATCCTAATTGAACAAGTTGTTGTGGCTAAGCCTAACGTTGTATCACTCCTGTATCCCACTGTGCGTTGCATAGTAGTCTGTCTATGCAAAGAAAATAGTCATATCAAGAAAATTTCGCCAAAAGCTGTCGTTTTGCCGACGTTGCAAAACTTCCTTATTAGGAAATCCCCCCTTACCTTATTTGGAAGGTCTGTAAGTACTTTTCCTCATATCTTAGCGAAAAAAGCAGGAAAATTGACCAAAACTTGCAGATACTCGAGAAACATCCTTCTCTTGGTCGCCATTTTGTTTTTACCCCCCGCCGAGGGGCCTGAGTCACGTTTTGAACACCACAGGCAACCCGCGCGGATTTGCCATAAAAAGTGGGAGCATTCGGGGTTAAACGTAAAAAGTTGTGTGCCGTGTGAATGTGAGAATGAATTACTGTATGAAGTATGATGAGATGCTAATGGCGGCTTTACAGCCCATGTAAGTACACTCGTTTTTTTTTATAAGAACGTCTAATTTTCAGTTGAGGCTGGGCCGTTCTTATTTTTGGAGCAGCTAGAGGCTGGAAATGTTCTTACGGATGTTCTTACATTTCAGTGACGTCGGAACTTGAAATATGATAGAAAGATACATACCAATAGTTTATAAATTACAACATTCGATTCTGGATTTTAGAACGCATCACTGAAAATAAATCTATTTTGTTCCTATCTGAGGCTCAGGCATGTTCTTAGCATGTTCTTAAAATTTGGGTAAATTTCAGGCTGAACGTCCGGGCAATGTTGAAAGAAGCCACTGGAGTCACTTATTTTTTTCCTTCACAGGAATTAGTCGAGTGCTGCAATGCCATCAGTGCCGTGAGCTAGCGGAGGGACAGAAAATACATGCACTGAATTTGAAACACAACATCACCACAATACAAGGCTGGACCTACAGGCATCAATGCCTGCCAAGCATGCCTTCAATTTCATTGCAAAAATGCTCAGATTGAAAAAATAATATCTCGGTCAAGTACAAGCGATTTTCGCGCCAAAATTTGCAGTTTTTTTTTTAAATAATACAGATGCACTGAATTTGATACTGAGCTATTTTTCCTGATAAACAAAGTACATTTCCAAGTCATGCCAGCATGATATGTGTGTATACTCATTGCAATGCATCATGGCATTGCAGCACTCGACTCCTGAATTAACCGAGTCACGCTCCACGGCAGCTCAGCTTATGTTGAGTGGATTGTATTAGCGTTATATTCCAAGAGCTGGCTCACTTAAAAAAACCCGATCCGTTTACTATATGTTTACTACTACGAGTTTGACTACATGTCAATATAGTACTGTCCTTCCATGGTTGTTATTGCACAGGTGGCAGTACAATTGATTAGTAGTAGCGGCTATATTCAGGCCCTTGATGTTAGGCGCCATCGTGTCCCGGTCGCTCTTCATGAGTGATTGAAACATAAATAGCTAAAAAACGGAATGCAAAGCGAAAATTGAGGGAAAGTAAATAATTTTCATAGCTGCCTGTCGTCCTCGGAATGGCTCGCTTCTAACCGAAAATGTGAAGGATAGTTCCACAGGGTTCCCGCGTCTTAACCGTCGAAATAAAGTAATTGTCAGCCGTAAAAATGCTATTTTTAGCAGTCACGTTCGTCAACCGCCAAAACGACACTCGTATCGAGACCCTGATATAGCGCTGTTCACGCTGACGTCTTCCATTGTTATTAATGTGCCAACCAGAGATCGATTCGGGTTCACAGAACAAAGGGCTCTATCCAATCTACGGTTGGCACATTAGCATGGCAATATTGATCAACATAGCCTGAATTTCAGCCGTCTTTTCTTCCTACACTCCAACGTTGCCTTTGAGTGCAGTTCTCTTGTCGCTTAGAATTATGCATAAATATAGCTCATTAAAAAGACTGACCAATCACCATCCATTCTCAAGATCTTGAGAATCACGCAACTCATGAAATTCAGGCTATGATCAACAGTGAATAGCGCTATAAAAATTTAAGATAATTCATCCGGAATTAACATTTATTTTCAAACTTTTTTTCTGTTGAAACGTTGTCACCTTGGGAATCGAACTTTAAAAGAGAGGGTGTCGGTACTAATAATAATAATAATAATAATATAATTTATTTAAACACGGTAGTTACATTCAGTTAAAAATATATAAAAATACTGTTTTACAAGCAAGCCGTGTGATTAAATACCCCAAACAACCCACCCATTATATACAACCCACCCCAAAAATCATGAAAACGGAAAAGAAGTCTATTGGTAAAAACGAAAACGGAAGGAAGAAACAGAAGGAGCCTCCCTAATATTGTTATTGAGGGAGTTCCAAACTGCAGCTCCACGATACGAAAAACTGCGCTTCTTAAATTCAGTGTTAGGCTTAGGTAGCGATAAATTGTACTCAGTTCCCCTAAGACCATAACTATGACGTTCGGACGTTTTGGAAAAAAGCTCCGATAGATAGGGAGGTGTAAGCCCGTTAGTCACTTTGTACATTAAGGTTGAGTCGAAGCGCAGTCTTCTTTGCTCGAGAGTTTCCCAATTAAGGTGATTCAGGACATCCGAGGCTGCGGCGTCATATGGTGCATATGCTATGATACGAGCCGCACGGTTCTGCAGTTTTGAAGTTTATCCTTTAGAACCAACCCACAGCAACCCCAAACGGAAGAACAATAATCAAAGTGGGGAAGAACAAGGGAATTATAAATATCAATGACTGTATACTGTGGTACAAAACGCCGCACCCTGCGGATGACCTTTAAAGCATTCGAAATTTTTGAAATAATCTTATCGATTTGAGTTTTCCAGCTGAGTCTGTCGTCAATCAGGACTCCAAGGGAGCTCTTACAAGAGACTCTCTTGATGGAAGTCCCCGATAAACTTACGACTGGGTCCCCTTCAAGTGCTGAAAGGCGCGGAGCTGAGCCTATCACCATATATTCAGTTTTTGCCTTATTTATGTGTAGTCGATTGGCCCTAAGCCAACGATCAACACAGCCAAGCTCCTTATTCAGTTTGGTCGCTATATCACTTGAAGAGGACCCAGTTATTGAAATATTCGTGTCATCGGCATACATGTTTGGGGTAGCATCACAAAGACAGTTAGGAAAATCATTAATATACAAGATGAAGAGGAGTGGCCCAAGAACTGAACCTTGAGGAACCCCATGAGAAATGTGTCTACAAGTTGAGCTGACCCCATTAACAGAGCAGTACTGAAAACGGTCAGAAAGATAAGATTGAAACCACGATAATGCAGACCCTTTGACACCATAGAGTGAAAGCTTTCTAAGTAAGATATTATGGTCAACAGTATCAAATGCTTTTTTAGATCGATAAAAAGAATGCCATTTAACAGGCCCTCGTCCATATTAGTTAACCATAAATCAACAGCTTTTAATAATGCAGTAAGTGTACTATGCATTGGTCTAAAGCCCGACTGCTCTGGTGCCAAAAGGTTGTTAATCGTGAGGTAATCATAAAATTGGTCAAAAATAATTCTCTCGAAGACTCTGCAAACAATAGGCAAAATTGAAATCGGTCTATAATTTGACGGGTCCGAGTGCTTCTCGGCCTTGTAAATAGGCGTAACTCGAGCACCCTTCCAATCATCGGGAAAGACTCCCTTAGCTATTGACCTATTAAATATCTGAGCTAATGAAAATGATATAGCAGGTGAGGCAGCCTTGAGTAGCTTTCCTGGAATTTTGTCTGGTCCTGCAGCCTTATGAACAGAAACTTGCGAAAGAAGATTGAAAACACGCTGCTCTGAGATATACGAGAACCGGAAAGTTTGTCTAGTAGGGGCTAAATAATCCTCAGGCTGCTCACCATTGAGAGCAAGGTCACGCGAAAGACTGGAACCAACCTCAGAAAAATGGCGGTTGAATTCATCAGCAATTTTTGTTGGGTCAGCGGTTTGAACGCCATCGATAACTAGTTCATTAACACTGTTCGATGCGCTGTTCCTACCCAAAAGCTGATTAATCGTCATCCAGGTGTCTTTCACGTTACCTTGTGTGCTATGAAATTTATTAGAAAAGTAAAGTCTTTTTGCCCTAACCACCTCAGCATTGACAGCATTTCTTGCATTTTTGTAGGCCCTCCGCGCATGCGTAGAACCTGTGCGCACTGCACTTTTTTTCAATTTGTCGCGATTTACCATCAACTTTTTCAAATTCGCAGTTAGCCATGGTTGACGATTTCCGCTGACGCGCTTAGTGCGTACTGGTGCATGAAGGTCTGCAATTTGCAAGAAATTTTTTTTCCATCTAAGCCACATTTCATTCGGATCATCACAGTCCAAAACCGTACTCCAAGGTAGTTGATCTAGGTCGATGAGAAAACAGTTTACATCAAAGTTTCTAAAATCTCTAGTCTCTATTATCCTAGGTCCACCCCTGGGAGCACGAAATTTTCGGATTGCATACACTAAATTATGGTCACTGATAGTAACATTACAGCTACCTTTGGAAATAATCATGTCTGAGTTTGTGGTAGCAACATGATCTATCAACGTTGCAGAGTCTTCGGTAATGCGAGTTGGTTGTTCAATTAATTGTGTATATTGATAAGCTTCATAAAAAAACGATAAATACTCCGCTTGACTGTCTGGTTTTAACAAATTACAATTACTGTCAGTCAGAATAATAGACTCAGTTTCTTTAGCATCAATATACTTCAGAAAATTTTCAAAAGAAGACAAGACCGCGACAGGGGAGTCAGGAGGTCTATACCAGGAACTAATTAGCATATGCCTACTAAAAGGTTGAGAAATCAGAAGGCAGACAAGCTCAAGATCGGAAAAATTATCCGGTAAATCAACTCGTGAATAATTAAGATTATTTTTTATAAGTATAGCAACACCACCCCCTTCGCGGTCTCTGTCTTTCCTAAAAATAGTGTAGCCGTTAATGCTGACTTCACCGTCCGAAATACTAGAGTCTAGCCTGGTTTCGTTCAAGGATAAAATATCAAACGGGTGCTCCTCCAGTATCAGACGTAATTCATCAACATGTGCATGTAAACTTCTAATATTTAAATGACCTATTTTAAGCCCTTTAATATGGGATGGAAATTCAGGTAAAAGATTAAGCTTTGATTGAACATTAGGGAAACTCACCGAGCAGGTAACACTTGGAGCTGCAGTTGCATTCTAATGCCGTAAATGCTGCACAATATTATCAGCGAGTATAGCAGTGCCCTTTTTGTTTAGATGAAGCTTGTCATAGGTATTTATGCAGGTGTTATCTAAGTTACTGTGTGTCAGAAAAGACCAACCATTCTGTTGACAAAATTGCTTGACAATCCTGTTACTTTCCTTAGCTTTATTCCCTAACACATCATCGTCCATCCTTGGGGTGATTGCTGAAAATGTGACTTTAGTTTCCGGTGAGGCGGTGGATATCAAATGTCCCAGATCGGCCAAACTATCCCCAGCAGATCTAGCTGACATGGCCCTTAGTGAATTAGTACCCGCGTGGATGATAATTCTCTCAGGTTTCTCTTCGATAGCAGGTTGTGTAGTGGCGCATGTCCGAAATTACGGCGCCTGAGATGGACTTCACTTTAACTTGAGTTTTTGCAGCTCTGCTCAGTAGATTGTTCTTGAGACCATTTACAATTGAGTCCCCAACAATATAGGTAGTGGAATTTACGGCGGATTTCGTAGCTGGCTCTTTAGCTTTGTTGTCATTTTGAGTGCCTTGTTTTTTGTTCTTTCTTTTGGAACGCTTGTTCTTTGTTTTCACAGTCTCAGGGGGAACAATCTGATCAGTAGAATCAACAGGGCCATTGTCCACTTTAGATGGTTCCTGATATGGTACACTACTGTTTTCTTCATTAGGTGTGGCTTGAGGTGAGATAGGAATTTCTCTAGCAAGCAGTTTCAATGCTAATAAGAGGCTTTTGTTTTCATCTCGTAGAGATTTGATTTCGCTTTCGTAATTTCTAACTTTTGTAGAAAATTCCTGGTCGACCCTAATCTTTAAATTGGTCATCTCCTTCTTAAGAGTGTCTAACTCAGCCCGAGAAACCGGATTAACGGGGCTAGCCTGGGTTGTTAAATGAGTTGAATCTGGCGGCGTGCTGTCCCGTAGCGATTCCATCAATCTTTTGAGCAGGTCTGTCTTTTTACCAGTCTTCTTCAGCCCACGTTTATCGAGTTCAAACTTGAGATCCTCCAGCTTAAGTTCAGTGAGGTTTCTTCCATCAGGGAGGCTTAGGCAATGCGATGTTTGTTGCGTAGATGTAATTGAAGGCGAGTCAGTAATAATAAACATGTGTTCCGCCGCTTCGTTAACCTCCCTGGTACTCGTGTAAGAGCTGCGAGGGCTCATACAAACGCTCCCCATTTATGAGAAAATACCAAGAATTCAATTCTTTCCTGTACACAGGATATGTTCTACCTTTTTCACCAGATCAGTCCCTCATCCCTAAATTCTATAGCATTTCTCACTTTTCTCCCTCTTGTGATCCGTTCCTCTCCGCTCCTAATATCGTATTGTCTTTGTGTTTTGCTTACAGCTGAAGGAGTAACGATTTTTCATCGTTCATCACGTGACGTTTCAGGTGCGTTTAAGTTATTCAACCTAGTCCCTGGCGTTCGTTGCGGGCTTCCTGTGGTAGAACGTGAGCCGAGGAGACACTAGGTTGACGTCACATATCCTGTCTAGCCACAGGAATCCCGCCCAGAGCGCCCTGAGTTTTCTCAAACATAGGGTAATTCAATGGTAATGAGACAGATTTTGCCAAATGTTTGATTACAAAATATTCAGTTTAAGAAACACTCCATGAATGACGAATATCTTTTTTATCCGTTATAAGAACACGAATACACTCTTTTTTTTTTTATAAGAACCTTTTTTATAAGAACGTTCAGCCTGAAATTTACCCAAATTTTAAGAACATGCTAAGAACATGCCTGAGCCTCAGATAGGAGCAAAATAGATTTATTTTCAGTGATGCGTTCTAAAATCCAGAATCAAATGTGTTAACAATAACGACCTTCAATATTGTAATTTATAAACTCTCTTAAATACTTCATTGGTATGTATCCTTCTTTAAGATCTATCATATTTTAGGTTCCGACGTCACTGAAATGTAAGAACATCCGTAAGAACATTTCCAGCCTCAAATTGCTCCAAAAATAAGAACGGCCCAGCCTCAACTGAAAATTAGACGTTCTTATAAAAAAAAAGAGTGTACTTCATTTCGTTTTGGATAGAATCATTCCTTGCTAAGATTAGCACCTTTCTGGCCAATCTAAATAGCTGATATGTTCCAGTTGATTTCACCTAACGGCGCGCAAAGGATTATTCGTCAAAACTAAATTGGCAGTGCATTGTGCGTTTAGTGATCACGTGCTCACCGCATGATTGTTCTTTGTACTTAGCTTTGCTAAGAAACCCGTCACGTGTTCAACGAGTGATAGTGGTTTCATTTTGGCTGTGATTGGCTAGGTGGATTTGGTCTTACTGTATGTGAAATTTGAACTATAGTTGGCATTATCTTTCCTTGCAGAGTCCGACTGCCCTGAAGATCCAGCAACTCTTCAGCGCCAGAGGAATGACAGAAATTGCAGACCACTTGAAACCAAGTTCTGCTACAGGAAAGATAACACAAAGTAAAGTCAGTTGTCCATTTTCCTCTTTATCTCGCATGGACTTTGGGGAGGGGACCTGGCAATTTTTTGCGTATGAATTGTTTTCTGGGGATCAGGTTGTACACGAATTTATTTCCGGACTTTGTATGATTTTGTTTGAAGGATTGGCCTTGCTCGGATTATTTTTGGGGTCCACCCCTTGTTCATATCTAGAAAGTCAACGGTTGTCGTTTTCTATTAATCAATTCACGGGCTGACTCATCTTTTAGGGTATCTTTTAGGGTAATAAATTGTTTGAGCCACGCCATGGCCCGCCATGTTTGGTATCTTTTAGGGGTGAAACTGAAAATTTCCGACGATCATCCCCGAGTCCCCCCCCCCCCCCCGGACTTCAAATAGCATTCGACTTATCTAGAGGTGAAAATAAACTCATAAATCGAGAAAGGACGACCTCCAGCAAAATGAAAAATTAGGAAGGAACACGGATAAAAGGGAAAATGACGAAAAAGCCTAATGTGCCTTAAAGCTAATCAAACAAATGGTTGACGTGTTTTGGTTTACAGATGTTGCATGCACGAGAGTACGTGTAACCCACATCCGGAAGTCCTAGTGTCTCGGAAGGAAGCCAAAGCAGGTAAATTAACTAAATGAACTAAATAGGTAGCTAGAACTAATTGTCTGGGGGGGGGGGGGGGGGCCTTGGTCATCCTTTGTTTTTGCTGGGGGACAGTTTTTTCTAGGTTTTTCCCCACGTGTTGATACTAAACATTTTACTTCGCTAGGGGGCAACTGTACCCCTCTGCTCCCCCTCCCCCCACTACCTACGACAATGGTATTTTTTGACGTGTTTTACATGATTGTCAAATACGTAGACATTAATATTGTTACATGCGCCATACAAGACATACAATGCTTTTGAGTGGCATACTGCAGGAGCATTATTTGGCCAGGAGCGTATTTGGTCAGACGTGTGCATGCTACGAAAATACAAGTGTATTGTTGATTTTTAACTGCTATGCTTGCAATTTAGTGTCCTCCAAACGTCATAAGATACAGACTTTTCCTTTAATCTTCGTTTTCTTTAGCTTCTCTTGTACTAGCGTTCGGTACTGATGGCGAGAGGGCCCTGAATGTTTAACAGTTCACATAACTAAGGATGTCAGTTGCCTAGCAAGCGCGACACTGCCTTTCTGAATTCCTTTATTCTGACTGCATAAATAAGCACATTAACTACTGAATTGCCATAGTGAAGTAATTTGGTCGCATATAATGTGGGTATAGAAGAAAAACGCATTGCGAAGTTGATAAATCTTAGCACTGAAAAAGGAAGCCACGCGACGACTGACGCGATAGTCACAAGCAACAATGTCTTGGCAAGCTTCTTGTCACGTGACCTGTTCCTTTGTTGCTGATTGGCAACCTCGTACCCAGAGCCCGTCATCTTTTGGCCAGCGGCAAGATTCAGGGCCCTGGGGGAATCCGATTTGTGAGCATGCGTGGTAGGTCAAAAACGTAACGAACTTTCATACAACAATCAAACCGGAAACCCAGAATCTGGGTTTTAAAAAAATCGATTCCCCCAGAGCCCTGAATCTTTGCCGCTGGCCAAAAGATGACGGGCTCTGGGTACGAGATTGGCTGATTGGCATTGCCTTGCTGCGCAAACTGCCTGGCTTGTTTTCTAAACGCGCGGAGAATAGAGACGTAGCAGCAAGCCATGATTGAAATCAACAAAAGGGACATTATGTTGGGGACGGATTCCAGATAATGCGGAAAGTAGGGCCACATGTTCCCCAGAAGAGCCGGGAATAGCTACCAGGGCCGTAGCTAGCGGGGGGCAGAAGTAAAAATTTTAGTGTCAACATTTCGGGAAAAACCTGCTTGCCCCCCAGCAAATACAAAGAATGACCAAGGCTTCCCCCCCCCCCCCCCCCCCCAGCTCGCAGCTGTTTTCAACATATCAGTTGAAAGAGGGTAAATGTATGAGCATAGTAGTGCAAGTGATATAATATTCAGGAGGTTCAAACTCGGTGTCCAACAATTGCGCTTTCCTGCATTTGCTATCAAACTGCACAAACTTGTCTAAATACATATAATACCTCACCAAAAATATGCATCCCCCCTTCATGTTATGAAAAAAAATTAACATCCCCCCTTTTCCAATTCCTAAATTTTGAGATCCCCCCTCAAAATCCTCTGCCCCCCTGTAGTATACATAATGAATGCAGCCTAAGAAAGTTGTGAAATTGTATATGCATATTTGTTTTGTGCTTTGTGTTTTTGTTTTTATTTTTCCTTTCCTTTCCTTTCTGTTGTTTTGTTTGCTTGTTTTCTTCTATGTTCTGTCTGGTGTCTCCTCGAGAAAGTAAAAAATAACATAAAACAACTCTTACCACATTTAACTGTACGGTCCTTTTTCCACACCCGTATGTTATTTCCGCCTTTCGCCTGATGCGATTTACTTTTAGCAAGAGCAACGGCTGCCCATCCAGAAGCAAGCTGTTTGGTGGTCTTCAGAAATAAGAGTTACTTTCATCGTTATATAGTAGTTTAGGAGTCCAAATCTATCTTTTAAATATCGTCAAATCCTTTCTTGGGTGAGAAGGGAAGAATTGCTTTTGCTAAAATAAATATGAACTTTGCAAGCTAATCATATCGATTTTCAATTTATGCTGAATTAAAAATTAACATCTATATGTCAAATTTCGAATTCAATTTTCGAGAACAAAGGGGGCAAACATGGAGGTGAGGGTAGGGACAGGGTGTTGAGGGACGAGGTCAAAACAATGGTACGTATTTTGTGCCCGATTTTGTCTGGGGATGTGGTGGGTGGCGGGACGAAGTACCCCTCCCCACCCCCTACTGAATTTTCAACTTTTATTTTCTCGAATGGTTATATAGATGCACCAGATTTTATTGCGTAAATGTACTTGCCGTGTGTTATAGAGTACAATGTTGAGCCTACTTTTTCATTATGGTCATTATTTTGCATGATATTTGCAGTCAAAAATTGGACTTTTCTTAAAAAATGGGTTGGTGGTTTCAGGTCATACTTCACACCCTAAATTTTGGCGACGCATGCACAGAAAATACACGGCTTTGGTAACTAGATTGAACATCCCGTGCGGTTGTCGGTATTTCTTTATTATACGACTGTGACGTCATTTTACCATATAAGGTCAAAATTGAGTGCTCATATATAGAGGATATTACACGGTGGCGCGAAGATATGAGTTTTATTTTCGAGTGGCAAGAACAATATTTTACGAATGAGCGCAGCGAATGAGTAAAATATTGTTTTTGGCGCAAGAAAATAAAACTCATATCTTCAAGCCACCGTGTAATTTTCTTTTTATTATATAGACAAACCAGAGAAAATATTCCAAATTGATTTCCAAGCACTTTTGTTTTGACCGATATCCTCACTAGTGAGGATATGGAAAATATGTCACTGAGGACCCGGATGTAGCTTCGTACGAGATCTACGAGTGTCGTATCTCCCAGTAAAACACTCGTGTCTATATAATAAGGAGCCGTATTATATATATATACGGCAAAAGCGGTATTACATGGTTTGAAAGCCGTATTACACTGTAGGAAACAGGATACGAACCGGTTTCGCGCGCGCAGTTGAATGGCTTCCCAATTGTATGCAGCTAGTCAAAAATCACGTACGTTTTCTAGGGAATCTTGAAAAGAATGGAAAAAGTGTTTTGTTCGTCGTATAATGAATAACTCATTAGATGTTTTTTCATGTAATACTGGCGGACATTTACTCGTTGCTCGCATTTTTCCTCACCCTTGTGGGGCTCGGAAAAATACGTCCGCAACTCGTAAAATATCCGGCCGTATTACATGAAAAAAACATCTAATAAGATATAAGTATTATTTAGAGGGAAGGGAAGGGGATCGTGCAGTAAAAACATACCCAGACAGCTGCGCGCCAATGAACCTGATGAGATAGCTTTTGTAGCTATTTCGAGCCAATGACTGACAGAGCTCCACATGGACTATTTGCTTTTAACGAAATTGCCATCAATGACATCTCTCAGGCAAAATACAGGCAAAGACGGTACTCTTTAAATTCTCGTAATTCTCGTAATGCTCTACACAGTTGCAGAACAACACTGCTAAAACTAAAAAGACACTGGGTGACAAAGCATTGAACAAGATAGATAGATAGGTAGTTTATTCAATATAATCGTCGCAGCCAATACTAATAGGCTGAATTATGAATATATTATTTACAATGCTAAAACTATAATCATTAGTAATATTTACAAGAAAAAAATAAATCAAGGCTTTAAAAACTATTAACAAGATGGCATTGTGCATTTAAAAATGTGCTCTTTGCCCTGTTGGTGTTCGCGTATTTAGAGTTAAAGCGAGGTGGTATGAGATAATTTATACCACAACGCGCGCGTTTCTCGAATTCTGATTGGCTCTCAGCCGTGGGTACATAAGAGGACATACCACGGAACGCGCCATCACCAGCGCGCGCGCTAAAAAGAAGCAACGAAAAAACCGTTTGGCTGCGCGAGCGCTGCTTTTGCCTTTTTATTTTTGCTTTTTTGTTGTGGTATAAAACAAATATCCTCTGATTTTCCGTGGTATGTCCTCTTATATACCACGGAATGACGTAATAAAGTGGTCAAAATGCACTGCGGACCCACTCGGCTGCGCCTCGTAAGTATACAACTATTGAGTATACAACTATACGACTATTGCCAATGCTACATTCTGATTGGCTACGCTACTAGGGGACTATTACCAATAGACCTCACCAGCAGCGAGAGCGCCGATTTTGAAGATGAAAACAATGTAGGCCGCTTCTCGTTTTGTCGAGGTTTTTGAATATTTTTTTAGACAATTGTTCACCTTTCTCGTCCAACTAGTTGGGTGATACTAAAACTATTGGGCCTGGCGGCCTGTCGCCCACAAGGGCCCGAGGTCTAATAGGTTGATCGAATTTTTTCCACACCCGGGGGTCAAGGACCCTAGTACCATATGAAGACCCCCCTCCCCTGGAATTTCCAAAGGTCATTACAACACCCCCTTCCCCTGGAATTTGAACACCCCCTCCCTTTGAATTTCTAGGTTGCCTCTTCCAGGGACGCCAACTTGGTGCCGAGATCTCAAACAAACTAATGATTATGCTAATGAGTTGATATCTTATATAAGCACTTTTGGTCCCAAGTGAGAATAGACTGTAAATAGATTAACCAATCAGACTGCAGGATCCGTGATAGTATGCTTGTGGGTTTCCTCTAGGTTATATCATAGCCCATGGCCTATATACTGTTGATATTGCCTTACTTCCTTTCTTCTAGCGTTGTGCGCCCCTGTGCGTTGTGTGTATCCAGGAGAAGTATGCGAGCTGACAAGTGCCAACCTACCGCGATGTCGATGCCCAATGTCGTGTCCCGGCCCCGCGAGCTGGAGCCGAGTGTGCTGTAGTGATGGTCTTACCTACATGAATGGGTGCCTACTCAACCGGACGGCGTGCATTCTCGGACTAAAGCTGACAGTCAAGCACCCGGGGCCATGTTTACCAAGTAAAGTATGGCTTTTTCGGTTTGCGTGGGCAAAACTTTGTGACCCGAATGACAGGGAAGTCAGATTTGCCTGCAAGACTTTTTGACCCAAATGACAGGGAAGTCAGATTTGCCTGCAAGACTTTTTGACCCAAATGACAGGGAAGTCAGATTTGCCTGCAAGACTTTTTGACCCAAATGACAGGAAGTCAGATTTGCCTGCAATACTTTTTGACCCAAACAAAACCTCCGCTGAATTATTTTATTCTAGTGGGTTTGCCCTAGACTGCGCGTTGATTTGGAGCGCGGCGCTGACCAGATTTTACAAGGGCGCATACGGAATCATAACCCTTTCAACTGGGAGGGCTAGAATAGCGCCTCAAGTATGTCTCAGTTTTGCAGCGAGAAAGAACATATTTCAAAACTTACAAAGATGTCTCGATTCCCTCAAGAGTGATACATTAATCTGGAAGGGGATGGGGCTTGCTAGAGGATCCAGCACTGCTTATTTTCCCTACCTTTGGCCAGCTTTCGCAGAGTCACTGGATCATCCAGCATAGGGAGATTTTGAGTCCCCTTTAAGACCCAATATGTGTCTAGCGTGGTTTATCTTTTAGGATCACAGAAGCTCGAGGTCAGCTCTTCTCACAAGTCCTCTGTTACACTAAATGTCGACAAACCAGCTAAGATCACGTGTTCGTTCGAGGGGGAGCCCATCTCGATTACGTGGTCCAAAATAGAAATGGACAGCCTCCCGCCGCAGATGGTCCCAGACAAGAACACCTTGTCTATTCCAAACGTCCGGTTATCTGACGAGGGCGTGTACCTGTGCGAGGCGTATGACGGATTTAACGTGGCCGAGGCGTCTATCAACGTCACCGTACAGTGTAAGTGAGACATTGTTAATACGTCAATCTTGTTCTGCGTCGAATCTTATTAGGGACTTTAATACTGCGTTCACACGTAGGGCTGAAACATGTTCAGAATCAACAATGTGACTGCCAATTTGTCGTTTGCCTCTAATAATATCTATTAGTATCACCCAACTAGTTGACTATTGCCAATGCTGCATTCTGATTGGCTACGCTACTAGGGGACTCTATTATCAATATGAACAACAACAACCAAAGGTTGAGATTTATGTTAAACGCCGTGGAAAAATGGTGTTTTGCTGACGTTTCGAGCGTTAGCCCTTCGTCGGAGCAAAGAGACAGACAAAGAGACAGACAACAACGTCGGAGCAAAGAGACAACAACCTTTGGTTGTTGTTGTTCATGTTCACGTCTCCGCCGACGCAGACCACCTAGTTTCCCGTAAAACTAGTCATACCATTCTATTATCAATAGATCTCTAGTAGCGGAAGCGCCGATTTTGAACATGAAAACAATGCGGACGCTTCTCGTTTTGTCGAGGTTTCTGGGTGATACTAAAACAATTAGACCTCTCGCACTCAAGGGCCACGGGTCAATAGCCCATTCGGCCTGCGACCTCATGGGCTATAGGCGCGTAACCCTTTCGGGCTCGAGGTCTTATTGTTAACTGTACTGACCTGGCGGTGCTCCGTTTCATACTCACCCTCCCACCCTTGGGTGTTGCCCCCCCCCCCCCCCCCCCGCCCTTAGGAGCTCCGCCAAGTCTCCGATAACGTATATAGCACAATAAGACCACACAAATATACGAACTTTAGAGTGATTATTGAGTGACTTCTTCAGTTAAATTGGCAACGTAGTCCATTTTCGAATTCGCCGCTATACCGCTGGATAGGCATCAACGGTGCATAAATACAGTGGGAGCCTCATTCTGAAGTCGAAAGAGTTGTGAATACCGACGAGTGCGAAAAGTTTCCTCAAGTTTGTCTATTGTCTCAATTCAAGCTTCACTAGTTTCACGTCGGTATTCACAACTTTTTCGGCTTCAAACTGAGGCTCCCACTGTATTTATGCGCCGTCGATGCCTATTCAGCGGTAGAGTAGAGAATTCGAAACGGGACTATTGTTCAAAAGGCTGTCTTAAGACATGGGAAAAACACGAGTAAACTAAGGAACATCGAGATGGAAAACAGCGGAAAACTCGTAGGTTTGTAAGACGTTTAATGCCACTGCAGGTCGTACATTTTGGTGATCGTAGCGTGACAGACACCATGTGTAAGTAGCGCCAAAACGGTGAATTAGTCTTTTCTGTTTCCCTTCCAGTTAATGGCGACGGCGCCGGTGAGATCACCAAAAGGCTCCCACGTGCTGCCTGTATGTTGCCCCGTCGCCATGGTTACTGCCGTCAAGAGGAGGTCCGCTGGTACTTCGACTCAGTCACGCTGACATGTCAGCACTTTGTGTTCAGCGGCTGTGGTCGTAACGAAAATAACTTCCAGAGTGAAAAGACCTGTCAGTATGCCTGTGGGAGATGGGGTAAGTGATGTAATGTTATGTTGCCAAGAGTCAATTAAGGTGGACACATGTAGCGCGCAACATTAAATGTGTCCTGCATATGTTTCCCCGTGTGGCTACGAAACATCGCATCTTGTCTACCCGGCAAGCAGTGGTTTCCTCGTTTTCCTCGAGACGAGGAAACCACTGCTCACAGGCTACAGCTTGTCTTGCAAAGAAACATTTCTTTGCGTCCACTCAAAATTTCACCGTTTTCTTGCTAATTTTCTCTGAAATTTTTATCAAAATAAGATCTTTTGACACTTTCTAATAAGTTCAGGGAGAGGTCAAAATAATGGTACTCCCGATTTAGGGGGTGGGGTGGGGTACTGCGACCCGCCTCCCCTGACAAAATCGGGCACCTAAAAAGTACCATTGTTTTGACCTCTTTCCTAAATTATTCCCAGATATCGTTTTGGCCGTTAAGTGATGAAAAAACGAAAAGTTTCGTCGGCCATTGTTTGATAGAGCAGACTTCGTATGTCTGTAAAAGTGCTGCGACAAAGTTGTGTTGTGCCGCGACTACGCGATTTCATTCCGTATCTACCGCAGGCCAGGTTCCGTGCCGCGAAAACGCCGCGTCCGCAACTTTTCAGTCATACGAAACCGCTCTATGTTCTCGTATTTGTTGTAGCTGGGAACATTTGTACTCTACCCAAGCAGCCAGGTCCCTGCTCAGCCTACATACCAAGGTGGTACTTCAGCACAAAGACAAAGCGCTGCGAGAGATTTGTTTATGGAGGTTGCCGTGGTAACGCTAACAGGTTCAAGTCGTACAGAGCCTGCGAAACCAGGTGTAAAGGTAACTTCATCAAAGTTACCATTTTTGCGAAACGTATGTGTAAAATTCTAGTCTAGGTTTCAAAGCGGCTTAATGGACCTATTACAAAGCAGATGGGAAGAGATTGCAACAATGAGTCTTTGAAATCTTGCTGTATATGAACAGTTTTAAAAGTTTGACATCAAAATGTTTATGAAAATCGACAGCCTTGCCTATAAACTTACCTACATATTCCTTCTTAGGCTATCCGATAACGTAATACAAAACGTCTATGTTTTCTTGGTCGTAGAATACATTCATATGAGGAAAGGATTATTTTGCTTTCCTTTCGACTGGAGAAAAACCGGGGTTTATATACTAGGGTTTTTAATTAAGCATTAGAGCACAACGTTATATGACTTTATCGGCGCAATAGAGCACGCATGATGTTGGGAGAGACACGAGAACGTTATCAAATCACGAGCCGCATGATATAGCGGGAGAGAACCATTACTTTATCGGTGTAATAGAGCATAGATTTGGACCAATCAGAGCGCGCGTTATATCGTAGCTATATGATAACAAAACATAAATCAAAATTGCCGACAACAGTTTTGATAGTAACGTGGATTTCACCTGATGATGTCCACAGCCCAGAGTCCTGATATAACACCATGCATCAAACAATACAACCAAGCCATGAGCCGGCGACGCTCGTCCACATTCATCCCGAGCTGTACCGATGATGGTAGGTACGAGATGAGGCAGTGTCACGGATCCTTCTGCTTCTGTGTGGACGAGGACGGCGTAGAGGAGCCTGGCACAAGGGTACCTGGGAGAATGAAGACGAACTGTTCAGAGAAACTTGCAGAAAGAGGTATTCGATAAATGTAGAGACCCTTTCAGTTGTTCTCAAAGAGCCCGTGTCAGCCACTTTCCTATTGTTTGCTCGATATAAGAAGACAAATTGCGTGTAGAAATGTTCGCGCCACTAACAAGTCACTTTGCGCGTTATTGCCTGCGTCTCCACGCGGACAGCGGCTCGATGCATGTGCAGTACGTCTTTCCTTCCCGTGTTAGGAACATGCAGCTCTCATTCAGGGCAGTAGGGCAAGATCCGTTTGTATAGCTTTCTAAAATGCTCTCCTGTAGAATTTTGTATCCAGACCAATGATCCCTCATTACTAGACTCGCGCCTGACCCGACCTATTGTTTTTTTTCAATCTACGGTTGGCACCTTCGCATTACAATGCCAATGTTGATAAATAGGGAATAGCGCTATAACGATCGCTTTAGATTGCTTCTTGACTGCGATAATTACTTTCCAGTTTCGTCTATGCCATGCGAAAAGGAGAGGTCCGAGAAGAGGAATCGCCAGGTCTTGCTGGAGCACACACCTCAATGCAAGAAGACTGGAATGTACGAGGAAATCCAGTGTAGTCCTTGGACGGGATACTGTTGGTGTGTGGATGGTAACGGAACTGAGATGATGGGTACAAAGACCAGGAAGCCACTAAGCTGTCCCACGTTAGGTAAGAAATGCAGCGCGTGAATGAGAGAGAAGAATAAGCAGACTCGAACAGATAGACGAAACAGGAAGACAGTCAGTCTTTCGGCGCCGTCATACTTATTTTCATCTTGAGTTGCTATCATGTAATCAGAACGTACCACCTAGACACCACCTAGCGCTTAGCCTGCGTAGCAAGCGCAAAGGGAGAGGAAGAGAGGGGGCGCGCCTAGTGCTCACCGAAAGAGACTCCCGCAAAGAGGCGTCTGCGTGCTCAAGCGCAACATTCCATACTGATGACGTATTCTGACTCAGATCAGGTCAAACGAATTACGCGTCCAGTTTAACTAGGTGTTATTTAATTTTTGTCACAATTTTAAATAAGATTTTAAAAACGTGCAAATCAGTTTCACTGGCCACGTATTAATTCTGTTGGCCAGATCTGAGTCAAAATACATCATCAGTATGGAATGTTTGGCTTGAGCGCCCAGACGCCTCTTTGCGGAAGTCTTTCGGCGAGCGATAAGTGGTGTCGGCTTTCGCATGCTACTATATAGCATAGCAGCCGAAGCTCTCGTAACCGACCACCTCGGCAAGATCGGAGTTGGGCGCTTTACGAGAGCGGTTGCTCGTAGAGTTTTAACTGTAGGCATTAAAATGGCAAGCTACCTCGGTATTTACTATAGCGTTACGATCTTTCAGGACGTTTTTATGCCTTGTATGAGCCTGAAGGTTACAAGAAAAAGGCAGAACCTGGTCGATAAGTAGTCTATCAAGTCTTCCCAGCTCTGTATGTAAAGCCGTAATTCGCCCTTCGAATTTGGCTCCATTCTTTTGCTTTTCCCTAACTTGGTTTCTTGCATTCGGTTTTTAACCGTGCACGCGAATGAGCGAATGAGAGAGGATTGCGTTCCAAAATTCGGAGAATGTTACGTAGAGCGGTATACCGCTGTAAATGATTAGCTACTAAGTATTTCACTTTAAACCATGTATCTTTCACTGGAACTCTTTGCTATTTCTCCCTTTAGGAGGGCAACTAACGAAATGTCAGCGGCAGTATGTGGAAAATTCCAAGCTTCGCCTGCGATCTGGACGGACTGTCCTGCGATGTGCTAATGACGGCAGTTTCCGTGAGATGCAGTGTCGGGGCATGTCGTGCATGTGTGTGAATCGTGACACGGGTGTGGTTATACCGGACACCGTGATAAATATCAGCGAGGGGTACCCACAGTGTGAAACTGCAGGTAGGATGCGTGACACGGGTGTGGTTATACCGGACGCCGTGATAAATATCAGCGAGGGGTACCCACAGTGTGAAACTGCAGGTAAGATGCGTGACACGGGTGTGGTTATACCGGATACTGAGATAAATATCAGCGAGGGGTACCCACAGTGTGAAACTGCAGGTAAGATGCGTGACACGGGTGTGGCTATACCGGACACTGTGATAAATATCAGCGAGGGGTACCCACAGTGTGAAACTGCAGGTAAGATGCGTGACACGGGTGTGGTTATACCGGACACTGATAAATATCAGCGAGGGGTACCCACAGTGTGAAACTGCAGGTAAGATGCTTGACACGGGTGTGGTTATACCGGACACCGTGATAATATCAGCGAGGGGTACCCACAGTGTGAAACTGCAGGTAAGATGCGTGACACGGGTGTGGTTATACCAGACACCGTGATAAATATCAGCGAGGGGTACCCACAGTGTGAAACTGACGGTAAGATGCGTGACACGGGTGTGAATATACCGGACACTTTGATAAATATCAGCGAGGGGTACCCACAGTGTGAAACTGCAGGTAAGATGCGTGACACGGTGTGGTTATACCGGACACTGATAAATATCAGCGAGGGGTACCCACAGTGTGAAACTGCAGGTAAGATGCGTTTTGATAGATTGTTTTTTCTTTTCAAAAAGGGGGCCGCGAATTAGTGTAGAACCTTCACTTTAGTAAACTTGCAATGTTACATGGTGTCAGTTCTCATATCGCTAGAGCAAACGCAAGTTGAAAATTGAAAAAAAAACAGCCGTTTGTAGAATGCGTCGTCGAGAATGCGTTCATTCTGGGGAACCTTTACAAATCCCATATAAATGACATCGCGCACCACAGGGAACCCATAACTATCGCCCTACATACACAAATTAATAGCTGCTTTCTGGAAAGGCATCTAAACATGATGAAAACTATCTCTGGTCTCTTTGCACGACGCGGCCCATTTCATTTATTTTCTTAGCTTCAAAATGAATGTGAAATCCAATGATGTCTGTGTTCATATCTGCTTCTTGGGTGTGTCTTGGGCAGGTGGATTGACAGAGTGTCAGAAGAAGCATCGTCAGGCCTTGCGAGACGGGTCGACCTACATCCCCCAGTGTAAAATGAACGGAGAATACCAAGATGTCCAGTGTGACAAGACCAGGAAGGACTGCTGGTGTGTTGATGGGATGGGAAAAGAGTTGTCTGGTACTAAGACAAGTGACAATATTGTGTGCCCTGCACGAGGTGGGTGCTTTGTCATCCTAATGAAACTTATTTGAAAACGCGACTGAAAGCATCGCCAGAAAAGTGCGACTGAAAGATCGCAAGAAAAACGCGACTGATACATGGCCAGAAAAACGCGACTGATCCATCGCCAGAAAAAACGCAACTGATACATCGCCAGAAAAACGCGACTGATACATCGCCAGATAAGCGCGACTGATACATGGCCAGAAAAACGCGACTGATACATCGCCAGAAAAACGCGACTGAAAGAATCGCCAAAAAAACGCGACTATATACATCACCAGAAAAACGCAACTGAAAACATCGCCAGGAAAAACGCGACTTATGCATCGCCAGAAAAACGCGATTGAAAACATCACCAGAAAAACGCGACTGATACATGGCCAGAAAAACGCGACTGATACATCGCCAGAAAAACGCGACTGAAAGAATCGCCAAAAAAAACGCGACTATATACATCACCAGAAAAACGCAACTGAAAACATCGCCAGGAAAAACGCGACTGATACATCACCAGAAAAACGCGATCGAAAACATCACCAGAAAAACGCGACTGATACATCGCCAAGAAAAACGCGTTTGAAAGCATCGCAAGAAAAACGCGATGTGACCTCTATTTACTCGGTTTCAAGTGAGTGAGTCGCACAGCAAATATAGAGGAAACGCCACAAATTTACATTCAAATTCTAAGATAAAGTAGATTAATGTGCATGTAACACAGTGGTTCTTACCTGCTCACGCTCATAACGTGAGCCCGCCGCTTCTTTATGCGCTTTAACTTCCTCTCTCTTTTTTTTAGCAAATAACCAACCTTGAACTTGAAATTTCTTCCCTCTTACCAGGCGCAGTCCTCACGCCATGTCAGCGGCGTTACCAACACTCGCTCAAGAGACGCTACAGCCCCATGAATCAGCGCGCACCTCGCTGCAAGTCAGATGGCGAGTACGAGGAGGTTCAGTGCCACGGGAGAGAATGCCATTGTGTTAATAAGAGAGGCAAACAGGTGCCGGGAACGCGCGTGCACGCCTTGGGAAGAAAGCCTAACTGCGTAAACACAGGTATGCGGTGTGTGGCTCCAATATCCATATATAACAAAAGCCGTCGTGACGTTAGGTTTTTATTTACAAATCTCCTCTGTTCTCACACCACGTTCAAAGCTCATACAATTTGTTTTTTACATATATCTCCTCTGTACACACACCACGGTCACAGCTCATAGAATTTGTTGTTGTTCATTTGGCTTTCAGATTTGAGCGTGACGCCGTGCGAGAAGGCGCAAAGACTATCTCGCTCGACAGACTCTTTTGTCCCTCAGTGTAAACCAGACGGTAGCTGGCAGGAGATACAGTGTGTACCAGGCTCAGGAGAGTGCTGGTGTGTGAACGCCACGGGCACCGAGATCAAGGGCTCTAGGAATAAAGGACAGCCAGCTTGCGTCGCAAAAGGTGTAGGTTTTGCGCCATCAATTGTGCGGATTTGTACGAATCATTTTTTTTTTTTCAGTTTCGTGATACTAAATTGAGCCTGCGTAACAACCGTTCCCCAGAGCTGGAAGTTACTGCCGGTCATCGGATATTGTCCGATCAAAATCGACAAATGTCCGACAAAAATTGTGATTTGGTCGGTCCTAATGTCCGGTCAATCGAGTTATTTTTATCTGTTTTTAAACTTAAACTTAAATTTAAACTTAAAGGTTTGCGGTGACATTTGAGAATATAATATCAAAGAAATAATGTGAACTCTCCATTAATTATCTCCAAACACTACTGCAGACAGTTTTTCAAAATACTCAACAAGAGATGGTGTAGATTAAGGTACGAACTCAATATCAGCAAGAATTTTCATAAAAGCGCAATAAACAAGCGATATTTTCCGCCTTTTTTGTTATTTTTTATTATTATTAAGGTTTGCAAGTTTATTTCCGACCAATTTTCTGATATGTCCGACCATTTTGTAAATATGCCCGACCACACTAGGAATTTGATCGGACATTGTCAAGTCACGTGAAAAAAATTATTTCCAGCTATGGTTCTCGTAAAATTACACTGAGAGCTGAAAAACACAGAAAGATCTTTGGGGCGCTCGAAGATACCCTTTGCCTAAACCACGGCAGACTTCGGTGCTGTAAAATGTAAATGTAATAGACCTCTTTCGCTTGGGCGTATGTTTTCCCATTTCAGATCACGTGGCATTCCCATTAGTATTTTTCCTTTCTTTTTCTGCTACGCACCAGATATATGAAAATGGAAGCATCCCAAACAAGGAAAGCTTATTCAAAAGAATGCCGCTTGATCTGAAACGGGAAACATTACGTCCAAGCGAAAGAGCTCTGTTGTTAATACCCTTTCTAAAACTTATAGCAGGTTAACCGCGAGGCAAAAGTTGGGGTTTATTAAAGAGCCCGTGTCAGTCACTCCTATGTTATTGTTTTCGTTCGATATTAAAAGACGAATTACGCGTAGAAATATTTAAATAAACATCTAAAAACAAAGTTTCAGATTTGATTTACTAAATTCAATCGAGAAAACTGCTCTATATTCTTTAAATCAGCCGATGGAAATGGATGCTTTCTCTGCTTTCTTTGGTATGTTGCTATGCTGTCAAAATGGCGGCTGACACAGGCTCTTTGTCACACTCAATATTTGCAGGGCGTTGCTGGACTAGTTATGTCTCTCAGCTGCTGGGTCCTCGTGCGTCGCGGCGTCTGCCCTGGTGCACAAGTGACGGTCAGTTCAATCCGACTCAGTGCTACGGGGAGTTCTGTTACTGTGTGTATGAAGATGGCGAGGAGATCCTTGGAACAAGGATAAGTGTATCTGCTGGTAGACCGCAGTGCGGGAATGAAGGTTATTTGCCACCTTTTTCGTGTCTATAGTTGAGTTCTCCGTTCTTAGCCATGCTCAGACTCCTACCTTTTCGCTCCTTGTTGGATAAGGATGTAAACAGATAGTGTAATTCCTGTTGTTCTAGGGCGCGGCCTGTCCCGTTGCCAGAGTCACTACCGTGGTGCCGTATTGTCCTCGTGGTCAGGGGGTTACGTGCCAAGGTGTCAAATGGACGGTCGATATGAAGAGGTTCAGTGTCATGGGGAGATGTCTGAGTGCTGGTGTGTAGATCCGAATGGACATGAGATACCAAATACTCGTTCATCCGGGCCAGTCAAGTGTCCTGTGTTCGGTGAGTTAATACTAGCCCTTGGTCCGGATTTGTATGGAGATTTCTGGCCGGTTTGTAGACCATGAAAAGCTGCTCCCTGGTAATTATGAGTCAGAAAAATATCCCTTTCCATCCACTTGGAATTAAGTACAATATTTTTTATGGAACTCAGTGAATCAAGTATTTGTGTTTAGATGGTTATGTGTTTAGAATGGTTAGAGTCTCCAAACTTCACTTGTTTACTAGAGGCATAATTTACTGACGCGACGAGCGGTGTCTGGCTTGGCGTGTCAAGTCCCATTCACACGACAGGACATTTCGGCACGGCACGGCTCAGCACGGCACGGCTCGGCACGGCTCAGCACGGCTCGGCACGGCTCGGCACGGCTCAGCACGGCACGACACGGCTCAGCACGGCACGGCTCGGCACGGCTCGGATAAAAATGGTTCTGGGACTACCTCGGCACGTAGTCTCGGCACGTATGAAATTTGGGTCTGGCTCTGACAAAATTCAGTACGGGAAAGCCATTTACATAGCGCAAATATAGCCGAGCCGTGCCAATAAATTTGGTACCCGTACCACATTTTATCCGACCCTTGCCAAAAAATCCCTGTCGTGTAAATGAGCCTTCAGTAAACGAGTGAAGCTTTGAGACTCTAGTACCCAGGGTAGTTATTTCGAGACTTCGATTCCAGCTATAATATAATGCATGCGCTGCATCATGGTAAATGAAGGACATCGACAGGGACATCTGCCAAATAAATAACCGATAAATGACCAGATCTTGAGTGTTTGTGCATTATGATAGGCTAAAATCGTATGAGCCATTGGACCTTAATAGGGTGGATCCCTGTGGTTTGCACAAAGGGATCCCATCATAAGGTATATCGCTGCTACTTTATAATTTCAATCAGTCTCTGTATTCAAGTTGTTCATCACTGAGGAGGTTCCGTCGAAAGATCTAAAATAAAGAGGCGGGCTTACAGCTGCATGGCGTACTTTCTTGTCTATGGTTTATTAATAGCCCATTCGGGCCCAAAGAATAATTGTTAAATAAATACACTCCACAGGCGGCCATCTGAAGCCCTGCCAGAAAGCCTATCTATCATACGCGAGGAATCCGTCGTCTGAGGGCGTTGTCCCGCGGTGCCGGGAGAACGGTGATTACGCACCCATGCAATGCACACCTATGTACTGTTACTGTGTGTCCGAAAATGGGACGGAGATATCGGGCACGAGATATAACAAGCGAGTTGGCATTCCGATATGTGGCCAAGGAGGTACGAGGGGTTCATTCAGGTTTCTTGAATTGGGAATTGTCACGGATGTTTTAACAAAATTCTATAGTAAGGCCTAGGACATACGTCTAACCATGAGTCGTTCCTAATCCAAATGAGAAACTATTCTCACTGGTCTAATTAGTGCGTATATAAGGCATGAATATAATCATCATTTCTTCGCTTCTCCCGTGATTCGTGATAAGGACCTTGGTCCCGTGTATGGGTCACGGCGCTTTTACGTCTAATTGTGCTGACCTGGCAGTGCTCCATTTCATTCTCACCCTCCCACACCTGGGTGACTCTTCGTCTTTAGGAGCTCCGCCAGGTCTCCTCCCATACCTTTATAAGAACAATGAGACCTGTGAAAATCATATGCTGTGTTTATGTGCCAGGCAAGCAGCCCCTTAGCTTATGCCAACGCCGGATCATGCAAGCCTTGAAATCACCACAGCATAACCATAAAGGCTACATTCCCACATGTAAACCGGACGGGAGTTTCGAGGAAGTGCAGTGTAATCAGGTTACGCGCGAGTGTTGGTGCGTCAATAAACACGGACAGGATATACACGGAACACGGACCAGAGGGCTCATCAAGTGCCCTACAGCGGGTATGTATCTACTAGTGAAGAAATAGGTCCTGGGGGAGGGGATGATCGTCGGGTAAAAACGGAGCCTGAGGCGACTTATTGTTTTAGTATAATTTCTCAAGTGCTTCATAAGGTTTTTAGACAAAAAATCTTGTTTTTTTTAGTTTTCACTCACAATCCTTTCGATGTTATAATCACCGGTAGGTGATTGTAGCAACAGAAAACAAACCTCTCGAGCAATCAGCGCGCGGAACTTCTTATAATCACTTGAGTAATTTATACTAATATAAGATATCAACCCTCCTACCTTACAGCACAAACCCTGACCCCCTGTCAACAACACTATCAATCCGTCCTGCGCGAATTGTTGAAGCCCGTGTTCGTGCCTCGCTGTGATCCAGACGGTGAATACGAGTCCGTTCAGTGTAGTGATGGTACGTGCTTTTGTGCTAATGCACATGGCGTGGAAATATACGGGACACGAGTGGTGAACACCGAGAGGCCTCGCTGCCGCAGACCTGTGGGTGAGTTGCTGTTGTCACCGTGTCCCCCGTAGCCTAGTCCAGTCCCTGAACTCTCCTTCGCGGCTCCGTTGTTTCCTGTGGTCGCCGCGAAGGAGAGTCCAGAAACCTTGTATACGCATGCGCTAGATCTGACCAAGAACTTGGGTTTTTTCGTTAGTGCGCATAATCCAAATACCGTTGTCTGAAATTGTTTGTTGGCTATATGAGTTTTGTCCATCAAGATAGGACGCCCTTGTGACCGTAACCGCGAAAATTCAACAAACAATCTTCGACAGCGGTATTTGGATCATGCGCACTAACGAAAAAACCCAAGTTCGTCAGATCTAGCGCATGCGCATACAAAGGTTTCTGGACTCTCCTTTCGGCGACGAGCCGCGAAGGAGAGTTCAGGGACTGGACTACCCGTAGCCTTGTAACTATACTAAGCGCTGATACTTTTTTCAGTGTTTTGTTTACAAATATCACGTACGCGCTGGCAGTACAATGAACGATAATTTTTTAAATACTGCACGAGGTTTTAGTCGAATGAAGTATAAAAATTTCCATTGTACTGCCTGCAAGTACGCATATTTGTAAACAAAACACGAAATAAAAGTATCATATAAAAAATAAAAGTAACACTTTTAATATACAATCTGAGTTAATTGCATGCAATGGTATAGAAATGGTTTCCCAGTCGCTTAGAACAGTTTTCCCACTGATTGAAAATAGGAGCACTCCACTTAGGTTGACTCTTCGTATTTTCATAATTCTGCGAACTTCCACTTGACATTTCCGAACACCAAACTGTGTTTTGGCTTCCGTCAATCAAACCTTTCAAGTCAAGTCCACGCATGTTTTCTAAGTTTAGTTTGCATTTTACATTGAAAAATTGTGTTTTAAAGCCTAGCAAGCCCCTATCAGTTCACAAGATCTATCAAAGCCGGCGTGAAATCAGCCAGAGCTGTTCACTTGTTTGATTGACGGAAGCCAAACTGTGGTCGGTGTAGAGTTCGCAGAATTATCAAAATCGCAGAATTATGAATAGCTTCGTCAAAGATTGAACTAATTTCGTAGCATTCAACTTCTGACAATCTTGACGTCATGGATGCGCTTGTGGACATTCTGCACATATTTTATGCGTTATTGCCAATACGCACTCGCTCGAATTTCGCTAGGTAATCAAACTTCGCATGATCAATGACCTCGGCTCCACCAGGGTTTGGAGTAATGCTTAGGGTTTGGCGAGGAAAAATGTCAACGTAGTCGCCAAATGTTTTTAAAACAATTGCTGTCAATAGCATTAATTCAGGAGAAAAAGAAGGCAACCAGAATTATATTATGCCATGGCGACCAACTCCACTATTTGGCGACTAGAATTTGGGGTCTTTCTGTAGGTACCTGAGACTATTGTATTCTGTGTTAGCTTCGTTCTTTGTGTTACTTGGAGTCCTTTGTCTCGGGTCCATTGTCTCTATTGAGTTACATCAACTAAGCTCCGGTCAGCTCCGGTACCTGCAGAACGAGCCAGAATTTGTTATTTAGAAAAAAAATTAATGTCGGGCCCTGGACTCCGGTCCCCGATCCCTTTCCCTTGTCCCTTTTCCTTAATTTTCCATCACCTTGTTTGATAATTACAATTTAGATCGGGACCCAACTCTGTGCCAGAGGCAGCTGCAAATCTATCGTCGGTACGAGAAGCGGAATCTACTGGAACCTCAATGTAAACCTGACGGTTCCTTCTTCCCTGTACAATGTCATGGTGCACAGTGCTATTGTGTGGATGGAAGGGGTGTGGAAAGGCATGGTACAAGGAAGAACTTCATCTCGGGAAGACCGGACTGCGAACGTCTAGGTGAGTGGCTCTTTGTTTCTACGTACTTCCTGGTTGAGCTCAATACTTATACAGTGGTGCCTCTATTTATCGGCGACCTATTAATCGGCCAATTTGTCACTCAACTACTGTATTTAGTACCTCTATTAACGCAGCCACCATTTTCCGGTCCCAAATGCTATTATCAACTTTATTAAGCGGCCACAAAACCCTATGAATGATTCCTAATACCATTTTGGTAACACAAAATGTCATGACAATTGATAACAACAGCAAACAAGCTTACAAGCCGCTAATACAACTGAAACTTCCGGTGGCGGTTCTTTGAGAAGCATTTTTACAGTAGTTTCAGCGGACATTAAACAGTGAAAGACTATTCTTGTACTTCTCTATTGAGCGGCCATTTGCCTCGGTGCCGAGGGTGGCCGCTTAATAGAGGTACCATTGTATCACTTGACTGTCTGTCTGTCTGTCTGTCTTTCATATGTTTTTGTTTGTTAGTTTGCTTTCTTGCTTTGTTAACAGGACAGCTTCTCACAGTGTCGTTCACTCCTCGTGGTGTCTGCTTTCTTTGCTTGCTTCCTCCTTTATCGCGCAAAGTTCCTCTCATTTTCTTTCCAGCCTCTAGAGTTTCCTTGACACCCTGCCAGCAACTCGTACAAGAAGCCATCCAGTTCCTGTCGTCTCCTCCACGCCACGTTCCACGCTGTAAAATGGACGGTCGGTTTGAGGAGATTCAGTGCAGCCATCTGACTGGTTACTGCTGGTGTGTGGACACCGAGGGAAGAGAGAAGAAAGGCACAAAAACTAAGGGACATATCGCATGTGGACTCGCTTGTAAGTGATTTTTATTATATTAATCAAACTTAGCACCTTTTGAGGATGATACAGCCTAAAATCAGCGAGCGAATTACTTGGAAACGTATTCTCCCCGAATGTTGGCTACCGTTAGTGTTCTAATACGACTCACGTGAAAGGGGATTGGGGAAGGATGCTAGCGTTACTTTCTCGGGTGGTAAAATTATTATTATCATTATTATTAGTTCCAGACGTTTCTAAAATAAAATGTGTTATTTGTTAAGATTCCAAGTCAGCATGCTGGAAGGAGTATGTGAAAGCAGTGAAGTCTCCACGAGCGAACGTCTTCATTCCTTGGTGTACAGCGGTTGGTACCTATCACCATACCCAGCTACAGGGTTCCCACTACTTCTGTGTAAATGATCGCGGACGAGAGATCCCGGGTACCAGCATTAGCGTCAAGGTTGGAAAACCCAATTGCACCAGACTAGGTAGGGCAATCAATACGAGTCGCGACAATAGGCTGACGTTTACACTATGACGTGGTTGAATTATTGCTCTGAGCAAGCGCAGCGAGCGGATAGCAAATCTAATTTTGTACCTCATCACAGTTTGCAAACGGTTCGCAAATGTACCCTTTGGTACTTCCGTTCGATTCCCATTTGACATGCACCAGGCTCGACTTAGACGATTGCACAAATGTACTCACGAACTCATCAATGCACAGCTTTGATTCTCGCACATGCGCAGTACGATCATATGGCAGGGCAAGCGATTTTCAACTGTATCCTGTCTCAGTGGCGGCAGACCATAATTCCTTATTGTGTAGAAAATTAAGGCTATTAGGGAAAAGGTCAAAACGATGATGCGTTTTGGGTACCCGATTTGAGGGTGGAGTGGTATGACCTGGCATCACCAACCTAATTTTCACGAAAAGTCCAAATTTTGACTCAAAATTCCTCGTTAAATATCATATCAAGAGGATGGAGTCATCAACGGCTTCTACAAGACGAGAACGACGCATCTGTGCAATAAAATCAGTTACCTTTGAATTACACATCTCTACAGGTTCCCCACGATACATCTCATCCCCATGCCAACGCAAGCAGGCCAAACACCAGTATGCCCCGCTCGCCTTAGGTAGCTATATCCCGTCGTGTAAACCTGATGGAAACTATGACGACATACAACATGCGATGACCTACGGTCAGAGCTGGTGTGTGGACTTGAAAGGCCAAGAAATAGACAAGTTGAGGACAGCAGGGCTGATAATCTGCCCACCAGATGGTAAGAGAGGCCAGGGGACATACTCCTTGTGGAGAGGTGCTTCGCCTTGAAAATTGCGCCTCTAAGAGTCACTTTTGCGACTAAACGTTTCTAATTTGCGACTAAAATGTAAGCAATTTTGTCATCCACAGTCTGTAAAATGTGACTTAAAATTGAAACTATTGTCCAAAACGGCGACCTCGTTTTTTTTTTTCTTAATTTCCGGCCCTGGCGCCCGTTTCTCGAAACGCCCGAGAATTCTCGGGCCCGAGAACTTTGTTTTGAAATTTTTATGGATTTATCAAAAAGATTTTCGTTTTCTTTTCTACCCTGCTGATTTTAATAGTCTATAACTCCCTTTTCGTAGTTATTTCTATTCTATAGTACTTAGAATTACGTGAGTTTAAACCGAACTTTTCGGGCGCCCGAAATACTCGGGTGAAAAACAATGGAAAGTTTTCGGGAGCAACTGACCTCCCGACACTTTTCGGGTGATTTTTCTTCGATTTGAGGGTTTCAATGAAATCGGAAATTTCTTTTTTGAGACGTAAACAGTATACATATTCACGGATAGGAAGTTCTAGACTACTTAAACCATCAGGGTAGAAAAGAAAACGAAAAACTTGGGGATCAATCTATTAAAATTTCAAAACAAACTTTTCGGGCCCGAGAATTCTCGGGCGTTTCGAGAAACGGCCCCCTGCCCTGTTAGCTTAGTTGGTAGAGCGCCGGGCTGTTGTGCGGGAGGTTGTGAGTTCGATGGCCAGCCGGCCAAAAACTCGACGTCTTTTCGATATAATTGAGGAGAAGGTACTGCCTTTGCTCTAACATCTGCAAATGATTGACCATCTCGGATAATGGACGTTAAATCGTAGGTCTCTCGAAAACACTACACTAATCGGAACAAGAGGGACGTCAAAGAACCACAGAGACGCGGGAGCCTCGACCATCCCAAGTAACAGTGCTAACAAGATTTTAAACTGTATCAGCAGGCCGACCCTTTTTTGAGGATGAGAAATATCATATACATGTCAACCGCTTTTAGAGCCTTTGGAGATGAAGCTGTATATAAATGCAGCACGTCAGCCTAAACCATTCTTGCGTACTGAATGGTACACAAGTTGCACTTAGAATGTTGCAATGTAATTCATTGTGTATATATATTTTTAAAAATGGATATTAAAGCCTATTAATATTATTATTATTTATTATGCTATTTAGTTGTTCTTATTTCCCAGTATACCCATAAATGTTTTAATGCATCCTTGCTCCTATTACCACTTACCAAATCTGCTCTTTTGCTGAATCAAGGAGACAATCATCGGTACACAGATAGTATACAAGATATACTTTCCCCTGCCATAGCAAGGAAAGGATCTGCCAGATAATATTTCTCATTCTACTTTTTGTTTTGACTTCAGCTCCGCTTACAAGGTGCCAACACATTCTTCGGTCAGCTTACACGGCTGTTTCGAAAAACGGCGACACTCCGTATTTCATCCCCAAATGCCGAGTGGATGGTGGATTTGACCAGATACAGTGTCATGGCCTTACTGGACAATGCTGGTGTGGGGACATCAATGGTGTGCTGATTCCAGGAAGCGTGACCAGAGGCAGGAGTCCAAATTGTAAATCATTTGGTAGGTCAAACGTCACTTGGCTATTGATGTGATAGCTATTGGCATTGCAACCAAAGTTTTATACTTGATTTTATAATTTGAAAACTTTTTGTGGTGGCCACCAACTTGATTCCAAGAAATAGCCACTCAAATGTCTTGTACGCGTTTTCTTGCCCTCAAACGAAAATACTAACAAAATAAGCGTTCATACATGACAAGATGGCCGACACAAATACACATGGTCGTGGCTAGATGGGGTTCCCACAGTGGAGGTGATATAATGCATAGGCATAAACAATAGAACGAAGCTACATGGCGTAACATGGCATATGTGGGTTCGTTCTACCGTGAAGCCTATGAATTATTAATCACCTCCTTCTGAGTTATCCCTGCTAGCCATGACCAAGACACATGACACACGCAAAGCATGACGTTACACTAAAACCACGTGGGACAAAACTGCGGGACATTAAGGGACAACATGATATCCACAAAATACCGCTTGTTATGAGATGATAAAATGGTGGCTGATTGAGGGGTAACGCCAACATCATTAGCCAGTCCTTTTATTGTTTGTATAATCGTCATCATTGTCACCATTTAAGGCCCATAGTCAACCGGGAACATTTGAGCTTTGTTTTCGATTGGATCTGTTGTCATTCAACAGCTGTGATTGGCTGGTAATGTAGGTCTCAAAGGGGTTCCTATTGTTCTTCGCATTTCACAAGTTCAAACTGAAAATTTGTATCGATTTCAACTGCGTTTTACCTTGTGAGCCTGCAATGCGACTTGGGTGCTTATGGGCCTTAATTGATGACAGGGTGCTTGTAGGCTGTAGTTGCTCTGTGCGCCACCAGTTAAGCGTTTTTCATTGTAAGTACGTGTAACAGAGGCGCCGCTTGTTTTCCAGAGAAGATGACAGCTTGTCAGAAACAACGAATCATAGCACTGGGTCTGACAGGAAGGCCTAGCTCAGCAAGATACCTACCTCAGTGTAAACCTAATGGTAAATACGAAGAGGTACAATGCCATGGCGCGACAGGATTGTGTTGGTGCGTGGATGAGCGGGGCCAAGAAATCACAGGGACTCGGACGTGGGGACACGCGCGCTGCCACATCTCTCAATCAGGTAATAATAGACCAGGAAACTCCCCAGCTCGTCTGCTCGCAGGGGAGGGTCTGGGGACATCCATTTGAGAGCCGTTGCTGATTGGTTGATTTTGAGCGTTGGAGCATGCGCTGAATGGTCTTTCTCTCAGCGGCTCTGTATTGAATCTTGCGCATGCGTCAGTGGCTGTCACCAGAGCCTCCCCCGCGAGGAGACGAGCCGGGGAGCTCTGGGTAAGAGAATGACCACGGAAACATTATTACGCAATTGCGCACAGTTATTAAGAGAGGACAACGGGAAAGGCATGGAATCTTCAATGGAAGAACTTTTAAAAAATGATAACGTTGTTTGGTTGCGAATTGACGTTTCGGCAATCCTGAAATTACAAATTTCAAATCCTGTTAACTTTATAACTTCCTCTTTGTGTTATCATTGATGACATCAAAACCAGAAAAAAGTGATGATCAAGAATGATGATCAAGATGATCAACACATCCAAATATTGTAATAATACAACCAGGACCACGTTTTGATGTGTATTGGCTTTCACATCAATGAGCTGAGCATAGGCCTTCTTTGATTGTTTATATGCCATGTATAATCACTTCGTTTGTTTGCCATAGGAGAATTCCCACTGGATCTAGTAATAATGCTTCCGCCATCCCCGTCTTCTTTAGTAGGCCTTCTTTGATTGTTTATATGTCGTGTATAATCAGTTCGTTTGTTTGCTATAGGAGAATTCCCTCTGGATCTAGTAATAATGCTTCCGCCATCCCCGTCTTCTTCCGTCCAAAAGTTCCTGCGTCGATTTGCCAGTTCCATTGTCTCCTCCTTCGACGTAACGCGCAGGGGTACCCACGTGAGTCTTGTGATATCCGCTTCAGAAGTGCAGGTTCCTCTGAAATTTTCTAGCCTGCCATGGGGAAGACGCTCGAAACAGAGGGTGCTGGACATCATTAGAAGCATGGATATGGAAGGAGAGGCAGGAAAGCTTGATCAAGGGTTGCGATTCTTAGATGAGAAGGTTTTCGTTGAATCGAACAGAATGAGAAGAAATGCCAAACGGGTAAGTTCGAGAACTTCAGAGTGTTAAGAATGTCGAGCTGGTATTCAAACCATTCACATAACCATTTTTAAAATAAGATAATTGCCAATAGCGAGCTAATCCGGCACTAATGAGGCTCAGCAGAGGTACGTGCACCGACTGAGGCAACAACTAGCAACAATACACAATAACGAAAAAAAGAAGAAGAAATAATACGTGAAAAACATACACGAATAAATAAATAACTTAAGGTATAGATAAACTATACCAGAAACATGTAACGGCGAACCAAGCTGCGGATTATTCATAGCCAGTTTATGACCACATTTGGTCAATAACGAACCCTCGACTGCTAACCCAAGAAGTTTTTCTCTTCATAATATTTCATTTTTTTTCTCAAATAAAGTAGTGCAACAGTGGTAAGTGATAATATACTAACCTTTTACATCTTGAAGTCTTTCAAGAACATTATTTTCAAAATCTATTCAATTATTTATTCTGCGAATATTCCGCAGCTTGGCACTAAAGCAATGTATGTTTGTTACACGTTTCAACTCACTTATATGTTTCTGACTATACCTCACTCGTAATTTTACAACGTGTCTCCCAACATCACGCGTGCTCTATTTCGCCGATAAATTGTGCTCTAATGCTTAAATAATCTTCTATTTTAGGTACTGGTATTAGTGATCGACAAGAAACAAAACCGCGGTAAAGGAACAAAACACATTCCTCTAGACCAGGCATCCAGTGGGCTGAAGTCCAAGGGGGTCGACGTTTTCAGTGTCGGGGTCGGCAGCGGTATTGATATCAGTGAACTCATGTTGGTATCATCCAGAGCTGAAAATGTATTTACCGCGGAGAGCTACAGATCGCTGGCGAAGAGTCGCTCACAGACGGCGGAATTTATTTCTAATATGACAAGGGAAGCTGGTAGAGGTATTCGCTACTTTGGAACCCTACTTTTTAATAGAGCGAATTTCAGAAAATGTCAAATGTAATTCAGATTTACTTTTTATTGTTCTTGGGTCACGACTTACCCTGATTGGTTGGTTATTGAATGGGTTTCATTTCTGATTGGCTAAGTGTATTTCCTTTGCGTTTAGTGTTCTCACTCATCTGAAATCTGTTCTATTGGAATTGCTTATTTACTTATCACTATCAAGACTTGCTCGTTTATGTTCGCAAATATCCTGACAGCAGATGTCCATTCCTAGCCTTTTCGGATGAGAATGTCTTTACCACTTAAAGAGCTTTGAAGGTGTGTTTCATTCCAGTCGTGATAAAAGTGTACGCCAAGTTGAAAAACGTGGACGCCAGAGTATGTACCCTAGACAGTAGCCAGAGATACTGGTGCCTTTTTGTAAATAACAGCATCCTTTTCCTGTCCATCTTCCTAGACGAACACCATTGTAATCTAGTGGTTGACGTTGGTTCCTGTCATGCCTCGATTGGCGCTTGGTACTATGACAGTATCAATGGGCAATGTCTGCCTTTTAAGTACAGTGGATGTGGAGGCAATGCGAACAACTTTCCAACACACGATAAGTGTCGACGAAAGTGCGCAGGTGAGGCATTTGAGGAAAGGATTGCCTTTTTTAGGGGTAGCGATGGGTCCCTAAAATATCAAGAGTCTCGCCAAATTTTAGCAGAGTCTCGGAATCTCGGATTTTTTAACGTGCGTCTCGGAATCTCGGATTTTTACTCTCAAACTTCTAATACAGTAAATATATGAGCTGAAATTTTCTCTTCGTCTCGGGCTCGGATTTTAAACTGCCAGTCTCGGCGTCTCGGCAAGTCTCGGATTTACCCATCGTTACCCTTTTTTTCATAGGTCTGTCAGTATTCGCAATGTAGTTGCGAAATAGTCCTTTTCACAGTTCCTCGCGATATTGTGATTCAAATTGGAATTCTAGTACTGTTGACCAAACAATGCATTGGTCAACGGTAGGCTCGACTCCAGGCTAGAATTCCCATTTGAATCACAATAGAGCGAGGAACTGTGGAAAGGACTATTAGCTAGTTACGAGAGTTGGAAACCGTCTGAGAAAAGCGTACATCTTTAGTAACACCATTCCATTGTTTTTCTGTGTGTGTGTGTGCTTGTTTGCTTGGTTAGTTTCCCGCTAGCTCGAAACTCAATCAGGCCTGCGTTGTCTGAAAGTTCCTATTGGTTGAGGTATTGCGTCATTGTTTAGTCAGCCAATCAAAACGCGAAAAACTGCTTACTATTGTTTCCCTGTTTTCTTTCTTTTTGTTTGTTTGTACACTTAGTTTTTTCTGCTGTTTACGCGACAATTTCTGATCGGTCTCTTGACTTTTCGCCTACTTATAGCAATCTCAGTAGTTTCAGTTAGTTTGAATGGGGAGTTTGCAGGTGTTGCGTGACATTTTGAATTTTGATCCTAGAAAAATATAATCACCATATTTGAAAAGAGCTCACCGAAATGTGTGAAATCCTCAAATTTGAGGTGATTTCGACAAATAACACAGAAGTTATGAGCGTCGGAAGTTGGTTGTTTTCCTATAGGTTTAATGTTGCCCACCACAACATTAAACGTATAGAGAAACAGCCTACTTCGGGCGCCAATAACTTTGCTAATATGTATTCAAATCATCTCAAATTTTCGGATTTTTCTAATTTCGGCAAGCTGTTTTCAAATATGGTATTTTCATTTTGTTAGGATCAAGATTCAAAATGTCACGCATTGTATTTTTGTAGGTGTATTCCCGAGGTGTTTAGCAGAAAGCAGAAGACGATCCCATCTAGTACTCGGCCATTACACTCCCTCCTGTGCCATCCGAGGGAAATACCAAGCTCTTCAGTGCTATACAGTATCTGGGATCTGTTGGTGTGTGGACAAGAATGGCGCAGAGAAGCCTGATACTAGGATGTCAGATGGAACTCCTGTGTGCAATGGGCTAGGTGAGAGAAAGACATGAATGGCAGTGTTGTTAGCCTGCTTAGCCTGTTAAGATGCTGGTTGACGATTCGATTCGTTCCAGCTATAATTGCGCACGCTCTCTTTTCTTCAGAATGTACACAAGTATTCAGATGCAACGCGCTTATACTGGTCACTTGATTCGTTCAATATGGCACAACTACAGCATTGGAGAACGCATTATTCATTATTGCTGGATTCGTGCATTTATTTCGACCAAGTACGAGATCAGTCCCACCCTTAGAGCAGATTTAATATGACTGTAGTGAAACCAATCGAAAAGTACTACACCAATTGTCTTGAATAAAACCTATGGAAGTGATTGCAAATTGCTCATGACAGTCAAGAAATCCGCTCAATTTTATAGAATACGTTGTTTTAAATGTCCCATCATTGTCAAGCTGTTGTTGTTGTTGTTGTTTATTTTGTATTATTTTTTTATCAGAGAAAGTCACTCCTTGTCTTCAAGAACGACGAATAGCTCTTGGAAGGACAGGCGTCCCGACAATCGGCCGACATGTTCCCGAGTGCACACCGAGCGGCGAGTACAGTCCCCGGCAACGTCTCGGAAACTCCAAGTTTCATTGGTGTGTCGATCAATCAGGATACACGATATCGAGAACGCAAAGATGGGGTGATGTAAGCTGTGCCAAGAGATCGGGTACGATTGAACTACCATTGCCATTTGTCACGAGTGTGGAATTTCATGTTTTAGGGAGCCTGGGTGGCGCTAGCGTTACGGCGTTCAAGTCTCTCGCCTCTGTTACCCGGGTTCGAGACCTTGCTTGTGGGTTGAAATGATTCGTCATTAATCCTGTGTTCCGCATCTTAAAAGTGATGAGACATTAAATCGATATCCCTCACATTCCATTGCACCTAACCTGTATATGGGAAACGTATCAGGGACGTTAATTTTACTACACTACTACACTCACGATTGTACAGTATGAAATTGCAGTCTTCATCTTAGATATCATTTCACATTTCACAACCCTGGGAACCGCATTTGATCAAATACAGTATGTTACAGCTAAAACGTTACATCGTGACCCACGCAAGAAACATCAAAATGTGTTTTGATTTTTGACTTTGCTGTTCCCTTAATCAAACTACCTGAGCCACCTCTTGCCCTGTTTCGCCTGGTGCAATTAACTGGCTTCCCTCTCAACTAAAGCCAGACAACGTCGCGACGGAAAGCCAGGCGACTGCACTAGGCGAAACAGGGCAAGAATCTGATTGGCTCATAAGATTTGACTGGCGGAACAGCAAAGTAAAAAAGAAATCGATGTTTTGAAAACGCGGGTCGCGATGCAACGATTTTAGCTGTAATTTACGGTATACAAACGCTAACAGTTTTTTCTTTTACTTCTTTTTTGTCTTTAGACAAACCTCGGTCACTTCTACCCGAGTGTCAACAAGAGCGTGATCGTGCTACGATGGGGTGGCCCGTCCATTCTCAAGTCAGGTTTATCCCCACGTGTACGTCACGTGGTAAGTACGCGCATGCCCAGTGCTATAAAGGCTACTGTTGGTGCGTGGATGAGGACGGAAACGAACAACCTGGTACAAAACAGCGGGGACAAGTGGACTGCCAACGTATTGGTAAGCCTATGCCTTTGTTACCTTCTTAGCGGGTGTTTCTGTGGAGTTTCAAGAGCGAAGTACACCTTGGCAGAGCTAACAGAGAACCGTTCTTGTACTCTGGCAACAGTCATTTGAGTGTCTTTACTGATTGGCTAATTTTGTAACGTTCGGGCGTGCAAGTTCTTCCTTTCATCGTCTCTGTATAAAATCTCGCGCATGCGTCTGTGGCTGTTACGAGAGCCTCCTCCTCGAGGTGATGACAGGGAAAACGATGTCGATGGGTACGAGAGAACGCGAAAGGGGAATACCGTGCCATCGTGGGCCCCATTTCCCACGCAGGTTATCTGCCAATGTCTATAGGACTGAAATCTACATTATTTTGCATCCTAAATACGCAGGTTTCCATAACAGTTAAATGTTGATGTCACTGGAGATATATTACATACAGGCTTGTCAAAAAAGTACCAAAATTTAGGATCTATGCTCCAATTTTTTCTGCCACCAGATTTGTTCTTAATTTTAGCCCTTCATTCTCGAATTTCTGGGGGATTCCGTCTTACATTCTTTAGCTTTTCTCCAGGTTATTGCTTCATTTTCTCTTCTATAGAGTCACTAGGCGCGTGTTCAATGGAGCGCCGTCTAGTCCATGCCATGCGGCGTCGTTCTGAGTTGCCATTCTTCCTCCCTCGCTGTCGAGACGACGGTAGCTACAGTCCTCTCCAGTGCCACGCTGCCACGGGTTTCTGTTGGTGTGTTGACAGGAATGGAAACGAGATAGCAGATACTAGAAAATGGGGACGAAAAGATTGTGCAGGGGTGAATGGTAAGTAACCAAATAAGGTTACATTTGTAATATGCGTCCATTATGTTTTATCCTCCTTGTTTCTATATAGCATGTACCAATAGAATGAGTGCACACTGTCTGAAGAGCTTGTTAGCTTAAGGTCTTTCAAACAAACCTGGCAGCGCCTTAGAAAACTAAAATCCAAAGGCAAGCCTCAATCAGAACCTAACGGCCGATCAAAGCCATATTTGGAATCGTTTACCTTATTATTAAGTGACAAAAGATCCTCTATTGATAAAAATTTGAGTGAAAGTTGCAAGAAAACGGCGAAATGTTGAATGAAAACTTACATGGATTACAGAGACTCGAGTTCTCAATCTGTCCACCATCGTTTTGGCTTGGTAACCACGCTAGATAACCCGCAGATAGCCCGTGGGTGGCTCGACTCAGTCCTCCAAAGTCCAGATAGCAAAAACAACAGGGATTAATTCATATGGCATTTAAAATGACTTTATATGATTATTCAAAGAGCTTCAGGAGACTAGATTCCGCTAAGAAAATAGCACGAAAAAAGCGATATCGCAAGAGTGATATTTTCGGCGGAATCTACCTACTGAACGTTTTGAATAGACTTGAATCCCATGATATCTCGTCATCGAGTTACACAAAAAACAGATATCATAGGATTCTATGTGGTATGTCCTCTTATATACCACGGAATGACGTAATAAAGTGAGCAAAATGTTGTGGACTCACGAGGCGCAAATATAAAGACCAAAACATTGCGCGCGCAGCCAACCGGTGTTTGTGGGCGTGTTTTACTGTGACAAATTTGTGGTATATGCTTTTATGTACCCATGGTTGAAAGACAATCAGAATTCGAGAAACGCGCGCGTTGTGGTATAATTCTCTTTTAGCTTATACTTTCTGATGATATCTCAGAAACCCAAACTGCGTGCCAGCGACGTCGTCAGGAATGTGAAGAGCAAAAGCGTCCTGGTCAGTTCAAGCCAACCTGTAAAGCTGACGGCTCGTACGAGGAGGTGCAGTGTGATCAAATGGATTGTTGGTGTGTGAACAGACGTGGATACGAGAGACAGGGTACCCGCTCAAAACACAGGCCTGACTGCAAACTTCTAGGTAAGGAGGCCATTTATTTCTGATTGGCTTAAGCTCGTGATTTTCTTTTTGTTTGGAAAGTGAGAGGAGAGAAAAGGCACCTCAGGTTGGGATCAGAGATGTTCACGCAAGAGTCCATTACTAAGAGTAAAAATCTCATATAATATTTCTCTCCTCATCAACGTCAAACAAGTGATGAGGTACCTGGGGCCCGTTTCTCGAAACACCCGAGAATTCTCGGGCCCGAAAAAGTTGTGTTTTCAATTTTAGCAGATTGATCCCGAGTTTTTTTTCGCTTTCTTTTCTATCCTGCTGATATTCTAGAACTTCGTTTTCATGGATATTTTTAGTGTCTACGTTTGAAAAAATAGATTTCATTCAACCCGATAAGTCTCGGGAGAGCAGCTTCTTCTGAAAACTATGTTGTAAAAGGGACGTTTTACGGCTCAAGAATTCTCGGTTGTTCGAGGAGCGGGCCCCTGCCCCCGGTCAGGGTTTTGGGGCTTCTTACCTTTCAGACATTCCATTTAACCGATTTGGTTTTATTTGTATCACATAGCTTGGTTGAGTCCATGCCAAATTCAGCGGCGAAATGCGCTTAGCATACACGGTATCCCTGTTGTGGGTCGTTATTACCCAGAATGCAAAGCAGATGGGTCTTACGAGTCTGTTCAGTGTAATCCGAGTAGCCGCGTGTGCTGGTGTGTGACGTCACAAGGAGAAGAAATCCCCGGATCAAGACGAGACCCCGGCGTAAGGCCAAACTGCGGTAATTATATCAATAACAAAAATGCCAAGCATGTCGCTTGGAGTTTCTGTTTACCGTCCAAAGCCGAAGAAATAACATTTAGATATTGCACTCTCTACTCTGTTTTAACTCAATGTCTGTTAGAAAGTAAACGAGAAAAAATTCATGATTGTCACCCCAGGCCCTGTTGGTAGGCTCCCCAGTCTCCATTGACGCATGCGTTGTTTAATTTTACAGCTGTTTCAGGTAACACGCGAAATAACGCGAAATACAGCATCGTGGAGTTCTGCGTTGCAATCAATGCAATCCGTTCGAGCCAATAAGATTCTTGCCCATTGCATTCGCTTGGCTTCCCTTGCAAGACTGCAATTCACTGCAGTAGAACTTGGCAATGATTAATTGATTTGATTGGATCTATTTGGCTCACGTGGTTTGATAGACAAAAATCGGCACATACACTCGGTCGAGTGAAAACAAATTGACCACCCAAAGGAATCATGATATAATCTGAATTGGGTGGCAACAAGATGTTAACAGCGTTCTATTGACTAAAAAAAGCAGCCAAAAGCCAATAAACTGGTTCCCCTTAAGCTGGCTACTTGAAACTGCTGTAACTCAAATAACTTGCCTATTCTATAGCCTGTTTGCAGACGGTAGCTGGTGTTAGCCAGGTTTGTGTTCTCGGTCCGCCATCTTGGATTTGAGTCGCGCGATTTTTCTCCTTGCCCCCAGGCCGCGCACGCTCCAAAATCCAAGATGTCAGCGGCGATCTCTAAGACCAGGGTTCTCCGCCATAAACACAACGCCTTCAATCACAGGGAACTTCTGCAGAAACCCATCCATGGGAAAAGCTCAATTTCCTAAGGCGCACGCATGGAAGTGTTCAGAATTCACATGGATAGCCATGGGGAATCCGAACACTTCCCATTCTTCTACCATGGGGAATTCAACTTTTCCCATCGGTGGATTTATGCAGAAATTCCCTGTGAATGCCTACCCATTCTACTGATCTCGGCTTCACTTTCGTTCCTAGACAAGAACTTGTGTCGTGCCCTACAAAACAGCAGTAGCGAGAATGGTATTCAATGCCTTGATGATGGTAGATTTTCGCCCGTCCAGTGTGACGACCACTTTTGTTGGTGCGTTGATGAATATGGAAACTCGCTATATAACACTATCCTTCTGAAATCGAGTAATACATCGTGTAATGGTAGGTGTTTTCTGTGTTTCTTTATTTGCGAATGCCAATTCGGAATCCAATTCCACCCGCTCGATAACACACGAAAATACACCAAATGCGTACTTATTTAGCAGTTGAAAGATTATTTACACTCGTTTTCAGTCACACGTGCACCCTGCGCTTTTCGATTCCGAGTCGCGACTGGTCTTTGGTGAACGTCAATCAAGACTTTCGACCTAGCCACAGGCCCACAAGCTAGCAAAATATGGCCGACCGCTCATTTTTAGGTTTAACAAAGCTCGGTTGGTCACATTTTGCTAGCCGTAGGCCCGTGAAGAGGTCGAAAGTCTTGATTAACGTCCATCAAACACCAGTCGCGACTCAGAAACGAAAAGTGCAGGGTGCACGTGTGACTGAAAACGAATGTAACAAACCAATACGATTTTTTGTTCATTTCTTGTGAATTTGACTGCATTAAAGCTACCTAAATTAACCCTAGAATGATCATGACACTACCCATTTAATGCTCTCGCCATGTTTATTCGTATGTTTCAAGGTAAAGGAATCACCACGTGTCACTACGGACACAATAATGCGATGACCATGAAACACGCTTGGCCATTCCAGTGTAGAGCAGATGGATCTTTTGACACGATGCAGTGTAGCGATGCCTTGGGAAGCCAATGCTGGTGCACCAGTCGCTATGGGAGAGAGAGGGCCAAGTCTAGAACCAATGGAAGGCCAACTGCGAGTCAGAAGGTAAATTAACTTCAACCAGGAGCCCATCACCAGGATCCTCCATCACTTATTGGTGGATTTCCAAAGCACAGGGAGCTCATCACCAGGATCCTCCATCACTTATTGGTGGACTTCCAAAGCATAGGGAGCCCCTCACCAGGATCCTCCATCACTTATTGGTGGACTTCCAAAGCATAGGGAGCCCCTCACCAGGATCCTCCATCACTTATTGTTGGACTTCCAAAGCACAGGGAGCCCATCACCAGGATCCTCCATCACTTATTGGTGGACTTCCAAAGCATAGGGAGCCCCTCACCAGGATCCTCCATCACTTATTGTTGGACTTCCAAAGCACAGGGAGCCCATCACCAGGATCCTCCATCACTTATTGGTGGACTTCCAAAGCATAGGGAGCCCCTCACCAGGAGCCTCCATCACTTATTGGTGGACTTCCAAAGCACAGGGAGCCCATCACCAGGATCCTCAATCACTTATTGGTGGATTTCCAAAGCACAGGGAGCCCCTCACCAGGAGCCTCCATCACTTATTGGTGTACGTCCGAAGCACAGCATTAGATGAATCTATTTTTAGATTGTAGATTTTGAATCCCGTGAGAATAAGTTGTCATGGTTACAAATATTTCCCCTCCCTCATAAGAAAATGGCTGAAATTAGCTTCGCAATCGCACGCGTTGTACGTACCGACCATTCTCACTCTCTAAGTACCAATTGTCCTCGTATAAAGTCCATGTGATATAATCCAACTTCGATATAAAAGTGATAACTTAGAGCAAAGGGTATGGGTAATAAATAAAAAGAAAACTGTCGCCTTGCCGAGGTTGCAAAGCTTCCTTATCAGAATATTCCCCTTACCTTATTTGGAAGGAATGTAAGTATTTTTCCTCATATCTTAGCGAGAAGAGCCGGATACTTCACCAGAGCTTGCAGATGGTCCATTGAGAAATATCGCCATTTTATATTTTAATCATCAGCCAATGCTCACTTTTGCTATCGAGGGAAATTTATAGCTCTGGCGGTGCTTCCCGTCAGAGCAGTTGCACGTGTAGCTTTAAAGAAAAGCTGCTTATTTCCATGATCACGCATTCGTGAGATGAATAAATATAACAAGAAAAAACAAACCTCCCAACCAATCAACGCGCGGAATTTCTTTTAGTAACTCCAACGTTTTTCTTATCGCAGAGGAAAAAGGAAATTGCAAGCTTCCGTTCGAGCGTGGCCCGTGTAATGCAATCCTTCCTCGCTGGTTTTTTAACTCCACGGCAGAAGAGTGTGACGTGTTTCTCTATGGAGGGTGTGACGGCAACGCCAACAATTTCCTTTCCTATCAGAGATGTCACGCAACTTGTCAAGGTCAGTCACGGTGTTCAAAAATCCATATCCAGCAGACAATATGCAATTGCAACAAATATTCAAACTTCCCCTGTTGAGGACCTCCAGCAATGCCAGGGTGGAATGAAACAATTTTAGTGGAATTTCAGGATGGGGGATTGTGGTCCCCAACATGAGGTTGCGGATTTTTATTTTGCGACTGCAAATTTCATGAATTATAAAATGAATGTCAATCTGGAGATTGAGAGATTCATGGTGATAGTTTCCTAGTTTTAGAAGTCGCGGTGTTATTTGAAACCTTTTACGTTGCCTTTCTGACGAATTGCTAGTTTTAATAACAATTCTTTTTTTTATTTCATACAAACAATTATTAAAATAACTAAAAAGTATAACTGATAACTATAAAAGTATAACTGATCCATGTAAATCCTTACTTTCGAAAGTGTAACGCTTCTTTCTGCATCTTTTAGCGATTTTGTATTCTATTTTTTCATGGTCTTAAGAACGTAAGATAACATATATTTAGTTTATCCAGAACGGTACCCCCATTAGATACTGAACGGTCCCTTAGCTCAAATGCCATCGATAGCTGTGCCCCAAAGCGTCATGATTCAGTCACAAGCGTATGGAAAGCCGTGCCGAGAGATCCAGGATTTTTAACCCACACCCTGGAGGTTAGATCGAAACAGGAGGAATGATAGTTGTTTATTTTTATCTTAAATTCATCAGGAAAATCATTAACGCCTTGCCAACAGACAAGACAAGAAGCTAAATTTAATTTAGGCAGCTATGTGCCCAAGTGCAAAGAAAATGGAAACTTCGAAAGTATACAGTGTCTCCATGGAGACGAAGAATGCTGGTGTGTTGATAAAGATGGAAAAGAGTTATCTGGTACTCGTACAGGGCTCGGTATAAAACCCGAGTGCGAGGGATCCGGTAAGTAAGAAAATGATACATTGGATGTGTTAGTGGTTATCTTACTCAATGGGCGGAAGCCGACACCGAAATTGATTGATTTTGTTCCTATCTTTCAGATAAAATAATCGAAACATGACTTTTTGTTTCTTTGTGGATTCTTCATTACTGACAAGCAACTCGCCGGCCGTATTGATCAATTAGCAAGAACAAAGGACGTATTGTGGTAATAACCATTTTATACCTATGTTTTCTCAATTACAAACAACCCGTAAAAGGCGATGCAGATCAGTCAAGTGCCTGCCCATGTTTAGCTGGAGCGTGTGTGTGCGCACGTCGTGACGTCACAAAATTGTCAACTTCGCACGCAGATATGCAAGCTAACGAAGATACATCTTGAAAACTCTACCCAGAATTTACGACCCTGTCAAGTTTTGAGATAATAGATAAAGCATAGGTACGCAGAGCGCACGGGAAGCTATTTGCGCATCGTGACGTCACAATACTTTCCACGCACGCAAGCTAGCGAAAATCCATCACTACCACTTCAAAGCTCTACCTAGAATTCACGACCTTGCCAAGTTTTAAGGGGATAGATTAAAAATGGCAAAGATATACGAAAATGAAATTTATCCCATTGTAAAGTGATGACATTTTAAACTCTGAATGTCATGTAAATGTTATGGAACATCTCAGACTTTGCACTATAGAGCAGATTTCACATGACTGTGGTAAACCAGGAGCCAATGAGTACGAGCTTCCATCTCACATAGTGTCCATGAGGCAGCGTTTTTACTGACCGATCTATTATTAGAACACGTCATGGCACAATTACAATCTAGGTGCGAATACCTCCCATTGTTCTAATTCCATTTTAATCTATGTATGCGCCTAACCAGCAAACAAAGAATTTTACTCTAACATAACAACTCTATTCTAAAAATAGATAGGCCAAGGAAAACGGTGCCTCAATTTTATAAGCCAATTGGAGGCTCCTTCTTATGTGCTCTTGGGTAAACCAAAGCAAAGAAAATACACAAATTCTGAACAAAACGTATAGGAGTTAACACAAAGTAAGGGCGAATTACTCACGACACTCATTGGAAATCCGCTCTAAGAGCAGATTTCAAATGGTCGAACTTACTTAAATCACTTGCGTTCCTACAAGTTTCTATTGGTTAAGGCCTTGGATCTTTGTTTGGTCAGCCAATCATATTGCGAAACAGTGCCTCCTTGTTTTCTTGGGTCACGACTAAACGCAGGTCGAACTTACTTCGTCCCCTGATTGATTCGTTGTCGAATTTATTTCTTTTCTGATTGGCCCAGTGTATTTATACGTCTGAAATCTGCTCTATGGATTCTCAGAGAGGTTTTCTGTGTATGTTCATTAGCGAGAATGAAATGGAAAATGTGAACTTTATCTGATATATAGCGGTTTATATATCTACAGTTATACGGCGCTTATAACCTTTGTACATATGCAGCTTGAAAATCTCCTAAATATAAAGACGAGGAAATGGCGGCATCGCAACATTGCTGCAAAATTGAATTAATCTGACACTACGAGTTTTTTCCTCTTCATTGCGTCTGGCAACAAATTGGTTGAGCTTCCTGACAAGTGCATAACACCCCTGAGAGGAGAGAGCATGGACTGAAAGTTGTGCTTCAACAAATAAGAATGACGGAAATTCTGTCTCGAGACCTTTTTTTATTCACGAGATATGTGAGATCAAAGATTTATGCAAATTAGGTTTTGATGACGTGGCGAGTGGTATTGTTTAAGACAGAACTCTCTAACTTGTCAATAAATCTTCCTATACCAGCGGTTTTCATACACATTGATATAGAAGCCAAATACACGTTATCCATGAAAGAAAAGTCACGGGATTATAATCGCGCTGCCTGATATTAGCATGCATATTTTCTATACCTCTCGCCACGTCATCAAATTTGCATAAAACGTTTATCTTACATATCTCGTTAACCAAAAAAGATATGGAAGCAAAATTTTGGCATTCTATTTGTTCAAGCACAACTTTCAGTCCACGTTCTCTCCTCTCAAGGAAGCAAAAACTAGATTCAATTATCGTACACGTCAAACCCGGTTAGATGAGAGTCCGAGGATCAATTGCAACATTTTTTTAGAATGTCTAATTTGAGAGCGAGAAATCAGCTGATCTGCAAAGTATACAAGATCGTTTTCGGAATGTTTGCAGCAAGAGGTTGCGAGGCCAGAGCAAGGTAAACTAATTAGAAGTAATATAATTAAATTGTGAAAAATACAGTAAAAATGTTGTAACATAGAAGGAAATATATGATAAAAATACAGTTCGAATTCGAACATAGCGTAATGTACGATGCAATTAAATATGTGGAACTATAAGCTTTTTTCCGAAACACCCGAGATTTTTGGTGCTCAAAATTCCTGGTGTTTTTAAATTTTAACACATACGGAGCTTGGGGCGAGCCGCGCGGGGACCCTGTGGATTCTCAAAATAGATCTGGCCAGGCTACTAAGCTAGAGCCAACATGAAGGACCATGGATCGGAAGATGCATCGAAAATTCAAGTCGCTAAAATTTCTGGAAGTTCTCGCTCAAAATTCAGTGTTTTTCTGGCAAATGTCAACGCAATTTTTATCAGAAGGGGATCTAGTCATAATCTACTGTCACTTTCAAATAAGGCAAATACTTCAAAATTTGATTTTGGCCGAGAGCGTTTCTAGAAACAATTGTTTGTTCAGAGTATTCTTGATATGGAATACTCAGTTGTTTTCCTCGCAGTATTCATCCATAAGATGGTCGAAGTTGATGTGCCCCCAAGGATCTTCTGAGCTCTGATCCACTATTCTAATACGCACATCCTTGTTCTTGTGTTGGGGAATGTTCCAGTATCGTTTTGTCATAGTGTCGCTGTCGGCTCCCACCGCTTTCCACAGAACCGCATCGGACAAAAGCGTGACGCGCGCTTTATTTTTATCAGACCCGCCCCCGCTCAGAAATGAAATTCGATTGCCTCGGAACCTGAAGAGTGGGGATGTGATGTACCCCTGGGGTCCATTCCCCTGACTTGCACCAGCTGTTGCCGCAGGGCTTGACCGATTTTCATAGGATCCTATCCACCAGTTGCCTTTATGATTAGTTGCTGTACTCCCCCTGGCCAGAATGTTGTTACCAAATGTAGGTTGGTTTCGGAATGCTTGCCCTGACCGTTGCCAGCCATCCAGGTTTCCGCTTTCGAAATCAAAAATGGTGCAATCTAATTTTAAAAAAAGGATAATAAAAAAAACATGAAATGTTTGCTGACAAATTGAATCTCGCAGTTTTTTCTCTATTTTCATTGCACTGCGATCAACTTTCCATTCACTTAAGGGTTTTTGGATTATTTCATTCTCAGTGTCTTGAAATTAGGTTGCAAAAATCATCCAGAAAGTCGGACTTTATGCAGCTAAAAACTACTCGTATCACACCTTCAACTGTGTTTATATATCTAGGGCAAAGTACAATTATTATTATTATTATATTTTATTTATTTATCTTTTTGCTTACCGGTTTGTGCGAGGATGTTTTCTCGTACAAAAATAAGAGCGAATCCAGGTTGTGTAAGTTATCTCTTCAATAGCCGCAAAACTAAGTTAGTCATTCGGAACCAGCACAACTTTATGTATAACCAATAGCTGTATTCACACTAGAGACGAGTTTCCCGTCTCAGACGATTTTCTCGCCTTGAATATGGTTCCCTGTTCTTCTGTGATCAAGTGAAAACAATTTTTTTGAAGGAGAAAGTTTAGACAGATAACAAGAAAGTGTTTCTGAGCAGAATTGACATAAAGCAGGAACTTTTTCTGACGAGAAACTCGTCTCAGACGAGTTTTCCGTCTCTAGTGTGAATACGGCTATTGTCTTCCCGTTGCCTTGCGCATTGGTTAAACCAAACAACTAACTTGGCTGCGCGTCTTTTGAATACTAGAAAACGTACACAAACTAGACACCTGCCCTTCAAAGCTGGGAATCTCTGGAGGCTCGTCGTAGGGCAAGGGACTTAGATTTGTTTTATAAGATACAGAATAACGTGGTTGATATAGCATTCCCTCCTGAACTCGAAAAAGGTTATTCCAGAGAGGACTAGCGACGGAATAGCGACATTGAACCCACCATATTCGCAGTCCTTGTCGCCAAATCCAGACATGCAGCGACATTTGTAGTTTGTTTCAGGACTTGTTATGTTCGGTTCACACACGCCACCGTTTTTGCATGGATTGTCATGGCACGCCGTCTGCGGCAAAAACGATGTCAATTGTCACAGAATAATTAATACGATTACCATAATTTTGATGGCATAGTTGTTTGGCATGCTCAAGTGGCCCGAACTGATCCCCGCGAGGTCATTCTCATACCAGAGCTTCCGGCTCGTCTCCTCGCAGAGGAGGCTCTGGTGACATCCATTTGAGGGACTTCGCTGATTGGCTGAAATTGTGTGCACGCGTACATAAAAGTAGCTTAAATAACACTGGTATTCGTTTCCCAGTCGTGTTTTCAAACTGTGCCTTCGACTTGACCGCTCTTAAAGTAATTATGAGGCGGCATAAAACCACCATTTTCTTTTACGCATGCGTCAGTGGCGCTGTCACCAGAGCCTCCCCCATTCTCGTACCCAGAGCTCCCCTGCTCGTCTTCTCGCGGGGTAGGCTTTGGTGACATCCATTTGAGGACTTTTGCTGATTGGCTGGTTTTTAACGTTGGTGCATACGCAGAAAGATCTTTCTCTTAACGGCTCTGTATCAAATCTAGCGCATGCGTCAGTGGCTGTCACCAGAGCCTCCCCCGCGAGGTGACGAGCCGGGTAGCTCTGAGAACGAGAATGCCGCGATGTGACTTATTTTGCTTGGTTTTATTCTTTTTTATGGAATATGATGTAAATTTTAATTAGGTACATGTTGTAATGCGCAGTTGAAAATATCTTATTGATAACTGCGCACTATAAATGCAAATATATTATTATTATTATTATGACTTAGAAACATGAACTGCATTGAAGGCTGACTTGGGGCGTCACATAAAATTTTAAACATTTTGTTATAGGCCGTTATCATGCAAAATTGATTAATCCAGTATTCAATTCTACCAAGAGTGGATTACCAAGAGTTTCCATATTTACTATGTACGCCCAAATCACAGTCAGAAAAGTGTCTATTTTTAGAACTAGGATGCCCGCGAAAATTCGTCATCCACAGGGTTCCCACTTTCTCGCCACGCGAACAGTTGTGAGATCCAGCATAAAATTAAATCGCAGATCAATTGAAAAACCGTTAAAATCGCAAAGATAAGGTAGGATATTCTCTATTTTGTTGTGTATTGGGTATACGAGCATTCGAGCCTGGGCATTCGAATACTTTCGCGCGCGAAACTCAAATCTAAAAATAGACACTTTTCTGACTGTGATGTGGACAAATACATTAGGGAAAGATTCTAACTCTTGTTAATCCACTCTTGATTCTACACATCCGTATTTGTAAAATTGCAAAGTTGGGTGAAGATCGATTGCTTGAAAACTGACTGAGATATGAATTTTCAAAACTTCGTAATCTGGCTTATTGTAAGGGAAAATACATCGAAACGAGGATGGGCATTGTCCAGCCTCGACTTGACGTATTTGCTCATACATTTCTTAGTAAAAAGTAAGCCAGAATACGAAGCTTTGAAAATTCATATCTCAACCAGTTTTCAAGTAATTCTTTTGAAACGTTGCATTTTTACTAATACGGATGTGTAGAATTAAAACTGGATTTCATTTTCTGATAACTATTACATATTATTAATCAATTTTGCGTGATAACGGCCTATTGCATCATTCAAGATTCCATCTAATATGTAGAGCAGGAGCTATATGATTATAATTCACATTCAAATCAGTTTTTTGTTTTTTAGGCACATGCAAATCTAGGTTGTTGCGCGTGGCAGAAACTCCCCCTTTCGGGTCACCCGGCTATCAGGCGTCAAATGTCTCAAAATTATTTTTTGTTGAAGCTGAAAAGTATACAAAATCCATATTCGTATAAGTAAATTTCCCGTGCGTGTGTGACATTAGCCTGGCCCTTTAATTTGCATGTCGCCTTCCGCTGCAGTCGCGCGCGTCAGTGATTTCGCAATGGAATGACTGGGGGAGGGGTGGGTACTCGGGGGCAAGGGAAGATCATGTGACAGTCAGTACCTTTTTGCGGCCACGCCCAACCGTGGAAAAGTGACAATTTCTGAATAAATTTAAAATATCTCCCTCTTTCGGATAAAAAAAAACACAATTTATTCATATCACTAAAGCTTTTACTGCAAAGAGAGAATCGAGTTCTGTTGAATTAGCCATTTGTTATCATGCTACGTTGTTCTTATCAGTCATAATATCCTGGAACAGTAGATTCATGTCTTAGAGACAAGTTCTGATCTATTTGTTATCGCATTAAGTTGTTCTATCAGTCATAGTACCTCGAGGGCACGTACAGATCGGTGAAAAAGTGGCCATTTCTGTATAAATTAAATGATATCTTTGTAGGGTAAAACAATTAATTATTCATATCACCTCGTGGCGCACACACCAAACAAAAAAATATCTTTTGTGTAAACAGCCTTAAAACATCGCCACTTGATGTTTGTTTTTTAATAAACTCGTTTTTTAGTTTGCTTTAGCGGTGACAGTGCTAGCGCAACGACAGGAGCCTTTGTGAATTTTACGAGGAACCCAAGCGATTACATGATATAAAAGGGCAGCGCGCGTGTTGACTGCAAAGCCAAAAAGATCGAAGAATTTTTTTTTGTGATATGTTCAATGGGAGGGTCCTAATTTTTTTTTAGCCTTGTTTGAAAAAAAAATGAGCCCCCCCTCCCCGGTAAATAATGACACGTCCCTTAGCCGTCTAGTATAAAGTCGAGAAAAGTAGCAGACGTCTTAACCGTCGGATGACTTAGCCGTCTGAAATTAAGGGCATCCAACAGACGCCCTTATAAACGACCTCATCTTGCCGGATGGCTTAGGCGTCTAGTATAAAGACGAGACGACTCAATCGACGGCCTTATTACCGCAAATTGCGCAGCTTATTTCAAAACTCGACACTTGTTTTTTCAGAATTCACTTTTCCAAGAGGACTATATGCGCTCAGCTAGTCTACGGTCGTCCTAAACGCACTTCCGCATTTATACTAGACGTCCTTAACAAAACATGTTAAAGCCATCTGGACGGCTTAGTCGTCTCCTAGTATAGTATAAATACGGCCATTGTAATACATGACCGCAGTGGCATAGAAAATGCTACTATTAATTTGAATTAGTTTACATTTGGCGCAGTTTCCATCATTGTTATATTCAAAGGGCATTAAAAATGAGTCCCAACAAACTAAAAGTGTCGGGGAGGGACTTGAATTCTCCAGGGGAAGGTCGGGGTTGATAATTGAATTGAATTTCTAGGTAATTATATGGCTCATATATTTTATCTTGATACTTACCTATGAATCTATTTACCTAGACTTCACAATGACTAATTCAATTATCAACCCAAACTTGACCTGCGAATTCAAATCCATACACTTACCCCGAGAAAAAACAACCAATAATCTCAGTTTATGCATCTATTGATGACTATCTGCCCCCCTAATATTTTGCCACTGATTATCCTTCTTTATGCGCCACAAACATTTCCGAGAACGCCTTCCATTGAACCATAAACGAGTGTTTGTCCAGCCAATTGCTTGGTTTCCTTGCCCATTGAGAGTGTGTTTAAAGAGGTTAACCTGAAAATACAGATGAAATCATGTCCAGGTTTACTATCTAATCGTAGAGAACAACAAACGAGCGCAAAATACCTGAAACTTGCCTTCAGTTACTCCAGCTTGAAGCAGTTCCATCCGTGTGCTACAGGGCGTGGTACAAACGAAAATAACAGCGCTTTGAATGAGTCGCGCTTAAAAAAAAGCCTCTCGATTGACAGGACAGGCTGGACTGGCTGTTTTGTGCGGAAACGAAAGACATAATTCGTGTTCTGCTATGGATGCACTCAACCTGTATATTTTTTTTTGTTTGGAAACATTTGTCAATCATGGCCCGTTGAATAAAAGTTGTCATTCATTTTCCTCTGTCACAACTTTATTTTGCGTGATAAAAATTCATTGCAATAAGTTTCTCTGGGGATTGCGTACTTCTATGAAAAAACAGCTAAATAACTAACAATAATTATTCCTACGGAATGCGCTATCCTTTTCAATTTTAAACTGTACTCCTTGTCAAAACTGTGCAATTCAACGAGATGAATGCATTTCATTTGTTCCTGTTTTCTGAAAAACCTTGCCAACTGTAAACTAAGTCCGTTACCACATTACCTCGATTCTCGTGGGATGTATTTGGGTTATTGCCCGAATCTCGGTAATTAACTCTAACTGGCTTTTAATTTCACTCTGCTTCAATTAAATGCTTATTCGATGTGTTGATGTACTAATGGATTTTGTCTAATTATACGGATTTTGGCGAAATGCAAAATGTTAATTCATGTTGTAATAAGGCAATCAGTATACATGGTGCAAAAATTAATTTTGAAACATTTGGCGCCTGATACCCGACGGAGCCCAAAAGTGTTGAATAAAAAAAAATAATCATAATACGGAGAGCAATCAACCCGTTACCAAGAATAAACTCTTGCAGTTACTCAACGTACATAGATTAGGTTATTTTCAATTTTACCATTTACCCGCAACTATACAATTTTCCTAATTTTGTGAACTCTACGCAAAATAACAAACCGCGCGCGGTGCTTTCACGCGGACTTAGAGAGTTTTATTATTATTTTTTTCAACTAATAACGATTAGTTAGACTTCGAAACCAATTTTCCACCATAAAATCCAAGCGAAAAAACTATGCGCCTATCCTAAAAGGTTTGATGGACGGAAGCCAAAAAGCAGTGAATTATGGAAATCGTTTCTTTCGTTGCTTTTCTCGTGTTTTGGAGTTTGACAGTAGTTTCACACTTTTCGCTCCAAACTCGTTGTACAACTAATTATCTGCGTTTTTTTGTCACAGAAAGATGTAGAAGTTTGTTTGTTTGTTTTCGAAGTACTTACATGTCGCTGGAGTGTGGTGAAGCTGCTATTCTTTACTAAATAAGAGCTAAAGTCAGAGTTTCCGTAATTCAGAAGTTCACACAGCACTTCTTCGTGGTCCCTGAATTGTACGTTAACCGAAAAACAACCAGGAGTGTTTACACACTTCATAAGACATTCGTGCTCATCGAATTCGACAGACGTATTGATTGTAGACCCAGCTTTGCTGAAAAGATGACTTTCATTTCTCAATGCAAAGTTGCCATACGTAAAACTACCCCAATTGGCCTTTACAATCTTGTGGAATACAAAAGATAAGGCGCATATTGTGAACACGCTGCATCTTTTTGTATGCAGCTCCAACTTCATGACCTTAAATTTATGAAATTAGTGGGAATGGCAAGTGCGCTACCTTTGAAGGCTGCAGAAAAAGAAATGTTTCGACTGCCTTGACTAAATATATATTATGACATAAATTATTTAGACACACTGCAGTGGCTTATAATAGATTGGTTTGGCGAAGTTAGTTTTTATAACGACCACCGGGTTATACATGATAATCATAGGCTTCAGTTAATTATTTATAGTCCGGCGGACTAGCGAGTAAAGTTGAGTTATTGAGTTGAGTTATTGTCCGACGGACTAGCAAGTAAAGTTGAGCTGAGTTGAACTGAAACCAGTGAATAATGGACTAGATATAAGCATCTGAAGTAGTCTAAATGCACCAAAACGAGGCTATTAAGGCTTCTAGCGAAAATTCCATACAAATCTCTAGGTATGTTTTAGCTCCTTTAATTCTGTAAATATTTAATCAAATGGTACGAAGTTTTCAGAAAATTTGTAGTCTGAAGTTATCTCTTGAAGAGCATGATTTTTGACTGAAATTAAAGTCTCTTTCATCGTTATCTTGAAAGAGGGAATTATGAATTCGGTGTATAACAGAACAGGTCGATGCATGTTTTGTTTCCTTCTTCTCCTGTATGTAGCTAATGGGGCTTCGCCCCACGGGAGCTCCGCTATGATATCTCTTGTTTGTGTAAATTGAGGACAAGATATCATACGATTCAAAAATTCACACAGGCGATATCGCCCTCGTCACTGCGCGCTTTTTTCGTTAGTATTTTCTTAGCGGAATCTAGCCTCCTGAAGCTTTGAATCAGTGAATAGTCATTTTCGCGCGCTCTGATTGGTTCCTGAAATAGTAAGATATATCAAGAGTGGATTACCAAGAGTTTCCATATTTACTATGTACGCCCGAATCACAGTCAGAAAAGTGTCTATTTTTAGAACTAGGATGCCCGCGAAAATTCGTCATCCACAGGGTTCCCACTTTCTCGCCACGCGAACAGTTGTGAGATCCAGCCTAAAATTAAATCGCAGATCAATGGAAAAACCGTTAAAATCGCAAAGATAAGGTAGGATATTCTCTATTTTGTTGTGTATTGGGTATACGAGCATTCGAGCCTGAGCATTCGAATACTTTCGCGCGCGAAACTCAAATCTAAAAATAGACACTTTTCTGACTGTGATGTGGACAAATACAGTAGGGAAAGATTCTAACTCTTGTTAATCCACTCTTGGATATATCAAGTAGATATCAAACATTAGTATATACCAGCTCGGCAACCTCCTAAGAACGACCAATTTGATTGGTTTAGAGTCTCGGAATCTGAGACATTATTTACCTCCGAAACATGCAGTAGATATTGTGTTGGCAAGCAAATTTCATGTAGAGGCGAAGAAATGTCAGTCAACAAAACTAAAGAAGCAACAAATTAGATTTCTTTGTCTCAAAATCGGTCTCTCTGGATTTAATATGTCTCACAAATCGTCTGAGCATTGTTTGTGAAAACACGCTTGCACTGTGAAACCCGAGTTGAAAAACTTTAGCTGGCAAAGCATGAATGAAAATTCTTTTTCGGCATGTACTTTCCCTTTATTTTATTTATTTGACAAAAATCAAAATTATAATCTACAATATGTCGAGAAAATACAGTCGAAAGAGCTAATTTCCAAAGTACCTGAGGATGGTTTGTGTCTTGCAACGACTGATCGGCAGCTTTCTTGTAGTTTTTTTGCGAGCGAACTGTCCGCCACAAAGGAGACTTCTGTTAGTAGTTAGTTATCCTTCTTCGTGCCTGATGATAACCCCATAAAGCCTTTTCATAAGGTTTCGTGTAGTTGTTTTATCCTGCTAAATCGTTTTTCCCTCAAATATCCAGTGTTTACGGTGTTTGCTCACTCCATTTTTCCAGCAAACTAAGAATTACTTGTGCAACGAGTGGCTGCCGACAAATAATTTTCATCTCGGAAACTTTTGGCGAATTGCTTACAAATGCTCTCCAATTTGCAGCTATATTCCTTCTTGAATTGAAATGATGCAATATATTGCTCGCTACATGTCCATGAATTTGTTGAAAATCCCTTGAATTGTCCACTTTTTTCCGCAGCTTTTCGAAGTTAAATGCTTGCAAACTTTCTAGAGCTGTCAAAATCGACCAAAAACGTGCTTATGCAAATCACCTATAAAGTTTGCGTGAGTTTTGTCACGCACGCAGTTTTAAAACGCTAACACAACTTTTCTTATTGTTTTCCGACTGAAAATTCGGCAGGTTGCCTTGCTGGTATATACTAAAACACTTATTCTATTTCAATTTCGGTGGATAGTGGCTTTAGGAATATTTACCTCGAGCCTGCGGCTCTCGGTAAATATTCTGCCACTATCCACCTCAATTGAAATAGAATAAGTGCTAACTATTTACTGTTTTGAGAAAACTCTCAAAATGGCGGTTCGTTTCGCGCGCGATATTGCGTTTTGAATCTGTTAATCCTACTGATTTGGTACTCAAGCGATTCCACGCACTGATTGGTCGAGGACGTTCTTCTCGGTGTATGACACAGGAAGCCCGTGGGACAGGTGATCGCGTTTCTCTTGTTTTTTTGTTTTTCGTTCTTTTTGTGAGAGATGCTTGTGAAGGTAGTCTATCCGCGTAGTCTATCCTTTGTGTGCGTCGCGCAATGCTTACGGCTATACGCGGGAGACTACTGTGCTGTGTAGGGGGACTACCCAGGAGTGTGCCATTGTCGACATGATAAGAAGATGGGGAACGAAGTTGGCTGAGGTCACCTGTATAAAACAGGACCAGAAAAGTTTGATGTTTCACACTCTGGACCCCTTACCCTTCTTTATACCAATTTCAGAGCAAAAAAGGTACCCCTTTCTTATACCAAAGCCGAAAAAGGTACCCCTTTCTTATACCAAGCCTGAAAATCGGATTTGAAATACAGACCCTTTTTTATACCAAAATTACAATTTTTCCTACTGTTTTTATACCCAGTCCAGCCCCCCCCCCCCCCCACCCCCCCCCCCCTCCTTTCGCCTGTTACTGTTTGAAACACTAAGGCTAGTCGGGAATATCAAGTTGCTCCAATCCAAATTGGCTGATTGCATTTTTAAACCACACCGGGGTTAGAGACCTACGGAAAATTTTCCAGGGGGGTTGTATTGGACTCTGGAAATTCCACGGGAGGGGGTGTGTCTGGAGATTGGAAATTCCAAGGAGGAGGGGTTAAAAATTGACTTTCCCAGGACCATTTTCCAGGGGTATTTGCCAGAAAAAAATGAAAATTCCAGGGGAAGGGGTCCTTTATGAGGTTGGAAATTCCATGGGAGGGGTTTCACGAGTGGAAATTCCAGGGAGGGCCGTCTTTTTAAGGGAGGTCCTCAATCCCCGGCCCGGTGCGGTTACAAATGTACTAGCGGAGATATAGAACATACGCCACATAGGTCCCGGATGCAGTTTCGTATATTAAAGATGTACGAATGACATATTTCCCAGTAAAACACTTCGAAACACACATGTCTATATAATAAATAATGCTAAGTTAAAACGTTGATCAACTCAGTTTCTGACCTACCTCATGCGTGCCCCACGTAACAGTAAGCAGTAAGATTAACGCTCCGCTTCATTCAGCTATATCAGTGAACTTCACGATCCTGTTTACATGTCACAGTTCAATGGTGTCACAATGGCTCGTAAGAAATAATGGCTGCTCTCTTGCGAACATCGAGAAAAGTCATTATTACAGGAAAAATTGTCTCTCTCAAGCAGGTATTTCTTAACTTTTGCTTTGGTTAACTTAGGAGTACGTAGAATTATTCATTGAATTATTTGATTTCATTCCTTTTCAATTCAATTTCAATTCATGTTAATCAGGTAAGGATACTACTGTATACCAAGTGGAGCGCAGAGGTGATAGTGATATTTTTAATTTTAATTTTACAGCATAAGCTCAAACCGCTAAGCTAACTTTGTTGTCAAAATTCAAAGGGCGCTAGCACGGGGTCTAGCACTTTTGTTTCACGACTGTATTGCCATAGGGGTACGTTCGGTTGTCTCGCAGAAATGGCACTAGTGATGACTCCTGATTTTCTAAAACATCTCCGTTTTCGAAATGATGTGGGAGATGCCGTGCGTTATTTCACACTGTTTGCCATATGCACACGGCACTTTGAATTGCTAAACCTCCGTTTCAAGCGCCGAAGCTTTTAAATGATCTGTGCGTAGAAAAATACATCCGGTTTCGAAACCGTTTTTACATGAAACACCTTAGATCGTTTCCATTCTATTAGGCTATTAAAAAACGTATATGTAGTCATCCGATCGCGTAGAAGAGCCCACTTATGAATTAAATACGCCTATATAAATAAAACTGCAAACTTTGGTTAAACTGACCGAGATAAAAAAAAATTCAGTGATCAAATGTATTCGCTGCTCATCAGCCTCGTTTTGATGTTTTTGCCAATATATTTTTAAAGGATAGATGACTTTCAAGTAATTCTTCCAAAACTTTGCAGTCTTTGTTTTAATACGGATGTGCCAAGCTCCTGGATGTGCTAAATCACGTTGAATACTTGACTCCGTTCCTTATCACCTGATAACTATTGGTCCTATTGGAAAACAGCAGGCCAGGTTCCGTGCCGATACACTTGGCTTGCTCATTCAGTGCATCCAGGGAACCATTGCGTGATAAATTGCAAAGAGACATGTTACACGTATCAACAACAACAACAACAAAAGAGTCTGTGTTGTGGATACATCACCTTTTACGAAGTTTGTTTGAGAAAGAAGAATAGAACATTTTATGGCGTTAATAAGTGAGTCATTACCGCATATATTGTAAATCTTATGTTTATGCGCGGGGACTTGTGCCGACAGCACACGGTAGCGAAACCGGCAAGCGAAACTGCTTAAACGCGTAGTTCTATAGTGTATTCTAATATATGATGGCTTAACTCGTGGGAAAATATATTTGAATCTTCCTCTAGATAACAGAGTACAGCCAGGTAAGTGTAAATATTGAGGCGCTACGTTGCTCTTCTGCTCCGGTCTGTGAGTGAGGTACCGCTGGCCCCTCGCTAAATTCGGGTTTCTTTGGTGATTACTTCTGATTTTATACATCTTTTATTCATACAATGCATGCAAAATTGTGATACATTATTCAAAGCAGTATCTAATTCAAGTCAATGTCAGGATGTCAATAATTTAAGGTAAGTTTCCCAACGTGGCAATCCAGCCGGATATCCTCCCTCGCACGTCCCTCCCCTCCCTCTTTGTGAATATTGGCCTCGTGTCCAGTCCTCTGAATGCTTGTCCGCGAAAATAAGTTTTCAAAATGGCGGCTCCCACAGTTATTCACGACCCGATGGGGGACATCGATTTAAGTATTTACACGGAAGAGGAAAGAATTGCTATTGTGTCAGTCATGGAAAAGGCTAAGGTAGTGATCTACGTATTAGACCTGGCTGAGAGTTTTCCGCACGTGTGACTAAAACAACAGAGATTCACCAAGAAGCACTTCAAAGCTTGAAACCTATGCGTTTGGTTTTCAGGTGGTTCCTGAGTACTAAAACCACAGTCTCATTAGTTCCTGCTATTAAATGAAGGCGTTATGTAATGTTGAAATTATGAGATAATGGATGCCTCCAACTGCAGCAGTTTTAGTCACAGGGTTTTTTTGTTTGATTCATGTAGCAATTTCAGAAGCAAGAGGAAAACCAGTTCTACAGGTAAGTTAAGTTAAGTTAACATTGCGTTGTGAGAAACAAGAATCATAATATTTTAATGTTTATAGTTGTAGAGGTGTTTAGCCTTGTACAACACTGTAATTTGGGACTACTTAGTTGACTAATCCATACAAATTCAAGTGACTCACAATTCGCCTTGAGTTGTATTTTATTGTGAGTAAAATTTGCACTTCTATTCTAATTTTTATTCTTGAATGGTACCAGTTGATTCTTAATATTGTGCATGTAGTGCATTATGGCAACCATAGGAAAAGGCTGTACAGGGCTGGAAATAATTTGTCTTACTTGATCAGACATATTCATTAAAACTTTTTTCTTGGTATGTCTTTACTGGAAAATTGTGGCCAGACATTTGGTGATTTTGATCAGACAATGTCTGCATGACCAGCAGTAATTTCCAGTTCTGCTGTCCCATTTGGTGCATACCAATAGAGCACTTCTTCATACTTACAAACATCTCCATTCAAATGCTAATGTACCAACCACAGTTTTTCATTCTGTGAACCAATCAGCCTCTTTTTGAAACATTAATAACAATCAATGACATCACATAAATTATCACTATGAGGTGTTGGATGTTATACAAAGACGTGACGTTGTTGATGGTTATACAAGATCGCCTAGGATGGTAACATACACAATCATGTACATGAATGACCATTGTCCCACGATCATTTTTAATAAAGTCTGTGGAGAGTTTTGTTTTATTTATTGGAATGGTGAGGTATCTGAATTTTTATTGAAAGGCAACCAATGGAGGGTCAACTGAGCAAGTGGACCAACTACATGAAAGGCTGGCAATATCGATGGTTCAAACTTGATCCTGATGTTGGGGTCCTGGACTATTATGTGGTATGCTTCTGCGCAAAATATATATATACTGTTTCCGGGAAACGTTGTCACCAAAAAGCCTATAAGCTTGAAGTGCAAAGGATAATGGGGACATCTAAACTGCTACTGTTTGATCTGAATTCACACAGTTATCGCAACCACAGGTAACATTTTAAATTTCAGCACATTTCTAAGCATGTTTGTTTCTAGTATTTTACAGAAATTCAAATATCTTTACCCATACTCCCTAGCGCACCAAGCTCTGCTGCTTTTTCCAGTGACAACGTATCCCGGAAACGGTATATATCTACTTAGCTAATTTTTACTTAGCTAATTTTTATAATATTATATTTATTTTCCTGTTTATTTATAGTGTCCACAATTAACTTTATAGCTAATTACTCTGACACTTAAATAAAGTTTATGTATGTATGTAAAACGAATTTTCATTCCATATTTTATTTCATACACATTAAATTTTCAAAAGTCAGTCAGAGTTGTGTTTTCTACATGTTTCTGTTGTTCACGGTCTTGGGTATTTGTTTAGTTTAGCAACTGTCTGCAAATATTCACTGCAAGCCACTGCAAGACTTGCTTTATTTTGTCATTACTAAAATAATGCAAGCTATAGTGCTATTAAACTGTTTATCAACAGTGCAATTTATTTTCTATTGTGCCAACCATAGATTTAATAGCGCCCTTTATTCTGTGAACCAAATGATCTCTGGTTGGCACACTAATGTCAATGGATGAAGTCAGCGTGAACAGAGCTACATTTACTTTGTCCCCTGAATGGTTGGTATACAGTACAGTAACAGGCATACAGTGCAAGAATCATGCTGCTTCAATAGCAGGGAAGACTTTGCCCAAATTAATCTGCCTTGATGTGTATTACTTTTTTATTGTTTGAAACTGTGGTATGGAATAATAAATCCCTTCACTTGCACACAGTTTAGTGTAAACTATAACATAATAAATAATGTTAATAATATTAATAAATATTAATACATATTAATAAATATTAATGTGCTCATCTCAAATTTTTTTTGCCAGGAGAAAGAAAAGATTAAGCAAGGTCCTCGTGGCTCAGTAAGACTTGCTGTGAGTATCCATTCTTTGATGCTACAGATACTACTGAAATCACTAAACTCTTAGCACCCAGGGAAAAAAAATGATCAATCGTTTTTCACATGACTTGATCAACATGATCATATGACTTGCATTTCTTGATGTTAGAAATGTAGAGAAACATGACCATTTCAATCGATTGATATAAATAAATGAATGCTCTTTTTAAAGTGGGTCTCCTATAGTGAAGTGAGCATCTAGAAGTCATGTTGTATACATGTATCCTGTAAGTTACATTTGGCTCCCTATCTACCGTAAAGAATGATAATTACTCACATCCAAAAGTTTACTTCAAACCCTTTGTATGCCAGGGTGCTGATGTTTGTCCCAGTGATGAGGACTCATTTACCTTCAGTGTTAATGCTGCTAATGGAGATGTTTTTAAACTCAGAGGTACGCAATAGTCCAGTTTTTAATTCTCTACTCTACTGCTGAATAGGCATCAACGGCGCATAAATATAGTGGGAGCCTCAATTTGAAGTTTAAAAAGTTGTGAATACCAACGAGAAACTGATTGAGACAAGTGCAGACATGTAATTTAGAAAAAAGGTATTCCTACATGTACATCCCAGAGGAATTGGAAATTCTTGAGGGGTGTCCCAAGGGGGAAAATAATTACTACATGTAGGTATGCTATTTTTCCACACATATGTACTACATAATACACACATATACTTTATTTTCCTGGGGGTGGGGAATTGTTTGGAAAATGCCCTCCATGATGGGGTAATGGTTTAAATTCTTATTCTGGAAACCACCAAGAAAGTAATGTTATTTCTTTTTTGTTGATAACAATGATGGGGGTTTCATCATGTGTGATGTTTATTCACTAGCCAACAATGCAAAAGAAAGACAGCACTGGATAAATACTCTGCGAAGTGTTGCCGAGTATCACACACAGAGCATGGCACCAGTAAGTGTATTAAATAATGTAAGGCCTTTACAGGGTAATGCTTCAGTAATATATATATATGTTTTGAGCTATGAAAAGTAATTTTATACTGGTCTTGATAGAACAGGTAGGGCTAATAATGATGTATGATTATTGATCCTATTGCAACACACACTGGTTCAGCCAGCAACAACATTGATATTTTTGAGAGTTACAAAAGTAACAAATCTCATAGTAGTCCTAGCCACATGGCTGACACTAAAAAGGGCTTACAGCTGTTTCTGGTATAATATGCCTTGCCTTTATCAGCTTCATAATTAATTTGGCAGTTGACCTTTTCTGCTTCTTGGCCATGTAAATTGTGTGAGCCAATAAGATTCTTGCCCAGTTTTGGCTAGTATAGTAACTTGGCTTCCCTTGCAATGATTGGCTTTAATCTTTAATTTAAGTAATTGCCTAATAGGTTAACTAATGAATGGCAATGGTACAGTAGTATGGGGTAGGTGTTACATAGGAAAAGCTTTCTTCACTTTGACATTCTCTCCACTTCCTGCACTTTTTATGATGTAGCCACATGTTTATGTAAGTACTTAGTTATTACTGGTAAACTAAGCATTTTATTAATTTTGTAGTTTTCATACACTCTACATTGTTATATTAAAGTATTTCTTTATTAATTTTAAATCAAATTATAATTATGTTAAAGAGATAATATTACATTTTTATTTTGTTTATATTATTTTGTTTATTTTGTTTTCATTAATGACCATTCAAGTCCGCACCTCCACTAGTTAGTCATATGCAGTCCCCTCCAACCGTTACCTCTACTGCGCAGCCTACTCCAGTCACAGAAGCTATGACAGCCCCACCCATACCTGCAACAGAAGTAACACAAATGGAGGAAATGGGGCAGTCATTCTTTAAAGGGGGACAGAAGGCATTTAACCATGTTCCTGCTAATATTACTGATGAGCTTGCAGGGATCAGAGAGATCTTACATTCCATTGAGGATGACCAAACAAATATGATTGAGCAGTTAGAGGTATGTACATTGTATGAGAACACATTACCCCATTTTGTAAATGAATTGTACAGTTTTTTACAGCTTTATAAAAGAAGAAAGATCTAAATGGTGAACCAAGGGTTGTTGGCTTTTCCAGCCAGGTTGCTGTTGTGCTCAGTAATTATGAATAGAAAAATGTCAGTGATTGTGTACAATTCCAGGGGTGCAGGGCCAATACCGGTACATCTGTTTTTTCCCATCAATCACCACAAGTGCTGGTTTATCCAAGAGTTTCAACATTTTTCACCATGTTTTTCAGATTTTTCAAAATTATTTTTGATATAGTTGAAAAGAAACCTTATCACCTAGTCTGACTTACAAACTAACTACTGCTTTGTAATGATTGTTATATTTTTAGTTGGATCCCATACAGGATGAATCCATTGCCCCTTTAGATGAGGTATGTGTGTTTGGTATAGACTGGATCTCAGATGACTGTAAATCAGACTTGCATTTTCTAATGCATTACTATAGAGTCCTAAAGTGTGATGGCACAAAATTTGAAAAATTAATTTGAATTTCAGATTTTAGTCCACAAATCCTTTAAACGTGTCTAATCACTTTTTGTCTCTTGGTTTTTGTAGCATGTTTTAATATTGAAAGCAACAGCCAGGTGAGCATATTTTATTTTACACTGTAGCGTTGACTCTGGTTTGAGTGCAGCCACAAAGAGATTAGCTCATGTGCTCTCAAACAAAAAAGCAATTCTAGAAAAAATCCAAATCCCAGTACTCTAGTAGCAGTCAAGTTCTGAATGCCAAAATATTGAGCAGGGCCGTAGCGCTTACTGGGGCCAGGGGTGGGGGATGCCCCCCCCCCTCCAAGTTTTTTCCTCAGACAATTCTTAAAATTTCTGATTTTTCACCCTGCATATCAAAATTCTCTCAAACATGTGGTAATTTCACATGCTGGGCACTAAAGTTTTGGCAAGCTTTGCGTGCAGTTGAGTTTAACCTTTTTCCTAAAAACTGCCTTGTGTTTTTTTATATATTTCATGCCCCCCAGTTTTTGGAGGCTTGCTATGGCCCTGATTGAGGGTCCTGATTGAGGGTCCAAGTCCCTGAATCCCCATCTCCCACCTATACCCTTCTCACCTACCATCTCCCCCCCCCCTCCAATTTTCTAAACCTCCCTCAGGTTATCTTCACTTTTCTTCAGGTTATTCTTTTCCTAAAACTTCAACAGGATACATGCTATGAAGGCTAGATGGTTTTTAACAGTCCATTAATATACAATTTAAGCAATAAAAAGCGGATTTCTGTGGTTTATAAGAAACACACAAGGGATGCTGGAAAACACTTGAAATTAGTTTGAAACTCACAAGCGGTAGCTTTTATAAAATAGCTTTGCATCTGCTGTGCGTTTATAATGTGAGATTCCACAGCTCTCAACCAATCAGAGCGTGTGTACTATCTTAGCTATTTTATAAATATAATAATATTGTATGTAATCCAAATTTGGTGAATCATATGAACTTTGCTTTCAGTCCACGCTGAGTTCCTTGCATCATTGCTTCTCCATTCTACAAAGAAGGGTAAGGCCCATTTGAAAGCAAATAAAGTGTAGCTGAATAAATTATAAATTAGTCGCCGAAGGCGACGTAAATATCGGCGAATAGCGATATTTACGGACCCTGGGGCAACTAATTGTTTTAGTTTAGGGGTATTTTCTTAGTTTTTTGCAATAAAGTGTGCGCAAGATCCCCAATTCTTTCAATGTTATATTCACCTATAGGTGAATATAGCAAAATATGACAAACGTCTCGACCAATCAGCGCGTGAAATTGCTTGAGTAATTATACTAATAAATGTTAGTTACTTTTAATACATAGTTGAAAGAGTTGAAATAAACAAAGAAACCTGAGTTTGATGTTGCACAACCTTACCCCTTCTGCCTCTTCCCTGTTCAGAACTCCAGTAATTTTGCACCATGCCAACCAATTTTGAACCTCTCATATAAAAACAGGTTCAATTCTATCGCGCAGCCAATATAACACACATACTACCAATAGACTGAAATATATGTCAGTACAAAAGTTGTGGAGATCGGTGCTAGTATCACGTGACAATCAGGGCTATAGTAATTTATGTAAAATTCAGTGTAGTGAATTAATATGTCAGAGTTTGGTACTTCATGGTTATAAATTTAAATTTTATTATAGCTCATTCTATTTGTAATTGTTCAAGGAAGGTCATGTTTTTGATTAAAATTAAATATTATTTGCGATTTCGAAAAACATAGCAATTTAAGTATCAACATAATTGCCCCACGCATCAGCTGAACGCGAAATTTGGGCCTACTTTCACGAAATTTGGTCTGATTTAAAAAATCGTAGTTTTTTTTCCTTATAACCATGAAGTACCAAACTCTGACATATTTATTCATTACACTTGAATTTACATAAATTATAGCCCTGATTTATAAATCCTAAAATATCTTCAGATCGGGCTTGTAGAATTTAGTCAAACTTCGGTTACACGTAGGCAATCAGTCAATCTCGAGGTACCGTAGAGCATTTGTGACCCTGCATGGGAAAACGTATAATAACGACTTTCCGTTTTTTGCCTTAAGTCGTTCGGTACCCGTTCAAACGACCTGAAAAGTCGTTTGCACGGCTGAAAAAGTCGTGCTCATTAACTTCAAAGTCGTTTGAACGACTTTAAAAGTCGTTTATGCTAATTCAAAAGTTCAAACGGAACCCAAAGTCGTTTTTAAAATTTTCGATAACGTTTGAACGAGAAGTAAAGTCGTTTATTTCAATACGTTCGTAGTTTTTTTTCGGAAAACGAGCGGCGTACGATGGATAGCAAAAGCAATTCAATGCAAAGTGAAAAACAAACATGCACAATATTTATATTCTGATTAAAATACTCCTAGATTACCCGGGAATCTCCCGGGTTTTTTTACGTCATCTCCTGGGCTCTCTGTATTCAAGTAAAATCTCCCGAATTTGTTATAGGTATCTTGGAAATAGGTGCTCAATGGAAAAATGTATTTTGAGTCATGTTCGATCTTTCATCTTGAAACGCGCTTTCTGTACTTTTCCGTGAAGTAAATGTCGCGGCGCAACGCGACGCAATGTATCTTTAATGAATTTGTTGTTGTTCACTTTTATTTTCGGTTGTTTATCGAAAATGCTTCCCTTTTTGCATTCCCAAAGAATTGCAGTTGAGTCTCTGCTTTGTGGATAGAAAGAAAAAGAAGAAAGAACGAGAGAAGAACAAAGGAAACAAAGGAATTCTACTGAGAGATTGAATTAAAAGTGCGAACCAGTTTAATGAATATGTAATTAGTGTGTATCACAAACAAAAATCGAAAAAATGCCGGTACAGCCTGAAACTGGGATATGAAAGTAAAAATAGGCGTGTCTCAATTGTCACGTGATACTAACTCCGATCTCCCCAACTTTTGTAGTGACATGTATTTCAGTCTATGGGTAGTATGTGTGTTATACTGGCTGCGCTATAGAAAACAAACTGTTTTTATATGAGAGGTTCAAAATTGGTTGGCATGGGTGCAAAATTACTGGGTCGATCCACCTTAAGGAAACTCGAAGTGACTAGCAGTGAACATACTTTGAAGGGATACACATTGGCAAATCTGTGCCAGGTTGGACTCTAATAGATCATGTTCAACATAATTCCAGTCCTTTGAAATTGCCTGTGTTTTTACAGGTTGCAGAGGTGCAGAATCAGGACTTACCTTCAGGTGGGTAGCCTGTGTTATTGGCTACTGAAGTGCTAAGACTAAAATGTTTGTGAGTAAAATTGAATTCGCTAAAGCGGGTTCTAAATAAATGGTCCAGTTACAACCAAAAACCTTACCAAATAATTTTAAATAGCCTATTTACACTTTGTATATAACCTTTTGTGTTTGTAGTAATTCCACACTTTGTAGTATTTGGTTTTTATTTTGACCACAAAGTGTTCTATTCACACATCAAGAGTTTTTATTTTAGCCTTTAGTACGACGTTCGAGGCCGACCTCCTTGTAAAAATATTTACTTTTGTAATATCTAAACCTGTCAGCATGTTTTGAACTTTTTCTTCACTTGGAACATAAAAACGGTTCTGACATGCAAATGATTTTGATGAGCATTTTGCGTCATTATAATTATTCTTTATAACAGATGAATGAATTAACACAGCTCGCTATTATCATAACACTTGGAATAATACATGCCTAATACAAGACTGGCATTTTATACTTGCATTTTATTACGCTTGTTCATGGCTCGTGGCTTTAAAAAGACTTTGGATCAAGTTCAGTAATACCGGGTACTTTCAATTAAGGTAATGCTATGTTATTTCGTATTTACACAATTGGTAAAATACAATTCTATTAGATCGCCCAGTCATAAGAATTAGAACTCTGTTCCAATATTACTGAACTATTAGCTATAACTTGGTTCCTGTGTAATGTTTAATGAAAGGCTGTATCAGTTTTGCTATCTCGTAACAAACACACACATCGTTTCCCGGTACTCTATCCTTTTAATGTTAAATAATTATTATATTATTCATAATTATGAAATGCAATAAATTAGGACGTTTGAAACGTAGTTTTCTCCATGAAGACACATCGTTTTCCGCACTGCATGTTGCGTGGATCCTTTATGTTAAATAATAATTATAATATTCACAATTTATTTTAATCCATCCATTGGGATGTTTCAAAACTCACTATAAACCAGCCATTTAGGAATAAAAAATTTGAAACAAATATGTCAACACACATTTCTATCGCTTTGTTGCACATAAAACAGTCATAGTCGCTTATAGGTGTCCAAAATGCTAATCCGCGTCAACCTGTTTGATGTCGAGACGTATTTGCCAGGCTAATATAACACTGCGCACCATTTACAAGTCGCTAAGGGTTGTTATTGATTATTATTCGCCTTGAAAAAGCAATACGCAGCCGGAATTCTATCTTGCGCTTTTTAGAAACAAGTCATCCTCAAGTCAATTCAATTGAATTTTGTTCAATTGAATTTTATACACATTACACTTCCTTAAAAACAAATGAGGAAAAATATTTGTGTAACATCAACAACAGCAGCATCAACGACAACGACACACTACAGCAGTAACAACAGCATAAAACAAAACAGAAACAATGACAACAACAAAGCAACGACAACAACATCAAAGTATCATAAGCAGCAACGGCGACAACAACAATAACAACAACAGCATTACGAACAGCAACTGCAGCATCAACAACAGCAGCATCAACAACAACGACACACTGCAGCAGTAACAACAGCATCAACAAAAACCCAGAAACAATGGCAACAACAAAACAACGACAACAAGAACAAAGTATCATAAGCAGCAACAACAACAATAACAATAACAACAACAGCATTACGAGCAACAACAACAACGGTAAACGCAGCAACAACAACAACAACAACAGTAGCAACAATAACAACAACGGTAACAGCACCGACGACGACAACATGACATGATTACAGCATTGGCAACAGCAACCACAACAACAAACAGTGACAGTAAAACCCACACTTTGAAGTCTGGCTGGTTCATAACTCTGATTTTCTTTTATTATTATTGAATCGCGACTGTCGAAGTTTCTACAAAGCAGTTTCAGAGGGCTACAAATTCTGATACAGATATGATCTCTTGACTATGTTTCCATGACAACTCAGAGTTGGTGTTGTTGTCTAACTTAACTGTTTTGAATGGCACCATAAAGTGATCATAAAAAGTTTATAACCTTGGGTTGTTACGTGTTTCCAGTTTATACTTCAATAAGCCCTTCGTGTGTTGTGTTCTTTTTAAAGTTACTGTTAAGTTTTTGACATGCCCACAGTTTCTTTATCTTTAGATGTTTCAAACTACCGTACAGAAGCGGCGGCAACAAATATGAGTTATTCCCCCTGTGTTTTGTTATTATTTTAATATTGATCTCGCTAAACAAATCTGTGTTTGTTATTACATTGATCATAATCTTCTTTATTAGTGCCGGCGAATCCTTGTTCAGAGCGGACCGCTTTATCTCTAACCACGCGTTAATAGGCTACTAAAATAGCTACTTGCCGTTATCTAAAAATACCGTAACCTCAACCCCTAGCAGAGCTCACACTAGCAAGCAGGAAACACTGCGTCATGCCGACGTCAGCTATTCAGCCTCCTTTTTGTCCGTTCTCGTGAGCGATGCTGTTTTATGAATCCAAGACATGGAACTAAAATGATACAGTCGCGTTGCGGGCGCCGACGAAGGGAATAATATATGATTTCGGAAGTGATATTTTCGTAAGAGTATTGCCGAAAATGATGGTGCGTATAATGTTCAAAGTTTAGTTCACCAATCCGGTTAAATATCAACATCATTTTAGCGTATAAAAGTATTGTTTTTACAATAATAGCCTTTGAGATCATTAAAATTAGGAGAGAAGGGAGAGGAACGGCTTATAGCTTAATTAAAGCCGACTGATCCCTACCAACGGTCAGCGGTCTAACTATTTTGCTTACCGTTTTCTATTTTCACAAGTTTTTGTTAACCGTTTTTATTCATTTAACCTGAAATCGAATTCAACTGGCGAGGCGTAAAGTTATTTTTATTTTTATCCCGCTTAATTCTTTGTTTCTTATTATTCAAAGCACCATGGCAGTGGTCGCCATTTTGTTTTGTTGTTGTTTTTTCTCGGCCAAAAGGCATGGTGAGGAGATGCGCGGAGTCGTCAAAACGGACAGCACTTTCTTGATATATGATGATTTGTAATCTTGATCGGTTCCAGGTGTGACGCTTGAGTGGTTGGATCCTACAGACGCAAGGTAGGTTGCCCCCTCCCTACCCCCTCCCTATCCCCTCCCTCCATTACATATATTAACCTCTGCATTGCTTCTAAGTAGAACAGATTTCAAATGACTGGCGAATGCTATAGACCAAATCGGCTAACGGTTTTACGTCTTGTTGCCACCCAAAACAGATCATGTGATGATTCCTTTGGGTGGTTACAATTGTCAAAATTTTCACTCGACCGAGTGCACGAGTGTATGTGCAGAACTAACAAAATTATCCACCCAATGGAATCATCACATGATCTGATTTAGGTGGCAACAAGATGTAAACACCGTTAGCCGATTTGGTCTATAGGCTCTTTGCAGTTCGTCTGTCATGTGGTTTGTACTGGAGAGCAAAAATGAAACATAGATGATCAGTATTCTTTAATACCTGCTGATAAAAAACATTTGGTCCAATCAATTCGAATATGCGGACTATCTCAATCGAATTTCTTCACGATTTCGTAAACAAGCGAAGTCAGCTAAAAGTTTGTTTGCTCTCCAGTTTGATTTACCTTTGGAATCTAGACGTCTACTTACAGGCTTGTAGCGAACTAACTAGCACAGGGGCGTAGCTATCAATACGCAAAGTACCCAACTGCGTACTAAACTTTTCACGTCTTTGTTATACATTTTCTGATGCTTTTCTGATGATGTTGTCTATCAGACTACTCTTGCGTACCTTACAAAACAGCTCTAGTTACGCCACTGCTAGCACATGACTGTTGAGCTGCAAAGAACCTATTCCGGCTTTCATGGCCTTGCATGTTCTATGCCTTGCATTAACTTGTCACCTATTTCTACAACACACCATTGGTTATGAAATAAGTGCAAGCGTTCTTGACACAGTGCAAGCGTTCTCGAAACAAACAAACAAGCAAAACGAATTGATCGGAAGAAGCCAATTATTGTATGTCGCCCAACGGTCATAGATTTAGGCAAACGTCGTGCCAGAGTCGTGCCGTTCCAATCCAAGTCTAATGAAGCGGCATCCTTTGAAAAAGGAAAGGTTCGACAGGGACAGAAGAAGTTCGACTGAAGTACGACGTTTGCCGTAGGCCTTAGGCACTGTACAAAACAATATATTTCGTCCTCTCCATACCAAACTCCTTCTGCTTCATGAGTCTCTTATGGGAGACATTTTAAAATAATTCCTCCAATGTGTTCTGAAAAGGATGTATATCACGTGCATCCGCCACATCTGTTGAGAAAACCCGCCCCATCCCTCCCCTCCCCACTACCGCCTCTGTTAACGCGAGGGTCTAATTAACAGTTAGACCTCGAGTCCGGCTATTGACCCGTTGTCCTTGAGGGCGAGAGGTCTAATTGTTTTAGTATCACCCAACTAGTTGGACAAAATAAGTGAAAAATTGTCTAAAAAATCACAAGAAAACCTCGACAAAACGAGAAGCGGTCGCCATTGTTTACATGTTCAAAATCGGCGCTTTCGCTACTAGAGGTCTATTGATAATACCTCTAGTAGCGTAGCCAATCAGAATGCAGCATTGGCAATAGTCCACTGGTTGGGTGATACTAAAGCCTGATAGTTCGTGGGTATAAAGTGCTTGCCGCCAAAAGACTCAAATTTGATTGGTTAATTGGGGAATCTCTACCTTTTCTTGCTGCACAATGGTAAATCTGGACGTGAGCCGTAGAGACTTAAAGGACTTCAGCTACAACTATTCGCACTTACTATAAACTTTTCTCTTTAGTTAACTTGTTGTAAATAAAAACACGTGTAAAGTTCCAGCTGTAGGGAAACTTTAAGTCTTAAACTAAATTGATGGTATCTTTAGTAGAATGCGAAAATTATCAAAGATAAGGGCGATAAGCTACGCATGATAAAATGAAAAACAACTCCGTTTCGTTTTTCGTGTACAATGTACGCGCGTTGCTTAAATAACATCTTAGAGTAGAATATGCAAATAGCAAGTTAAAAAAATTGAAGTAAAACACGCTCTTCTCGTGCTGCGATGATCTTACTTTTACGTCACTGGTGTTGAACAGCCTGTTTTGAATACGTTATTAATATTTTAGAAGGCCGTGTTTTTCTGATGGCAGACTCAAGTCGCCAAATTTTATCACTCAACTCGCCAAGCACAAATACCAGGATCTTGATCCATGCGGGATGAACGCCAGACTTAAAAATGTCAAAGGAAAATTACGAAAATCCAGGTAAACTACCCCAATCTCTTGAAATTAGAGTATAATTACGAGCTAACGAACGAGTGCTGTGAAGCGGTTTATTATTATACAGAGCGCGACCATATACTGACTTCTCAACGTGGGCACGAAAATGTGAATTGGTCGTATTATGTTCATATTTAAACCCAATTTTTGGTTTTCTGAAAAAGTGTTTGTTAAAGATAGCTGAGCAAATAACAAAACAAACGAGAAATGGAAAGTAAATAAAGGAACTCTTTATTGTGTATTTAGATGTAATAGATACTATAAGCTGACCTACTCTCCAGAAGATCCGAGTAAGGGTTCGTGAGGGTTGGAGGTTTGTAGTGAATAGCCGCGTTTGTGAATTCAAAACTTGAGAACTCTTCAGATCCAAACCGAGTAATAAAATGACCTATATATTTCACGATTTCATCTTTTGTTTTTGACGTGTTAAAAAGCTATGCATTTATCATCATATGTTACGCTATATACTTTAATAATCCATTTTCATCAGCTGTTTTACATAGAAACAACGAACAAACGCGTATCTAGATTGTGTCGTTACTAATTTATTTTGTCCTCGTGTCTTCTTTCATAGTTTTACTCTCGATGTGTACATGTATTACTCTGTTTTTGTTTTTTCGAGAACAAAGTCATCCAGAGACGGTTGTATCTTTAAAACGACAGTTTACCAAGGTGTAAAATATATTTTTACTCCCAGACGGAGTGAGTATAAAATGAATGATCAAATACTAAATGAAAAGAACAAATGTTCGCAATTGTTTTCCCACGCGCTATCAGATTAGAAAACAATTTTCCCATCTAGACATTCGTCATTTCGAGCCAGACGAGACATTTCTCGCTGTTTCCGCTGCAGCTAATTTATTTGTGAAGGACTTTCATTCGTCCCTTTGAGCTCACCTTCTGTGCAGATATGTCGAAGTGCTGTTAAAAGCTGCTGATACGTGATCTTGTGGGAATGTTTTGAATTTTTCTGATAATCAAATGCTGTTTGATAATCTGTGAGATTATGGCGCGCGCCATTTTGTTGTTTCTCTTGCCAATATAGTACCCAGATCTACTCGGCTCTTCACCTCGCGGGGCCGAAGCTTTGGTGGAAGCCATTTGAGGGCCTTCACTGGTTGACTGATTTAAGCGTTGGAGCATGCGCAGAAAGTTCATTCTCTCAACGGCTCTTTATCAAATTTAGCGCACGCGTCAATGGCTGTTACCAGATAAGTCTGGGTACGAGAACGTTTTTTTTGCGTGATATTCAATCGCGTTTTCTTGTGTGATAATCAGTAGTGTTCTCTTGCGTGATAGACCAGATTTCGTATGACTGTGAAAAGTGCCGTGACACGGCGCGGTACTGTCGCGGTGGCGGTACGGAATCTGGCCTGCTGTAGATACGGAATGCGGCACAACTCTTTCGCGGCACTTTTCACAGTCATACGAAATCTGCTCTAATCAATAGCATTCTCTTGCATGATAATAATATCAATATTATTTAAATTTTGTTTCACTGGCACGGGCCGGATGGACGTTTTACTTTTACACTTGCACTTGCTCAATTGCACTCTCACAAGAACCTTCGAACTGAAGGAGGTGGGCTTCCAAGGAAGAAAATGCGTTCTCTTGCGTGTTAATCAATAGCGTTCTATTGCGTCATAATCAATCTCGTTCTGTTGCGTCATAATCAATAGCGTTCTATTGCGTCATAATCAATCTCGTTCTGTTGCGTCATAATCAATCGCGTTCTATTGTGTCATAATCAATTGCTATCATTTGCTCTTTTCAACAGCAACTCTTCGACAAGGCCTTTGTCCGGCAAATCCAGCCCGACATGAGGCACCTGAGGTCCCTCCGTAGCTCAGGAGGTACACCCAAGTCCCAGCGCAGACAAGAGGATACTAGTAGCGTGTCATGCTGCGAGAGGGCACTGCAGGCTATGGATAATGATATGGGTAAGTGAGGTGATAGAGCCAAGTCCCAGCGCAGACAAGAGGATACTAGTAGCGTGTCATGCTGCGAGAGGGCACTGCAGGCTATGGATAATGATATGGGTAAGTGAGGTGATAGAGCCAAGTCCCAGCGCAAACAAGAGGATACTAGTAGCGTGTCATGCTGCGAGAGGGCACTGCAGGCTATGGATAATGATATGGGTAAGTGAGGTGATAGAGCCAAGTCCCAGCGCAGACAAGAGGATACTAGTAGCGTGTCATGCTGCGAGAGGGCACTGCAGGCTATGGATAATGATATGGGTAAGTGAGGTGATAGAGCCAAGTCCCAGCGCAAACAAGAGGATACTAGTAGCGTGTCATGCTGCGAGAGGGCACTGCAGGCTATGGATAATGATATGGGTAAGTGAGGTGATAGAGCCAAGTCCCAGCGCAAACAAGAGGATACTAGTAGCGTGTCATGCTGCGAGAGGGCACTGCAGGCTATGGATAATGATATGGGTAAGTGAGGTGATAGAGCCAAGTCCCAGCGCAAACAAGAGGATACTAGTAGCGTTTCATGCTGCGAGAGGGCACTGCAGGCTATGGATAATGATATGGGTAAGTGAGATGATAGAGCGGTTCACACTTGAACGCAAGCGCAACGAAATCGAGACATTGCGATCCCCTGCGCTTGCAATTGTGCTTGCGTCTAGAGGGTGAAACAAGCGAGCGCAAGTTACTAATCAATGTTGATTTTAGGCTTTAGCTTGGTCGCTATGATTCACACTTGCCTTGACCTAGCGTTTGCTTCCAGCGCTTGCGTTCCAGTGGGAATCAGCCTTTTGGGTGAGAAAACCTTGCTTAAAATTCTTGCCTATCGAGGCATGGCTTCGTTGTGAATGACCCAGTGGCAAATGTTTTTGTTATATCGGCCCTTAGGTGAATTTATCAAGAGTAGCGAAGTGACGGACGATATAGTGTACAGCTCTGGAGAGGAACCTGAACATCAGAGTGTTGAGGAACACAAGAGCATTATACTCCATTTGTTGTCACAACTCAAGCTAGGCATGGACTTGACTAAGGTGGGGCACGTTTCTCTGGTGAAGGGAGGGGGGCAAGGGGGCAGGAAGAACGCACAGCTCGCCACATATCGTCATCTTTATAAGACACGATAAAACATCAGGCAAATACTAGTAACTAATAATAATAATAATTTGCAACGTCTATATCTTTAAAAAATAGTACAAAGCCTGTTTTCCATGAATGACGTGTTTTGATCAATGAAAGTAAGGAAATTTCGGAATTCACTTAGAGATTCCGCACTGTACACACACGCTTTGACATAGTGTCAATATTGTCAACCTATTGTATACCGCTACTATCTTATTTTAGTATAAACCAACTAATGGTCTATTACAAATCCTGCATTCTGATTGGCTGAGCTACTAATGGTCCATTAGTGATAGACCGTATCTGGCAAAACCACCACCTTTCTTTGCAAGAAAACTAAATTCATTGCCAAAACTGACCAACTAGTTGGTTTATACTAAAACAATTAGACCTCTTGTCATAGCACATTCGGCCTCGAGGTCTGATTGTTAAATATTGCAAAGATAGTACGCGCGCTATTATTGGACGCTGAGGCGGCATCCTGAGGCATTACGGAAATTCCGCAAAGTGCGCTCACAGCTTATGACTGACGAAAATCGTCTTGTATTTGCCATCGCACAGCCAATACGCCAAGTCCTTTGTTTCACATTTCCCGGGATGCCCTCGCTCCGTTAGTAATAGTAAATACCATCATGGTCATGAATAGAGCGGATTTCACATGACTGTCTAGACTTGTTATGTAATTGCGATTGCTTTGCGTTCTCATTGGCTACTCATTTTTCTCAGCCAATCAAATTCGGTAGTAAATACAATTGTGTAATTACTTAGTAATTGGTTCGGCTTGCAATTGGCTGAGAAAAAAAGCCATTTAGGAGCAAGTCGTGATTTCTCTCGATTCTGATTGGCTAGTGATTGCTGAATTGCAATTGTTTTCACGACAGTCATGTGAAAACCGCTCTATTCAGAATATGGATTTGATCCAAGCTATCATTCTCCGTAGGTTGTGTTACCAACCTTATTTTGGAGCCTCGATCGTTACTAGAAATGTACGCTGACTTCTTCGCTCACCCCGACCTATTTGTCAAGTAAGTGCGGTATACTCATGTACCTTCATGTGTCATTTTATTATTTTGTATACACTTTTTCAGAAAAGGTTTGCACCGTCACAATTGCCTATTATAGCCTGCGGCGTCATGGAATCAAATAGGTATACAAAATAGAATGATGGACACTGTTTTGGGGATAGATACCTATACCTATGCTAAATGATTCCACAATACATCACTCGCAATAAATTTTGCTTTTCTAGTTTCGCCCATGACGCACCGCGGGCTACAGCAGATAATTGTGACGGTGCAACCTTTTCTGAAAGAGGTGTATAAGTAGCACTTCATTTATAACTTGTATTGTAATGATTGTATCTATGCATGGCATTAATGTCACTTCATTCCACAGGGCATTCGGCTTGTGTTTATATTACCAGATATAATTTTTGCGATTTTCTTTGTAGAATTGCGGACGGTGTAACTGCAGAGGATAGGATATTAGCTGTTTTAGAATTTTACTTGACTTCGTTCCATGTGGGACGAAAGGTATGTATGGCACCGAGTTTAGTTTTAGTTTATTCTTTTGATGAGGCATTCCTGGAGTGACAACCCTTGCATTCTACATTTCAGGGCTCTTTAGCCAAGAAACCATATAGTATACAACCCTTACATTCTACTTTTCAGTGCTCGTTAGCCAAGAAACCATTATAGTATACAACCCTTACATTCTACTTTTCAGGGCTCGTTAGCCAAGAAGCCATATAGTATACAACCCTTACATTCTACTTTTCAGGGCTCGTTAGCCAAGAAGCCATATAGTATACAACCCTAACATTCTACTTTTCAGGGCTCGTTAGCCAAGAAGCCATATAGTATACAACCCTTACATTCTACTTTTCAGGGCTCGTTAGCCAAGAAACCATATAGTATACAACCCTTACATTCTACTTTTCAGGGCTCGTTAGCCAAGAAACCATATAGTATACAACCCTTACATTCTACTTTTCAGGGCTCGTTAGCCAAGAAGCCATATAGTATACAACCCTTACATTCTACTTTTCAGGGCTCATTAGCCAAGAAACCATATAGTATACAACCCTTACATTCTACTTTTCAGGGCTCGTTAGCCAAGAAACCATATAGTATACAACCCTTACATTCTACTTTTCAGGGCTCGTTAGCCAAGAAGCCATATAGTATACAACCCTAACATTCTACTTTTCAGGGCTCGTTAGCCAAGAAACCATATAACCCTATATTAGGAGAGACTTTTTATTGCTCGTGGGATGTGCGAGATGAGTGTAGTACGGGTATTGAGAGGAACCCCCTGAATTTAGCCAATGACGTAGCAGAAGACGAGGATGACAGGGGGGTCCGATTTGTGGCCGAGCAACTTTCGCACCACCCTCCAGGTAATGCTGTGATCTTATTCTTTATACCACGCCACAGAAAATACAGCCAATCAGAATGCAGGAATGGCGTTGTATATTCGGCGGTTTTCTAATTAACCTTCCCAACGTGCACTGCATTTACGTAAAACGTTGCCCTTAATTTTCTGTAGCGTGGTATAAAATAGTTATGAATTCTCGTAGCATACTGCAGAATATCCCTCGCCTGAAGGCTGGTGTGTATACAAGAAAATACAAGTGACGCTTCAGAGTGATTCTGCAGTATGCCACTCGAAAGCACTATTTAACTAGTATTTATCTCGTTTTAAATGCGTCATTACTGAAGGTTCCTCCATCGGAGTAACTGTCGTTGAAAAGTTTGCCGGAGGAAATGTGATGTTCGCGGTGAATATCAAGAAATTAATTTCCAACGCTAAATTTTGAGCGAAATTTTCTGACCCAAAATCGGTCAGTAGAATGTGATTTGCTGCGTTTCACAGTAAGACGTGCAGGAACGATTCCATGACAACGCACGCTCCCCCGGGCAGCCAGGCGCCACAACGCCACAAGTGTCGAAGAAAGCGTGTGTTGTCTTGAAACGTCGTAACCAATAACGGTTTTTACTTCCAAGGGCGGATCTAGGGGGGGGGGGGGTGATTAGGGTGGCTAGCCACCTCCCTTGTTCTCATATTTCTTGTAAAAACCTTAAGATTACCCTCCCCCTTGGTCTGAACTCTGTAGTATATCCTTTGTACTAGCCAGCCCCCTTCTTAAGGGTCTGCATCCGCCACTGGGCTGTGATCACATAATGGATAAGAAAATCCAGTTGTTGAATTCAGAAGTCTCCTATCGCAACGTGAGGTACGATCGAGAACGAAGGGAGGGATCTAATTCAGGCTAGCCTAACAGTGACTTTGTTTTCTTTCAGTCTCTGGATTTTATGCCGAGTGTCCACGTAAAAAGATATGTTTTAATGCCCATATATGGACCAAGTCCAAGTTCTATGGGATGTCTATAGGAGTAGCGAATGTTGGCGAAGGTACGTTTTCTGTCATCCGTAACGAATGTAACGGGAAAGCACAAAATACGAAATATAGTCGATGTTTCGGGCTGCGAAAAAGGAAACACAGTAAAACACAGTAGAACAACGTTCAGCTCACAATATGAGCCGGAGAGAAAATATGACAATATGAGGACAGAACGAAATTCCCTCTGTCCCGCCCGGGAGTCGATCCGGGGCACAGCGTTTGGAGACAGTGCCATAACACTGAGCCAAAAGTGCTTCTCTTGTAATAAGATCAGTTGGTTTGGAGGACTATATTGCTATACGTGAAAGAGTAGTCACTGTGTTTTCTCCGTGGTAGAACACTATTCGTGTTTATTATGGCAGCTCAAAGATTTTAGCATGGTTTTCACTGTCATCTTCCCATACAGCCGTCGTCTCATTACTAGAACACGATGAGGAGTATCACTTCACATTCCCGAGTGCTTATTGCCGGTATGTGTTAAAATAACAATTTATGGCCCAGCGAAGTGTGCATTTAAACAATAAGATTCTTCTGACCAATAGCACTATCGTGACATAGAGCAGATTTCGTTTGGATGTGAAAAAAGTGCCGGGACAAAATTGTGCCGCGCCGCGACCGTGGCCGTGCCGCGACAACGCGATTTCATTCCGTATCTATAGCCGGCCAGGTTCCGTGCCGCGACCGAGTTTCATAAATGAGTTTTAATATAGAATATTCGTTTTCCAAAACAAAAACAAATGTTTCGTTTCAAAGGCACTTTAATTCCTCTTGGTAACTGAAGCTGACTATATTATGATCCTTTCTAAGCTCTTCAAACACACGTGTCTTCCAGGTCGATATTAACGATCCCTTGGGTGGAGCTCGGTGGCAAACTGCACATCACGTGCGCTAAGACTGGTTACAATGCGTCAGTGACGTTCCACACTAAACCATTCTACGGGGGCAAGCTTCATCGGGTCACGGGTGAGGTCAAGAACACGTCTACTGGCCGAGTGATCTGTAAAGTCAACGGGGAATGGAATGGCAAGATTGAACTGCAATACACTAGTAATCAGGTTAGTGCCACATGGTTTTGTGTTTTACATTATTTTGATGAAAGCCAGTGTTCTTAGATGTTGGTGCACCTTGTCCCCCTCGCCTTTGAGTAAGCGAGTTCTTTTTTTTGCGTTAATGGAGTCGAGATTAATGATACTGTAAACTATTTTCCTCACCTCTTGTAAGGAATTCCAAGGGCAATTCGGATTTTGGATTCCAGCGTCTGGATTACCGGGATTCTAGCCGCTAGATTCCGGATTGCAAACTGTCTTTGAATTTGGATTCCAATAAAAGATACCCAAATGACCTTTGGGTTCTGGATTCCATAGACCGGATTCCAATAGCTGTATTCCGGATTCCAAAGCACGCAAAAATTGCTTTCCGGAATCTCTTACATGCAGCGATTCTCGTCCCGGTCTCGATAGTTTCCTCTGTAAAATGAGCTATCGATCTTTCTATAAAACATTATTTCTATGGTAACGCATAGTACTTGTATGGAAAAAAAGATGGGAAGGCCAGTTTCTTCTGCGATCGTGCAGTTTGTATATATTCCACGGCATTCAAGTTGAACTTGCATGTTAGTGACTCACCGATAGACTTATTCAGTCATCTTAGTAAGGCTTCAAGTGAATGTGCGTAGAAAAAAAGTGTTTTTAAACTTGGCGACTCGCGACCACTTTTGTCATGATTGATTTAATAAAAACAACTTGTTTATGTTTCTGATAGCAATATTGTTGATTTGGCCGAATTTCAGGAAGAACCCAAAGTGCTGGACACAAAAACACTCAAGGTACATCACAAGAGAGTACAACCAATCGCGTGCCAAGGGGAGTATGAGTCCAGGCGACTCTGGCAGACAGTAACGTCGGGTTTAAAGTCGAAGAACATCACCTCATCAACGGAAGCGAAACACGCAGTATGTACACTATCATATTCCCCTTTTCCCACCTCCGTTAAGGAATACCAAAGTTGAGGGCCCTTGGGCATCCAGGAAATCCGGGGAGTAGGTACCCTAGTACTGGGGCAAAATTTGAAGGTGGTGGGTGTTCCCCAAATAGGAAATTCTAGGGCGGTTACTGTGCGACTACGTCAACCGGGCCATCCCGTAAAAAGTTTGTCATTTAGAGATTCAAACCATTTTTAAGCAAATTTAACACCTGCAATACATCTGAAGATGAGTAATTAAGTGTTTTGAAGTTATTTCTGCCCATAATTTCCACAATTTTTACGAGAAAAGCGATATTTCGGTGTCTCAGATCTCAAGAAAGTCGAGATCCTTTGTTCTGTACTCGCTTTCTGATTGGCTAACTTCTTACAAAATAGCCCGGTTGACGTAGTCGCACAGTAAGCATAATATCTAGGGTAGTAATGAGAAAATCCATTTGAATTCGAGGGTGGGTGAGAACAATCAGGGCTCGTCAGCAGGGGTTGCGGATTTTATTTATTTTTTTGCAACTGCCCATTTCATGTGCCGCGAGTCCCCGTACTAGTGAGAAATGATTCAGTAGGACTAGATATTTTGCTTAGACATGTTTTATTAAATTGTAAATAACCTTCTTTTCTTCATTATGTGGTGATCTAATAAGGTCTGGACTACTCTAAACAATCTCTTTGGAGAAGTAACTAGTGGAGTAATAGTCCACTAGTCCAAGGACGAGGTTTAGGTCGAGAAATGAGTATCAACGTGGCGAGACTATATAATAATAATAACAATAATGACTTTATTTAGAGAGAGAGCCAAAGGCTAATAACCTTGTGGCCCTCTGGTTTTCTAACTGTTTTAAACAAGCCACGGTCTTGACAAGAACAACTTCGTCGTCTCTCCATAAGCATGCGCAAGCATGCATGTGCATTTTGAAGAACAAAATTGAGAGTATAGCAACTGCCAGTGTTGGCGTCACCACACTAGAACTCCTTGAAGGTTAGCGAATTCGACTGAAAAACCAGTTGATGACAACGCACTTCTTTTATTCGACCGATACGTCATGATACTGCACATATGATGCGCACTGTATGGCATGCACACTCCAGAAAATCCCGGCCATTCTTCTCCTATCTTTGATTGTACGAGTTTTTGCTCACGTTTACCGTGTTTGTTTTCTGAGAGCATATTTAGATACCAGTGTTTTACAGTGTTGTTTGATTACTAGCTCGAGGAAAGGCAACGAAAAGAAGCGCGCGAACGTTCTGAGGCGGGCGTCGAATGGAAAACGAAAGTAAGTCAATTTGCGTCTGGTTTTATTTTCCATTCACCCCTATTTTGTTTGTAAAGCATTCCTTTGTTCCTTTTCTTTGTTTTGTGACAGCTATTTCATAGACATAACGATGGTTGGCGGTTCAATAGACATCTAAAATCACGAGAGGGCTCGAGTATATTGGAAGATACTAAAGGTGTTGAGACTACCAACAGCTGAAAACGCACGAATAAATAGGTACCCAACGTGAGCATGTGGCCGCTATGCCCAACACACTCCTGCACAGAACTGGTCAAAGAAATGGTTGCAGTATGTGAACAAACTACTTACCTGGCGCAGGCGGAAGGACCAAGTGGCACACACAGATAAATAGGTACCCAATGCGAGCATGGAGCCGCCATGTCTAACTCACTGCAAAAAGTTGGTTAAATAGTAGATGCAGTATGTGAAGAAACTACTAAGTTCCAACCTGCGTACGGCAGATTTGTAGCTGAAAATACTGAAGCATTGACTGATAACCATTATGAACAACCCAATTTGTGCTCCATCAGTATTCGAGTCCAGGTGGAGTCATGAATAAATAAGTATCTAATGTGAACAGGTGGCACTTGCTTCAAATCGTGTCCAAAAACGAGACAAGTTATCTCACTGGGAAGAAGAGAAATGTATTTTCCAGCTCAAAACAGAATATAGACAGCTTTCAAAAGAAGAAGTTAGATTTTAGAGTAAAGGGTCAAGTGTCTAGTGATACGTATATGGCTGCATGCTATGCTGATACATAATGGCAAGCGAATCATTGCTACCGATAAATGCAACATGGCATCGCTCTCCGTAAGGAGAAATAAAGATATTTTCATGAAGGCCGTTTGAATGAGGGATTGAAGGAGCCGTTTTGCCCTGCCCATAACGCATTGCTTTGTTTTTGTTTACGTGATTCATTGAATCAGAAACTCTGACTTTTGCTATTATGAAAAATACAAAATGCGCTCAACTAACGAAATTATAAAACTTTCGGTTGAGTCTCTGAAATTTGATGGTATTGAAATTGAAAATGGCGGCAACGCAGTGCATTGTGGGAAAGGTGAGCCGGCCCTTTAAAGGGGCTCTCGCACGCTTGCTGGCCACTTCTCTGACAAGAAAATAGCTCAAGTCGCAATCCGATTACATCCTCTTCATAACAAGTCAAAACAACCTAGAATTGCATTTGTATAACACTTGAAAGGTTTTTCTATTAATCTGGAGGATTATTTTGATTACTACGGGCAATTGTACATGTGTTTTTATGGTTACAATTTTACTTATTTTATGTCCACGGTGGACGAATATTAAGCGTGCGAGTGCCCCTTTAAGGTGCAGGTTAAATTCCTGTGTATAGCTGTTTGTAAGAGTCTTAGTTTATACAAGATGACAAATTCTAACATCCAGACATCATTCGTAATTCAGACGTTAAGAATAGCAACCCGTGAAATAATATATATTAAGTTAGTCGGAGTTTAATTATGTTTATCACTCGACCTTGCAGATTAATCTCATATACAGTAAAACTCCGGGTATAAGAATCTAAAATTTACGAACCTATTAGGCTAAAATTGTCGTCTTAGACCTCCTTCTGATATGAACCTATTTAGCCTAAAAGTTTCAATAGGTTCTTATCTTACAGATGAAAATACAAAAGAAAAAAATGTCTATGGTTTTAGAGTGCTTCTCATCGGACTGTGAAACAAAAACTAATAGTCAGTGTTTAATAGTGTCTACTAGTCATAATTAAAAACGAGAATACAATAAACATGACTTTCATAGTGTGTAGCAGTGCGTACTTTGTTAGTATCTATTTCACAGTCGGAGAAAACCACTCTAACAGTGAGGCCTACGGCAAACGTCGTGCCAGAGTCGCGCCGTTCCAATCCAAAACAATAGAAAGTTTTTTATTATAAAGTCTAATGAAGCGGCATCCTTTGAAAAAGGAAAGGTTCGACAGAAGAAGAGCGACTGAGGTTCGACGTTTGCCTCAGGCCTAAGACGCAAAGAATGAGCTTAAAATGAGAACCACATCATGTCTTATACTTTATTTCACAATGTAATTATTGGGAATCATATAGCCTGCGTAGCGGCTCTAAAGGGAGGGGAGGGGAGATCGATTTTTCTCTCGCCCGGACTCCCCTCTCCCCTCCCCTCCCAGTGCCCCTATCAAATTAAGAAACTTTTTAAGAAGCTAATTAGCCTAAAATCCCACTAATTACCATTTTTATAAGAATCTATTTATGTAGGAAAATCTAGGTTCTTATACGCGGGTTTTAACTGTAAAACAGAAACAAACAGGAAAAAGAAACAAAGAATACGATTTTCAAGAGATCATAGATAATAAAATCAATACCAGTTTTATTATGTACAGTTAATTACATCAGCAAAAATAAAAAGAATAAGAATTGTTATACCAAGTCTTGTTTTGGATGTCCAGCTTAGTGGTCCACTGTTTCATCTTTCCTGCCTTTGTCTAGTCAACCAAATGAGGGTTTGCAATTTTTCCTATGGGAACAAAATCACAAACGCGCGGCGGCCATGTTGGTGGACAGAACAAAACAGAACAAATGAACTTACCAGTAACATCACATACATAGAGGATATTACATGGCCGCCAGTAACGTCACATACATAGAGGATATTACATGGCCGCCAGTAACGTCACATACATAGAGGATATTACATGGCCGCCAGTAACATCACATACATAGAGGATATTACATGGCCGCCAGTAACATCACATACATAGAGGATATTACATGGCCACCAGTAACATCACATACATAGAGGATATTACATGGCCGCCAGTAACATCACATACATAGAGGATATTACATGGCCACCAGTAACGTCACATACATAGAGGATATTACATGGCCGCCAGTAACATCACATACATAGAGGATATTACATGGCCGCCAGTAACATCACATACATAGAGGATATTACATGGCCGCCAGTAACGTCACATACATAGAGGATATTACATGGCCGCCAGTAACATCACATACATAGAGGATATTACATGGCCGCCAGTAACATCACATACATAGAGGATATTACATGGCCGCCAGTAACATCACATACATAGAGGATATTACATGGCCGCCAGTAACGTCACATACATAGAGGATATTACATGGCCGCCAGTAACATCACATACATAGAGGATATTACATGGCCGCCAGTAACATCACATACATAGAGGATATTACATGGCCGCCAGTAACATCACATACATAGAGGATATTACATGGCCGCCAGTAACGTCACATACATAGAGGATATTACATGGCCGCCAGTAACATCACATACATAGAGGATATTACATGGCCGCCAGTAACATCACATACATAGAGGATATTACATGGCCGCCAGTAACGTCACATACATAGAGGATATTACATGGCCGCCAGTAACGTCACATACATAGAGGATATTACATGGCCGCCAGTAACATCACATACATAGAGGATATTACATGGCCGCCAGTAACGTCACATATATAGAGGATATTACATGACCGCCAGTAACGTCACATACATAGAGGATATTACATGGCCGCCAGTAACGTCACATACATAGAGGATATTACATGGCCGCCAGTAACGTCACATATATAGAGGATATTACATGACCGCCAGTAACGTCACATACATAGAGGATATTACATGGCCGCCAGTAACGTCACATACATAGAGGATATTACATGGCCGCCAGTAACGTCACATATATAGAGGATATTACATGACCGCCAGTAACGTCACATACATAGAGGATATTACATGGCCGCCAGTAACGTCACATATAGAGGATATTACATGACCGCCAGTGACGTCACATACCATGATAGAGGATATTACACGGTGCCGCGAAGATATGCGTTTTATTTCGAGTACATTCCATGATTCATTGCATCAGAACCTCTCTGACTTAAAGAGCCTGTGTCAGCCGCCATTTTGACAGCATAGCAAGATGCCATGTCGGTAAAAGCATCCATTTCCATCGGCTGATTTAAAGAATATAGAGCATTGTTCCCGATTGAATTTGGTAAATCGCACCTGAAACTTTGTTTTTAGATGTTTATTAAGAGATTTCTACACGTAATTCGTCTTCTAATATCGAACGAAAACAATAACAAAGGAGTGGCTGACACAGGCTCTTTAATGGAAAGGAATTCTACTTTTACGCGTATGTTCGGTAAAATGCGCTAAACTGACAAAAAATAAAAGCTTTTTTGGTATCGAAAAGTAGATCTCGCTTTTGGTGTCCTGAATTGCCCTTCTTAGCTAAATACCCGTGTATTTACCTCGTATGTCATGCTTTTATACTGCTCTGTCGCTGCTTTCGCTATTATTATTTTTAATTTATCGAGATATTCATTGCCTGACGAGTGTTTCCCGTGGAAGAACCGCTATTGCACAACTCATACAGCGTAACATCACTTCGTATTATCCACAGCAGATAACATTTTAGCAAATGTCCCAGATGTATAAACGCTCCGAGGTATTCTATAGGATTATTCAAAGCTTCAGATCGCCTTTTTGGGAGCTATTTTTGGCGGGATCTACCGACTGAAGACTTTGAATATACTTGAATCGTATGATATCTCGTCCTCAATTTCCACAAAAAAAGAGATATACGATTCTATGCGAATTACTGCCAACAACTCCTAAAAATCAAGAAAACAACTCTGATTTTAAGAAATCAAAGCGTGTATCGCATAATAACAGGTGCGACAGGAACTATTAATAATACATAGTTTGCGCCGCGCCTTGTTTATGTGTTTTCTTTCCTGTGTTTGTGATTGGCGGAATTTTGACCAGCTATTCGTAATACCTGCTATGACCAATCTACTGTCGGTTAGTGATTTAAAGCTGCGGCAAATAGTGCTGCTCCCAATCGGAATTCCTCCGCGGCCTAACAAGAGCTATCAAGACGTCCTCTTGTATTATTCTTGCGGAAGAATTAAACAACTCAGCTCCAGCATGGACTCCATTGTTAAAATTGTATTCATTTTTGCTGGAGTCATGGTTGTTCGCGTGAATGGATTCTGTAGACGGCCATTTGATGTCCCAGACTGGAGGGTGGAAACGATTGAGCAGAGAAGTGTAAAAGCGGATATTGTTATTTACGCTGAGGTCCTAAACAGTCCTTGCAAAAAGCCAACTCCGCCAACGACAACGAGACCCACCACGGTCCCGACGACAATAGGGAACCAGACATCCAACGCTACATCATCTTGGAACGCAACAGCAGCTGAAAATGTAACGACAACTGCAGCCCCTACCACCCAACCCCCAACTACTGTTACCCCAAGCACTGTCCCCCCTGGCCCAGTCCATAACTGCAGTAATGAGCTGTATAACGCTACTCTGAAGGTTCACTGTGTTATCAAGGGCGGGACCATGCCGGAGGTTATTCACCTGTCCGGTATTGGGATTGACCAGGTAGAGATGTGTGTCCACAAGTATGTCGGCGAGACGGAGGCCACGTATCACTTATACGGGGATGGGAAATATCTCATTTTCCTGAGAAGGTAAGCTCCAGCGACCCGTTTCTCGAGCACTCGAGAATTATCGGTCGCGAAAAACTTTCTCTATATAGAAAATACTTCGACATTGAAATTTTTTTTCGAGCAGTAGAAACAAAAATATTCACGAATAGGACATTCTAGTTTATTTAAAATCGACAGAATAGTAAAAATAAAATGAAAAAAGTTGAGAATCACTGTAATCACTTGGTCGTTTCGCGAAACTATTGCTGAGTTGAAAATATACTATCAGAGGCAGCGGAGGGGGAGGGCCACTTTTCCAGAAATCATCATACATTTCTTGCATTTAGCCCTACCACTTTCGTGATAATTCTTCCTTATACATGCTTATAAGAACTGGTTTGAATCTTGTGTCTCATTATAAGTGCTATTTTTTCTTCACATAACAGATTTATTTCCCAGTTCCCCCTACCCCTGTATAATGTCCATAATTCACTTTGTCGTTCTTCACACTTCTCCCCGCAGATCTCGTGATTTGGAAGCTCCCGATGCATTTGTCCCTCACCGTATCAACTACCAGCCTGCCTCCACCGAAATCAGACAGGAATCCGAGCTAAACAACGTGTTTAAGGTGGCGGGTCGGAGTGCGCATGCGCCGAACGATGTCTGGGTCAACAAAACACACACTGTCTGTAAGCCTTTCAGCAGCGCATGCTCAGTAAACACGTCAATCATCACAATAGCGATCCTCGCGGTGTTCGCTCTCGTCACCTCATTCATCTCATGATGTATGACGTCATGGACTTTCCTATATTTTGATTGGATGCATGCCGGATGGCGCTTCAGAGAGTGCAATTGGAGTGACATCTGTCACGCTATGATGTCACGCTATGGCACCCGTATTTTGTTCTTTCCATATAGTACGACTGTAAAGAAGCTACTGACGCCAGTGAGAAAAATCGTTACTCTGTTACTAACTGCAGAGGACAGAAAAGGACTATATAACGGACGAATTTAGGCAAAGTTTCAATCTTTTACTTCAGGGGTTCAGCTCTTCAGGGCAGGTAATAGTAGTCAGAGTAGTAAAAATCACGCGCGTAAATATATGAGGGATGATAATGCGCGTGTGCTAGGAAGAAAAAAATTGATAATAGCCATTCGCACAGTCGTAAATTGACTCTTGTATTATGATGTGAACATCAAACGTTTTTACTGCAATGTGAACAGATGTAAAACAGTGGAGAATTATAAAAACAATAAATGATTCAATATAACAGCAGTAGCCCTAGATTCTAACTTAGATTAGGAAGTTTGCCTACTAGAAAAGGCCTAAAAGTCACCTAAAAGACATTTCTTAAATCGCCACACACGTCTCTTGAAATCGCCTTAAATTCCAAAGTAAGGCTTTAATCACAGTCTAGATTTGAGAATTTAAAGACATTTGCTGGATTGACTAAAATCGCCTTAAGTCGCGACAAATTACCGCGACTTTAAGGCTCGGGGTAGGCCTCAGATATCACTGCGAATCGTTGAGGTGAAGCGTTTCCCCCCTTTGATGCGAGGCTGATCGTATCTTTTTCTTGAAGTAAGATGTTTACCCTTTGCTTACTATATCATGGCGCGGTGTCTCCAACATTCTTGCCCTTGACTGTCGGTCAAGTGAGAATTATCACTACCTCACATATGATCTTGTTTGATTGCCCTTGGAGACGAGGTGAACTTCACACTAAGGCACTCCACTTTCTTGCTCGCGTCACCTAGAACCCCCAGAATCATCAAATTGGAAACTGTCATTGCGCAACATTGTTCGGTTAATTCGGCAACCGCTATATTCATGGAGACACTCCAGCGCAACAACAACTGGCATCGGTTGTACAGTCGAAGCTGTTAGAACATTTTTAAAATGCGCGCTACTGACAACATTGCGTAAGCTTCAGTGCTGGATATACTAATATTCGTCTTCTTGTGTCATCATGTAAAGTGAATATTTCGCGAAACAGTTGTCCACGGCACCATTTGTTACGATGTTCAGCCTTGCGCAAGGTGGACAATGCGGCAAGAACATTTGTCGCTCAAACATGTCCCTTGAATGTCCATAGTAACATAGTGAGACATGCGTCTCCGCTGTCGAAACAAATGTGACAATATTGCTTTTTGCTGCTGTTTTTTTTCCAACAAGGATGCCATAGACACCAAAAAGGTCAGTTGTTGATATGTGACAAAATGAAATTCGACTTGATGTATGTCCATGACATCAACTAGACCGTGAAACATATCTAGGGTAAAGGGCAGCCCCGGGAATTTCAATGAGGTTTAATACTATAAAGAGGTTGTTCCAGACCCCAGCGGTGTTTAGAGAAGCTAGTGCACATATCATATCTGTTTTCGGCGCGACGGAAAGCCAGTCGACTGCAGTAGGCTTACTGCCATTGCGTCCATCCATGAAGTGTGAAGATTTTTTCGCGTTAGTTTATGCATATTTCAAACGTGAACGTTTTGTCGAGATGTTGTCGCGTTTCTCGCTCGCTGATTGGCTGCAGTTTTGATCGTTATTTTTCAGCCAATCAGAGAGCGAGAAACATGGCTTCGTTTTGACAAAACGTGCACGTTTGAAAAGTAAATCAACGCGAAAAAATCGGCTCACTTCATGGACGGACGCATGGTAGTAACAGGGCAAGGACACTATTTGCTTTAGATGGAACACAAAAACGCGAAATCAAACGTTTTCAAAATGCCCAGAAAATTTTATTGATATAATCATAACTTTAATAGATGTAGGTAGAAAAACAATTTCGAGTTGATAATGGTATGACTAGTTTTACGGGAAACTAGGTGGTCTGCGTCCGTCGTATACAACGGATAACAAATCGACATTTATCGAGATTTAATAACGTGTCCCACATGGATCCCATTGAGGTCTTTCTGACCTATATATACCTTGCGATAACAGATAACTATAGGTATAAGGTTGGCTGTTCACTACTCATACAAGGGGCGTCCTTAAAATGGTCTGGTGGCCGGGCGTACTCTCGCCGCTACCGCTAGGTCACTGAGTCGCTACCGAGCAATTAACTGAGTCCCTTCAGGATAGCGGCTGTCAGGGCAGAAATCTCTGGCGTGGACGTAAGAACCGTACGGTCGCCATACGAAGCTTCAGCTCTCGGGGAGATGTCTGGATGTATGGTCTCGTTTTTTTTTATACATTTTTGCAGAAAGAGTTTCAATAACAAATAAGTTTGCACGTCCATCCAAAGGTCAGAGGAATCGAAAAGGCATGTTTTTTTTTTTGATTTCCCAAAATCAGAGAAGGGTTTTCAACACAAAAAGTATATAAGTAGGCCCACTGTGCATGTTGACGTCCATCCAAGGTAATTTGAATCGAAATCCTGTAAGTCTAAGAACTATCCCTGCAGCTAATTTCATTTTTTTACAATAAAATAAATTTTACATAGTGATAATTTTGAACAGTAACTATTAATCAATTATTCCTCTTTCCCGAATGGGCCACTAACTCCAAGGCCACGAGGCGAGAGTCAAATCCGAGCCAAACGTTTCCAGGCTGCTGGTCATGCGACATTTTTGAGGCTTCAAACCCAACACTTGTCCAGTGCTATATTCTCGTACCCAGAGCCATCCGGCTCCTCGTCTCGCGGCGGAGCTGGGGTGCTTACCATTGGTCTCGAAAAACCGGTAATTTCGGTTGGGATTCCAATGGTACAGTCGATGTTTCGGTCATTCCGGTTGGTACGAGAGGTTCAGCTTCAGAGGTTGTCTCGCCATTCCAGATGGGACGAACCTATCGGAATGGTTTGTACCATTGGCACTTCAACCGGTTTTATGACCAAATAGGTTAGCCGATCCGAACCGAAATGGCCAAAAAGCGAATGGTAAGCGCCATTCCACTCGGTATTTTCACCCCAACCGGAATGTTTTGTACCATTGGACGCGGTACGGCGTCAATGTTTTTTGCAGCAGAGCCTCCAGAGTTGCTTACCTGGAGGCTCTGCTGCAAAAAACCATTGACGCCGTACCGCGTTAAGAGAACGAATTCTGCGCACACTCCTAGCAACGTTCAAAACTAGGCAATAACCGAAGGCCTTCAATCGGGCTGAGACCAGGGGGTCGTTTCTCGAAACGCCCGAAAACTTTTCGGGCCCGATAAATTACCCGAAAAGCGGGAGGATGACGAATTTTGCGTTTCTCGAAACTCCCGAGTATTTCGCGCCCGATAAAATTGCATCATTTTTGGTCCCTTAATAAGGGGAGAAACCCTTCTCCCCTAAAGTTTTTCAGGTTTCCGGAAATCCTCAGAATAAGGAAGAAAAATAACAAAATTAACTAAGATTATTCACTCCTCTGCGACTTTATTTATCCGTCTAGTACCTGCGAAGTTGAATTACCCGGAAAGTGCATGTTTCTTCTCGTAAAACAGCCATTTACGAAGGTGTCTTGCTTTGTTTCCAAGATTTTCTTTCTTTGTCGCGAAATGGTTTCCCGGTAACTCTCCCGAGTTGCTTTTACCGCCATCCCGATAAAATACACCAATCAGGTGGAAGCATCTCGCTTCTTGACCAATCAAATTCATTCTCTTGACAGCTCACCTGTCAAATTTGACGAGGGGCTGTCAAACTTTTTTGACATGTAAACAAAGTACCAATACATCTACAAGATTTCGGTGCAAAATGCTTGCTTTTTTGCACATTTTATCTAATTTCTTGGCATTTATCGATGGAACCAACATGGCGATACACTTTGTCCCCTGACAGCGACGAATCGATAAGTTTCCTATGTTTTCAATGTTTATTTTTGCAAAGTATTCGCAAAGTTTGGAAATTATAATTTCGATTTCGGGTTCCCGATAATTATCGGGTTTTTTTTGGGAGTTTCAAAAAACACTTTTCGTGACTCCTAAATCTCGCCCGAAAAACCACCCGAAAAGTTTATCGGGCCCGAAAATATCGGGCGATTTCGAGAAACGACCCCCAGAGCCTCCCCGGCCCCGCGAGGTGACGGAACCTCCCCCGCGATGTGACGAGCCGGGCCGCTCGGGGTACGAGAATGTATAAGCTATAACTACTAGTAGCCCAACCAATCAGAATGCAGCATTGATAATAGCCCACTAGTGGGATTTGGCTATCATAAGACTGCATTTTGGTGTCTTTCGCTGGGGATTTTTTCTAGCCATGGTCAGAAGTATTTTGTCGAGCTTATATGTGAAGAACCGCACCTACATTTGGCTCGGTTGCACTCCACTAGTAGACTTGTCACAAGTCGACCTCTCAGGAGGATAATGACCCAACCAAGCACGAACAATTTTTTAAAGGACTTTGAGAAAGTCTTTCCGCTAGCTGAGACGGGATCCATTAGATTGGGCCAGCAGAAGAGCCAGACGAGCATGCGCACTGACATCTCGATCGAGGGTTTATGTTAAGGTTGCCGCGCACGGCAAAACTTCGTCGGTATTTTTGGACCAAAGTTCGCTCTTGTTGCTGATAACAAAGGGAACCATAATCCCCCGATTATTTATTCTGATTATTTATTCTAAGCAGCGTGAACGTCAAGAAACTTCCCGCAGCACGATATCAAACAGTTTATTAGAATTCTTTAAATTCACAAAGGTCCGATCCTAAGTTTTCATGGCTTTGTAGAAATAACATCAACATCCGTTACGCGTGCATTGCCCCTCGCGTCTAATCGCTACTGACACAGGCGCACTATCTCTTACTCGTTCGCAAACAGACGGCGGGCCGCGACATCCATGCATAACGAATACAATGATTTAAAAATAATTTCTTCCTTACTTGGTTACATCTTGTACGCTGGCGCTCTAACAAATACTAAATTATTCATATTTATTAGAAAACGCATTTGACTCATTCATCCTGCTGCGCGGTGATGCAGTGTATAATCACTTTAATCCTGACAACATAAAAATATTTGGGTTTTACTTTTGAATATTTTTTGTTAATAGTGATTGAAGTTTTAGTAGTCACCAGACACTAAATGGCGAATATGATTAAGAAATGAAACTGAACCAAATGGAAGATTGTTCTTTGCTGCTTGATCTATCCTAAAACCTACTTGTAAAGACTCCTCTTGTTTCTTTAGTGTCTTTAGTTTAATAGCTAATGAGGTTATATATTATTTAGAGGATGTTGTTATTTTAGCTTCTACTAGAGTATTACTTCTAAATAAACAATTCCTGTGGGTCAAAAATGCGTATCTAATCCCTGGGAGTTATGCTCTAGTCAGACATCACTTGTGAGCGCTTGGGAGAGAGCTTGGATAGCCTACGGCCAGGTTAAACGTAATGACCCCGTCCAACTCGCGCGCTATTCAACCAGTATAACAAACCCCTTACAAACTAATGATCTACATTATTCTCGTGCGATGAGCGTAGTTTAACTGCATTTAAAACATTTGAGAACAGCTCAAAGTTGTATTATATTAGCCAGTGATACAGTTTCTTACTGTAAGTTATTTCCTAACCCTAACATGGAGTACTATTCTCAAGTGACAAATAAAATAGTGTGACTGCGGGGCCACAACTTTACAATCAATGCGGTTAAAATGGGTAACTTTTACCAATTTTTAAAGCTACTAGAGACCGTTGTAACTCAGTAGGTTTTTGTTAAGGGCTAATCTATGTCTCAACTGTATGATTTGCACTACATACTAGCCCGACTGGGCTCCTTAATTTCACTTTTTCTTGACAGTAATCCGTTTTCATAAAAATGGCATTAGCGGATTAAGGGAAACTAGTTCACGCGATCAAGACGATGGGTCTCCCGTCGTGCCGACTCATAGTTCGAATAACTCCTGGTTCGGCCTGGTTATCATTCATTCACAGGTTTGCGTATCTCTTTGCAAACTGCCTTTGTCTTTGGGTTTGCACTGGGGTTAAGTTTCAATTACTTGCTAATCATTTCGTCTAATCTGCAAGGGTATTGTGACACTAGAATTCAGCTTACAGACCGATTTGATTAGCTTTACGGACAGTGAACTCTGTGCTTATGCATCCGGCCCAACTAAGCAACATACACACTCATAGTCCTTAGACAAACTTCTATGCCAAAATCACTCAGAGCTCGTTTTTTTCACTGAAAACAGGTTTTTATTTACACGGTACTTTAACATGTATTTGTATATACAATTGTCTTTGGAATTTTCATCAAGTGTTTAAGATGTTTCTGCATTTCAGAAACTCGTCAGGATGGCTAGTTTGAGTGCTTCCTTGTTCAAGATTTTGTGAAACTACAGTATAGCTAGTTTTATCTTACTCCTGAGAAACACGATGCCAACATTTGTCAAGCAACAGCTCAATGACTGTCTCACAGGTGTTAATGGGGTTTTCGGTTTGTGAATAGCCGACTATTTGACTATTGTTCACCCAAATCTTTTTAGTAAAGACACTTTACAAGCACTGAGGGCGACTAAGGCCCTAGTTTGTGAATACTTTTATCACTGCAATAAATCCTTATCGCCAACCAAGGCTTGTCTCGGCGGCAAAATCCACCACAGCATTCTGTACACTCGCTATTATTATAATATGTTTGCAATATTACATGCACAAAGAGAATGGAATTGTACATTTCCGCTCTCAAACAATCCCCTCAAAGACCACTATTAGCCTTTGGGCCTAAGGGCGGCCTATTAGGCCCTGTGTGTTTCTAGTCGGCACTATCGAATTTTAGAGCGTGCGTTTGCCCGATATAAGCATCAGTGGTGTGAGTAATTCTCAGGAACTGATGGTAGTTAAGTAATTTTCAATTAGTAATGTTGTCGTTGAACGTGGGCGCTGACTCGATGGTGGAGAGACAGATCGCGACCACTCGTAGTTCCGCTCTCTTTTCTCGCTCAAGTGGCGAACAATTGAAGGATTTGCAGCTCTGTTTCGTAAGCTGTTTACCATCGCACATCGGTAATTCATAAATCAAGTATTTTGCCACGTAATAAGTGTGAGGACGAGGATGTGCAAAGTCAACAAAGTCAGGCAGCAGAGCCCCCAACGCGGCCGTAAGGCACAGCTCCTGACAGGATTCATATCCTGTATTAACACGTCTACGTTGCCGTGTTCGGCAGCGGTACGCACGTCATAGCGCCGAGTACGCGCTAAAGTAGGCTGCTCGTGTCCCCGTATTTTGCTGCTTGGCAATGTCTTCACTTTGGATAATCTTTTTCTCTTCCGATGTTTGTATTTTTTCTTTCGACAACGGCAAGGCCTGGCATTTTTGCCTGCCTTGCGCTCGGGGTCCCTCTGTTTACTCGGGTACCGAGCAGCAAAATCACGACAACCGATTCGCTCCTCGTTACTGTTCGCATCAAGCGGCAAAGAGGCATTCTGGCCAACAACCTCCATTATATCCCGTAGCACGGCCAAATTGTCCGGCCGGTGGACCTGCCCAACGTGAAGCGAGGCCCTTTGAACATTGATCTCGTGCACCGTCAGTTCTCCTGTGTCGGGCACATTCTTCACGAACACCACGTAAGTCTTGTTTAGCAGTGCAGTTGAGTGGACGCAACGACCTCCATTAAAATCCCCAAAACCCGTAATGTTAACCAAACTTTTCAACTTGGGCCCCTTGATAATACAATGAAGCCGAAATGTTGCGCTGTATTGGTCCTCTATTTTAAATTCCTGTTTATTCCTGACGCGCGGGCTTGCTACCACCGTTCCAAACACAACCATTTGAGCTTTTTTTGCTCGCTCTGAGGGTTCCATAGACTGGGGTAAACCAGGAGGAGAGCATTCCTCTGTATACGGCGTCAAACAAACACACAAAATCCCTACAGATGCCCAGAACTCGGACCACTTCATAGCGGTACGTACTTGCGTTGTTAAAGTGTGTGATTTGACTTGTCAATCGGCGTCTACATGCAGTAGAAAGATCCCATACGAAGCTCCCTGCTCGCTTCTCATGCTACTCTGATCGAATATCAGTTACTCCAGTGGGCGGGCGGGCTTGACTTCTTACGAAAACACCGTGGGAACTCAAAATAAGAAAAACATTAGCCAATAAGTTGTTGATACAAGCAACTACTGGCATTAATTTGCAAACGTTTCATCTGCACTGTTAGCTGTTCGAAACAAATTAATTGTACAAATATTTATCGAGGCGAGCAAAGATGACTGAGGTATGGCTCCAAGCGCGGATAAGATATGCCCTGAGATCGGGTTAAACGTGCAGAAACCTCTATCAGAGAGTCGGTCCACGATGCTATCAGTTCAGTGGCTTGAGGAGCGATTAGATGGCCAATGATCGGTAATCGGATTAGGTCGCGTTTGTTTTAATATTGTACTGAAAATGTGACACCAAATCTTGAAATATGCAAATCACTGCCAGCCTTTTCTTTTACGACTAAGGTTTTATTATTATTGTTAAGGAGGAGACCACTAGTCTTCTATTGTGCAATGCAAACTTCCAAATAGCTGTAGAATAATAGACTTGCTAATTCAGTCGTGAGGGTTGCAGTTGAGGAGACCGTGAAGTGAAGCTTGTGTGATTGGTTATACAAACTTATCAAGAAGCCCATCTGAGGGGAAAGGCAGCCGATGTCATGCCCTCTCAAAAATCTCGCGCCGATAACATCAGGCTGTTATGAATATAAATATTTTAGTTTCATGTGATACACATTCGTTATTGATTTGTGGAAAAATTGTTGTCTGCACTTCAATGGTTCAAAACAGAATTTGTTTGGATGGAAATAGAGTAGTTCGTCTGTCATGACGTAACATTGAAAAATAAACCATGTATTTACGAGTCTTCTGCCCCGTCTTCTGCATGAAGACAAATTAACAGCAAATCTTTACAGAATAATTGTCAACGGACTGGCCAATGTATTTATGCATTTGTTGTGAGAAATCGAATTACTATTATTACATAAAATCTCGTTGGTACACTTCAAGGAACCGGACACAAGCACTTGTTGTTGCTCCGGGGCCATCCTCCTTGTGGTTCGCAACGCTGTAGGTAGAACAACTAAAATAGAACGACTTACGCTAGCGTTTAGGATTTTCCGGCCTATTAAAATTTCATTTTTGTGGACCACAGCGGAAAGGGACTCGACTGCGCTTTACTGGAGCGCTTATTTATCGCTGGGGATGCTTGGATATACCGTAGTAGGTAGTTAATTGACGGATTACCCGGTCTATATTCCACCTACCTATTGGCGTGTGATCGCGAGGTGATAATTGCATGAGTAAACTAACTGTTTAGATGGCAATTGCCTCGCAATTTCCCGCTGACAAACACCTTCGTTTTCTTCTTCTTTGTCCATTATTTTTAGCTTTGGTAACTACCATTTTCCTATGTTGGAAAATGTTCGTGCGGCAATCGAGTTTCTGTTTCTCGACATTTTTCACTCTATCCGCCAAAAAGATTGGCTCTTTCGATTGGGCCCAGAGCAACAGGAAGCTTCATTCACTTCACTGCGGTTATTCTTATCTCGATTTTTCTAGTGGATCATGTGGATTTTAAACCAAAAGTATTGGAAATACAATCTATAGGATCAGTGTCAAGCTGAAATTTGCCTACGTAGATTAGGATCCTTATGTTTTTCCGTTTTTACTGAAAGTGCCCATAGTCAAGGCACTTTCAGTTCGATGTAGATTGAGGATGACAGCCGATTGGAGGGGAGGATGGGCGACGCCCCGTTAGTTAAACCGAGCCTAATATAGCCCCTCTATTAGTTTTCCGGGCCTACAATTACGCGGGAATCGTCATTTTTTCTAAGACTTGAGAGTTTCAATAACTTGGAAATTTACTTGTTTTAGGCTAATGTTTCACAAGCCAGTTTGGTCGACATTCGCCGATATTCGATGGCGAAGATCTTCTCGACAGAAAACATTCTAAAAGTTGAAATGAAACATTTTGTATAAATTTAGGCCCCTAGGAAGGGAGGCTCGAACGAACCCCCTGAAACCAGATATGACATAACTAATAAACTAAACAAGAACCAAAAAGAGCAAATACGAAGTCCCCTCTGAAAAAAGTAAAGAAAACGAACCCCTTTCAAAAGATTCCAGCTACAGGCCTGTATATAGATCTGTAAGACGTTGTATGTGCGTTGTACATGTACTCATGGCTAACTCAGTACTAGAAGGGCGCAGTTCGCACGTACCAATTGGCGGACGAATTTAAATGCCGGCAATCAACCCAATCTTTACACAGTGGGAATAGTCCTAATGAGAAAGATAGTACATGTAGTATGAAGCGCACTGAAATCGACCAGAAAACTGCCACGCCCTAGTACGGAACTAATGCAAAATGCTGAAGGCGCAATTCAAGACTATTTCAAGAATATTTTTTCCCAGAGAGTCTGGTCTATTAAGTGTGAAGGTCAAGGGACACCTTTGAGGGTGTGTTCTAGGGTAGACCGAGAAAATTGTAATCGAGTGTACTCATTGAAATTAATTCTACCATGACACGTGGAGGTCACCCAGGAGTTATCATTCGGCCCATACTGGCTAAGACATCTCCAAGCACAGCAAGTCATCTTTTTTTAGAATTTAATATGACAGCAGACGACATCTTGAGTTGGCTAGGTTGTCTCGTGTAACCAAAAGTTTGAAATTAAACCAAAAAATCTATAGAAGTTGAAATATGATTGTCACAAAATCGAAATCTCGGATTTTTAGCGAGATCTCGCAATCTTGTTTTCTGACAAATCAACTCAGATTACAGGCGAATGTATGTGGAGAAATCTTTGATCGACTCGATCTCGACATTTTAAGCTTTCAGACGTCTCGCTGTCTCGGAAAATCTCGCATTTACCATTCGCCACCCCTAACAAGGTGGGGCAAATGCAGAGCACACGTTAGTTATTAGCAAAGAATGTTAAACAAATTGGTTGTGCACCCTTAACTCTTTCCTTATGCATTTCGTTCCACGCCTGGGCTTTTAATCCAAGGTTATCGACATACTGCAGTCCGTACTCATCGCATTGTCTGCTAGGTGCTGATATAGCGCACGGAATCGATCGGGGCAGTTCAGATAAAAAGACTAGAATAGACAACGCGGCTTACTCCAATTAAAATTTTGATCATAACACTGGCGATTTTAATCTATGTCTCTCAGCGAAGGGAATAATGTATTACCGCATTTAGGAAAAAGACAAGTTGTTTGCCGCAATTAAGTTAAGGATTTAAAGTGTTCAAGATGTATTATAGTTGCAAAATGAAGTGGAATCTCTTGATGTCAGAAGTGCACTCGTGAGAATTGTCTTCAAGGTGTACATGATTGCAAACCACGAGCTACGCTTAGGCACATAGGGAACGGAATTTCACCTTGATTTCGAAGTCGCATGTGCAAAATTCATTTCAGATAATCTAATCGCTTGCAGTTGTCAGAAGCAAGTTCTTAGGAGCTCTCCGGATAGCGCTGATAAGGGTGCCTTCGGACCATTGACTTGCCGGGAGGGAGTTAATTACATTTGAGCTGACTGTGTTGAAAACGAGTGCTTGCGATAAGTCAGATCACCTTACCTTCTATTATATTCTTGGTAATGAAAAATGGTCTTTCTATTCTTGCGTCAGGCAATTCCGCTGATATTTATGCTTATTGTGGCCATAAATCAAATCAAGCCATAAATCATCCCATCTTTACTGCATTTAGAAACATTTATTAAAAACAAATGTGGTTGATTTTCTCTCTTGTGACACGCCATACATCACAGCCTATAAATCAATCACGAAATGAATTAGCGAGAGTATAGAGGGAATCTAGAGTCGTCAGAGAGTTTTCGGTTTCAACTTTGCCAGGGGGTTTTTGTCTGAAACGTTTGAAATTTGTATTTTTGGGGCTAAAAAACCTAGCCTTGGCTTTCTTTGGGGTATGAAAGCTTGGCATGGCAATCAGTTTTGGAAATTGTTAAATGGGCTATGTGGGGGCGGTATGCAACCTCTGTCTCTTGTTGGCTGTAATTTTTTGAGACCTCACCCAGTGGAGCTCATGTCGGTCGATTGGATTTTTTGAGTTTCAATTTGGTCATGGGATTTTTTGCAACTTTGTCCCGTCTGAAAGAGGCGTCTGCTTCAAATAATAATGGTCGTCATAAAAAGAAGTAATTTGAGGAAAAGAGTATATCATCACCTGAGCAGACGTGGACAAGACAAAGCGCGTGCTTAAAAACCTGCGGGGAGCCGTGAGATGTCATGATATGAGTCCGTAAAGAAAAAACCCAACCCACCTGGCGAGCGAAGGCGCGACGAATGGCGTGAAGTGCCTAACGGCACGAGCGAGCGCGGGTCTTGCCCACAGGGAATTTTTACAGAAACCCATCGATGGGAAAAGCTGAATTTCCCATGGTAGAAGAATGGAAAATGTTCGGATTTCCAATGGTTAATCCATGTGAATTCCGAACTTCCCATACGTGTGCCCTGTGAAATTCAGCTTTCCCATGGATAGGTTTTTGCAGAAATTCTCTGCTGTGAAAGTAGGAACGTATCTGTAATTGGCATGGACCGATTAGTTTTTCGGGAAATTTTCCCATACATTTACTGGGTATTAGTCCAGTCCCTGAACTCTCCTTCGCGGCTCCGTTGTTGCCTGTGGTCGCTGAAAGGAGAGTCCAGAAACCTTTGTATGCGCATGCGCTAGATCTGACCAAGAAGTTGTTTTTTTTGTTAGTGCGCATGATCCAAATACCGCTGTCGGAGATTGTCTGTTGAATGTTCGCAGTTACGGTCACAAGGGCGTCTTATCTTGAAGGACAAAATTCATGTAGCGAACAATCAATTTCCGACAGCGGTATTTGGATCATGCGCACTAACGAAAAAACCCAACGGTTCTTGGTCAGATCCATTCTCTTACCCAGAGCTCCCCGGCTCGTCTTGTCTCGCGGGGGAGGCTCTGGTGACAGCCACTGACGCATGCGCGAGATTTGATACAGAGCCGTTGAGAGAAAGACCTTTCTGCGCATGCACCAACGTTCAAAACCAGCCAATCAGCAAAGGTCCTCAAATGGATGTCCCGAGAGCCTCCCCTGCGAGGAGACGAGCCGGGGAGCTCTGGATACGAGAATGGGTCAGATCTAGCGCATACGCATACAAAGGTTTCTGGACTCTCCTTTCGGCGACCACAGGAAGCAACGGAGCCGCGACTATTACTGTATTTGCTGAATTGCCTCTAAATTTTCACTATCCCCCTCCCCTTTCTGCAATAATTCCTGGATCCACGATCTACACGTTCTCGCACCCAGCGCTCCCCGGCTCGTCACCTCGCGAGGGATGCTCTGGTCACATCAGCTGTTCGTCCTGCCAAAAAAAGCCACGAGTTGGCCTACGGCGTGCCTTTGATTGTTCTCCATCCTATTCTCTTCTTAGCCCTAGTTATAGGGGTATAGTAACTCAATCAAAACTGGAGGAAATGCAGTAATGGGCCGGCCTGGCTATGAAGAAGTCTAAACAAGATTTCCTGCATTTATGACATTTTATTTCGTCGCGAAGTTCTACCAGTAATACCCTGGTTCGAGAGCCTTGAATGTCGCTTGATCGCGGCGCTGTGCTTGGCTGGTCACCAAATCAAGCGACATTCGAGGCTCTGGAACCAGGGTATACCAGTAAATGCGAGCCCATGCATATATTTACTGTTAAATTGAAACATGAGACAAAATGACAAATCTTTATTTATTCATTTAACATATTTCAATATAGAATACAACAATGGCGGCTTGGGGTACCTGTGGCGAGACTGGAACTAATAGCGCGAAATTTAAAATGCAAATTATTTGCTTGGTCCCTAAATGGCAGCCATGTTATGCTCGATTCTTCTTTGAGCCAAGAAACACGACAAACTTACAGTTCGAAACGCTGTTAGATCCTGTTTGCTCCCCAAAACGTTTAGGCAGTGATTGAGGTAAGTATGCATGCATCCTCTTACTCTTTATAAGCTGCTCTTTACTCACCCTTTAAAGAGTTAAAAACTTTTGATTCGGTTACTAAGTTTATTGAGGAGCTAGTGTTGACGACAACAAGGTTTATACCTTCACACTCGTCAAATAAACATATTTCATTAGAATATTCACAACTCAATGATTTTCAACTCGGGTGCAATTTGTCTTTGCTTCAGCGCTAGTATGTTTTAGCTTGCAGAATGGATCCCATACATTCTCTGTCTCAGTGTTATGAGATAAAATTTATACCGATGGGTCACCAACGGTTATACGTTTTGGATATCCCAATTATTGAAAAAAATATGTTAAGCTTAATTTTGTATTTTTTTCCCAATTTCTAACATAAAATAAACAAAGGAATTCTGGCTTTACCTATGAATATACCTTTTTTAGCCACACCACAGTGAGCCCCCAGTCCATCTAATCTGCCAGACCAGTGAGCCCTTCTTGCCAGCTGCCAGACCACAGCAAGCTCTCCAGTCCATCAGCCAGACCAAAGCATCAGCCAGTCAATCGTGCAAGGCAATCAGTGAATAGTACAGGGCCATCAGCCAGAGCAGTGAGCCCTTCAGACCAATTCTGCCAGACCATAGTGAGCCCTTCACACCATCAGCCAGGTTATACTTAGCCCTTCAGACCATTAACCAGATCACAGTGAGCCCTTCACACCATCAACCAGTCACTAGCACAAGGCTATCAGTCAATAGTACAGGGCCATCAGCCAGAGCAGTGAGCGCCCTTCAGACCATCTGCCAGACCATAGTGAGCCCTTCACACCATCAGCCAGGTTATACTTAGCACGCTGGGGCCAACCACCCTCCAAAATGCGTCATTCAAACTTTGACTCAACATGACTTTCCATCCCCTGAGGCTATTTTGACCAAATTTGGTAGATAGGATAACATTACGATGACAAATATTTTCCACTACTTTTGACGTCACTATGATGCTTTGTGATGTCACCAGAGATTGCGCAATTGTTTGATCATTTTTAAGAATAATTGGAATATGCACTATTTCTGTAATGGCGATGATACACCTTAGCAAGAGATGTTGAAAACCGAAAAACCGTTTGTTGATAGCATAAAAAACAGCTGAGCTCTAGTATTTCAAAAAATGACCCCCTCCCTTCCCTCTATTTCTTTTGTTACAGTAGCAAATGTATGGGAAAACAAACTCACTGGTAACTTTTTTTTTAGTTTTTAGTCAATTGAACCGATTTCTGTTGTTAAGTGTCAAGCAAAATGGTATCTATAATCGTATGATTTTGAAATTTTGAATTTCGTCCTTAGAGCGAAGATATAAAGCATTGTTATATTGTGATGTCATAATCTATGACGTCATGAGTATACATCTGTTGGATTTTAAACACGGAAAATAGATGATCGAAAATGGAAATGATTGCATTTATTTTGTAGTCAACTAGTATAACCTATATACTAAGATATTTGTATATGCAATGATGTAACCGTGCAATAATTAATTATTTTGTAAACGTTTTCAACTGTTAAGGTAGATCCAACCTTATACAAATCATGAAAAATCATAACTCAGCTAATATAAATCCTAAAGGCAAACGGTTTTCGAGTTTTAGCTTTTCTTGTTGAAATCTATCATTGCCGCTACAAAAAACAAGCAGATTCAACATTACGAAAAATGGTCCAATAAATACGTTATCGCCAGTGACGTCACAATCACCATGGTGACCACTCAATACATGAAAAATGTTTATCTTCATAATGTCATCCAATGTACGAAGTTTGGTAAAAATAGACACAAGGGGTAGAAAGTTATGGCGAGACTCATTTAGGGGGTGGTTGGCCTCAGCATGAGCCCTTCAGGTCACAGTGTGCTCTTCACACCACCAACCAGTCAAAGGCACAAGACCATCAGTCAATAGCATAAAATCCTGTAACTGAGTGAATTGTTGTGTACCTCCAGAAATGATCCATATCCATACCACAGAGGAAATTAACTTACTTTGAGCACTCCCTGGAGGATGTCATAATTTGCAGTCCAAAATATTAAAGATTCACAAAACTAATTGATTCAACCACATTTGAGAGGAAACATTTTTCCAGGAGTTTAAAGGATTTTCCTTCAAATTCCTGAACTTTCAAGGACTTTCCAGGAACAAAATGAAAATCCAGGATATTCCAGAATGCATACGGACCCTGCTCCTTGGAATTTCCAATTTCCTCTGTGATATGGGACGTATCTTTTCTGGGATAACACATTTGAAAAGGCTCTAATGTGATAAATCTATAGGCTCTAGTTTGCTACCAACATCTTTTATTTTAATCCAGCAGTTTGACCAGACTTTTTCAATTCCCATAATATAAACTATAAGACAAGCTGACTCACACTTGCAGAAGTTTAATTAGAGTTTCATGCCATTTTTACCTGAAATGTTAGAGCCTTTTCATTTTTTCACCCTTTTGTTTTGTGCTTCAGTAGTTGAGCCAGACATTTTTTATACTTGAGAAATGCATAGGGAGTCTGTTTGGAAGCTGAGAACTCACATAACAAAGAATCATACTTTAATCCAGTACAGGCTCACACACTGGCCCAAGGATGGAGTTTGAATTCTTTTGATTTTAGGAAATACTGTAGAAGAACTTGGGGAAGTCATGATTTGATTGGGTGATTTACATACAGAAATTACGATTTTTCATGCAAAAAGAAACACCAGAAAGGCACAAAGTACAACTTAGGACTTTGTTTAGGTGCTGGCTCAACTTAACTGTTGCTCAACATTTTTTGTAATGTGTGACTACAGAAAAATATCCATGGCCCTCCTGGAAGGGGTTGAAATAAGTTACAAATGTATGACCCCATCCCCTGCTACTCTTGTATGATTTGGGTAAAAAATACAGGTGATTAGATGGAAAAAAACAGGCAAATTGACGCCCACTCCACCCCCTTCCATGAGAGGGCAAGGATTTTTTTCTGGAATCACACAGTACACAATTTTATTTTGTTCTACTTGTTGTTTTAGGGAACAGAAATGTATGCATTGTAAAGAAAACAAGTCCCACAAGGCCCTGAAGACTCCAGTTGAAAATGATGCTCCAGATGTCAAAACTGGTAGGTGTGTCAACTTTGCTACACTCAGTACTGAGGCTTCCAGCTCCTGTACCTGCTCACCAGGCAGTACCTCCTCAGCTCCCAAGGCTACAGCTCTAGTGCAACAGGGTGATGCTGTTCACATCTACCAGGTGTCTTGCATGATTAATGTTGTCATGATGGTAGGTACAAATGTATGCAGTACATGACTGATCACATTCAGATTAAGGTAGCATGCCAGAGCAAATCAAACATATTTAGCGTCGGTGGGATTATTCAAAATACTTTTGGAACACCTAAGGCATCCTAATATGATCCAAGTCCTTGGCGGGCTCGGATGAGAAGCTCTGCTACCAAAATGAGTAAACGGATGGTTTGCACACTTTTTAGGAGATAAAATAACCAATAACTGTAAGAATAAGTTTTGAGGATTCCAGATTAAAATTCTGCATTTAAAAAATAGAATATGATCAGGGGTGGCGAATGGTCATTCAGAAATTACAGAATCTTGTGAAATTCTTAGTGAATCTCAAATATCAGATTTTTACAGTCCTGTCTTGAAATTTCGTCTTCTAACACATTAATGCAACAGAGGATGTATGAGAAGCAATATTAATTTGGTCATCTCTTTGTTTAGGCTTGATCTTGCTGTCTCAGAAAATCTCACATTTACCATTCGCCACCCCTAATATTGCCAAAAGATATAATTAATAGAATATAAAATGTGGATAAAAAAGTGAGCATGGCAATGAAGTTCTTAGAGCATGTCCATTCAGGCAATAAAATTATTTTCTTATCAATGACCAGGTCACTCTAACCATGTGAATGCTTGTTTTCAATAATTCTTTTGACCAGATCTAAGCTGAAATAAGTCATCAGTATGGAATGTTTGGTTTGAACATGCAGACACCTCTTTGCAGGTTTTTATTTTTGGCTCGGAGATGGTTTACTGCAGTAAGTGCCATGCTTTGGCACTATAATAATATTATTTTAGAGTTTCATTGTCTAAGAAATTCAGCATCATGCCAGTCAACTTCAATTTAATTCAATTTCCTGCTTGAAATGTCCATTGCACATCACTTAAGGCACTGTGGGCAATGTCATCAAGTACTATAAGAACAAATAAAAATGATATTAAATAAAATACAAAATTGTATAACAAACTTTAGTGACTTTCAAGAATTCTTCAAATTAAATTAATATTATAAATTTCTACAGAAAACACATCCAGTGAGATACATGTAACATATTGAGTCACTATTTGTTAATATTTAATTTCTCAACCAGTCAGCACAGAGAATATGAATTCCTAAGTATCTAACTCTCTGTTCTAATCATATTGAATAATCATTAACATAGTTTATGAAAAATGCATGATTCCATGAAATAATATTTGAACATTGGGATAAGTCTATAGAGTACTGAGGTCAATCCCCAATTTCATAATCGGCAAAAATGATTTGTTCCATCAATATTCAAAATTTGCAAAGTAAAGAAGGAGTTACATTGTACACCTCAACCCCTTCTGTTCAGCAGGGTGTCATGGAAACATGCATTCACCATAAATTTTGGATTTGTTTGGCTTCACTTTGCTTTAAAGAGCCTGTGTCAGCCACCACTTTGAGAGCACAACAAGATACGTCAGAGAAAGCATCCATTTCCATCGGCTGATCTAGAGAATATAGAGCATTTTTTCGATTTAATTTGGTAAATCATATCTCATACTTTGTTTTTTAGCTGTTTTTATGAGAGTTGTACACGTAATTCGTCTTCTAATATCGAACAAAAACAACAACAAAGGAGTGGCTGACATGGGCAGCTCAGCTTTACATTATTTCTAAACTGGAGATGAACCAATAGTTTGCTATACTGTAAAAACATAAGTTTTAAAAATTTCATTTCAACCATAGTTTTTCACTTTGTGTCCAACAACTGTCAGTTAAACTTTAAAAATCTACAATATTGTAGTTTTGTATATAAATTTCATTTTTCTTCTAAAATGCAAATAAACTTCTCTTAATAAAATTTCTGATGATGTCTAAGAAGTTTTTTCAATATTAACAATTAATTTTAAAGATAATAAAAAATAAAAATGCTTGCAGTGTGCAGTTTGGCATTTGCAAAAGAAGAGTCATAGACATTCCAGCCCTAATTGTGGGGGAAGTTAGGATGCCTGTTTCAAAAGTTGGATATCCCACAGGGGGAGAGATATATATGGATTGATTTGATCTCTGGCATGCTCCCTTAATAACAGAATGTTATCAGACGGTCTAATTATCATGTACTGCATGTATTTTGTATCTATCCTCATGACAACATCAATCATGTGAGAGACCTGGCGTGTGTGAAGGTAAGACCCTGTTGCACTAGAGTTGCAGCCTTGAGAGCTGAGGAGGTACTGTCTGGTGAGCGGTGTGGAGCTTGGGGTATCAGTACTGAGTGTAGTGAGCTGACACACCACTGGTGCTAACGGGGGCATCAACAGCTGGGGTCTGAGGGGCCTTGTGGGATTTTTTCTTAATTCAGAAAAGGTACTTACATACCATGTAAACTTGGAATAAACGTTAGTCCTACTCTCAACATCATTGTTTTATTTACAAAGTATCTACACCTCTAGAAACCAAGTCAATACAATATCAGATATCCTTAAAGTGCCACTAGCACCTATTTTGTCACCTACCTGAAATTCCACCAAATTCGGCACACCTGTGCTAGACGTCATGATCTTTAGCACTACTCCATTTACTTTGCCAGAGGTTGAAAGAAAAGTGTATTTTCACCCCAAACTTTGATCCTACTTTCGAGATCCACAAATTCAGACCCCCAGATACACTGTGCGTGTGACGTGATCTCAACCAAGCGCAGGGAGCCTAAGCTGCAGATCTTAAGTGCATCTTTTTCTCTATTTTTAGGGCAGCTCTTTTTCCCTATTTTTTAGGACAGCTCTCCAAAGAATAAGTCGGACAGTAATATGTGTTAGTTCTGAGGTTCTGTCGTCACATTTTCTGTTAGATTGTAGTTCACAACATTTGCAAAGGCCAATCTGAACACCTGCCCAATACAAGTTTTTTAAGACACCAAAAAATTTTCCAATGTTCTCTGTCGGTCATGCTTCTCTAAACCATGGTCTGTTGGTTTGACTTGGCTGTATCTTTCATGCAAATTTGGATCCTTCAACATTCCAGCAAGCGGCATAATCTACTTATTGACGTCATGCCATAGTAGAACTGTCACATTTTTTGTTATTGCATTTCTTTCTTTCCTTTTTTTCTTCTATTCAGTGATGGAAATGAAATCTGTCAAACGGCCAGAAAAAGCATGTCGTCAAAATGGTTAGTTTCAAGGGCAAAATTTTGCCTTGACATCTTATGCGTGGGCAGCTTTCGCATGCTGGAATGCTGAAGGACCAAAATATTGCAGACCAGAAGCACAACCAACAGAGGACTGTGGAAAAAAAATTGGCAACTGAAAAAACTTGTATTGAGCAGGTGTATGGATTGGCCATTGCAAAATGTCGTGAACTTCAATCCAACAGAAATCGAGAAAAACTGATTGATAGATTTTTACCTGCATATACGAAGTCTATTAAAACAATGATAAAACTAGTTCAAAATGTGACAACTAGAACCGGAGAACTAAGACATATTACAGTCCAACTTATTTTTTGTAGAGCTGACCTAAAAAATAGAGAAAAAGACACATTTAAGTTTCAGTTTGGGCTCCCTGTGCTGGGCTGAGATCACATATTGTCACATGCGCGGTATATCTTGGGGGTCTGAATTTGTGGACCTCATTGATTTCATTACCTGTAGGATCGAACTTTGGGGTGAAATACACTATTTTCCTTTCAACCTCTGGCAAAATAAATGGAGTAAAGCTGAAGATCATGATGTCTAGTACTCTAGTACCTGTGTGCCAAATTTGGTGGAATTTCGAGTAAGAGACAAATTAGGTACTAGTGGCATTTTAAAGGCCCATCATCAACCAGCTGCTTTGCAAGCCATTTTCTTTAGTTTTCAAATTAAACCATTGTTTTTCAGGTGCTCTGATTGACTTATAGCCTGCAAAGGCTCTTGGTTGATGATGAACATTATTAAGCATTGTGTGGTTCCAAAAAATATCCATACCCCCCCGACGGAAGGGTGTTGAAAAGTGACCCCCCACCCCTCTGGAATTTCCAAAGAAAAATACAGTATTTGTATGGAAAAGATCAGGTAAATTGACCCCCCCCCCTCCCCCCAATCCCTTCCGTAGGGGGGGTATGGATAATTTCTGGAAACACACATTACAAAAAACACCTGCACATAAGAACAAATGGATTAAGAGCATCAGGCTGAAATTTGCCATTTTAGATACCCATTTTATAAGAACCAGTTACAGTTATTCAGGCTGACCGTGAAATGGGCTGTTCTTATATGCGGGTGTTTACTGTATTTCACTTGCTCCTTAATTGTTTATCTGGTGATTGACTTTCTCCAGGGATTCAAGAGCACTTTTAGAGAATGTGTGTTTCCAAAAAATATCCATACCCCCTACGGAAGGAATTGGAAATTCCAGAGGGATGGGGGGTCAATTTACCTGATCTTTTCCATACAAACACTATATTTTTTCTTCAGAAATTCCAGGGGGGGGGGGGGGGGGGGGGGGTTGGTATGGATATTTTTTGGAAACACACAATGAAATCCAATGGTAGTCCCGAATCAAGATAGGAGAGATAACTACATTGGATTTTGCACTTGAAAATGACTCTAAAACCCACGAAAAGAAGATAAGACAAACAACAGACAAACAATGAGTAATAGGACCTTTGCAGCTGAACAAACATGTGCTTGTTATTTTTTATGAACCTGCAAATAGATGTTTTGACTCCCTAGGGTAAATCAAACTGGAGAGCAAATAAACTTTTTAGCTTACTTGTTTGCCAAGAAATTATTCATTGAGATACATGTACCATAGTCTACATATTCAAATTGATTTACCAAGTTTTTTAATCAGAAGGTACATGTATTAAAGAAATACAGTTCAACTATGTTTCAATTTTCGCTCTCCAATACAAACATGTGACAGAGAAACTGCAAAGGGTCTATTACTTCTTATTTGATTTTAAGTTCTGGAACATTTTCATTTTATATGAAAAAAACCCCACTCTTAGCTAGGATGTTACTGTGTGACTATACTACCACAACCAGGCCATCCCACACAAAAGTTTGTTTATTGTGTGGTTCCATAAATTATCCATACCCCCCTACGGAAGGGCATTGGAAATTCCGGAGGGGTGGGGGGGTCAATATACCTGATCATTTACATACAAATACTGTATTTTCCTCGGAAATTCCAGAGGGGTGGGGGGGGTCACTTTTCAACACCCTTCCGTGGGGTGGGGGGGTTATGGATATTTTCTGGAACCACACATTCAGAGATTCAAATTTAATACCTGAACTATGTAATTAAGTTTTGTGAAGTGATTTCTGCTCATAATGTTCAAAATTAATTAGAGATAAGCTAATATTTCTCAAGTCAATATCCTTTGTTCTGTACTTGCTTTCTGACTGGCTTAACTTCTTAAAAATTAATGTTCAGGACAATGTACTCACACAATAAATACATATCTGTCTCAGTTTGGTAGTCTTGTGGTTGGAATTTTGTTGTTGGTGTCTGGCTCCTAGCTATAAGTGAGTTTCTTTTGGCAAGTGCTATAAAGTACTTACATTATTGTATACCAAGGCATGTTCCTTCCCATGGTCCTTTGCAACAATGCTATGCCTTCCCATGTTGCATTGCACTTGCACTCCGCTATGTAGCTGTTCCATTTTTTTTTTCTATCGTTGGAATTTTCAGTTTCACCACTAAAAGATAGGACCAAAAAGGTGTGGCTCAAAAAAATTTTTTTTACCCTAGAAGATACCCATCACGAGTAATCAAGTACTCTACTTTTTAAAAGGATTCTAAAGTGTGCCTTGTGTTTTGCTGCTGTTTTAGAGCCCTCTCTTTAATCTTATTGCAGATCAAGATCACCCCTAAAAGAGACCAAACCCCACGATTTCAACCCCTAAAAGATACAACGATCATCCCCGATCTAAAAATGTGGGAGTCCCCCATGGTTCCATGCCATGTAGCGACCATTTTGTGTTCCATGCTTTTTCAGTCACTAGGGGTGCTTACCATTTTGTCAAAACAACCCAGAAATTCCAGTTGTAATGAATTGGTACAGTCATTTTTTTGTCTCCTTTTGGAACAAGTGGATAAGCTCTGAGGGTGAACAAATAATGTGATAGTAATGCAGGTTCATACCTTTGGTACTCCAACTGGTTATATGACCGAATAAAGTAATCAGTTCTTACTGAAATAGAAATTAACAAATGGTAAGCATCATTCCACTAAGAATTTCACCCCAACTGGAATGTTTTGTACCAGTGGACACACAATCAACCCAATTGGTTTTCCTTGACAAAATGGTATGCCAACCAACCAGCCGATATGAAGTTATAGGGAAATGATGTGTACTTAAAATTGCTCAGAAAAAATCTGAGCCCCCAACAGGAATGGTATGCACCCCAGAAATCTCTCTGTGTTAGTCACAAGAAATCCTATTTGATTTGACACCAGACTCAACGCTGGTGCTCAGCTCCTCATGCTGCGTGCTCGTCGCTTCACCACAGGACCACCGTGTTGCACTGCATGCTCGCAGTTTCTCCACAGGAACCCGAGCTGCCTTCGTCCACCTTTTTTTTCTTTCGAGCGTTGCCTGCGGAGGAGGCTATGGCAGCTGGTAGGGTTAGCTTAATTTTCTGCAAAACAAAACAAAAAGGGTTTTCTATGACAAGCAAAGCAAATAGTGTAAAGTTAAATCAATTTTGTGATCTAGACAACCTCAAAACCAAAGAAGGGTGCATTTTGTTTTGCATTCATTCACAATTAGTATTAATTTTGGAGGTTTAGTGTCAAATGTAGAGGTCAGGGCCCAACATTGCTACCATAATTGGAGGGGTTGGTTCGCTAACAACCTAAGTGACTATTCAGACTGTTTTTCGATTTTTGACAAACAAACTGCTGAAACCTTGTTACAATAGCCTAAAACTAGCCTCTCTGTATTTTCCAAAAAAAAATTCCTGCGAGAATGCTGTAAAATGGCCTCTAACCAGTGGCTTTATCATCTAGTGTGCTTTGAAAAATCACATCATTCTGAAACTGAGAGAACAAAGTGACAACTACAACGCTCCTCATTTTTTTCTAACAAAAAGTCACCAAGTCCAAGTTGTTGGTGGATATGATGGTTTGTTTTCAGGAGAATTTGAAAATATGCGTTTTAACGCTGTATAACAAGCCTGGAAAACATGATTTTTGAACTCCAATTTTTATGGCAAAACAGTCAGTTAAAAGCCAAAACCCAATGTTCAAAGCAAAATTCCACCTTATTTCATGTACCGGTAATTTCCTTCACTTATTCCATCCCAATGCCGCAACGGGCCAAGCAGCAGCCATTTAATTTGGCTTACTAACGCGTTCACATCTTTTCCTGTTTTTCAAACGCAAAGCATTGTGGGTAAAACTGAAAAAAAAATGACAGCACTTAGCTCGTAATCCCCGGTGCCAAGTCACTCGCACCTGTCAACTAAATATTGCGCTGAATGCATTCTTTGGATTCAAAACTAACCCAAATTGTCTTGACAGTGCTGAACTCCAGCTACAGAACGACCAGGAAGCTTCATAATACTCAAGAGTCATCACACGGCCTGCAAATTGTCTGTGACTCGATTTTGCTCATAAAATGTGCTCCCCACTTGTGAGTTCTTCCACAAGCTGGTCTCTACCAACTTTGTTTGCTTGATGATGCAAGCAAAGTGGCTCCTGTAGTAGAAAATGACTGGAAAAAAGCACTATAAAGCGACTTTTACAGAACACATGCCTCACTTTTCACGAGCCCTTAGTCTTCAGAAACAGCGGTATTTCTTGTTACCAGGGAGACCTTTTTTCTTATGGATCTCTGGTCCTCTAAATAAGCGAAATTGCAATAAATTTGGGCTCTGAATAAGCGAAATTGCAATAAATTCGGGCTCTGAATAAGCGAAATTGCAATAAATTCGGGCTACAAAGGGTTAACAATGCGCCAGGTAGGATGAAAAGCTCTTTTGAATTAAAACAATAGACAAATCTATGTGGTTATTATAGGCAAACCCTTAGGCTTAGTACTGCCAGTTTTAGGGTTAGATTTAGCCTCGGGTTAGATTTAAGTTCGGGTTAGTTTGAGTTTAGGGTTTAGGCTAAGGCCGTTTTACATCGTTCTCGCCACGATTTTTGGCGGGGAAAACTATAGAGAAGTTAGTTTTAGACTATTTGAACATGATTTGTGCAGAATTAAAAAAAAACGAAAAACAGTCTGAATAGTCACTTAGGTTGTTATCGAACCAACCCCTCCAATTATTGTTGCCAATGGTGACTAAATTTGGGGGCTTGGTGACCAAAGTTTTAGAGCTACACTGTAGTTGCCAAATGGCACATGATCTTTCTAAGTTCAGCTGAGATCCATGTTTATGTGGTGATTACATACAGTGTATTGCTTTTTGGCGAGTGAAATGGGTCTTCAATGGCACCATGCAAAAAAAAAATAATGTTGGGCCCTAAAGTTACAGCACTTCAGGGTTGCCTCACTTCTAACTTTATCCACTCTTTGTTCACTTCACTTCTTAGGGCTGGTTCACACATGAACTTGGCTTGCAACTTAATTCTTTGCTCGCTATTTTCGGCATGGCTCGCAGTCATGACTCGCACGGTTTTCTTATTTACCAGACTCCAAAATGCCCGATCAACTCAATTAATAATCTTTAAGGTTACTTTATATCTTCATCTCGACGCTCCATTGGCCTTTGTCACACAAGCGCCATCTTGAATTTTCAGCCGATTTATTCAGAATGGAAACGAGATGAAGCAGCGTGCGGGTTTGCTCATGTTGGAAAGCGAAGCCTGATGCTGGGATTTATGGTACAAACGTTGGCCAAGCTACCAAAAAGTACTCTTATTTGTTTAAGAACCAAACAGTTGATTGGCTCATTGCTTTTTTCTGCTTTGCCGGGTCATTCTGGAAACAAAATGGTGGCGCCGTGACAAAGGCGAATTCGGGATATTTTCATTCTGGTGTACTTTACGTAAGCGAGCTTAAATCTGCAAACGTACGTAATGAATTAAGAGAATTGTACCTTACCTGTTGAGTACTAGTCGTCCTGTGCTCTTAAATCAACGCGTTTTCTATTTGTATCGAGAAGAAAGTCGAGCGAGTGGAAGGTGGAAAGGGTCGTGAAAGGCGCCATTTTGAATGTAGCCACAGGCTTCCCACCATAAAGTATTTGGTTGTTGCTGCTTGTGATTAGCTTGTGGATATGCGAAGAATGGAATGGTAAAAGTGGATAAACGATGTTCAGAACAGGCGACTAGTTATTAGTCGACTTAGTGGATAATAATATGGATAATAAAGTCAAGTTTTCGTATATCTTTTGTGTTGCTACGTTTTATTTAGCGCGATGGGTGAGGTATACTAGACCTCTGCCAACAGTCCTCGCGTTCTGCGGGCTAACCTCGCATAATTCGAAATTCTGATTTCCTTGCGTAACTCGCATAAGACTTTGTTTTCCTCGCCTAAATGACAGAGCGACATGGCTTTCAGATTCTCAGTCATTAAAAAAAAAAAATTAGTATTCAATGTCGCTTACGAATAATTTCGTTTAATGAACCCGATCTTCGGTGATCACGCCGGAGATCACATAAATGATATTGTTGTTTAAAAATAATAGAGTTTTGGGGGATCATATCTTCGCACTGAGGAACATCATGCATCGAGAAGTGCCTTGAGTGGAATGTTCTCGGTACACTGTATAGGGCATTACTCATTATTATCTACTGGATTATACGACAGTCAACACACGTGACAAACTGACAGGTACCCCATTGAACCCTCTCCCATCTGAAGGATCCCCCGGGAGGGGGGGGGGGGAGACTCCAATATTTTTTTGTCGGGGATGATCGTCGAAAATTTTCAGTTTCACCCCTAAAAGATACCAAACATGGCGGGCCATGGCGTGGCTCAAAAAAATTTTACCCTAAAAGATGAGGTCTTATGTACCAAGTAGGCGCGAAGGACACAAGTAACAGGTGAAAGATACCCATCAAGAAATTTCCGTGTTTGTTTCTAATTTATCGTCTTCTCGAATCGAATAATCTCTCTTTCTTACACGGTTTTTAGAAGCACCATCATAAGAAAAAACGATTTGGACACAGTTTCGGCCCTAAAAAATACCAATCTCCCTAAAATTTATTGAAGATCACGATCACCCCTAAAAGAGACCAAACCATCGCGATTTTAACCCCTAAAAGATACGACGATCATCCCCGACCAAAAAATATGGGGTCCCCCCCCCCCCCCACCCCCGGGGAAGGATCTAAGATTCTCCGATGACGGTCCTCTTCTCTAGAGTCGAACCATGATCCTCATCTACAGGACAAACTATTTCAAGCAAACTCGGTGCAAACATCAGAACTATGGTCGCCAATGGTGACTACCTTTCAATCTGTCTTTCTCAAAATATGCTTTCCACTGCATAAGAAAAGATGGAAGAAAAAGATGGCTATCTGCAGATTATGACCAACTTCACCATTTTGCGACTCACGACAAAGTCGGTCTAGAATTTGAGAATCGAACACAGAACTCACATCTTTTTTCTCTCGTCTTTTTAAATTGCACCAAATGCCGTTAATATTTTATTGGAATCCTGATCCACGATGGATTTGGCATCCAGAATCCAGTGGGTTGGAATCTGGAGTCCACGAACCTCTTTGATTATTTCAAAGCATGTTTTTATTGTGGGTTTAATTTTCCGTCCCACCAGCCAAACCAGAGGTGGCGGACCCCGGCTAGCTGTGGGACCATGGCCAGGTGAGGTGACCTGCCTCTTCATATATTTTCTGTTTTTCTGTTCGTCGTATTTACATGGCAAGTGATACGAGTTGCTAGGCTATTGTCTCCTGGCCATTCAACTATGTCGAGTTAAGCCAGTCAGGTTCTCGCCCTGTTTCGCCTAGTGCTTCAATGGGTGCTCGTTATTGCGACAGAAAGTAGGCGAAACAGGGCAAGAACTATAGATGGTTTGACTGGCGTAACAGAAAAACAATGAGACATCACTTATATTTCAAATATACACATAACATCATATGGAGCAATTGAAATTTTATTCAAACATGTGTTACATAATTACTTCAAAATAAGAAGACTTGTGTCTACCAACTAATATCAGTAAACAAGACATCACTGCATATGGTTATTTGGTATTCTGTTAGTTTCTCATCAGTCCAACTGTAAAGAAAAATTAAATATAACGATTCTAAAATTATACATTTGTTCAAAAGAGAAGCTCTAAATCGCGCAAAGAAACAAGCAATAAGGCACAGCACTAGATTTTTAGATGTTTGACACATGATTTGTACTTCATGAGCCTACTTGCAGGCGATGGAGAGCTGTTTTTTTATGGCCAGAGACGCAGGGAAAATCCAGGTTTAATCAAGGGAAACCTAGGAGAAAACAAGGGAAACCCTCAGGGAAAATCTTATTTGGGTGCGCGTCCAAATATCCAAGATGGCGGCGGCGATCGCTAAATCAGTTTTTCCCGGAGTTTCTCGCCCTGAAAAAGTCCCCACGGCCTGCAAGCAGAGCTTGCACTACTATATAAGGATTCCGAAAAATATGGTAATTTCAAATTGAAAAACTGTTAATCGGCGAGCACTGCACCCTGTGTATTTCTGCACGAGCAGTTATATGCTGGAATTGTCCAGCAGGGATCCCGAATATCGACGCGGACTTACCGGTGGGTATCACTGTGGGAGAACCTCTTGCTTGACCCTGATGGTGACCTGGTGGTGAGCTGAGGCGAGTTCGTTAGTCGCACGGCACTCATAAGTGCCGCTATCTGAGTCCTGGACAGCGGAAATGACGTATTCAGCGCCTATCAAGTTCATGTCCAAATCGAAGAGCTTCTCTATCTTAACTCGAGAGGAATCTGCTGGCGAGCCTGATGGGAAAATACAAGATGGAAGGCTTTAGGACTAATAAAATGAGTGCTAGTAAAATAAAGAAAACGCACTCCATGACATTGGTTTCTACTGAATTTTGGAGCGTCTACAAAAGAGGTGAGCTCTAGCAATTTTAGACGCTCCAAAACCCATTAGAAAACAAAGTGAACGAGCGGGTTTTCAGATTGATAGCACAAGTCCTAATGCCCTTGCACGACTAGTAAATAATGAGTCCGACAAACAGATAAGCGCAATATACGCAAGGTATGAGAAAAGGGCTGCCCATTGGCAGTAGGAGACGGGTACTTGCGCCTCAAACCAACCGTGCTAGAAGCCATAATGTACCGCTGGATCCGGAGCCTTGAATGGTCACTCTGATTATAGACCAGCCAAGCTCAGTGTATTCTCATATGCAGAGCTCCCTAATTCGTCACCTCATGGGGGAATGGTCTGGTAACAGCCACTGACGCATGTGCGAGATTTGATACAAAACCGTTGAGAGAAAGAACTTGCTGCGCATGCCCAAAAGTTCAAAATCAGTTGTTATCCATTCTCGTACTCAGAGCTCCACAGCTCGTCTGCTCGCAGGGGAGGCTCTGGGGACATCCATTTGAGGGCCGTCGCTGATTGGTTGATTTTGAGCGTTGGAGCATGCGCTGAAAGGTCTTTCTCTCAGCGGCTCTGTATTAAATCTCGCGCATGCGTCAGTGGCTGTCACCAGAGCCTACCCCGCGAGGTTACGAGCCGGGGAGCTCTGGGTTCGAGAATGGTTGTTATCATAGCCTACCCCGCGAGGTGGCGAGCTGGCTACGAGAATGTTGAGAGAAAGGCCTTTCTAATGGACATGCACCAACGCGGCTTAAAATCAGCCAATCAGTGAAAGCCCTCAAATGGATGTCACCAGTGCCGTCGAGAGTTCGCATTGCAACGTCGCTATCATGTTCGTTTTAGGCGTCCAATTTCTAGGGTTCTCTTGTGAGGAACTTTTGTTGTGGACACCTTTAGAAGGCGGACACCTCTCCCTTGGGGGAAACCCTGGCAATGCTATAGACTGCGTATCGTTGATGTGTGAAGAAGGACGTATTAAGAGCAAGAGGGGTTGTATCACACACAATGTGTTCTTACCGGATGAAATATCTATCTAGTCTGGACTTATGGGGACATAGGTATACATTTAGAAGAACTTGGAACTGAAAAAATGTAGGCCTGGGGCCGGTTCCTAGAAGGCCAGTTAAGAGTTATCATTGGATAAACGCTTATCCAACGGATAAATCCTGAACAAAACCTATACAACAGATAACTTTTATCCGTGGATAACTTTATCCAACCTTTCAGGAACCGGCCCCTGGCATGCATGATGTGTATATGTGCTTTTAGTATAAACCAACTAATGGTCTATTACAAATCCTGCATTCTGATTGGCTGAGCTACTAATGGTCTATTAGTGATAGACCGTGCCTGGCAAAACCACCACCTTTCTTTGCAAGAAAACTTTATTTTTTCAACATAAAATAATGGAATTCAATGCCAAAACCGACCAAAGTTGGTTTATACTAAAACAATTAGACCTTTCGTCCTCATGTGCTATGATATCAATAGACCATTCGGCCTTCGGCCTCATGGTCTATTCATCATAGCACATTCGGCCTTGAGGTCTAATTGTTAAATATAAGGGTACATGCACACACGGTGTGCGCACAACAGACCAGAATGCGTATGAAGGTGAAACGTTCCGCTACAAAGTTTTGCCGCGCCGTGACCGTGCCGCGACTACGCGATTTCATTTCGTATCTACAGCAGGCAAACAGCAGGCCAGGTTCCGTGCCGCGACCGCGACGACGCGGCACTTTTCACAGACATACGAAATCTGCTCTCTAATGCCTTTTCGTGTCTACTTCTAACCTCCCACTTTAGTCCACGTGACAGTCGGTGCAGGTCGTCCGTCCACGAAACACTCAAGCCTGGCTGTAGTATTCGTCTGTGCCACCAACTCACTCATCGGGCTTGTCTCCGAGATCTTCGCCGGTACTAAACAATAACGAGAAACAAGGAGATTAGCATGATAAATCACGACAAGGGCCAGGTCTAGCCTTCACCACAGGCGTCTTTCATATTACGTACCCTGTAAGTGGGAAAACTGCAAGCCTCTGTTTAATTTTACGGGAAATGTGTTCTAAAGAGCCTGTGTCAGCCGCCATTTTGACAGCAAAGCAACATATCAAGTGGGTGAAATCATCCATTTCCATCGGCTGGTTTAGAGAATATAGAGCAATTTTCTCGATTGACTTTGGTAAATCAAATCTGAAACTTTGTTTTTAGATGTTTACTAAGAGATTTCACACGTAATTCGTCCTCTAATATCGAACGAAAACAATGTGTGGTGGCCGTGCTGACTGGGAGAGAGCTAATATGGAAAGATTCTTACTGTTAGTAATCGACTCTTCAAGGGAACTAGTGCTTTACCTTTACAATCGTCTAAAGAAGTGCTGCCTTGCACTGACTTGGATCCAGGCGGACAGAATGAGCAAGATGTCTGTCCCAGGTTTGATTGGTACGTGTTGACCGGGCAGGGTTCACAAGGGGCGATAGCCTCTTCTAAGCCATTATCCGAGTACTTGCCAGCCGGGCACTGAGCTAAAGGTGGGAGTAATAATACATGTATTACATGTATTATTATCCCGCTTATGTCTACGTCTTCCCCAGGGTATAGGGCAGGGAAATTCCTATTTGCAGCATAATATAACAACTATTGAATTCAGATATCGCATGTTAATATTACTCAAGCGATTCCGCGCGCTGATTGGTCGAGACGTTCGTCATATTTTGCTAACATTAAAAGCATTGGGGATCGCGCGCGCACTTTATTAGTCGCCTCAGTGTGAACGCACTCTTAATAATGACGGAGTTAGTGTGGATGCGTTTGCGGCCCTGCAAGAGTAGTAACCGATACATCTTCAAACGCACGGACTACTTACCTAAACAGTGGGAGGATTTTCTTGACCGTGTATTTTTAGTAGAGAACCCATTATTACATGGCTGGCACTCAGTCATTTTTTCCGCATCTTGATAGGTACCCATGCGACACGGAACACATTTGTCGCTGTTGACATCGTGGTACGTACCAGACGGGCAGTTTACTGCGGAAGACAACAAAATGACTGGAAACCTCTGCCGAAAGGCATGGCAAATGGTGCCATAAAGATACTCTGAAAGGGGGTTTCGATTCAAAAGAAGCTGAAAGAGGACATTGGGGGTGGACCATTTGCCTCTATTTTTTTGGGGGGGGGGGGGGGGGGGGGGGGGGTTATTCCGTGCAAGAATTGTTTGATACCTGTTATGCGGGGAGAATTTTTCCCAATAAGAAAGTAGGGTGTTAGTCACCATTTTGCTGTGTAGGGATATTTTCGGGGGCGAGAGGAACGGGCTCCCTCTGTATATTGAAATACGTTCCAACTGGCAACTTAGCCCAAATAAGGTGTCATACAACTTTTCTCTCCAAAGTTAACTGTTCTTCTTCAAAGTTTCCGATGTCTTTAAAAAGAAAGTCGGTATTTAATGGTCAACTCCAAACTTTCCGAACACGCGAACACCTCGCTTCAGAATCCGGCTCTTTCTTGGTGTTGCAAGGCATCAGAGGCATAAAGACAATAGAAGACACAAGACCGTAAAACGAAACAATAAGATGGAATTCCATAGCTCCAATCCAAAATACAATATATCTTGCAACACCAAGAAAGACCCCAGAATCCGAACGTGACAACTTTTTTCAGCGAATCTATTCAGAGATTCCTAGCGGTATGTCCCTAAAAGACTATGTCGAGAAACCCATTCAGTCGTCGAAAAGTCGAAAAGCTGTTCAAGTTTTCACTCTCTACTCACTGCAAAAGTTTTGACCGTAGTATGCGAAGCGTACGCTTCCTTGGCTGCACGTGTTCACCATGGGTGAGGAGCCTGAAAACAAAATGAACAAAGACGATCAGGAATCTAAAGAGTTGTTTTTGTTTCACGAATGACATCCTGGAGAATCATAGATGACAATAGCGCTGCGCACCGATTCTAAAATTAGACCACGAGACTCAAACAAGCAATCCCTCTGCTATCATGAGTATAACTACCAGTTTGCCGATTCATTTTGTATCGTTCTTTGGAGAGAAAACTGGGAAAATGGGAGTAACGTATATTTCCTTGTCTGAGTGTTTAATTAGTGTGACGCCATCTGTGCGCAGCGTATTAAGACAGCATTATACATCAGGAAATTATACTATCCCCCTTAGTTCTAATATAAACAGGAGCAGATAAATATCCACTAGACTGTGATAGGGACGCGAGGAATAATTGGAAGGGCGAACCAGAGATGCCTCGAAATAGAAACGAGGTTATCTTTGGCAAAAAACGATAAGCATGTAGAGAAAAATGCGCGCACGGAATCTTGATACGTTACCTGAACATTCCGGAGTATAATCCAAATAGTAATTATACGTAGCGTTAATATATCGGTACCATCGTCCATCTTGACACATGAACGTTGCGGAGTTTGGAAACTGGTTTGGTAACGGGGGCATGAAGAAGTTGCTAGGATTACAGGACAGCGATAGGAACATGGTGCTGCCATAAACTCGGCCATTTCGTAAAGAGGAGAATGCTGAACACTGATAACCTGAAACGTAATAATAATAGAAACTAATTTATTATTAGGTCCTTGGGCGCATTCCTGGAGTCCATAAGCGCTTTACACTTATGACAACTATCAAAACTACCATATTATTTACACAATTTAAACCGAACATAAACTACAATAACCCGCATATACGAACCTAGTGATTCAATAACCTACAGGCTGGAATTTGGCATTTAAATATCCCAACATAAAAGTACCTGTTCAACCTGGCAGAGAAAAATAAATTGTTCTAGAAAACAATCACTCCAATCTTTTTGTGGTCAAAATTATGGTTTTTAATAATAACTTACAGAAACCATAAGTTGCTCTGTATAGTATGTCATTGTTTACCAAACAGGGCAATCATTTCTGTTTGTATAGTAGTACAATATTTCTGCCAATGCTAACACTACGACAACTTCTGACAAATAAATATCAAGAAAGTCCTGTCCTTTTGTTACGAATCCGCGCGGGCTGCCTGTGGTATTTTTAAAATCTTGGTCCAGGCCCCCTAGGCCTTTAAAAAAATGACGACCATGACTCCGACATCTGCAATTTAGGTGATTTTTTTTTGCTGCATTCCCTAAGATATGAGGAAAAATACTTACAGATCTTCCAAATAAGGTAAGAGGGATTTTCTAATTTGCAACATCAGCAATTCGACAGTTTTTGGCGAAATTTTCTTGATATAAACCTGTTAAGAACCCAATTGGCCTGAATTGTGAAAAACTACAAGAACCGGTTCAGGCTGACCTCGTAAATTCTAGGTTCTTTTATGCGAGTTTTTACTGTAGTAGTTAGTCCTGATTAAATTGAATAAATAGTGAGGTAATTGTGAGCGTTTTTAGTCGGGTCTCAGTTGCTTCAGGTAATACACTATCTCGCTATTGTCAGCTTTGTGGAGCTCGGCAGTTGTTCTTTTTGCGTTGTCAGTCAATGCGATCCACGTGAGCCAATAAGATCCGTGCTCAGTCTCACCCTTTGCAGTCACTTGGCTTTCCTTGCGAGACATGTCGCGACGGAAGCCAATTCACTGCACTTGGCAAACGTGGGCAAGGACCTGATTGGCTCACGTGTTTCGATTGAATACTCCCAAAAGCCCATTCGATGTTTCGAATGCACTGGGTCATGTGGTAAACCTGAACAGAGGTTTTTTGTATCCTAAGAGGTTTTCAGAAAAAACTTAATAAACTAAGGCGGCACTCACCTCTGAGTGAGACAGTGAAAATGCAAGAAGCTGTGTTCCGGAGCTGTCTACGGCCTCATACCGCACTTTAATGGACGTATCACGCGCCATTTGGTGTCCAGGTTTTTTGCTGGCTACCACGTTAGTGACCTGGACATTATCTGTAAACACGGGTTCGGTCCACGTCACTGCTGCCGCCGCATTGTTGGTTTTGATCACGATCGCGGCAGGGCAGTTATTTGTCGAGGGTGGAGTCACGTCTGTGGGAGAAGTCGAAAAAATTAATAATCTTTAAAGGGGAACTCGCACGCTTAATTTTTGTACCACTTGTCAAAAAATAAGTCTAATTCTAATCACCAAAAATACATTTAGGTTTACCGGGAATAACCAAAATAAGAGTCCAGGTTTGTTAAATGACCTTTTAACTGTTAAATCAATACAAGTCTAAAAGATCGAGCTCGTGTGTCTCGGACAAGTAATGTTTCTTGCGAAGAAATATTGCGTGTGTCCCGACTACAAAATTTGTTGCGCGCGACAATATTTCCCGCGCGTCTAAACCGGGAATGTCGCGCGCTACATGTGTCCAAGAAAGGTTTTATTGTGATGTGTCCCAGACAATATCTGACTAAAGTACGAGATTGTGAAATTTTCGATATTTCTTATCTTCAAATATGAAGAGCGAAAAAATATTTTCATTTACTACCTGATATCGCTATCAAAAACCTTGATTTTGAACTGCGACAGGTATTGCATAGCACAACTGGCCAAAGTGATATCTCCAAAGTGACGTAAACAAACTGAAATGCAGTGCGCAGACTCCCTTCAAGGAACTCTATTAACAATATCGGAAGCACAAGTTCGTAAGCACATGTTCGTAAAGTGAGTTTAAAAAAGCAATAATTTTGATTACGTCATGCGAAAAGCAATAACAAATGATCAGGCATCTTACCACGGACAATGACGTGGTAGAAGCAGCTTTGAGTGACGCCGTTATCATTGGTTGCGGTCCACGTGACCCTAGTTTTGCCGGCAGGGAATGGGTAGTTCTCGTTAAGGTTGCTCGGGGAGACTGCCAGCTGTTTCATGTTCGTGCGCGGTTTTTGCCATTTGAATCCCAACACTATAGTACTAGCACTGGATGGTAGATTCACTACTAAGTCAGCAGGGCATGAAATCCAAGGCTTCTTGTACACTGAGAATAAAAATGAAAAACAAACATTGAAATAGTGGTCGCTATCTGGCAGCAGTAAATGTAAATCATGACTTGCAGCTGTTTCAGTCGGGTCCTAATTGCGCCATTGGCAGCTAAGTGACCATAAGCACAGACACTGAGGGTGATCACTGCCAGAAGGTTTATTATGTCCTCAGTGGTTCTTTAACGTCCCCCTGAAACTGGGTGGGGTGACAGGACGTCGGTTTATTGTCTCATCTACAATACGTGAAACTCTGCAGTAGAACAAAGTTTCGACCGCGACTCGAACAGAGCAGTAAAAAGAAACTCGACGCACAGTTTAGTCACGTACCTCTCATGCATGATACAGGTGCGGTCTCGGTCCAGGTGTTCTTTAGGCCGCATGTGGTATATCTTGGTCCACGGAGCTCGTATCCCGGGTTACAGTAGAAGACGCATCTTTGACCATATTCCACGTCTTTCATGCTGCACGACCTCGGCGTGACCCCGCCATTCTCCAGTACCGGACGCAAGGGACATACCTCCGCTGTAAAGTGCAAAAATAAATGAGGTCGTCTTAGAGCATCGGAATAAAAATGTGTCGCTGTGAAACTTTTAAATAAATAATATATTGTGGCTGTGGATCATAATACATTTGGACGCAAACTGAACAGACATGTAGACAGACAAAATTGCAACAAACAAAGACAAACAAATAGCAATACTCCATTTCACAGTTGCGTAATTTGTTTATACCTGAGACAAGGTTGACCTTGCACTGTTAGGGATGCAAAACTCGTTAGAATAACAGAAAGACTGATTTGTATTCCAAGAGAATGGCATGACGCAGCGATTCGGGAACTATGAAAAGGTCTCTTTGTTATAAAAGCTATGTTCAATATGTTAACAGCATATTTATGACAACTAAACTATAGTTACTAACGTTTACAGTAGGGCGTTCTTCCTTGCCACGTGCCGGTGATCGTACAGGAGAGCGAGCTGTCCCCGTCAGCCAACTTGTGTCCAACTATGCAGCTGTAATGACACTGTGTGTTACGCCGGATGTTCTCTCGATCATTGGTACATATACTTGGGCTGATCTCTCCACGGAATGGTTTTTCGAGAGCGGGACAGAAGATCTCTGATTACACAAGAAGAAACAACGGCACATATTAAGGGTAAGAAGATAGCGTCTTTGTCTCAATGGCTTAGTACAAATGCTAGTCTAAACACGAGCCAATTATGATGCAAATGAAAGGCATCATACGCCACGAGGCCCGTTCACATGGCGCGATCTTAGCTGCGATTTTGGGCGCGATTTTTGCGGCCAGCGATTTGGCCCTGCGCTATTTGTCCGTTTGTTGGCGATCTGAAGAAATCGCACCTGCATCGCAGTGGAATTTGAACATGTTCAAAACGCCTGCGACGTCGCGGTGACATCGCCATAAGATCGCTGGCCGTTCACACCGCGTGATATGACATCGCAATGGGATCGCCACAGAAATTGCACCTCAAATCGCAGCTGAAATCGCGCCGTGTGAATGGGCCTTTAGGTTTATCAGTCGGTTTTTTTTTCGCCCAAATTGACAAATAATGTTCTATTCTCGAGCAAAGTACACGATTGTGTCAGTGTCATATTCTCCTCACCTTCGCATCCCTTTCCGTCGTCCATTAAGCGATATCCCGCGTTACATGTACAGTAATAGCCACCCTCGTAGTCACTACATGTGTGCTCACATCCGCCGTTGTTAACCAAACATTCGTCAATATCTGGAATATTGAAAACACAAGGTTATGAGCCAATATAGCGCTTAATTGTGCAGCTTTTCCATTGGTCGAGAGTGATCACGCGATGTGGATAGCGCCCGCTTTTTCGGGCGACTATCAGGCAATGGTGCCCGTTTCGCTCAATATTTAGCGTTTAAAACAATAGGGCCTTATGTGGCATAGTTTTCCCTCGGAAATTTGAAGTTCAAACTTCATCTAAACCCTCGAGCTACGCTTTCGAGCTTACATTCGTTGTGAACATCAATTTTCCTCGGGCAAACTATCCCACGATACAGAGTGGTGAAAAGGGGTAACAATCACGAATCACGGACAAAGTTTTCACATGGATCACGAAGTTTGCGAATTTCTCGTAGGGTTATGTAGTATCGCCTTGCAATTTTACTAAAATTTGGGCGCTTTTTTCCAAATGTGTCAGTTGTGTCGCTTTTTCAAATTGTGTCATGCTCGTCAAGATGTGCCCATCTATACCGCTGCAGTGCGGATAATTCACGGAACGCACTGCAACGAAGGCAGTCTACTCCACTCGCTTGCACTTACTTTCACATCCATAGCCATTAGCATTGAGTTTGTAGCCCTTGAGGCACTCACAGTGGTAGCTACCAACTGTATTGTTACAGAAATGCTCGCAACCAGCATTGCTCAATTCACACTCATTTTGATCTGCAAAGAAAAAGGCCTCGATGAGTCTTCTAAAAGAGCTTTAAAAATCGAGGAATTAGCCCACCCACTTCAGGACTCATTTTATTTCCAGTAATTGATTTTCTGTTTTTCATTTATACCCTACTGGATGATTTAAATTCCCCACGACCTGCTCACCACAGAGTTCTCTGTAGGTCAGTTTATAGAGCATCTGACTGGCAACTGGAAGGTCGTGGGTTCGAGACCCATCTGGGAGCTCAGAATGTTTCTCGTATATCTACAAATACGGGCTTGCAGGTTGCAAGCCATTGGAAAGAATAAATGTTACAATAGTCATACTGCCTCGAACCTGTGCAGACGTATTTAGAGTTGGCTTTCAGTACATAGCCCTTTTGACATGCGCAGTGGTGGGATCCAGGAGTATTTTTACATTTGCCATGGAACGGGTCGCATCCGCCATTATTCACCTGGCATTCATCGATGTCTAAAGGGGAGAATTACAAACACATTTGGTTAGCTAATTGTATCACAGTGTTCATAAGCTAAAGGTCCGTTACATGCGTTGGACTAACCTAAGCCTACCCTCAAGCTACAAGGTGACTTTTATCCTGGAAGTAAGGCTGTCTGCAAGACATCAAACGTCTTTCTCTACAAACATCGGTGAATTTGCAACACAAAAGGTCTCTATATAAGATGAACTACTACTTTACTTTTACTTTTACTTTCCATGTAAGTGAATGTTTGATCCCGCGAAACAAAATTCGCAAAAAGGGTTTTAGCGTTCTCCAGAACCTATATTGAACTAGCAAACTAACTATCTCAAACTAGCTCTTCAAAACGAAGCTGTTCTATTAGTATGTTATGTACTAGTTGGTACTAATGGTGCAGCCTATGATAGATACAGGAAGCTACCAACTGATACATATCTCGACATCAACAATATTGGAAATGTCTCAGCATACGCATGGCGTTCTATGAGCATGTTAGGGAGGTACTTATTGGTGCAACCTATGATAGAGACATGTAACTGCCAACCGACATTCATCAAAAACTATCTTGTACACAAATTCACGTAAGGTAAATATGCTAGAAAGGTGCTTATTGGTGAAGCCTGTGACAATCACTGGTAACTACCTACCGATACACGTTTTGCCATCATAACCCATCTTGAATCCCGGGTAGCAGCCACACTTGACCTTGAGGTTGCACAGGTTATAGCACAACTGTACACAACCGCCATTATCCAACTGACAAAGGTCGGCAAGTGGAGCTAGGAAAAACAGACAGAAATAGTGTTTTATTGTGCTTAGGGGTACTCAGTGCGGACTCCCGACCATTAGACCATTTCAGGTTGAGGTTTTTTCATTTTATTTTTCTTACTCATTTCTAGTATAATTGTAGAAAGATTAGCATACTAATTCTACTGTCGGTGGATTTTCAAGCTGTCGCTGGGTCTATATTTTAACACTGCTCGAGAAAGCGATATTCAAATTGATTATCTGCGTGGCGCGCGTACGGAACTCCTTGGATGCAATCGCAGGTGAGATACGCCTTCGCGAATCACATTCGATGGAAGCCCTCTCATAGGCGGTGGAATATATTTGAAAGTGTATATGGGCTCATTGGGGACCATGCATGGTTAAGTGGGGGCTTCAATCCCCTTCCCCGGCTCCGCCTGGCATGCCTCATAGGGGGATACGCCCTTTTACGGGCTGCATAGTGATGTGCTGCCAAACGGGATGGGGGCGTTTCCTATCTGGGCCTAGAACATAGTACACGGAGCATGGAGCACCTATAAGGCCCTACCTGTTCTTGAGTATACACCAACTTCACAGACAGTCAGTATCCCCTTGCCAAACATCTGTAGCGCCACATATCGTCCAGGGACAGGCGGCTGGCACTGTACCCTAAGGGCCTGCCCTTGTCCGACTGTCCGGACACGATCGTTGCATGTTGGATTACTCAGCTGATTCTTGTGGATTCCAACTCGTACGTCGAAGTTCTTCAGACGTTCGAAGTACTCGTGTCGGTTGACAATCAAAACATCTGTTTGCAATTATGAGGGAGGGCATTAGAAAATCGCTCACGTCTAGTTACGAAAGGTGAAAAAAAGTTGAATATCAACTGAACACTGAGCCTGCACTAGGTGCCATGAACCACTAACTCACCGGTAACAATGTATTCCCGACCAAGATCTACTCGCCACCAGGGGTTTTGTTCTGTCTTGGTGTGTGTACAGGACTTGTGCTTCCATAGTGAGATAAAGTTTTCGTCCACAGCACGCTCACTGTAGCCGTCATAAGCTGTGCTAGACTGTTCTGTGGTTTTCTTGTGAGCCAAGTCTGTAATAAAAATAGAGATAGTGGTGAGCCAAGTCTGTAATAAAAATAGAGATAGTGGTGAGCCAAGTCTGTAATAAAAATAGAGATACTGGTGAGCCAAGTCTATAATAAAAATAGAGATAGTGGTGAGCCAAGTCTGTAATAAAAATAGAGATAGCGGTGAGCCAAGTCTGTAATAGAAAATAGAGATAGTGGTGAGCCAAGTCTGTAATAAAAATAGAGATAGTGGTGAGTCAAGTCTGTAATAGAAAATAGAGATAGTGGTGAGCCAAGTCTGTAATAAAAAACAGAGATAGTGGTGAGCCAAGTCTGTAATAAAAATAGAGATAGTGGTGAGCCAAGTCTATAATAAAATAGAGATAGTGGTGAGCCAAGTCTGTAATAAAAATAGAGATAGTGGTGAGCCAAGTCTGCAATAGTAACTAGAAGATAGTGGCTCTGTGAGCCAAGTTTGTAATAAAAATAGAGATAATGGTGAGCCAAGTCTGTAATAGTAACTAGAAGATAGTGGCTCTGTGAGCCAAGTCTGTAATAAAAATAGAGATAGTGGTGAGCCAAGTCTGTAATAGTAACTAGAAGATAGTGGCTCTGTGAGCCAAGTCTGTAATAAAAATAGAGATAGTGGTGAGCCAAGTCTGTAATAAAAATAGAGATAGTGGTGAGCCAAGTCTGTAATAGTAACTAGAAGATAGTGGCTCTGTGAGCCAAGTCTGTAATAAAAATAGAGATAGTGATGAGCCAAGTCTGTAATAGTAACTAGAAGATAGTGGCTCTGTGAGCAAAGTTTGTATAGTAAATAGCACATATTACATGGCCACGCGTAGATACGAGTTTTATCTTCGAGTGTTGGGAATCGTTCTGTTTTGCCTGCCCGGGCTCAGGGAACCATTTTAACAGTGACCTTACTTTTGGAGAATTTGGTGCAGACTGTATTGATAGGCTCGTCTTCAACTTCAAATCGCTGATTGAGCTGAGGGTTACCAAAGTCGACACACTTCTGCAAAGTTATGTGAGGATCGGCTAGAACACGAGGAAAGACATTAGAAGGGTAAAAACATGAAAACAACTAGATAAGAATCAGATTAAAACAAGCAGTAAATTATCAGTTGCAACGACGGGATTTGACCTAAGAGGTCCCAGTGAGACAGGTAACTCGGAATAAAATCAAAATGGCAAGTTTGGGATACAACTGACATTTACGTTGGGATTTTCTTGCAACAAACTCAAAGCAACAAAATTATGGAGATGGAATGTAGATAAAATAACATGTGGATGAAAGTTGCATGAAAGTTAAAGAGCCTGTGTCAGCCACCCCTTTGTTATTGTTCTCGTTCGATGTTAGAAGACGAATTACGTGTAGAAATCTCTAAATAAACATCTAAAAACGAAGTTTTATATTTGATTTGGCAAATTCAATCGAGAACAATAGAACAATGCATATTCTCTAAATCAGCCGATGTAAATGGATGCTTTCTCCGACTGTATGTTGCTATTCTGTCAAAATGGGGGCTGACACAGGCTCTTAATTAAACAGAGAGGCAGAGCTCACTTGGGATGAAGTCAAGACAAGAAAGGTCTACCTTCGAATACCGTTAAAATAGAGAGCGCAATGCAGTTCGATGAAGTATATTTTGTGTCATATTGAAATAGAGATGGGCCGAACTAGCAGTCTAACAGGGTTGCTGCGAAAACATTGAAAAACTTACTTGGAATAAAGTTAAAGATAAGATGTTCTTTGTCGGGAGGAGCACCAGCACTGTTTTCGCAATTGCTGCTTAAAACTATATCTTCGTTGTTGGATGGTTTCATTTTCTGCAAAAATATAGATACAAAAATACATATTAGCGAAGGAACAAAAAAGAACGAACAACTTTGTAGCTGGGAGTCGAATTTTCTAGCTTAAACATTCTTCGGAATCACAACATAATGGCCGATACGTAGAAGGCCGTCAAGTATTAACCTGGATTTCAGCCGCCGCTTTGCTCTCGATTGTACCTCAATTTGCGAGAGGACACGATTTTCTGGCAACATTGTTCTTCAACAGTAAAAAGCACCTGGGTGTCTGGCCGACTCGGAGGTTTTGGAAGCTTTGGCGTCGGGGGAGCGTGCGTTTGTTTTAGATTCCTTCACCTGCGCGTGTCACTGAGAAAGGCTATAATGGAATCAACCAATCACATTCTACTCTCGATTTCGGGTTGTGAATTTAGACGTCTCCTCTCCCAAAGTGAGGTATGATCGAGAGCAAAGGGACAGCTGAAAATCAGACCAGTCTGATAGCGTGGCAGTGATCATCCTCCGAGACTGTGCTTAAGAACGCTTGGCGGCGCACGGACTGCAAGTCTGGAGAGTGGCACGATTCGTACACGTTTGTTAAGAAACAAATTCCAGGACTTTCAAGGATTTTCAGTATTTTTGAAAGCATTTTCCAGGATAACTTTGGGTGGTAAAATTTTGGTCCTATCTAATTTTGTTATTTAGGCAGCTTGATATGGCAAGGCGGTCCTCGGACAGACCCCACAAAACAGTGTAGGCAGTATTACATGGTTTGTTACATATATCGCTTGTTATTTTGTGTTAGATTTCCAGGACTTTGAAAAATAATCCAGGAATTCAAAATATTTTAATTCAAGTACTTTCCAGGTTTTCAAGGACTTGTACGATCCCTGAGTGGGTCTCTTTATATTACATTTACATTTACATTTACATTGACATTTAGTCAATTTAGAAATTGTTTGCCGTATTGCATTGTTCTGCAAGTAGTACTGACCCCCGAGCTGGTGCCCACACATTTGCGGCTACCGACGTGTTGAAGTGAGCCTCCCTTGGTGAAACTGAACTTGTTTCCAGCACAGTTACTGTAAAGTCCAAGCCCAACACCGTCCACAAGTTTACCCAATGGACGTACGCACTTGCCACTCTTGTGTTTCAGATACCCGTCCTCTAGACGGAACTCGAGCCTTCGATAAAGATAAACAACGGGAAACACACTAAGTGCAAACACTGACGAATCAAAACGAATTTTATGAGCAGCTACTATTACTGCGGTTTTCGTAATTCTGCGAACTCTCGCTATTGATTTCTAACCGTAAAACCGCCTTCTGGCTTCCGTCAATCAAACTCCCGAGTCTTTTCCTCGTTACTCTTTGTGCTTTTCGATTGGCCAGCGCCTAAGCAGTGGTAAATGGCTTCCTGTCGCGACAGCAACGTTACGTGCTGGCCAATCAAAAAGCACAAGAGTAACGACGAAAAGACTCGGGAGTTTGATTGACGGAAGCCAGAAGGCGGTTTTACGGTTGGAAATCGTTAGCGAGAGTTCGCAGAATTATGAAAACCGCAGTAAATTAGCAAAGGCCACTGTCCGTGGCGAAAGAAACGACTCTATTAAGCTGAGATTGAAATAAGAAATTTTATAGAGATTAGTGATCCCTAAATAAAACTCAACTTTATTAATGACTTATTAATTAACGTTAACGGAATTCACGCTACCTAAATTAATGCAATTTCTTCAAATTCGTGTTGATTTAGAGTGAAAATATGTTTGCAATCTAGCGCGCCGAAACGTTTCCATAAAGTTTTTGATTAGCTTCAGAGCACATTGAAAGGAGCGTCAACTAAGCTACTACTACTACTAAAAACTTAAACTAAACTTTATCCTTTTGTGGCAACGGTCCGGCGCGCAACACTTGAAAGTGACATTCCGATGCAAATAACGCGGCCAGGTTTTAATCAGGAGGGTAAATGGTAAGTCATGTCATTTTACACAAATCAAGAGAACTCCTCTACCTTGACTCACTGCATCCGGCGTGAATAACAAGCTTGGTGCCGTCTCCGGGCACGCCATTTCCGCCACCGCTAACGTGAATGCATTTCAAGGAACCGAAATGAACCAACGATCCAGGTCCACTAAGGCCGGTCGCACCTATGTAAATCCGAATACTGGTATTTTAGCTGTGGAAGTGGATAGTAACGTCTCTCTCTTGAGGTATTCTTCATAAGAACAATGAAGAACACTTAGCTAGATATACTAGTTAAAGAGCCCGACTAAGTCAATTGCTGATGATTGAAATAGTAGGTCATTCCAGGAAAAGCAAAGGAAAGAAAAATACAACAAAGTCTTGAATTTGATCCAAAATAGAAGCAGGCGTTTGCCGTAGGCCTAACTCCCAGAAGTAGACTGTCTTACTGTTGAGTGGGGCCGGTCGGGGCGTTTACAGTCTAGGAGGTCCCTGGGCATCCAACTGAAAGATCCTATACCCGTGAGGGAGGTTGTACCAGAAGTATGTTCAATAACATCTGACCTACCGGCTTGCCAGCAAACATTGGCGCGGCGTCTCTTGACGGTGCGCACGATGAGATCGCATTGGAAGTTCTGGTCGTCTCGGCGAGGGTCGCAATCCTTCTGCACGATACGGGTCCCCGCTGACGCACCGTTAGTGTCTACGCACAACTGGCTGTAGGAGTTCTATTATAGCATTTAACTCTCATCAGGAAAAGCTTTGGGATCAGGGAGAAAGGGAAAGGGAAAGGGAAAGGGAAAGGGAAAGGGAAAGGGAAAGGGAAAGGGAAAGGGAAAGGGAAAGGGAAAGGGAAAGGGAAAGGGAAAGGGAAAGGGAAAGGGAAAGGGAAAGGGAAAGGGAAGGGAAAGGGAAAGGGAAAGGGAAAGGGAAAGGGAAAGGGAAGGGAAAGGGAAAGGGAAAGGGAAAGGGAAAGGGAAAGGGAAAGGGAAAGGGAAAGGGAAAGGGAAAGGGAAAGGGAAAGGGAAAGGGAAAGGGAAAGGGAAAGGGAAAGGGAAAGGGAAAGGGAAAGGGAAAGGGAAAGGCCAATCATCATTTTGCAAGGCAGTCCAGTAGAGAGCCGAATTTCCCCTCTGTTGTTAGTGTTTTACGAACGAACTCAATCAGCAAACTGCTAGAATATTGATAGGACATTGGAAAAGAAAATGTACATCTTCAGCGAATTGAACAAATAAAAGACAAAGATTCCTCGAATTGCTAGAATATTGATAGGACATTGGAAAAGAAAATGTACATCTTCAGCGAATTGAACAAATAAAAGACAAAGATTCCTCGGCAAGTCGAACTGGCAGAACAATAGACCCTGTGACGTAAACAGACGGGGAGGCAAAAAGAAAAAAGCAACGTGCTGTACCGTAGCCAATGAGAATCAGGCCATGTTCAGTCCAACAGGAAGCAGTTTCGACTAAGCCCCAAAGTAGACAGAAAGGTTCCTCTGTACTGGCTCAGCGCCAAAATCCCCGAGACAGCGATAAAAGGACAGCTCCGAGACCGCGCTAAGCCAGCCGTAATTCCCTCGTTGTGTACTACATGTGTTCTTACCATGAGTTGTCCCTTGAGAGTATAGGCCCAGATCTGTCTCTCGTCTGTACTATTACACCCAGTCACCATCACCATCGCGTCCTTGTTCTTACTGTTTACATACAGACACCCTCCTCTCCTGTCATCCGTGGAGGATTGCTGGTTTTCGATCTGGAACGTTTCTGAAATGACAAACCGGGTATAATTAATAAACCAAATAAGCACCTATTGCCCGTGGTAATGCTAACGAGAAGCACCCAGGATACAGTTAAAATGTGGAACATACATGGAAGCCAGGTCTAGAAAACACAACTTTCCAAGCCTTTCTTCAAATGGGAGAGAGGAAGCATTGTGCATTTTCATATACAACTATTTCAGAAAAGGCTGCACCTACGCAACTGTCTGTTATAGCCCGAGATGCACTATGGGAGCAAATAGGACCAAAACTCGTGTTGATACTCGTGTTTAGGATAGAGCGGATTTCACATGACTGTCAAGACTTGTTATGTAATTGCGATTGCTTTGCGTTCTCATTGGCTACTCGTTTTTCTCAGCCAATCAAATTCTGTAGTAAATACTATATACTAATTACGATTTTGAGACGGCAATTCCACAAAATATTGACGGCTAGTTGGGAGAAAATATGTTCACGTATTGGGCGGAGTCGCGCAGCGACGGAGCCCAATACGTGAAAATATTTTCTTCCAACGCCGTCAATATTTTGTGGAATTGCCGTCTCAAAATCGTAATTAATATTGTATCGCGATTCTTGAAGATTTTCTGGGGGAAATGGCAAGAAATAGTGTTATTTATTGTCGATTGAAATTTCAATTCTCATTACATTTACGCACGATCTCACGCAATCACAAGGGCTTTTCGCACGAGCTCGAGCATTTTCTGTTTACATTTTTCCATCTTTTTCGGCGAAAAAATCTCTTTCTGCCATAAGATGTTGCTAGAAATATGGCTAAACGTTATTTCTAACTATTGACAATGAAATGAAACATAAATTCGTGCGAAAAAAGTTGAATTTTGCGAGCTGTTTTTGAGCCGTCAATTCCACAAAATATTGACGGCTCACAACAACACAGAGTGGCAGGGTGAATCGCGATACAATTGTGTAATTACTTAGTAATTGGTTGGGCTTGCAATTGGCTGAGAAAAAAGCCATTTAGGAGCAAGTTGTGATTTCTCTCGATTCTGACTGGCTAGTGATTGCTCGATCATCGCAATTGTTTTCACGACAGTCATGTGAAAACCGCTCTAAATATCCATACTTTCCATCCAGAAATATTGTACTGCACGGGCTAACACGAGTATTTCGTTCTTTTTAGTTTCACTCACAACGAACGCTAACGAAATAATTGCGTGCCTGCGCATCCGCAGGATCAAGGCGAAGAAATAGGAGACTCTTCGATTTACACAAAAGAATCTCTTATGAAAATCTGAAATTGGGCCATGCGATGCTGGAACAAGGAATAAAATTTGCAACGTCTGATTAAATTTTGTTTTAGCTTTAGTCGTCTAAGCGTTTATTTTCGCTTTCGTCACCTAAACAAAAAGTCACTAAAGGCTGGTTCCCATTTACATTTGGGAGAGCAACAAAGGCTGTGGGAACACGAGCCCCACTGGGGGCGACCAATCAGAGTGGTGATTATTATACATTGAACTCACTATCTCGATTCTGATTGGCTAAAAGCGCGCGCTTTACTTTGGGAATCACGCACTTTAAGGGTCTCCAAGAATCAGCATGCTGATTCTTGAAGAATCAGCTAGCTGATTCTTGATCCTACGCGCGCAATGTTTCATGGGACTACAGCCCTTGAATGTTTCCCCTATTTAACAAGGCGCTTGTGTAAAAGAAATTGCTTGACAGAAAAAAAGTATTTTCACTGAATCAATGTATAATAAAACAATTATTGAATTCGGTTACGGCCTCGCCTGATTCCACTTGTCTCGACATTGTTTATTCTGGAAATCACAAAAAACTCATCCAATAATTGCTTAATATCACATGATACGACCATATGGAAACCAAGAAACGCAACAATCGTACGAATTGTACGAGTCATTCTGTCTGATACGTCTATATGGAAACCAGCTTTTGAGGGGCCAAATCAACCGTTAAACTTCCGCCTCGATATGCAAACAAAATGATATGTCAGGCATGAAAACAACAACTCGCAGCTGAATCGAAATCACTGTTGGTGTGAGGTCTAAACCGGACCAGCAAAATATAAACACTTATAACTACACATACTGAATCACATACAATGGAAGAAACGGAAATAGAGATAGAAGTTAAGAAAGTTTCGTTCGAAGAACAAGCATACGAGCTTAAAGAATTCTCTCGGATGTTTTCGTTTCCCCAAATAGTTCGAGTTCAAGATGGCTATTTTGATTTAGAAAGCGGTCTAAATACTTTATCTCAAGATCAAGTCCTAACGCTTCACTTCATGAAGTCGAGCCAGATGTTCCATGCCGTACAGGCTGATCAGGTAATAGAGTTTCCAGTCAGTGTATCTGAGGTAGATGTTCAAATTCTATCAGGAAAACAAAAGGTGTACAGTACAAGAGCTCTTTACTCGCTCCAGCAACTTCCGCGCCGTGTAATATCCTTGTCGAGTCTACCAAACATGGGAATCAAAGCAAACGACATTGTGGCAATTACAGAACGAGGAGGTACAAAGACGACGGGTATTTATCATGTTATTTAGAGAGGAAGAGGAAAGCACCCAAGCATATAAAGATGCCATTAACATTTCATGCAGAGTTTGAATTGTGTATTGAAACCAAAGTTATAAAACTACAGGACGTGGTTCATTATTACGAACTGCCCTGCACGGTAGATGTTCTCAAGCCAAACCAGTCGACTTTACAGTCACCAGACTACCATGGTCTAGAGAGGTTTGGGACGTTAACATTAAAATATGTGTTCACAAAAGACAGCGTCGTCGCCAGTATAAGAAATATGGGGCGAGTGTCCGTAATGCTGTTACCTACCGATCTTCAAATTACTGTGACTCCCGCGCGAGGAGCAAGAACGACAGAGGGGGGTAGAGATGGGGAGTATGACGAACTGCGTTTTTTGGTGCACAAGACAACACAGTTAGATCAACTCGAACATGTTAAGATGGATAAAGTTAGATTGACGCAGCAACCGGCGGCGGTGGAAAACATTTACGAGTATATTGATGAGGCTGGATATTGTGGCCTGAAAGGGGGGCGTCTACAATGCAAGAATTCCGACTACGCAGAGGTGAAACCGATAAACACACCAACCCAAATTGTTCACCCGGAAAGTGCCATTTCGACAAGCCAATCTGAAAAACTTCCGGATTACTACGAGCTGAAACCGAGAGACAATGGATCTGAATCTTCCCACAGAACATACATGGAGCTTGAGACAAGAGACCACCCTCCTGGTGGACTTGGGAAAAATCAAGACTTTGGATCATCATCAAGTGCAGTTAAGGAGGCGGATGATGTACCTAAACCTGGCGGACCATATATTCCTCCATTTTCTTGTGAGAACAGAAAGCAAGCTTCACCTTCACTGGACACGCAGGTGGTAAGATCAGACCATTTATCCAGCAATCTTCCAGCAAACCTCGATGATTTGTCAGTGGAGGGAGTTAGCGAATGCCTTCGATTGCTAAACATGTATGAGTATGTGGAAAGATTCCAGAAAGAGCAAATAGATGGTAGTATGCTGAGAGAGCTTACCCCTGAGATCCTTCAAGAATCATTAGGAATGAGCAATAAGCTTCATCAGATCAAGCTGAAGAAGGTCGTGGACGGTTGGCGGCCAAAACAACAATTTTTAGCTGCTTCGCTTGTTTAAGGGTGCGTTTAATGCTGACTATTTTGGTTTAAGTTGGCACAACCCAAAAGCAGCCACTTTATTCGTCCAGAAAACATGTCTGGAAAGTTTGCAAGCAACGAGCATGTGTTATTACTTGAACAAGTAAGCACTGAGTTCGGCCTATAAATATTATAGATGGGCCAATCAGAAAGAAGCATTTCCGATAAAATACAGAACAGTATTCTAGGTATGTCCTTTGGTAAGCGTAGTTTTTTGGCTGATTTGTAATATAGGATTGTAATGTTTCTTAGATCATGATGAAAGTTTCTCTTCAGATATCTGATCCACAGCAGTCTAATATTTTTTACTTAAAAAAAGCGTTCGATACTGTTTCATAGCATATTACTGGATACGTTAAATTTTTATGGTTTCCGAGGAATATTCAAGAACTTTTGTTTTCATATCTGAGTAACCGGAATTAACGACTGTAATAAAGGGTGTTATTTCGGAACCCTCGCTTATCACATGCGGAGTGCCACAGGCTCAGTTCTTGGACCCCTTCTGTTTCTCATATACATATATTACATCACTGCTCCGATAATTTGGCCTTCTTTCTTTTTGCTGATATCCTTTATGCCAATAAGAGTATGAAGTCGCTAGAAACCGTCATGAACAGTGAGCTCTCTAAAGTCTTTAGCTGGTTGACAGCAAATAAACTAAGATTTTTGGCATTTAGACTAGGGAAGCTGCTGATGGTAGTTTTTTTCAATGTATGAGAATTTATCCAAGAAACAGCATAACATGAAAGTGAATTTAGCATTATATTCAGTTAGCAAAGGCGAAACGATCACTGAGATGTGATCATCGCTTAATTTATTCACTTCCTTTCTATCCTGACTCCTTTCGAATTACCTGACATTTCGAAATCCGTGAAGGGGTTGGGCTTGTCGTAGTACTCTTTCTCCACGTCTGTTCGTCCTTTGGGGTTCATCTTATCCTTGTAGAAGCTCGTAGCGGCGTCAGAGCCCACCTTCAAGCTTCCGATCGGATCTTGCAAGTTGAAGCTCAGGCCCAAGAACATGCGCTTGCCGAATATAGTCAAGTCCACTCCGGCGGCGAACGTAGTCTTACTCATATCGAAGACGTCCAACGCAAACTGGAATTTGATACTGAAACACACCAAACACATTTGAATCCACTTCAGGTTAGGCTTGAATGGGCTGTTCCAAAAAATCCTCCACTATCGAGGAACTCCAAATTTTCAAAAATTGCTCTACCCCTGTGTAAATTCTACGCTTCCTGCACAACTCCTGAGGAAATTTGGAGCAACCCCTGTGGAAATTTCAAGGTCAAATAGAAATTCCTCTGTTACCTCGATAGGGGTTACCTCGATAGGGGTTACCTCGATAGGGGTTACCTCGATAGGGGTTACCTCGATAGGGGTTACCTCGATAGGGGTTACCTCGATAGGGGTTACCTCGATAGGGGTTACCTCGATAGGGGTTACCTCGATAGGGGTTACCTCGATAGGGGTTACCTCGATAGGGGTTACCTCGATAGGGGTTACCTCGATAGGGGTTACAGATGGAACAACCCAATACGCGGTAAGTTGTAGCAATGGGGGCTTATTTTCACACAGTTTTCGAAGTCGCACAAATGTACTAGCTTTAAAGAAGATTACGCACCCTGCGCATAGATAGACTGCTTGCAGCCCCTTCTTCGGCAAACGTCCGTAAATCCAGGGAAATGTTTTTTTTTTACCCGCGCCGCATTTCGTATGACTGTGAAAACGTTGCAGCGCGTGCCATACCGTGTGCCGTACGTGTCGTGTCTAAGGCGGCGAGATTCCGTGTCATGTCGCGACTGTACCGTGTTCCTGCTTTTTCACAGTCATACGAGATCTAATATACAATGATAGATAGATAGACGCCTTTATTTAAAAACAATAAAACACGTATATTTCAGGGAAATCCAATCAGGGAGGCTTATCAACAGGAGCCCTGAAATATATTCTTGGGACAATACAAACCATATAAAAATACATATAAGATACAAACTAGTTGTTTTGCTTTGTTTTTGTGTACATGATTTCAATGCATCAGAAACTGCTTTGTTTCGGAGAGAGATTTGTTGCCCTTGTTTCGCGTCAATTTTCGCAGCGTTGTTTTCACCTTACTTTGTATGCAGTGAAAATTCCCTCGGTCAATCGACTTTTGAGCCACGAAACTAAGTTTCTTCTTGCCATGAAGAGAAAAACTTGTTATGTTGGTGACAGGAAAAATTAGATCACAAAGAGAAAGAAAATCCTAGCAACATATATTTTCTTATGAATTACATGTCAATTCTTATCCATATAACAAAAAGAAAGCATATCTTCGCGCAACTGTGTGATATCCTCTACATACTCACCTATGTATAAGGAAAAGCTTGGTGAGGACGAACTGGATTGCCTGGCTAACCCAGCCACATACAGCCTCGATGCCCTTTAAGAACCCAATAGCTACATCCAAAATGTTGCACAGACCTTTACCAATATGCTCAATAGCCTTGCATGTACCCTCGCACAGGTAGGATACCGCTATGGACAAAGATAAACACTGTCATATCTCATTTGACCGCACTTATCAACGACACAAGCAGTGGAGTCAGCAACTGATAAGGGGTATCCTCAACAATGATGGGGATGGGAGAAACATCAAGGTGGAGTGGGGGATCCTCAGCAAGGATGGGGATCGTCAAAAGTAATGAGGAATCATCAACAGAGATCGGGAATGGGGGAACTCCTTAACAGGGATGGGGATCCTCAAATGAGATGGGGGATCCTCAACTGGGATGGGGGATCCTCAGCAAGGATGGGGATCGTCGAAAGGAATGAGGAATGCTCAACAGAGAGCGGGGATGGGGGATCCTTAACTGTGAGGGCTTCCTAAACGGGGACGGGGAATGCTCAACAGGGAATGGGGGATCCTTAACTGTGAGGGAATCCTAAACGGGGACGGGCAATGCTCAACAGGGAATGGGGGATCCTTAACTGTGAGGGAATCCTAAACGGGGACGGGGAATTCTCAACAGGGAATGGGGGATCCTTAACTGTGATGGAATCCTAGACGGGGACGGGGAATGCTCAACAGGGAATGGGGGATCCTTAACTTTGAGGGAATCCTAAACGGGGACGTTGAATTCTCAACAGGGAATGGGGGATCCTTAACTGTGATGGAATCCTAAACGGGGACGGGGAATTCTCAACAGGGAATGGGGGATCCTTAACTGTGAGGGAATCCTAAACGGGGACGGGGAATGCTCAACAGGGAATGGGGGATCCTTAACTGTGATGGAATCCTAAACGGGGACGGGGAATTCTCAACAGGGATGGACGACCCTCGACATGAATGACACCGACACTGAAACGCCTTTTCCATCGGATTCCTCAGGGTTGTTGCAAACACGAATGGAGCCTCACGGAAAACTCTCTTAAGGAACTCCCAGGCGTACCTTTACATCCACCGCCAACAATTCCCTCGCAGATAAGTTTACTGATGAAACGGCGTCGCCTGATGTGAAGTGCAAACAGCTCATTGCGTTTCTCCTGCAAAGCTCGCTTTCGTCTCCACCCTTTGAATACTTTCTTGAAAAATTTACCAACCTGTCACAAAAGATTGGAACAGTGACAACCCTATCCAACCAGTCACACAATAACCCTACTGGCGCAGCGAACGTGAAACGGCTGGCATATCTTTAAAACGCGTGGAAGTTACACATTCCATACTTACGGGTGCAAGAGCCTTGCCTATTTTTTTAATTGTACCACTGATCCATTTTCCTGATGAAAAAATACACAATATTAAATAGAAATGAAGAAGTCCACCGCCCATGAGCTAAAACAACAGACCTCGGTTGTGCTAATTCGCGATTTCATGCTCAACCTCATCCAGGGTTCAAAATAGCAGCCGGCTGCCGGTGATGCCGGCACTTTTTGCGACTTTGCGACTTTTGTCAAAAATTGAAAATCGTATGGAAACTTAAGGTCAAATTGTGTCCAAGACGGCCAAGACACGATTGCAAATTGCGCTGTAATTTTGCGGGAAGTGTTGTTTGATGCATATACTCATTACCGCATCTTTCAAAACGCCTGCAATATTATCTGCTTCCTTTTTTGTACAGGCTATTTTTTGTACTAGTGCCCACATAGCTGGCAAATTTAAGCGGATTTTTGAACCCTTATTGGCTGTGTTTTGTGTTTCATACCTGCGGCATTAATTACTCCTCCAATCCACTTGCCAACCTTGTCCAGGGCACCTTTGCAGTTCCGTTCCGCTTGTTTGCATTTCATATTCTTACAGTTATCGCACTTGAGAGACATCTTTCTCTTACATTCAGCTTTTTTCTCTATGACGTGGTTTCTCGCAGCGCTCAGCTTCTTCTGTGCTTCTTCAAATGCGGCTTTGACGGCATCCGCTGCTTTCTGCAGGGCCTGAAATTTTGGAGCAAACGTTTGGTAAACGGAAATACATTTGGATGGACTGACCCTGCTAGCAGAGGCCTCTTTTCTCTGTATTTCGCTGGGCTGGCGTTAAGCGAAATACAGAGAGCCCAGCGAAATACAGAGAAAAGAGGCCTCTGCTCAGGGTAACAAACAGAATAAGAGCCAGTAAATGGGAGAGTGTTACATACGAGACAAAGGCACGCATAAAGGCAAAGGACAGACAGACAGGCGGGCAGAAAAGGGGAGAGCGGTCAGTAGGACGGACGGACAGATAGACAGACAACAGACTCATGTGGCACACATGAGGTAAAGGCACTTACTGCAACAAGTCCCTCAAGATTCACTTCCACATAGACGAAGAACTTCCCAGTGTTGCTGAAGTCGAAGGTGAGACCGTATTTCGCCTCAATGTAGACTTCGGCTTTAATCAGGTTCATAAAGTTGCCTTGAATAAGAAGCTCCAGGTAGGACATGGTGAAGTTCAGACGGCAATACACTTGAATGGAAAATATGTCAATGTACCCCTCGATATAAGCCTGGAAAAAAGTAATGGCATGATTATGAAATGTTGCGAGTGTATATGACAACTCACCTTCCAGCTAAAATCGTTGCATCGCTACCCGCGTTTTCAAAACATCAATTTGTTTTTGGCGTTGCTGTTCCGCCAGTCAAATCTTATGAGGCAATCAGATTCTTACCCTGTTTCGCCTCTAGTGCGGTCGCCTGGCTTTCCGTCGCGACGTTGTCTGGTTTTAGATCAAGGAAGCCAGTTGACTGCACTAGACGAAACAGGGCAAGAGTTTCATTGGCTCAGATAGTGTGATTGGCGAAAGATGATTGTTGAAAGTAATCCAGATTTGCGTTCCGTAAATTACTATTGGTTGTCGTCTTGGATCTTTGTTTTGTCAGCCAATGAGAATGCGAAGAAAAACCAAACACACAGCAACTCTTGTTTTCACGACTAACCCAAGTCGTACTTCGCCTCCTGATTCGTTGGCTGTTGAATGGGTTTCGCTTCTGATTGGCTAAGTATCATACTTTGGGTTTAGTTGTCGACACTCATCAGAAATCCGCTCTAAATAGAACATTGCTTCAGTATAATTACTCAAGCGATTCCGCGCGCTGATAAAAGCCACTTGAATAAAACAATTAGTCGCCGATTTGTTGTTGGTAGTATATTAAAACAGTATGAAATATAACAAGCTATCCCCAAACAAAATGTCAGCTTCCGATCTCCGGCGAGCTTGTGATAGTCTAGTAATAAACAAACAAATAAATAAAATAGTTACTTACATCCCAGATATAGGATCTTTCTTGGCATTAACATAGAACCACGGTCCTTGTTTTGAGTCTGTGGGGCTGCGCACGATCTTAGCAATGCCAGCAATGTTAACAGGATCCGGCTTAAGGTCTATGTAAATAGCCTGAAAGAAGTAAAATGAACGGTTGTGCTATTCAAGAGGAAACCCAATGCAATATTGCTCAAACTGCTAATGAATTCTTTTCTAAACAATGCAGCCGGGAAAAACAGTAGGTCGACTGAGCTCCCGGGGGGGGGGGGGATGATCGTCGGAAATTTTCAGTTTCACCCCTAAAAGAAACCTTTATGGCGTGTTACACTAAAAGATACCCTAAAAGATGATGTGCCAAATAGGCGCGAAGGAGACAGGTAACAGGTAAAAGATACCCATGAAAAAAAATTCCGTGTTTGACTAAACTGCTGCCTTTAATGTTGTCTAATTTATCGTCTTCTCATCGAGTAATCGTCTCTTTCTTGCGGTTTTTTAGAGCACCATCATGAGAAAAACACATTTGGACATCTATTTCGGCTCTAAAAGATTCCAATCTCCCTAAAACCTATCGAAGAACAAGATCACCCCTAAAAAAGACCAAACCCCCTGATTTCCTGATTTTTAACCCCTTAAAGATACGACGATCATCCCCGACCAAAATATATTTTGTCAGTAAGAAGTTAGCCAATCAAAAAGCGAGTACAGAACAAAGGTTTTTGACTTTCTTGAGATCTCAGACATCGAAATATTCGCTTTTCTCTGAACTTGTGGAAATTATGAGCAGAAATAACTTCAAAACACTAATTACTCATCGCCAAACGTATTCATGGAGGTATTAAATTTCCTTTAAATGATTTGAATCTCTGAATGACGTTTTTCTACGGGATGGCCCGGTTGACGTAGTCGCACAGTAAATTACGTTTTGAATATTAAATTTAGTTTTATATTATATGTTCTGGCATGTTGATTCTTTGACAGCTGATTCATAAAGGGTTGAGGGTCGAGTATACTCGAGGATACGTCGAGTATACTTCTAGTTTCTTTCGCTTTTGCGTTATTGGCTGTTACCGATATTGCGTTACTTGACAGGCGCGCAAAGGATTGTTCGTCCTGACCGTGATGCAATGCGCGCCTTGAAAAACCTCGACTGACCGTGATGCACCGCGCGCCGCCTAGAAGAAAACAACATGGTGACTGGGTACGAGTCTGTATACTTACTGCGTCCGAAAGCTTGATCCAAGCGTAGATTTCCCAGCCGAATATATTGACACGCCCTTTGAGTTGGAACCCTTTGTAAATGTATGGTCCACCGGCGATCCTTAGATCGACATCATCGGTAGAGTATGACACCTGATGGAAGAACAAACAAGATCAGAAAGATCGCGGGAAAACAATGATGATACAGTGATGATACTATGATCTACGCAGGTGATAATGAGGATGATGGCGATCATAATTATGATCATGATAGTGGTACTGCTGGCAATAGCCCATGTTCGAATTACGCTCCAAGGCTTCAAATCGAGGCTCTCTCCAAATTGTTATACATTTACAGTAATTTTAGAAGGGAGCCTCGACTTGAGGTTATTGGCATTGGAGCGTAATTCGAACATGGCCTATTATTATGTTGCATTGTTATAAAATCACATAATTAAAGGGAGTAAGGCTTGGTTTAAAGTCACTCTCAGGGAGACGTCTGTCTTTTGCTTGTCGTAAATTTGTTCAAGAATGCATTTGCTAATACCCGGTGCACACTAGCGACATAAGGAAAAAAGCATGAGAAAATAACTGGAATAATCAATATTTCCATGAATCATCGTTAGATTACTTCACCGTGGACTTCAACGTTTTGAAACCACTAAATTTTGTTCGCGTGGTATTTTTCGATCGTACAGACTTCACTTTGCGAGAGGAGACGTCTGATTTCACAACGGGATTTTACTATCCATTTTATTATCCAGGCAAGTAAAAATCCGCTAGGAACCAAATCGGCTAACGGTGTTTACATCTTGTTGCTAACCAATGATTCCTTTGGGTGGATACTTTTGTTAGTTCTGCACACACACTCGTGCACTCGGTCGAGTGAGAAAAATTACACCACCCAAAAGAATCATCACATGATCTGAAGTGGGTGGCAACAAGATGGAAACACCTTTAGCCGATTTGGTTTCTAGCGAGCCCACTCTCTTTAGCCTGTATGTAGCCTGGTCTATTAGATAAAGTTTCGTGTACTCTTACGATGGTGTCTTCCCGGAATCCAGTCTCATCGATGGGTTTGGGGAGCTTGATGGTGGAGCCGATCATCCGGACAATTTTACCAACTGTTAACGCTGTGATGTCTGCATGGAAAAACTGTGGTTTGCCGACTCCTACATAACCCGCACCGCCAAAGCAATGGCCCTGATGACGGGGAATAAATAATTGTCGAGGATGAGGTCCAACATTCCAGTGAATATTCGCTTTAATAGAGACGTTATCGCTCTTAGATGCATTATGGGTAATCACCGCAGGATATGACGGAAATTCGTGGGGAAAAGGTATGCCGGAAATTCTCGCTAGAATTCATAAATCATGAACTTTTCTTTTTCAAAAGCTATCACATTAACCACCGTATGCATTGCTACGCGACCTCAAAATTCACTGTTTGGCAATTGGCGATTTTACGCAAGAAAATTACGTCAATTTTCTTGAACAAGAAAGTTAAACATTTCGAGTCAAGGAAGCCAAAAGATAGCCTAAAACCATTTTGGTTGATTTTGCAATTACAGCTGTTTTGAGTATTCTGCGAATTCTCACGTTCGACTTCCAGTCCTTCCAGTGGCGTTCTGGCTTCCGTCAATCAAACTCTCGGGTCTAATTTGAGTCTTAGCCGATTGTAAGTTAGGCCATTTGTTTAGAAAAAGATAGTAATAGATACTGTGTCCTGGGGCATTTTACTAGGATGGCAAATAACTGATTTCTATGTATTCCGAAGAGTTTCAAAGTTTGATTGACGGAAGCCAGAAAGCGGTTTTAACGGTTGGAAATCGATGTCGAGAGTTCGCAGAACACTCAAAACAGCTGTATGTCGGCCCGTTGAAGTGGCCGAATGCAGCATTTTGGTTTGATTGACGGCTAAAAATCGCCAATTGCCCATCGAAACATTGAATTTTGAGGTCGCGTAGCAATGCATACAGTGGTAATATAAAGACCGGTTTGCACTCGCGATTTTTGTCGCATATGTCATAGCCATTTTCGTCGCGCGAAAGCTACAAGTTACAAATTGTTAGTGTAGACAGGATGCAAATTCGGCGATTTTTGTAGCGCGATGTCGCACTAGTTTCAAACATGTCCGAAATTCTTTGCAACTTGGTGCGATTATAAAAAAAAAAAGAAAAATCGCACCGGATTTGCATCTCGTTTACAGTAGCGTGTTAGAATTGTAACTCGTGCGAGAAAGATCGCAAGGAGAAATGCGACAAAATTCGCATGTGTAAACCGGCCTTTTTTTACTGAGGCAACGAAACTAAACGTGGCAAAAGGTAACGATAGAAGTTACGAAAGGGATAATTCTCTACTCTACCGCTGAATAGCCATCAACCGGGCGCATAAATACAGTGGGAGCCTCAATTTGAAACAGAAAAACTTGCGAATACCAACAAAGTTTCCTCAAGTTTATCTCTTGTCTCAATTCAAGCTACATCAGTTTCTCGTCGGTATTCACAACTTCTGTTACCTTTAAATTGAGGCTCCCAGTGTATTTATGCGCCTCTGATGCCTATTCAGCGGCATTCTCGTACCCAGAGCTCCCCGGCTCGTCACCTCGCGGGGAGGCTCTGGTGACAGCCACTGACGCATGAGTATAAAAAAGGTGGTTTTATGCCTCATAATTACTTTTGGAGCATTCAAGTCGGAGGCATAGGTGGAAAAGACGACCAGGAAACGAATGCCCGTATTATTTTGACAGATACGTTTTCATAAAGCGAGATTAAGCTACTTTTATGTACGCGTGCGCGCCATTTCAGCCGATCAGCGAAGGCCCTCAAATGGATGTCACCAGAGCCTCCCCTGCGAGGTGATTGATTCAGAGAATGATTCAGCGGTAGAGCAGAGAATTCGAAACTAGACTATTGCAGCGTCTCCCTTTATCCCCTCACATTCTCTACACTTACGTCTACTCCGAAATCAGCAGGTATGAGACAATCGTATCCGAACTCGATACGCATACCGAACTGCACCCCAGTGATGGGTATGGGAGCTCCGACTTGGTAGGTTATACTAGATGAGACAAGAGACGAAAATGATTAAAAAAAACACTACCAATCAAATAACAAAAGGCCCTTTCTATCCCTTTGATATCCATCAAGGATATCTCTAATTAGTATATACCAAATCAGTGAATAGCCATTTTCGCGCGCTCTGATTGGTTTCTCAACTAGTAGATATCCAGCACTATTTACTGTTTTGAGAAAACTCTCAAAATGGCGGCTCGTTTGGCGCGCGATATTGCGTTTGAACATTTTAATCACCGCATTTTATTCTACTGATTTGGTATATACTAAAACACCTATCCCCTTCAGGGTCGGTGCCTAGCGGTGGATATATAACCACCACTATTCACCTCCCCTTCGGGGGATAGTTGTTAATTATTATTCAGCACATCGAAGCACTGCATACACTTCCCAAAATATGGTCATTGAAACTCCAATATCTGTCTCCTGCACATGACATATATCCTGCGATATCCGTAAGAAGGGGGAACGTGCCCCTGGTTCCCCCCTGGTTCCCCCCTAGATCCGCCCTTGGATCGCATCGAAAACGTTTAGCGCCACACAAATTTCAGGATCGAAGGATCGAAAACATTTAGCGCCATGCACACAAATCTCAGCTTAGCTAAACAAAGGGAGCTGACTGACCCAAAGTAAATGTTGCCCAGTGAGAGCCACTCAATGAAGTACGCCTTTCTCCACATGCCGCGCATACCAAGTTTACCCGCCACTTCTTGTTTCTGGAAGTCGTATTCTAATACGCCAAACAGGAAGAGGTCGTTACTGGGAGCCTTGATGCCGTCACGGTAGATCTCTCCATTGACAGGAACCTTGATATCGGCACGGAAGCCCAGTTTTACATGCTTCGCGGTGTTATTCCAATCAGCCTGCAGGGACGGGAATAGTTAGAAGAGTTACTCTACAGAGTTCTTAATACCTTTTGAACGAAAGCCCGTCATTGGACCTTTTGGGTCCCCATCACGATCCCATTGAACACGGCTTGGAAGAATTTACACCAGAGAACGTGCTAGTATAATTTATAAAAACAATGCGGACCCAGGGGTTCTGCCAAGGTGAAGGTGGACCCTAAAGTACCCATTACTGGTCATTGCTCTCTTCGTAAGAGAAGGCGATTAAATCTCCCAGTGCAATGGCCTTGCATTTAAAGACACAGCAAATACTGTAGAACAGCGCTCATGGTTGTAAGCTGTGCATCAGCCAATTTAAGTTGCGCCATCCAATGCGGCCCGTTAAGTCCTCCGAACTCTCCTTGTCTAGCGGTCGTGTAATTTCGACCCGCTTTAAGTTCCTCGCGGTGAGGACAAGGACCTTTTCTTTCTATTTTCTGTGGTGGAAGCATCTTTCGAGATTTCTTGTCAAAATGAAACTGAACATATAAATCTCACCTGAACATAGAGTTCGAGCTTGTGGAAATACAGCCCATAGCCGATGTGAATATTAGCGAAACCAGCTGCGACCTTCACTTTTTTCCACTCAATCAAACCATTAATGTAGGCCTTAGCTGTCGGCCCAAGAATCTGTTTAGTGACTTCACAGAACTTATTGCCCTTGCAGTCCTTCGGCAGGACAAGCTGGGCACCAATAAACAATCCCTGGGGCACTTGTAGTAGGATTTGGCTCTTCAGAGGCTCTTTGGAGAAGCCTGTCTCTGCAGTAATCAACAGGGGCTGGGTCTTAGGAGGGCAAAACGCAACACCAATCTAAAAACAAAATCAAAGCATATCTAGGGTGAACTGGTGAGTATGAAATTCAATAATATCGTTTTCATTAACATGCCAAAGGGCTCCTGTGCAGCTTCGTGCGTTTAACAAGTGCCTTATAGTATTCCGCGCTGTGTCCACTTACATGATATTTAACAATTTTTACTCGAGTCTGAATGGGTTATTGACTCAGAGGCCATGAGGGCGAGAGGAATACTTGTTTTCCGGGAGCATGTTCACGGGAGCATGTTCCCGTACCCCTAGAAGGCTCAGGCCTTCGTATGGGACCCCCAAACCCAGCCGCCTTCTTCCAAAACTTAGCCTGCTACTTCAAAACTTATTGAAACCTTTGTCTCTATGAGAAATGGTATGAACCTTTGGTCATAGCCAGATCACCCTTTCAAACCCTATATATGCCGTATTTCATTTCAAAAGTAATAATTATTTGATTAATATTCCAATAATAACTATTTCATTATCAGGAACTTTTCAACAGCCTTACCTCAAACTCAAGTCCCAGAGCATTGAGAAAATCAATATCGATATCGGAAAGTTTCTTGGCCAGCGCGCCAAATGATTCACGGTCAAACGCGAAACCGACAGCAAAGACGATCCTCTGCCATTTTAATCCCGTAAGCACTTCCACGTGAACTGGGACACCACCCGCGTTAATAGTGGCTGTGAACCGGAAGATCCCCTCCTTGGCAAGTTTGTAAGCGAAGGAGGCAGGCGCCATCTGGAAATCCCAGATACCAGCAGCCCTAAATTCAAAATAAGAGTTATAGCAATCTATTGGACACGACACACGATTTTATAATTCTGCGAACTCTCACTTTACATTTCCGAACGCCAAACTGCGTTTTGGCTTCCGTCAATCAAACCTTTTAAGAGAGGCGCATGGATTTTTTCTAAGTTTTGTTTGCATTTCATGGTGGAAATTTTGTTTTTGAAGCCTAGCTAGCCCCGGCGACATCGAGTCCCGGCGACATCGACAATTGCCATCGTGAAATTGCCATCGCCGGCCGTTTACGCCGGCCGTTTACACCGCGCGATATGACATCGCCACAGAAATCGCACCTCAAACCGCAGCTGAAATCGCGCCATGTGAATGGGCCTTAAGAGCTGCTAAAATACGGGTTGAATGTTGCAATCAAGAAAGTGGTCGGTTTTTTTATCTGCGCGGGCTGCTTGTGGTTTTTTTTTTTTCGATCCTCACCAGGCCCTACCAACAGAATAATGTATCTCGAACATCTGCAAGTTCAGGTGAATTTTCCTACTTTTTTCGCGAAGATAAGAGGTAAACTACTTACAGAATAAGGTCCCAAATAAAGTAAGGGGGAATTTCCTAATAAGGAAGTTTTGCAACTTCGGGAAATCGATAGTTTTTGGCGAAATGTTCTTGATATGCTTAGAGTTGGGTGTTCTCTAGCGAATAATTTACTCACTTTAGCCCACTGGATATAAATCCAGGTATAGAACTCACAGGCAGGCCGTACACAGCCATTATCTCATGGAACTTGATAGTAGCCGTGCTGCCTAGTGCGTGCACGTCCCCTGTGATAACATCTTTCTTGATTTCTGTCTTGAAGTGTACAGTGGGTACTTTCTTGTAAAGACCTTTAGCTTTGAAGGTCTGGGTGTTTCCCTCAGAGTAGTAGGTGAATCTACAACAAAGATACACATCAAGAAAATGATGTCGTTAATTTAATCCGCGCGGGTTACCTGTGCTTTTTTAAACCTCGGCCCAGGAAAACAAAATGGCGGCCAAGAAAACGATGATTCTCGGAAATCTGCAATTTTTGTTCAATTTTCTTGCTATATTTGCAAAAATATGTGATGAATTTTTGCAAACACTTGTCTGCGAATGTTTCTCGATATAACACTTTTTAGTATAAACCAACTAATGGTCTATTACAAATCCTGCATTCTGATTGGCTGAGCTACTAATGGTCTATTAGTGATAGACCGTGCCTGGCAAAACCACCACCTTTCTTTGCAAGAAAACTTGATTTTTTCAACATAAAATAATGGAATTCATTGCCAAAACCGACCAACTAGTTGGTTTATACTAAAACAATTAGACCTCTCGTCCTCATGTGCTATGATATCAATAGACCATTCGGCCTTCGGCCTCATGGTCTATTCATCATAGCACATTCGGCCTCAAGGTCTAATTGTTAAGTACTCCACAGAGCAGAAGGAGCATCTCCCAAATAATTTAGAAAAAGAGCCCGCCCGTTGGTCCGGCCAAGGCGCCCGTTTCTCGAAACACCCGATAATTCTCGGGCCCGAAAATTTTGTTTTGAAATTTGAATATATTGAGTTTTTCGTTTTCTTTTCTACACCCTTGCTGATTTGAATAGGATGTTGTAGACTATTTAAATCAGCAGGGTAGAACAAAATACAAACTTGGGGATCATCAATCTATTAAAATTGCAGAACAAATTTCTCGGACCCGAGAATTCTCGGGTGTTTCGAGAAACGGGACCAAAGTACGAAACGGGCCCAAAGTACGAAACCACGACGGATGGCAGGATGGCAAAAAGAAGCCTACCGAATAACGCGAGAAAGAAGAAGCTTGTCCTACCTTACATCGTTGAGTTTAAAATTGTTCTGCGGTACATATTCGGATGAGGACCCAATCTGGAACTCGTATTTCTTAAGCAACTTGACCAACGAACCCGAGGTGTCGAGAGTTATGGCTAGCCCCGTGACATATTCGTACATGCCTGGGATTTTCCATTCAGGCAGGGCTTTCGTCTTGTTGTAATACGATGCCTTGTTATTCACTAATGTGAGGATGAGCACAGGGTCGATGATTTCGAAGCAGACCTAGAAAATAACTTTGTATTTGTATATATGCTGCTTGGGTTCTCTTTTTAATTTTCTCGCGGGGAGTAAGAGTGAGCAAGCTCTGGGTTCGTGTTCCTGTCGAGCAAGGGTGCATGCAGCAGTGGGGAGTGTAAGGAAGGTACGGAGTACCTTTCACACTTTAGCAAGGGTGAGCCTTAGCATGGGTAAGCAAGAGGGAGCAAGAGTGTACAGCTATTTTCAAAAAATTTTTTTAGACCATGACGCTTACTTCGGGCTCCTTTAAGAGGCACGTTTGATAGGACTTCTTTTAACTGGGAGGTTTAGTTCCGAAAAATATGAAATCAACCTAAAGAAAAAGAGGAAAGCAACTTTTGCATCCCAAATTCACCTATCAAGTGGGTACTTCCCGCATCCCGCGTGAAAGTTACGTTTTGTTGTACCGTTACCTTGGTGTATACTCATCCGTTACCGTGGTGTACTCTCCCATTACCGTGGTGTTCTATTCCATACCTTGGTGTAATCTCCCATTACCTTGGTGTACTCTCTCATTACCTTGGTGTACCTTCCCATTACCTTGGTGTACTCTCCCATTACCTTGGTGTACTCTCCCATTACCTTTGTGTACTCTCACATTCCCTTGGTGTACTCTCCCATTACCTTGGTGTTCTCTCCCATTACCTTGGTGTACTCTCCCATTACCTTGGTGTACTCTCCCATTACCTTGGTGTACTCTCCCATTACCTTGGTGTACTCTCCCATTACCTTGGTGTACTATTCCTTACCTTGGTGTACTGTTTCTTGGGGTCGATGTCATCAGGTTCCATTTTGATTCCAAACCAAGCATTTTCAAGCTGGCGTCGGATAAAGGTGAATAAGTAACTGTAAACAGTGCTTGGCACTCTACTGGCTTGTGTCCCTTTGGCGTAAAACTTCTCATTCACCTCGCATTCCAGAGCGATAAAAGAGTTCGGGTCTGTTGGAGTCTTATCTGGACGGTTCGGGATATAAGCTGAAAGGAGATACGAATCGGTCAGAAACTCCCACAAAAATAAGCCCACACCTTATTATATTTTAAGAGCCCGTGCCAGCCACTCCTTTGTTAGTGTAAAGTTTCAGACTTGATTTGTCAACTTTTTTTTTTCGAGAACATTGCTCTATATTCTCTAAGTCAGCCGTTGGAAATGGATGCTTTCTCCGATTTGGTATGTTGCTATGCTGTTAAAATAATCCAGGCTGATAAGGTACTCCATCTCAACAGGTTCTTATTTTTCAGAGATTGCCGTAGTGTAACCATTGGCAGATTGTGCTACTAAAACATTATGGTTTAGTACTTTTTTTCAACAATAAAAATACTTGCTTTTTTGCTAAACAATAACATGCAGAGCAATTGAAACCATTGAAATCTAGAATTTTGACCGCAAAGAGAGTGTTTTTTCTATAAGAAACTATTTTCCTTGGTCAGGTTCTGATATTTTTGGGCATTTTAATGCAGAATTTTAGCCGGTAGGTTCTTAAATCACTAGGTTCTTATTTGCGTTTTTTTGCTGTATTGTAAGTAGATGGTAATTTCGATATTTCTACACGTAAGTTCCATTTTTCTAATTCGTCGTATTCGCCTTATAACGTAAAACAAAAAAAGATAGGCTGACTAGGGCTTTAAAAACCTGTACATACTGGAGCATCCCTGTTCGGGTGTTGGACAATCCTGTTTCTCTTCTGCCAGACCCGGACAGTCGTCCCCACCGTTTCGGACAGGTGGGTTGTCACACGCCCTGGTTCGCTCCCTAGAACCACGTAAACAGTACGTTCTCTCGGTACAGGAAGTCCAGGAAGTCCAGGCAGACCAGCCACCATTAACAGCACCTGGAAAACAAAGATGTCAGTATCCGGGAAAAGTACCTGGGGAAAACAATGTCCAGGAAAAAGTACCAAGGGAAAAAATTTCGGGGAAAAAATGCCTGGGAAAAAGATGTCCGTGTTCGGGAAAAAGTTGTATTAGTGTCCGAGAAAAATAGATGTCAGTGTCCAAACAACCTTGGGATCATACAGTGGCATCAGATACTTTAAAAGCTCGAGTTGACTTTGGAAACAGACTTGGGACAGTTTGACACTGTAGCGTGGATTTTAAAACAAACTTGGGATCATACAGTGGCATCAGATACTTTAAAACCTCGAGTTGACTTTGGAAACAGACTTTGGACAGTTTGACACTCTAGCGTGGATTTTGAAACAAGCTTGGGATCATACAAGGTTTGGAAACAAACTCGGGACAGTTTGACACTCTAGCGTGGATTGGGAAACAAGCTTGGGATCATACAGTGGTATCAGATACTTGAGCATCTGGGGTTGAGTTTTGAAACAAACTCGCGACAGTTTGACACTGTAGCGTGGGTTTGGAAACAGACTCGGGATAATCCTGATGATATCGGGTACTTGGACTCTCTAGCATGGGTTTGGAAACAGACTCGGGGTCTACCCGGTGATATTGGGTACTTGGACACTCTAGCGCGGATTTGGAAACAACCTCGGGATCGTCCCAGTGATATCGGGGTATTTGGACACTTTAACGTGGATTTGGAAACAAACTCGATTCCATTCTGGTGATATCGGGGTACTTGGACAGTAGCGTAGAGTAGACTGCGGACGTTCGCCAAAGAAGGGACTGCAAGAAGTCTACTCTAGCGCGGATTTGGAAACAACCTCGGGGTCTTCCCGGTGATATCGGGGTACTTAGACTCTATAGCGTGGGGTTTGAAACAAATTTGGGATTTTCCCAATGATATCGGGGAACGTGGACATCCAAGCATGGCAGCAATCTACGAGGCCGACTTACCGGGACAGTCCTTTATTTTACAACTGTTGATCTGATCATAATCGCCTGTACAGTTTTGACCACCATGGATCGGGAGAGGGTTCGAACACGTTCGGGAACGCTTCCTCATCCCTGTGCCACATGTCTTGGTACACTCGCTCCAACTGCTCCACAGTGTGAACCCACCTTTAACTATGGAAACAAGAAAATGATACAATTTACTTTTGCACAAGTCAGCTCCATTAGCCTTCTCATTCCATAGGTTATTTTTTTAATTGATGTAACAAAAATACGGGACATATCGGTTTGTATATAACAATTAGTCGTCCAAGGCGACGCGATTATAGACGAATATTCAGGGTGACTATTCGCCGATAATCACGCTTTTTGGACAAAAAACTAATTGTTTTTGCTGGATTTTGCGCGCACTCCCAATCCTTCCAGTGTTATAATCACCAGTTCAGGGGTTTCAATACGTTTTGAAGTAGCAGGTTAAGTTTTGGAAGTAGGCCGGGTTTTGGGGTCCGAAACGAAGGCCGTAATGCCTGAGCCTTCTTGCCTTCTTGGGGGTACGGGGGCATGCTCCCACGGGAAATTTTGAAATTCCGGTAGAAAAAAAGGCGTTTTCCTGCGTTTTGAGGGCAGGAAATTGGCATAATCATGTTTTCTATTGCTTTAATATTTTAACTGGAGTATCCCCAATCGCCCCCAGATAATGACAAAAGTCAGATTTATTTAATATTTACCCTCATGATCAGCACGATCCTTATTCAACCTTATCCCGGCTAGCTCAGCTGGTAGAGCGCCGGCCTGATGTGCGGTAGGACATGGGTTCGATCCCCAGCTGGGCCAACACACAGGGTATTTTTATCTAAATAATCGAGAAGAAGGTGCTGCCTTTCCTCTGACATCTGCAAATGGTTAGACCTTCGCGTCTTCTCGGAAAACGACGCAAAACCGAGATCCCGTCTCTCACATACACTATTATTAACATACCATTAACCCGAACCGGAGGAACGTTAAAGAGCCACTACGCTTGGACGCGGAAGTGACCGTCCTCAGTGTCTTGTTCTAGTTCCCGGCGCTTTGCAGCCATTGCAGCCATTGGCGCCGTGAGATCCAGCGTAATTCAGCTTTACTAGACATTTACATTTAAACTATTGACATTTTACTAACCAGGACAGGGATTGAAACATGACTTGACTGTCTCAACTGCGTCCCCTTTGCACGGTTCACCGCCGTTCATTGATGGGGGATTGTTACAAAGACGTGTTCGCTGGATGTTAGTTCCACCGGAGATGCCACAAGCCTTTGGACATCGAGTCCACGACGACCAATCATTCCACTGACCATGAACGGGCCCAACTAGGAAAAAAAAAGGAGTGATCAAAAATAGCCACGTAAAGCGTAAGGGAAGCTATTTGCTTATATAGCTATTTCAAAAACGTTATCGGGAGCCGCGACGCGCCCAGGCCGCAATGTTGTCTGGGTAGGAAGTTTTGAGTCGGTTCACTTTTAGAGTACCGTATTTAGCCGAATATAGACGCACTTTTTCACTCCAAAATGTTCTTTAGAGGAAAATATACACCTATCTCAGAAGCCGCACCGGCCCAATCGCAAAGTTCTCTGGGTAGAAGGTCTTGAACTGGCTCACTGTTGAGTACGCGAGTTACTAGTTCTACTGGACGTTACTCGCTTTAATTAAACAAGGCTCTGTTTTGTAGAATTTAGTGCGGTGTGGGCGCGCTGGCTTGAGCGCTCACAAGGTCAACGACGTTCATTGAAATAGTTACGTTGTCTTACCTTTGCATGTTACGTTGTCTTACCTTTGCATGTTACGTTGTCTTACCTTTGCATGTTACGTTGTCTTACCTTTGCATGTTACGTTGTCTTACCTTTGCATGTTACGTTGTCTTACCTGCATGTTACGTTGTCCTACCTTTGCATGTTACGTTGTCTTACCTTTGCATGTTACGTTGTCTTACCTTTGCAAGGAGAAATGCACTCCAGCTTGGTCTGCATGGTGTCGCCCGAGCACGGATCCCCATCAGGGGTACGGGTGGGGTTGTTACATGTACGTGTCCTGTTGACAACAGACCCACCACATGGATTCTCACACAGTGACCACTGGGTCCACTCTGAGAAACCGCCATCGACTAGAATGAAAAACACACTTGGGTGAAATACTTTTTTAAACAAAATCTGTATTGTCTAAAACTGTTACTTCAGACTGATCGTCCTCAGGGACTTTGAGTCGCAGCACCAGCTGATCTCACCCCCAGTGCGCAAAGGATTATTGGCTGATTGCATTTTTAAACCGCACAGGGGGGTTGAGGACCTCCCTAAAGAAGACCCCCTCCCCTGGAACTTGCACTCGTGAAACAGACCCTTTCCCGGGAATTTCCAACCTCATAAAGGATCCACTCCCCTGGAATTTTCCCATTTTTTCTGGCAAAATACCCCTGGAAAATCTATTTTTGGATAAAATGTCCCGGGAATGAAAGTCACCTTTTTTACCCCTCCCCTTGGAATTTCCAGTCTCCAGACACACCCTCTCCCGTGGAATTTCCAATACAACCCCCATGGAAAATTTTCCGTAGGTCCTCAACCCCCCGGTGCGGTTTAAAAATGCAATCAGCCATTTGTCAAAACGAAAGGTCCAGCAAGAGAAGCAAAAACTAGATTTAATCATCGTACAAGTGAAACCCAGTTTACATTTGACATAATGCAAGATTTTCTGAGGAGATAGACAAATATTTTTGCTCAATTTGTTAGAATATGCTGGGAACGCTTGGCAATGCGTATGTGTAATGGTAAATCCACAGGGTCATGATGACCACGTGACTCACTCTTGCAGTCGCGCTGCTGTGCGTTATCACCCACACAGTACGTCCCATCTGAGCTGGGGACTGGGTTGGAGCAGGTTCGGGTTCGGATCTGTTGATTTCCAGAACAAATTCCATCCGCGCAACCGCTCCATCCGGACCAACTGGCCCAGTTACCGTCAACTGTGGAGATTAAATAAAATAGTTATTGAGGACAGGGCTTGAAATTGCGACCAGCTGGTCACCAATGCGACTAGATTTGTTCCTCGGGCGACTTAAATTTTTAATTTAGTCGCCTCTAGGCGACCATGCCATATGATTTTTTTTTATAAACTGAAAATAATTCATCGCGAAAAAAATAGTCTTCCTAGATACGCGGAAATGTGAACACACCACCACAGGGAACCCAAATTGACAAAAATTACCTAGCGACTAAAATGTTTTTCAAGGCGACCATAAACGATGCGAAGGAGGATCAAAACTGTACTATGTAAAAATCAAAGCACAGTAACGGTGAACTCGTGGGTATGCCTAAGACGAAGCAAAATCGAACTTGCATGGTTTCGGATACAGGCAGCAAATATAAGGACTTACTAAACATAAACTTTTGGCTGTTTAGAAAGTGAATCATTCTTGAATTTAGGTTATAAGATTAAAGCCCTGGTTAAACTAGGACACATGTAGCGCGCAACATTGTAGCTTTATACACATCATGATATTTCCCAGTTTAGCCACGCGAGAAACATTGTTGCGCGCGACAATGTGTGGAAGACACACGAAGTTTCCAATGTTTACTAGTTTAGCCACTCGGGGAAACATGCTGGGCACAAATGTTGCGCGCTACATGTGTCCTAGTTTAGCCGTAGTTTTACCTCCCAAAATTAAGCAGTGATGCTCTAAATGGAGTACGTTTCAGTCCTAACAGCTCTTTAACGAATACCAGGACAACAAAAATTAATCAAGAAAATTGAGCTGGGGCACCCCCTTCACCTTTGATACATCATGAAAAACTAGTTGCGAGGACAGGAGTACCTATAAATTGCCAACACGTACAACTAGATTCTCTGAATTCGTAACGGTTAAGTTCCAGCCATACTGAGTGTGACCATTATATATTGATATTTATGACTTTTATCATTCCTTTAAAATCTGCCTACAATTCAGTGCTTAACTGCAAAAGACAGGAATAAACCGTTTATCTAGATCTATCTGTAGCTAATTATATAAAATATCCCCAAAAGTGAACTGCTCAACAAGTGAACAACACAACAGCGAACACTGCAGCACATGATTCTTACTTTTGACTTGCTTCATTTCGATCAAATGATTTGGACCGAAGAGGTCAGTTCTTTGAAGAAGTTTCACGGAGTCAAAATAAAGTGGAGACAACGCCCTGGAGTGATTGCTCAGGCCCGTACATGAGATCAACCACAAATCAAAAACTGGTTACGATATTTTTGAAAGCTACTTATCAAACGCAGCGCTTGCTTCATCAACCGCAGGTAAAACTTGAAACGACCAAGAAACGAAATCTCCCAATTTTTTTAAAAAAATCATCAACTCTTGCGTTGGCTTACCTCTACATTCGACGATTCTTAAAACAGCTACATACAGCGTAAATAATATAATAATTCCCTTCATTTTGCTATTGGGACTTGGGACTAAATTTTCAAATCTTCTAGATTAATGCCATTTAGGTTACGGTCCCTCAGTCCCTCTCAGCTCTGGCAGGCTGGTCTAGAAAGTCACCGAAAAATCGTCCTCCAAATCTCTACCGACAACTGTGTTTGGATAACTGTACAATCAAAGCTGAGCCGAATTTAAACAGCTTTATTATTCTTATAAAATTGATCAAATAGATTGATTAAGGGGTGGGATGGCCGATGATTTTGGAATTTCGCACCAAAAGAGGCAATGAAAATCATAAACTGCTTTAAAAAATCAACCATTCTGCTGCCCAATCAAGGTTTCGTTTAACGAAGGTCGACTTTAATGTTCATATAATTGAGATTAATTGTCATATTCCTACGTTGACGATACACCTAATAAACTCTATATAATGCAGTGCAAGTACTATACTTTATTGATTCCAAATGGTCTTAAACTCCTTACGAAATGCAGAAAGATAGTAAAAAACAACTCAGCCTAATTTTATTGCCATTCTTATAATTCTGCGAATTCCGACTCTAATTTCTGAACTGTTTCTTTCAAAGGAAACCATACTTATGTCTCTATAAAATGTGTATATAATATAGAAATAGAAACTTGATGCGTGATTATACCATTACTACAAAATACCGCGAATTCTCATCCAGATACAATGTTATATTCTTTCAAACATATTAATTTACCCGACTGTTTCATTCAAAGCAAACCACACTTATGTCTCTATAAAATGTGTATATAATATAGACATAGAAATCTTGATGTGTGATTATACCATATTAAATATATCATATTCTTTAAACGTAATACTTATTACATAGATATCGCTAAGATTCTTAGATTTTACGTGTGAAAGATATCATATCTCACATGTGAAGATATCGCTGTTGGCATGGTAACAGTTTTTAACTTGACAATTAGTTTTATTTTTGCGTATTTAATTTTATAAGCTTTAATTCTTTTATATTTTGACACATTTCAAAGCATGTTGAAATAGTTTTGACTCAAATTAAGCCTACATCAACTCGTGTCGGGTTTCAATGAGAGCTTCAATATTTAAAGAATACTAAATTAACATTCTTTAACAATTGAGAAACGACATGAAAAAAAACACAGGTACAACATGTGGGGCCGATTAAATAGATTAATACCAGGAAAAAATATCTTGCACCTAAAATTTCCCCCTTCCCCCCATTTCTATTGGCCCAACCAAACCACATGAAATCAAAACTTGAACAGTGTGTTCTGAATGATTTGATTATCATTACAGAATAATAAACTTATTTTAGGCTTAATTTTTACATTTCTATATCAAGATAATATTTCAGACAACCTTTACAAATACTATGCTCCGATTTGGTAAATGTGACGAAATAAAAGTATATTGTTTAATCAATTTAATATGTATGACAACATATCATTTCACCTTCGACCACCTGGTTACACACTATCGGAAAAGCCATATTGGCTGGTATCAAGAGTTCTCAGGAACCCATTTACCATGAGAGATTTAAGCGAAATTATTGACTTTAATGATCTAACAAAATAATTGAGAACAGTACCAATAGCGCTATTCCTTAGTAATAATTTATCCTCAATTAGGCTTCGCAAACAGGGTTCACGTAGAGGAAACAAGTTGCTTTTTGAAATTGGGAAAAAAAAGTAGAAGCCTTTAAAAGGAGGAGTTTGAGAATTGTCTGCAACTCAAATTTGGTCATAGTTGCAAGAAAACCGCGGTTTGGCTTCCGTCAATCAAACGAGTGAACAGCTCTGAGTGATTTCACGCAGGCTTTGATAGATCTTGTGAACTGATAGGGGTTGGCTAGGCTTCAAAAAGACAGACTTTTTCACTGTGAAATGCTAACCAAACTCAGATAACATTCGTGGGCATGGCATGGCGTTTGATTGACGGAAGACAAAACGCAGTTTGACGTTTTGGAGATGTCAAGTGGGAGTTCGCAGAATTATGAAAATCGGAGAAATGCGGTGTTCAACTCTGCATCGACTAATTTATTTTGTTCAGCGTTCCCGGAATCAAACATCCTAGCAACCCGGTTAGCTTTTGCTAGACCTCTAGGAGATGTTTGTGGCTGCCAAGTATTAGTTGTGCGATCGAAGGAAACTGCTAAAACACGGTTTGACTGTTGCATCAGACTTAGCAGAATTATGAAATCGTAGTAACGACCAAGTTTTTAAATTCCCGTTTGAATTGTTCACTCAAACTTTGTAATTAAAAGCTGGTAAGTGACCACTAGTGACCAGCTCCCTTAGCGACTACTTTTGAAAATTACCAACCGGAATCCCCTTTGTTTCTAAGCTCTTGTGAGCGACAAGTAAGACCGCAGTTAGTAGAGGGACAATCCTGGACTAGAGTGCGTCGGAAATAGAAAAATATCCAGGAGCTTTTTCAGGATTTTTCCAGATGAATTTTTAGTGAATTTTTACAGCAAAAATCCAGGACTTTTCCAGGAGCCGCACGAATATGGCTAAGCTTTTGCTATTGTGACGTGTAATTGAGTCCTTTTCACAGTTCCTCGCTTTATTGTGATTCAAATTGGAATTCTAGCCTGAAGTCGAGTCTACTGTTGACCAAACAATATGCCTAGTTGGAGTTTAAATTTCTTGTTTAGTGCGCATGCGATTTTAGTCCGAATTTCTTGATTTCTTTTCTTTAACGAGATCAATGAGACTAAAATCACATGCGCACTGAACACGAAATTTAAACTCCAACTAGGCTTATACATTGGTCAACGGTAGACTCGAACGTCAGGCTAGAATTCCAATTTGAATCACAATAGAGTACTCAAGTGTGACGTCATAAATTTGAGAAATCTTGAATTTCCGATTTTAGTCCACGAATAATGAAAGACAAAGTGGAAAGAGAATTGGATGCAAAAAATGAGGCAAATCGGTTGAAACGCGACCAAGATATGCCACCTGAATACATAATTTTCTTTAACAAATCACTGTATTTTGGACTGCGTTCAAAACTTTAACGCAACCAAAAATACAGTGATTTCTTAAAGAAAATTATGTATTCAGGGGGCCATATCTCGGTCGCGTTTCAACCGATTTGCCTCAATTTTGGTGTGTAGCATTCATTTATTATGCTCTTTCCAAATCCAAGGACAAATATTGCTAAATCGAAAATTTGTTTTTTGTGACGTCATCACTTGACTACTCTATAGAGCGAGTAACTGTGAAATGGACTATTAATATTGCCTTTAACTTCAGTCTTGCCATTCACAATAGGACGCACGCCGCTTGTTATAAAGCTGGGGATACCTCACACTGTAGTGGGTTCTTTTGCGCAACGTGTTTCCCTTACATAATGTATCCGGCGCAGGATAGATAGATTAAGGAAGATAGACTCATTTTGACGCAAAAATTCTATTTATCGAGGTATATTTTAACTTCTATTTACAACGGGGTCTCAAATTGGATACAAATCGAAGAACGGGGTATCTTTTCTTATGAAAATCAGTTTTAGGACAGGGTCTGCATTCGTTGTGACATGCGCAGAAGTTTCTTGCTTTGAACTCTGTATGAAATATTGCATTCTCGAACCCAGAGCTCCCCGGCTCGTCTGCTCGCAGGGGAGGCTCTGGGGACATCCATTTGAGAGCCTTCGCTGATTGGCTGATTTTAAACGTTGGGGGATGCGCAGAAAGGTGTTTCTCTCAGCGGCTCTGTATCAAATCTCGCGCATGCGTCAATGGCTGCCACCAGAGCCTCCCCCGCGAGTTGACGAGCCGGGAAGCACTGGTTTCGAGAATGAGCCGGGGAGCTCTGGGTTCGAGAATGGAAATATTGCGCATGCGTTAATAGCTGTTACAAGAGAAGCCAATGCTGATTGCGGGTTGTTCTCAGGAGTGAGGGAGCTCTGTGTTAGAGAATGCGCGGAAAAGCACCACTGGCTCTTTCGGAGCATGTGCAATGGACGATTCCAGCTATAATGCACGCGCGCGCTGCATGTCGGTAGATGTGGGACATTGTCGAACAAACTGTTAAAAGAGCGCGCTCTGCATTCTGGTAGTTGTGGGACACGGCTTGGGCATTTCTGAATAAAGAAGAGCGCGCGTGCTTATAGCTGGAATCGCCCAATTGACCAAAGCACGCGTCAATGTGAATGCTGTTTCATCTCAAGTCTGTCAATCGAACAAGCAGAACGAACGAAGCAGCGGCGGCGCGCATTCCCCTTTTGTAAACGGCCGATGCCTTTTCGGACGGTCGTTGTCATTTCTGCGAACGGTTGATGCCTTAACGGGGATTCAAACTCAGGTCATCGGGTTACGGAACTAATAATACACATGAAAAAATCTCTGGATTCTGATTGGCTGAGAGCAGTGCAGTTTTTACGTAACAAAGTGCCAAAAAAAAGGTAACAAAGTGCAAAAATGGTTAACAAAATGGAAATTTTCTTTTGAAATGCTAAAATTTTTGGTAACATAGAGCCTGCGGCTCGTGCAATTTTGATACTTTTTGAAAAACCCACTCGTGCAAATAAATTCCAAATTGAACTCGAAGTCGTATGATTTCCTATACAAACAACACTATAACCATCGTATTACATTATTTCATCAATCTTCATATAATCTCCGAACTTCATATAAGCGTCAGAATATAAAACTAACAACATCAAATTTTACCTCGCAATTATGTAAACAAAAAAAGGCAATTCCTTTCAAGTTATTCTATCCAAAAACGGTTTCCATTTATTTTCAAAATACGAAACCCAAAATACAGTAAATGTATGTGACAACATTTGAAATACAGGAGAAAGTGTCTTACGAAAGGCCGTCGGTCCCCTGGCTACGCCCCTTCTGTATCAGACATACCTGTTCAATTTGCATGACAAAAATAAAATATATTTTTAATATATCAATAGAAATATTTCTGCAAACCTCGAAAAAAACAAGGTCACCAATCGCAAATCCAATAAAATTAACCCCGGGAGCTTAACCTGACAATTTGCATAACAAACACTTTTATTTGAATATGAACAGAAACATTTCTAAATAACTTTATAGCTTTGAAGAAACCAAGGTCACCCCTAAAAAAAACAATAAAATTAACCTCGGGAGCTTTCCTTTAGAAATCTGAACGGTTTTTCAATATTCGTGAACTTGTTTTGATACAGATGCAAAATTAGCGAATACGAATCTACTACTCCGACCTGAGACTACTTTCAGCCCCTTCTTTGACGAGCGTCTGTGAAAAAGAGCATGAAACGACAGGAGCGCCGAATGCGTGACGCAGATGGCGTGAAGCGCTGAACGGCACGAGCGAGCGCCGAATGCGCGGGAACGCGCTGCAGGGAAGAAACGCAATCATCGCTCCTCTGCCGGCGCTCATTTTCAAGGACGTTCGCCTAAGAAGGGACATTTACAGCCTAAATCGCTGTTATGCTTTTGGAATTTTCAAAACGTTGTTTCACTGCGAGTTTTTTGTTCCGCCAATCAAACGATTATAGCCAATCAGGTTCTTGCCCTGTTTCGCCAAGTGCAGCCAACTGGGTTTTCGTCGCGACAGAAAGCCAGTCGACTGCACTAGGCGAAACAAGGCAAGAAACTGATTGGCTTAGATGGTTTGACTGGCGGAACAGAAAAAGCAGAATCCAGCGCGAAACAATGAATTAGCTGTAACGCATTTGATTCAACATTCGTAAATGTTTATTCAATAATTTGGTCATAAAAAAAACTTTAATAACCCGATGAAGCTCCTTAAATGTTATTCAATGCATGTTCAGCGATGTTTTCAATGCATGTGTACGTTTTTCTAAATTATTGAAAAGGCTGAATCAAGTTGAACACTTGATTTTTATAACTGAATTTCCTCTCATTTGCATTAAACCAGTACATTCAAGTTTTCCTTTGCTCTATTGTTTGTTCCTTGTTCTTCATTGTCTCTTTCGTATTTGCTTGTCTAGCTTAGTATTATTGATGTATTTTGCTCTACATTTTCAGGGACGTCAACCCTGCCGCTCCAAAAACCTTGAGACACCAAAATATTGAGCTTTTGAGACAGGAAAATACCTAAATATGTCTACAATTGTTCTGTATTTCAGCGTTTTTTTAAGGTCCAGAAGCAAAAAAAAAAAAAAAAACAATGGCGATTTTCAAAGAAAACCGGGCGATTTTACTTAAAAACCGGGAGACCGGGAGGTAAAAAAACCGGGAGATTCCCGGCAAAACCGGGAGAGTTGACGTCCTTGCATTTTTCTCTCTCAATCCGCCTTGGCCGTAGCCATAGCTCGACTAGCTTCTGCTATTTCTAAATGGCTGGTGCCATTTTATTGAACCATATTCTGAAATTTTCTATAAATCCTTGTATTCTACTATTACGAGGCTAAATAAAGATGTTGTTGTTGTTGTTGTTGAATCATGTTCAATGATGTTGAACCTTTCAAATCTCGAAAGTCAAGATTCCTCTCTTGTGAAATGATTCAAATCTTCACAAGTGCTATCTTATAGCCATCGCTTTCAACTCATTTGAAAATTGCTGAGTATCTACTGAGCATCGCTGGAAATGTTAGAACAATAGAAAATTGAATGGGCTGGCAAGTTATTAAACAGGTTTAGTCCCAGAGCCTTGCAGCTACAAATATAAGTGGCATGCAACAATATCAAACGCTATTTATTCTTATGTTAATTCTCGTTTTATTTTTTTCATTTCTATATCCTTTGATGACTGGCGTCTCTACCGCTTGAAACATTTTCGAAAGTCCCTCGAAAAGATGAAGATCGGATTTTGAAAAAGCGAACCTTTGAAAAACCCTGCAAGGTGTCCACAGGAGACCAACAGCTGTTCGGGTAACAAATAATAACAGTAGAACTACCAAATATACGCCATATAATAGACCCCTACTTAATATCATTTTCTATATTGGCAGTTTGATGAAAAACATTGCTACTATATCTTAAAATAGCACTAAAACAATTATTTAACAAAGTTGCAAATGAGAAAAACAAACTGCCTGCGAACAGTCCAAGGGGCCGGCCCTCTTGGGCCTTTGAAGCCATTGATCACAAGGCATCCCGACAAAGTAGCTATTGAAAGACTGGTCCGCGCAGCCGGTCAGTCCCAAATATGTTTAACTGATATCTGTTTATAATATTAGGAACATCAATAATTTATTATTAGTATCAAGCTAAGAGAATGGCCACTACAACTATTTTGACTATAAAGCTCTACTGGTGCAGGAAAAAATAAAAAATAATCAATTTTCAGACACTTCTTCACAGCGGGGTAATTCTGGTAATATTGTAGCATCTAGATATTTAGTTTTAGTTCAATTAAGGTTTTAAAATGAGGGGTTATTTCTAGTACACACAGGTGGCTTTACAATACCAGAAATCTATAAATAAGCACGGAAAAGTTACTGCACCCAGTAGAAGTCAGACCATCATGGATGTACATGTATCCTCTGCGCTGTTTGGTACAATTGCAGGGGTTTCAATGCTGGACAATGTTTTGCTTTGTGTCGTTGTCCTAAGGAAGCGTTCGATGCTGAGCAAACCCTACAATGTGTTGATACTGAATCTTGCCATCTGCGACGCTTTAACAGGTTTGAGGATTACGTTTTTCATAGAAGTATCGAGAACATAACTTTTGATGAATTACTGCGATTTTCATAATTCTGAGAACCCCACTTTACATTTCCGAACGCCAAACTGCGTTTTGGCTTCCGTCATCCAAAAAGGCTCAAGTTTTGTTTGCATTTTATGGTGGAAATTCGACAGAGCGGAAATGACCAAAAATGAAATGTCTAACTTCGCCATATTTTAATATATAAGCTCAAGATTCCGTATACAAAGAGCTTCTATGACCGAAAGCTTAATTCCAAATTTTCAAGAAAATTGAAGAATATGAATTTTAGATATGATTGAACAAAGTTTGCAGAGTTCCTGATCAAAGTACTAATTCTCCCATAAAATGGTGCGAAAACCAAAGTTGAAAGCCTAATATCTCAAAGACGGATCCATTAGAAAAAGTCATTTTTGATATTTTGTTTCTAATAAGACAAGGAGTCTGTATGCAAAAAATCAAGCTTTTCTGAGTTAACCTGTCCTTATTATTTGAAATTTAGTGATCTAAACAGGTCATTTCCGCTCTGTCTGGAAATTCTGGTTTAGAGCTATTGGCGCTGATATTAATGCCTTCAAGTACACGTTCTTTGTAAGAACAGTTCCGCATTGGAATGACCTCCCAGCGGAGGCGGCGGAAGCCGACAGTTTAGCCGCCTTTAGAGCAGCAAGGTAGTGGGTCACGCTGACCCCATTGCAATATTAGTGTTACGCTAAGAGCAATTATTTAAATTAAAGATTAAAGATTAAAGTTTCGAAGCCCAGCTAATCCTTATTAGTTCAAAAAACCTCTCTCAGCCTGCGTGAAATCAACCAGAGCTGTCAAACTCGTTTTTAATTGACGGAAGCCAAAACGCAGTTTTTAGTAGTTTGCGTAGAGTTCGCAGAATTATGAAAATTGAAGTAATAGAAAGGCATCTCGTATGTTAAGCAATCTCGTTTTGTCAATACGATTACGAATCGATGCAACTGAGATGAATAACAATCTTGTTGTCAAATTTTCGACTTTTACGAAAACCTTTATCAGGGTCATTTGGCAAAATAGTTGTCATTTTGTCTGTACGCACTTGTATTAAAGATCATTTTAAAGCTTTTAGAATTAGAAAACAAATGTCGCATTTCAATGAACTACTATGAATAATTAATAAAATCAATACTTATTTGTCAAAAACAGATTTTCTCGAGGCAGTAAGTTATAGATATTAGATAGATAGTTTTATAAACATACCATTGCATCCCAAAGGCTGAATTACGGACTTTTACAATTGAGTTTATATATTTACAGTATTTCATTTTTTTTATAGTCCGTTAGAATTACCAAATGGTCTCAACATTCCGTTAGAATTAAAAAGAACCACCCAACGAATTGGAACAAAGAAAAATTTGGAAAATCACTGGCACAAGTCTTTTGGCGTACACAGTAGGGTCATTCAAATTAGTACAAAATTAGCAAAAATCTTTAGCATAAAATTGGAACAAAGAAAAATTTTGAAAATCATTGGCATAAGTCTTGTGGAGTACACCATAGGGTCATTCAAAATGGTACAAAATTAGCAAAAATCCTTAGCAAAAATCACCATAATAAAGAAACCTGAGCATGTAAATGTGCTTTTATAACAATGACAACTGTTTTACATACCATTTCAGGGGTCTTCCTGCTGGCCACACCCAACTATGTCATCCCTCTGCAGTCCTTTCCCATTATGGAGGGTACAAGTGGGCGTGTGTTCTGTCGAGTCATATTTTCCACATACTGCCTTTTTGTAGCTGGAAAAGCTTCTAACACGACCATCATGTGTTTGTCCGTTGAACGGTGGTATGCTGTGGTGAAGCCTGCAAGATACAAGTCTAATTTTGGACGCCGCAGAGTAGCTTTGTACATAGGCATGATATGGTTATTGGCACTCATCACAGAAGTTTTTGAGTTTTTCATTGCTGACCTCAAGTCAGATGGAAGATGCGAGTGGATCACACCATTCTATGGCACAGAACTTGAAAATGGTTTTCTCATTTTGCATGTTATTGTGACTTTTTACATTCCTATGATTATTACATGGATCTCATTTGCCCATATCTGGTATGTGATGTCACACAACCAAGTGTCTAGTGAGCGCAGCACCGCAGCAAAAAAGAGTGTAGTGAGGATGTGCATGCTTGCTGCCCTGTTCCTCACAGTCCTCTGGTTCCCAACAGAAACCTTCTGGGTCCTGAAAAAGTACAAATCTGTTGTGTTACCTGGCATTTACTACTGGGTGTTCAACTTCCTGGCTTTCTTCAATTCCTGCTGCAACCCACCACTATACTGCCTGACCAACAAGACCTATCGACAGGAGATGAAGGATCTCTTTGGGTGTGGCAGGTGTGGTACACAAGTGACGCCCCTCCATAACCTTTCATCCAATGGCACTGAAATGGCAACCCTCAGAGTACAAACCCTGAACCTGTTCCAAGTAGAAGAGAGGCATTTGCCTGAAACAGTTGAATGTCATTGACAGGGCAACAGCCCTTTTTCCGAGACATCTGTCAATTGTAGGAATTCCCTGCAGCGGTTGCTCAGCAGAGGAGACACCATTTGGGAAATTCTTCGTCAAACAACACTGCTAGCAGCCCATCAGAAAGTAACGTCCAAAACTTCATAGACTGGGGAACAGCCCCTTCTTCAGACAGGGCCTGTGGTTTGATGCGCTGGTGCGGAAACGCATAATTTGGCTTTCTCCGCATAATGCGCATAATCCGTCAAATCCCGCATAATTGCGCATAATTTCACAAAATTTGGTGAAAAACATCAAATGGTGAATTTCAAACCTTCTTTCCTATTTTTCCTCACAAGAGTGATACATTTCTTCTGAAATCGTCTGTCCAACGTCAAAACAACTCGATAGAAATGAGAATAACAAGGCGTTCTATGCTAATAGCGTCGCGCTGGGAACTGATATCGAAAAGCAATAAAACGTGCCTAATTGGCCAACTAACTAATTTCCAGCTGAGCAAGATAGATTCAAACATGTTTGCGCTTGGATATCTTACAAAGCAAAATCAAGGCGGACCAGAACGCTAACCGCGATCAACACGGTCGACTTTATGTGAGTTCACATTGATCACATGACATTTCACAAACAACAACGCGAAAAATACCAGGCACTCGAACAGCTCCCTCGTTAACAACAAAAAAAAAACACTGACAATGACGTGGCACGTTTCCGGCTTTATAAAAGCTCTACACTACCTCCGACGATAGTACAGATCGCTCTCTCGATCAGGATTAATTTTGATAATTACGCGCAGAACGACGGCAAACAAGTGCAACGATGTTTGTGATAACGAGAGATCGTAACGATAGCTCTGTTAGTATGTGTATAGCTCTTGTGACCGTTTAGTTCATGGTTGGATAGGAGTGCGTTGCTACGATCCTTGCGGCATGAAAAAAGTGTGCCTTGGTCTGAGACAAGTAAACGAAAGAAAGCCAGACTTACAAATTTTTAATACCGTGTAACGGAAGTTACCGGTAGTTGGTAACGTTTTTTTTGTAAGAAAGTAATAAGCTTTATTAAAAGCGAAAGCACACGTCTCCCTTGGAAGAAAACGTAGCGTCATAACGTTAGTAAAGCGAAGCGATTGGAACTCATCACAGAGCATTTTATAGACAAACAAAAATTGTTAAAGTTAAATAGCAGCTATATCCACGTTACAAAACAGGCGAAAAGAGCAAAATATGTTACGGCACTTGTAAAAAAATATTGCGCAATCCCGCATAATTTCGTATTTTTAGCGCATAATTTCGAATTTTTAGCGCATAATTTCAGAAAAAATCGCGCATAATTTCAGGAAAAATCCCGCATCAAACCACGGGCCCTGTTCAGAAAACAACCATACATTAATAATCATACTTTGTTTGTGATGCTTCCATATTCGTACATTATTCTGTGCATAGCAGGAAAAGAAAGAATGAATACTCATGGAATGCAACATGATCTGATATAGGAAAACATAAGCCAAAGTGAAAGAGGTCTATTGTGTAATGCACCAGCCATTTGAAAGCCCCTTCCCCTTTGGGTAAACCTGGGGATTTCTCTTAGTTTTCACTCATTATTTGTTGCCCAGTAGTTGGTGATTCCACAACTTTTTGTGGCCCTCGGTACATATATCAGAGATTGAGCAGGGATTTCTCCTTCCTTAGTCTAAAGGACTAGGCTCTAGCAGTTTATAAACAGGAGTACTTTGCATGGAGGCACAGGAAGCAAAATACATGCAAAATACATCCAGACGAAAACTGTCTTTTGTCCATTGATATTTCTGAGAATAAGAAAAAGGTGAAAGTATATCAATCAGCAAGGACTCCAAGAAATTCCTTTACATAACTGAAAAAAAACTTACTTTTTCTCCCGGAAGCTACTTAAATTCAATTTTAGGCTCACCGAGGAGTAGATTATATTCCAAATGAATCAAAACATTACTAAACATCTTACTCAAGAAAAAAAAATCCAATTTTGTACAATTGTAAAGGTATTTTTCGTGTTTTCTTGAAAATATGACGTCATAAAGTGACTCCTATTTTTAGTAACAACATCATAAATACATCAACATCAACATCATAAAGTGACTCCTATTTTTAGTAACAACATCATAAATATGTAAAGCAGTGTTAAAAACGTTACAGACTTTTTTGCTACACAAAAATAAGATTTATAGCGAAAACTCCAGCTCAATCCGATAAAATGGAGTGAAGTCACACCTAATGAAAGAATTCAAAATTCCCCGCCAAATGACCATATATGGTCAATTTTGAGGTTATTTAAACGAGAGGAAGAATTAATGCTTCAACACAGGAACAAGGACAACGTTGTATCAAATAAAAATTGTAGTTTTTGCAACTTGAGGTTTGCGGGGCTATGACACGTTTTTCATCATGAAATACATCATAACGACGTCATTATGACCAAATATGATGTATTTCGTGATGAAAAACGCGTCATAGCCCCACAAACCACAAGTTGAAAAAACTACAACTTTTTTTTGATACAACATTGTCCTTGTTTCTGTGTCGAAGCATTAATTCTTCCTCTCGTTTAAATAGCCTCAATATTGACCATATGGTCATTAGGTGGGAATTTTGAATTTTTTCATTAGCTGTAACTTCACGCCATTTTATCCAATCGAGATGCGGTTTTCGCCAGAAATCATAACATTCTATAAAGAAAACTAATATATGACTTTGACTATTTCTTTCCTAAATTTTTATTCTAATTCCACATTTGGTCATGAATTGGTCATGACGTCACAATAGCAGTCACATGGGATCACATGACACAAATTGAAAGATAATTTATCAACCTACTTTCCTGCCAAGTTTCGTCACATTCAATGCAATCTACTTCTGTCTATGCCCTGAAACTGTCAGTTTTGAGAGGTGTGGGAGAAAAAGCCCTAGCAACTGACCATCGTGCTGGTAGGTGGCGCTTAAACTGCCTTTCCTCTTTCTCATACCCTAAAAATGAATGCCCTGGATATTCCCAAATTGAGGGGGCAGGGCTTTCAAATAACTGGTGCAAGTTATTTACAATTAGGGGATCAGCTCTTGCTAGATAATAATGCCTGGACACTGAAAAGAAACATCCAGGTCGGAGGAGGAGGGAGGTGAGGGGTGACTGGATGGTTAAAAGTGTAATGCTATGTTTGTTTCAGCACCAATGTTAGAAAGTTGAACTCAGACATATTAAGATTTTCCCTGGTTTTATTGTGAGTGTGTGTTTGCAGGTTGGGAAGATGTTACAAGTGCGCGGAGATCACGTTTGATTGCGTCACTAATGTATATTCTAATTACAATTCCATTATTATATTTTCGACATCCTCCCGGCCGAGCAAAAGAATAGATAGTTGAAAATGCTTGTAACAATAGATCAGTAGATTGACTTTAGTTTGAGTTTTAGCATAGTTCACATTAAATCACTTTCCGTCTTTTCTTCCTTGGAGGTACACTACCAGCAAAAAGAAACTGGAACGAAATGCGACGAAATTTGCTCTTTGTTCAAACGAATTTAGTAGATACTTCCCAATTAGGCTATAGATTATATCTATTTTATCGGTACTTGCTATCATCTCCTATGCAGCCCATGTTTTGTGTCTGTCAAAACGAACATGGGGTGTCTAACTATCAAACTTTGTTCCCTCCAACAAAGTTAGGATGTTTGATCGAATGAAGTTTGAACAAAGTTTCATAGTTAGACCTGGGCTTTAGTTTTTTTTTTTTTTTTCGATTTAATCGATAAAGCGATATAAATCGATCAGGTTAATTGAGAAATCGATAATTATTGATTATCCTCACAATTTTTTCCTATTGATTGCTATCGATTATCGATACAATAACTAATTTTATCGATTGAAATCGATCATCGATTCTATCAATTGCACACAACAGGGTTCTGTCAGGCTTCTCGTCTCAGGGGGGGTACTCGGATATAAAAATGACGGGGAGGTCCGACATATTTTTTTGGGGTATGAAATTTGTAGTAAAAGTATTTTTTTGGGTTGAAAATTCTGCCAGGTATTTTTTTGCGGTTGAAAAATCCGCGGGTATTTTCTTGGGTTGAAACTTCTGACAGGCTAGTAGTTGATCATCAAGATTTCTGGGCAACATAAGCAGTTTAGCATCATGTGTATGCTGGTATGAAATAGCCTTTTTAGGCTAAAAAAGTTGGGTATTTTTTTGGGTATAACATTTTGGGAGCAGGTATTTTTTGGGGTATAAAATTTATGGCTGAGGTATTTTTTTGGGTATGCAATTTGGAGCTCCGTCGGACCCCCCGTCATTTTATATCCGAGTACCCCCCTGGGCTTCTCGTTAGGTCTGTTACAGGGATGCCAACCATCAACATGCGGGAGATTGGGTGTTTTGAACCTACAAAATGTCTTTGCACTGTAAAATTACTTTTCAAATTACAGTAAGATTTCTATTACAAGTGGGAGAGTTCTTACGTACGGGAGTCGAGCCTCGGAACCGGTTCGTTCTGTAGGTACCGGAGCTGACCGGAGCACAGTTGACGTAATTCGATAGAGACAAAGGACCCGAGACAAAGGACTCCAAGTAACACAAAGAACGAAGCTAACACAGAATACAATAGTCTCCGGTAGCCTACAGAAAGACCCCAAAACGGGACGGTGAGTCGAAGTCAAGAAGCCGTGATCCGAGACCCAGCTAGTGACAGGTACGTATAAGTGGGAAAATGATATAAAATCAAACATTTTCTTATGAGAATGGTACCTTATAGTTGCTGTAAGTGGAGCGTATTCACGCTTATTATCTAACAGAATCTCGGGTTCCGAACGCCTTGCTCGCCCGCCATGTTTTCAAAACGACTCAAACCACAGGAAGCCCGATACAACGATTTCAACAGTATTCCTCCTGCATCCTGCCAACCCCTCAGAATCAAATTAAAAACCTGGAGACTGGCCATAAAAAGCCCTGGAGATTCTGCCTTAATAGTAGACATAGTTTCAGTTTAAAAACTGCAATAGGTGTGAGCCAATAAACTTAATTATATTATAGGCATAGACATATACAATCTTTATTGGCACCAGTAAAGTATACGATACATCGGTGTTGGCTCAATAAAACTTTATTTGAAGGCTTTTGTCACTAGTTGTCAGTACACCCCATCCAGGGGCGTGAGCCAGGATTTGAGAAAGGGGGGGGGGAGTCACATCTGTAGAAGTGTTTACTGTATTTTTCGTCTAAAAAGGGGGATCACAGGCACCCCAGGACCCCCTTCTAACTACGCCCCTGACATACTGTTATCTCGAAGGATGCCCGCTTTATTGATGAAACGATTACTATATCCTTCTTTTGCTGTCTTCGATATGGATCACCTCGCGCGATTATTAAATTAAACTTTATTTTAAAAAAATAATGTTTATTCAATTAAAGTTCGATGTAGTTGTAGTCCAATTCAAATGGAACAAATTGCGCATGTGAGTTCTTTTCCAGCTACATAGGGACCACAGGGTACCCCGTGGCCGCAAACGCCTTCCACTGGGTACAGCAGAGCTCCATTACTATCTCCATGACTTCCTCTTATCGCCTCGGGATCTCTATCCATGCAAATAAAGTCCCTCGGGTGCGGGTGACTGCGATGCTCCGTCATCAGATAGCCGTGATAGTCGCGTGACCATCCCGCGGGACACACGTTAGTTCCCGGCATCATGAGCTTGGTGCTGCGGTTACTCACGTAACACACGGCGCATGGAGCATCGTGGTTGTTAAGATTTTTCGAAAAGGGGTTAGAATCGCCAACTTCGTACTCTGTGGTATAAAGGTAGCCGCCATTTTGATGCCCGGGCTTGTGGTTTGCGTAAACAGGGTTCTCCACCAAACAGAGGTAGTTGACGCCCCCTCCGGGATGTGTGTAGTGCTCCCCTGCCATAGTACCTGTCAAGAAAAAGAAGAGAAATACTTTCAACACAGCTCTTTTTACAAAATGCCGGCATTAGCAGACATCAATGTCTCTCTTCACAGGAGGAAAGCCTCCAATAGAAAAACAAAAACAAACACCTTTATATCATTTGATTTGCTTGTACTTCATTCTTCAAAAAGACTGCAAAATGCTTTTAATATCAGGAATATCTCTAAAGGAAGAGATAGGAATCTCAGCTAACACTGCGCGACATGTGTTGGGGCGATGCAGGATTCCGCAAATAAAGGGATTCCCTCTAAGTGCTAGCTAATGAGGCAACATTGCTGCCGCAACATTTCACGCGCGTTAGTGTTTCCGAGGTTTTTTCCATCTACGTTTCGCCACCAGAGAAAACATTGTTCCCACAACAAAAAATGTTTGTAAACAACTTCAGATACATTTCATGACGGGAAACAGTGTTTCCACTTCAGATAACATCATCATATCATATCTTACATATCTTACACTTACACTTGCACTTGCATCTGCGCTTGCGTTCGTGTGTTCAGTCCTTACGGATGTTCGCGATATCAACGGAACTTTTTTGCAATCTACTTTTAAAAAGTCATTATGTATTTCCTTCTCATTATTCATCACCTCACCTTTGTAAACAAGTTGTGCAGATGGCGGGCACGTGGTCCTTCCCCACCGCACATATTGGAGCCCTCCTGATCTGTCCCCTTTTGGTCCCTGAGGTCCTCTTTCTCCTCGTGAACCCAGGGCTCCTGTATTCGAGTGAAACACAGCGTTTTCAAATCTTAAGGGTGGCGAATGTTAGGATGGGAGATTTCCAATAAAAGAGAAACGATTTGGTTTGGATCCTAGACAGAGACCGGATTCCTGATTCCAACAGCTGAACCGGATTTCAAAGCTAACAAATCCGGATTACATGGGAAGAACCACATCACCAATGGACATTCAGAATGTAGCGCGTGCTTTGTTGGACAATGTTCCACATCTACTGACATGCAGCGCGCGCTTGCGTTAAAACTGGAATCGTCCATTTTGATAACATTTTGTAGAATTGCCCACCTTTAGGTCCAGGGGGTCCATCTCTTCCATCGCGACCGTCTCTGCCTAAAAAAAGAAACACAAGGCCATGAATTCCCAGGAGTCACTGCGGTGTGTTCTATTGAGGACCGGTCATTATTTATGTCATGTCAGGAGGGAATGGTGTAGGAGGGAATGGTGTAGGAGGGAATGGTGTAGGAGAAAGGTCAATGGTGGCAAAACACCTGTCTAGCATTCATGTTGTTGTTAATCTCCCCTTTATATTGATAAAAAGGATCTCCTAGAAATTACTAAAGTGCAAGACGACCATTTCTATTAGAGCACTAAAGGAGCTGGCCTTACCTTTCTCATCTATCAACCAATTCCAACTTTCAATTTCAAATGATCAAGCAACAAAATCTGCGTCTTTTTTTTTTCGCCTGACACGAAGGGATCCGCCATGATTCGATGTATTGAAGATCCCAATCCCTAAAATTGAAATTTCTCCTCCACCACACCTTCCGACTTTAATAATGACCACCGGTCCAATATTTCGTGCTTTTGAGACTGACTGTTATTGCGTGTCTCGCTCACGATATTATTTCATCTCATACTCAGGAATGCTATGAAGTACCCTTGAAAGCAAACTTGACCTTGACGTAACAAACTTAACACACCCAAGAAAATAATCGTCAAGAGAACTAAATAGGCAAGGGTGTCACTCTGCGAGTACAATGTTTGTCTATTTTTAATCAAAAATAGACCCCTGCTGTCAGGGCAACAGCAGATGAGGCAAGTAGAAATCGTTACATACAGGGTTTACACGAAAACAACATCGCGCAACAAACATAGAGCGGGTTTAAAATGACTGTCGTGAGTAATTCGCACTTAATTTGAGCACTGGTTTACCAAAGTCAAAATGTGAAATCGGTTCTATTTCCGCATAGAACGAATCAAGGGGTTTTATATAGCGTACTGTAGTATTAAAGTTTCCATTGCAATTCAACATACAGCTATTTCAATCAATGCTGTCGTCCTTTGTAAGCGCTCAAGCCTACGCGCCCAGACCGAAGGGCAGCATGGGTAGAAACAAAACATCTATTTCCATGATACCTCACTCTGGCAAGCAAAATGCAAAGCGCGAATCAAAGCAAGTATGCAGTGCAGCGTACGCCCACTTCTTTCATAATTTCCTGCATCTGTTCTTCTGCGTTGATCTGTGGCCTTTACTAACGAATATGAGTTCAATGCCTTGCGCTTCAGTTTGCGTCAAAGTTAAGTTAGTGCCCGGAAGCCGGCAAGTATTATTCTCTCGGTTCCTTTGCTTTGACATTCCAAACTTACCTCTTAGCAGCATAACGCGATCATCCATCAGTTGTTTCACTCTGGAGAATGCATAGACTATGCGGTAAATAAGTTGCCGTAATTCAACAGCAAATTTCGGCAAGGCAGCGCCTGTCCCATCTACTTACTTTTTCTCGAGTGTTTTTACTGTAGCTTGTGTTTGCTTTAGAATTGTTGCTAAATTCTGTCCGGTTAACACTTGCTGTTGCGCATGACTTGACGCACTCATCGAGACAAGTATCAGGACAATCGCGACTATTGCATATCGGTGAAAACAAAATGCCATCTTTGAACGGTGCTTTGAGCCGTGCTTTTTTAGCGTGCTTGTAAATTGTCGCCTTGGCTGTATAATAGCGTCCGTTGCGCTCACCTATTTATATCGTGGCAAGGTCACCCTCATCATTAGCGTCATAAAAAGGTCAAGAATACAATACGTAGTACATGTTATTTCCGTCTTTTCGTGAACGCGAGAAATATGAGATGATAAGGTCAGAGAACGAACGTAATAAGGGACTGCGCAATAATTATCAGGAGGGGGGTTGAGAATCCAGAGGGGGGGGGGGGGGACATAACCTTAATTTATGCCTTGAAAGAGGGACAACGTCTAAGATTACTCAGTGAAGAAGGAGGACAATGTCTAATTTTAATATACCAATAACAATAAGATGATGCTACAACTCTCTTTCTTGGTCATTCTGTAAGTACTATTAAACCCCAATATAACCTCTAAAAATCTGCACCATAACTGTCAAAAATGTATATCAACAATAAAAATAATGCTAGAGCTTATTACTCTAATCAACATTTTGATGATTTCAGTGCCAGTCAGGCAAATTCATTATTGCTTCAATATTAAAGCAATAGAATACATGAAAATGCCAATTATTTTGCCCTCAAAATGCAGAAAAACGTCTTTTTTGCCACCAAAATGTCACAATTTCCCAGGGGGATGCCCTCGTGTGCCCCTTGAAGGCTTGGACCCTACAACCCAGCCGTCTGCCTCCAAAATTAGCCTCTACTCCAAAACTTAGTCATTGAAACCTCTGCTATATATAAAGTTTCCAAGTGAAAGGTAGACTATATTTGGAGTGCTCAGAAAACTCACTTCTACGATTCTGAAGTGCTTTTATGTCGTAAACATGACTTACTTGGATGTATTCCGAAATAAAAGTGCGAAAAAAGTGAAAAAAAACTCTGATTATCATTTCTTTCTGTGAATTGGGCTACCTGTGGTTTTCGGACAAAATATTGAATATACGCTAACCTTAACTGTGTTTTCTTACGAAAATGGCGATAAATCATTAGTGGGAGCCCAATCTTGGTTATCGAAGCTTAGACATTGCTAAAAGAGCAATATTGGGAATACTAATCACGTACTTGGGGAAAATTGGGATTTGTAATATAATACAGCCAGCCTCGTTTTCATGCTGGTCACGTGACATTTAAAAAGTTCCCTATGTGATTTCCAACATATCTTGTTAGTTTTAGATGATTCGAGCAATAAACTGTAGAGATATCACTAGTTTTAATACAGAGCCCCGTTTTCATGCTGGGAGAGAAACGTCATTTTCGAAAAATCCCCCTTAAACGGCACCCAACAGGCTGCAAACTTGGCAACATCACTTTTCTTGTTATTTGAGGTCCCCTGAACACAACTAGCCTAGTGGCTTGCTTTAATCACAAAATTCCCACGGGATGACACATGCTCCCGGACTAATAGACTGACCATAAAAAGCCCTGGAGATTCTGCCTTAATAGTAGACATAGTTTCAGTTTTAAAAACTGCAATAGGTGTGAGCCAATAAACTTAATTATTAGTATTATTATTATAGGCATAGACATATACAATCTTTATTGGCACCTTGTAAAGTATAAGATACATCGGTGTTGGCTCAATAAAACTTCTGGGTTTTTTTCAGTTTTTTAGCAGTGATTTGTCAGTTTTATTTGAAGGCTTTTGTCAGTTGTCAGTACACCCCATCCAGGGGCGTAGCCAGGATTTTAGATCCAGACGAAGCGATACTGTTAGCAGTATCTCGAAGGATGCCCGCTTTATTGATGAAACGATTATATATCCTTCTTTTGCTGTCTTCGATGGATCACCTCGCGATTATTAAATTAAACTTTATTTTGAAAAATTTATGTTTATTCAATTTAAAGTTCGATGTTGTTGTAGTCCAATTCAAATGGAACAAATTGCGCATGTGAGTTCTTTTCCAGCTACATAGGGACCACAGGGTACCCCGTGGCCGCAAACGCCTTCCACTGGGTACAGCAGAGCTCCATTAGTACTTCCATGACTTCCTCTTATCGCCTCGGGATCTCTATCCATGCAAATGAAATCCCTCGGGTGCGCGTGACTGCGATGCTCCGTCATCAGATAGCCGTGATAGTCGCGTGACCATCCCGCGGGACACACGTTAGTTCCCGGCATCATGAGCTTGGTGCTGCGGTTACTCACGTAACACACGGCGCATGGAGCATCGTGGTCATGAAGATTCTTCGAAAAGGGGTTAAAAGTGTTGACTTCGTACTCTGTGGTATAAAGGTAGCCACCATTTTGATGCCCGGGCTTGTGGTTGGCGTAAACGGGGTTCTCCACCAAACAGAGGTAGTTGACGCCCCCGCCTGGATGTGTGTAGTGCTCCCCTGCCATAGTACCTGTAAAGAAAAAGACGAGAAATACTTTTAACACGCATGAGCAGACATCAATGTCTCTCTTCACAGGCGAAAAGCCTCCAAGTGAAAACACTTCGATACGTTGATTTTGCTTGTGCTTTATCTTTCAAAAAGTAGACTACAGAACAATACTTTTAATAACATGAACATCAATAAAGGAAGAAATGAATTTCAGCTAACACTGCGCGAGCGAATGGTTAAAACGCCGCGCGCAACATGTTTTGGGGCGATGCAGGATTCCGCAAATAAAGGGATTCCCTCGAAGTACTGGCTCAATGAGGCAACATTGTTGCCGCAACATTTCATGCGCGTTAATGTTTCCGAGATGTTTCCAACGTTTCGCCGCTAGAGAAAACATTGTTCCCGCAACAAAATGTGCTTGTAAACTCTTAGCGCAACAATTTGAGGCGCAACACTGTTTCCACTTCAGATAACATCATCACCTACATTCTCGAACCCAGAGCTGCCCGGCTCGGGGAGCCGAGATTTGATACAGAGCCGCTGAGAGAAACACCTTTCTGCGCATGCCTCAACGTTTAAAATCAGCCAATCAGCGAAGGCCCTCAAATGGATGTCCCCAGAGCCTCCCCTGCGAGCAGACGAGCCGGGGAGCTCTGGGTTCGAGAATGCATCACCTAGCAATCGTGGAATATTTACTAGGGAGCATGCGCACGAAAATGTTGCGGAATCATTGCTACCCACCCCGGAGATATTACGGACAACAGTATTGCTTCAAGTCAGCGCTTAACTTTGCGCACCTTCCGACAGAGAGTCGATGCGCGGGCATTTAATCCCTCCGCATGCGCACTGATCACTGAAGTTCCTTTCTTTTCCTCCAAGAACGCAAGCACTAAAGCACGACGCACGTTCTAGTGTAAACCATATGAGGGAAATATCCGAATTTCAAATCTTACACTTGCGCTTGCATCTGCGCATGCGTTCGTGTGTTCAGCCCTTACGGATGTTCGCGATATCAATGGAACTGTTTTGCAATCTACTTTTAAAAAGTCATTATGTATTTCCTTCTCATTATTCATCACCTCACCTTTGTAAACAAGTTGTGCAGATGACGGGCATGAAGTCCTTCCCCACCGCACATATTGGAGCCCTCCTGATCTGTCCCCTTTTGGTCCCTGAGGTCCCCTTTCTCCTCGTGAGCCCAGGGCTCCTGTATTCGAGTGAAACACAGCGTTTTCAAACTAAAGGATACGAGATTTTCCAATAAAAGAGAAACGATTGGTTCGGATTCTGGATTCCAGAGACCAGATTCCTGATTCCAACAGCTGGATCCAGGATTTGGCCAAAGCTTACAATGATCCGGATTCCGGATCCCCTTACATGCTTACATGTGAAGAACTAGTCTGCCCACAGGCTCTCTTTATTTTTGATGTAGAGGACGCCGGGTGAAGTTTTTGGAGGCGCACTCGTCCCTTTGGGCTTTCTGTGGCAAGCGCGCGCACTTTGTTTTGAGGCTTTTTTTTTGGGGGGGGGGGGGGGGGGGGGGGGTGGAGCGAGGATGGAACTTTTTGTCAGTTTTCGTATACACGGGCGTCCACAAACACCATACAAACGTGCGTGTGCGAGCTACAGGCAAGGCCTCTACACCAGAAGTAAAAAGAGAGCCTGGCTAGGGGAGAAACGTATGGCTAATTTGGATAACATTGTGTAGAACTACTCGCCTTTAGGTCCAGGGGGTCCATCTCTTCCATCACGACCGTCTCTGCCTAAAAGAAGAGACACGTGTGCCATAAACTCACACTGCGGTGTGTTTCATATAGGAATCGGCCATTATTTATGTCGGAGGGAGTGATAATGATAAATAGGTTTATTCAAGAGTGGATTAACAAGAGTAATCTCACAGTCAGAAAGTGTCTATTTTTAGATTTGAGTTTCGCGCGCGAAAGTATTCGAATGCTCAGGCTCGAATGCTCGTATACCCAATACACAACAAAATAGAGAATATCCTACCTTATCTTTGCGATTTTAACGGTTTTTCCATTGATCTGCGATTTAATTTTAGGCTGGATCTCACAACTGTTCGCGTGGCGAGAATGTGGGAACCCTGTGGGTGACGAATGTTCGCGGGAATCCTGGTTCTAAAAGTAGACACTTTTCTGACTGTGATTCGGGCGTACATAGTAAATATGGAAACTCTTGGTAATCCACTCTTGGTTTATTATATACCTCTGACAGTTTGAAAACTGAATTACAGGTATAGGTCATATACGAGATAAACAATGATAACATAATACTTGGTACATATTGTTGCTCATTGGCGAGGGAAATTATGCTCTAGCTCTAGTGCGAACTTGCACGTTACGAATTGGCCAAACCGATCAGTTCTTGTTGGCGCCGGTCTAACAGAGGGCCTGGATCTAAGATTGTAATTAGTGCACGACGCTACCAATTTACTATGAACAAGGTTGTAGACAGGGTTAGAGGGGAGTATTCCTCCAATAAACTTCTTGCAGGCCTCCCACCTTCTTCCCTCGAGTGTAGAAACGTTAGCTAAGAGCCAGAGCAGCCGTGTAGGAAACGCCAGGAAAATTAATTTTCAACGCACGCTTTTGAACGTTTTCTAACGCTTGGGAAAGATAGAGTGGGAGGTCTGCATATACAACATTTGCATATTCTATGATAGATCTGACAAGTGCACAATAACTTTGACAATGTCTGAGACGGCGACTCCACGACGTTTTAACGTTGTGATCGCATAAAGTCTACGATTAGCTTTCTTAATTATATAATCACAGTGGGATCCCCAAGTCAAGTCGTAAGAAACATAGACACCGAGGAAGTTGAATGACTTGACGCCCTCGATTAAGGAACCGCTGATAATAAGAGGGGAGCAACTGTAACTATTATAATTAAGAAAGTCAATCATCATGGATTTGCACTTTTTATTTTAGTGGTGGAGGAGAAAAGGTCAACGATGGCAAAAATATTTAAGACACACCCTTCTAGAATTCGTGTTTTTGTCTCTCTCATGCACCCCTCTTATACTGAAGAAAAGGAAATTCAGGACCCCCTATAGAAATCTAACTAAAATATGCTGACCATGTAATACAAGAACCCTGAACCACTATCAATATCAAATGTTCCCGCTACATAATCAGTGATTCGAGGTTTTGAAGACCTCAATCCCTAATTTCATTTCAGGGCCCCAAAATGTCCCCTCCACCACACCTTCCGACTTGAACAATGTTGTGCTTTTGAGACGTGCTTTCCGTGGGCGGTTATTACGCGTCTTACGATATTATTTCATCTGATACTCAGGAATGCTATGAAGTACCCTTGAAAACAAACTTGACCTTTTCGTATCAAACCTAACACACCCAAGAAAAACGCCAAGAGCGTAGAGTCCTTCTGCGCTGCTGCGAGCACAATGTTTGTCAATTTTTACTCAATCACCTTCTCTTTGTGTGCATTGTAATCAGAATAAAACTCATGAAAAAACGCTTAAAGTACCATGATCTAATTTGCCAAGTTTTCGGCTTTTATAAATGCCCTCATTAGGGCGCAAGAGATAACATATAAATAAATAATAACGATTAAATATTACATATATTACGTATAGTGTGTACTCGAAAAAACATGACGCAAAAAAACTTGGAGCGGATTTTTCATTTTACCTATTTTCATGATACCTCACTTTTCTGGTAAGCACAATGCGAAGCAAAGCAAAAATGCAGTGCACCGTACTCACACTTCTTTCTGCGGTTCTGTGACCTTTACTAACGAATATGAGTTGAGTGCGCTTCAGTTTTCGCGGAAGACAAGTATTCTTCCCTCGGTTTCTTTACCCTGACATTAAAAGCTTACCTCTTAACAGCATAACGCGATCTTCCATCAGTTGTTTCACTCTGGAGATACAATGCATAGACCGTGCGGTAAATAAGTTGCCGTAATTCAACAGCAAATTTCGCCAAGGCAGCCCATGCCCCATCTACTTACTTGTTCTCAAGTGCTTTTACTGTAGCTTGTGTTTGCTTTAGAATTGTTGCTAAATTCTGTCCGATTAACACTTGCTGTTGCGCAGGACTTGACGCACTCATCGAGACAAGTATCAGGACAATCGCCACCATTGCATCTCGGTGAAAATAAAATGCCATTTTTGAACGGGGCTTGCTTTAGCGTGTTTGTAAATTGTTGTCTTGATTGTATATGAGTGCGTTGCGCTCACCTATATATACTATCGCAGCAAGGACACTCTGGTCATTAGCGTCATAAAAGGGTCAAGAATACGGTACGCAGAACATGTTATTTCCGTCTTTTCGTGGACGCGATGGCAGAGCAGTGGCGGATGCAGACCCTTAAGAAGGGGTGTGTGTACAGTCGCAATTTGTAATAATTGTCGCAATTTGTAATACCTGTCGCAATTTGTAATAAAGTTGTCGTAATTTGTAATACCTGTCGCAATTTGTAATAAAGTCGTCGCAATTTGTAATAAAAAAGCTGTCGCAATTTGTAATACACCTCCGTCGCAATTTGTAATAAACAAAGCTGTCGCAATTTGTAATACACCTCCGTCACAATTTGTAATACGCAACTATCAAATCGCCTGGTTTGAGCTACAAATGAAATAGCAAAGTAATTCAACTGAATATAGCTGTTGCCATTTAACTACAATAATTTTGTTATTTGTGTAAGGTTTCATGAAAAGAAATGCCACGTAATGTCATGGAATGGCAACTTCTCCAGTTCTCCATTTCGATCTCATATTCTTTCCTCGGAGCGTGCACATCTGTCACAGTTTTGCACGAGAACAGCTGGGTTTTGATCACTTATTTAGCGAGTTTAGGAGCCCTATTTTTATTGATCCACCGTAACACAACATCGAGCAACGAATATTTCCAACGTCGGAGTAAAAGTCGTACAATGTTTCACCACTTTCCTGACATCTCACAGTTTTTGGAAATCCGCATTTTCCGATAAAATTACCCAATAAAAAGGAATGTTGTATTGAGGCGGTGTGGGTGTGATTAGTGCTGCCCTGTTTTGTGGAGATACCGAGACTTGTGCAATCGAATTAGTTTATAAGTTTATAGCTGTGTGGCACCTTTTTGTTTGCGGATTGGACCTACAATGTTGGCAACTTGTGTATCTAACGTAGTATCTGGCCAGGATTTTTGCCATAATGCCAGGCGGTGCATGACGAATATTATGAAACTGTTGCCTGTAATCCTTTCTTTTAAACGGAGGCTGTGGCACCAATTGTAATTCTTGATAGCTGTTTATTACAAATTGCGACGGTGGTTTCTTACAAATTGCGACAGCTTTTTTTATTACAAATTGCGACGGAGGTGTATTACAAATTGCGACAGCTTTTTTATTACAAATTGCGACGACTTTATTACAAATTGCGACAGGTATTACAAATCACGACAACTTGATTACAAATTGCGACAGGTATTACAAATTGCGACAATTATTACAAATTGCGACTGTACAGGGTGGCTAGTACACAGGATATACTACTTTGTAAAAGCACCCCATCATGATGAAGCCTTTGGACCGTCGAACTTTGGTCAAATAAAAGTGAAATTGAAAATTAAATTTAGATAAAATATTAATGTATTTTTCTTTTTTAAAATTTATTGGAGTTATACTTATATAACCCGCACCTAGATCCGCCCTTGCAGAGAAATATGGGATTATAAGGTCAGAGAACGAACGTAATAAACAGAGAGCCACTTCTTTTGGTTTATAAAATATATAGTTCGGGTCGTGATGGCGGGGAAGTACTGTATTGTTCGAAGGCTGCTGCTATGTCTCGGTGTCTGCCAGGCGAGAGTCCCAGGAGATTATAGAAAGTTTCTGCGTTTTATTTGGCTATTGTTTTAATGTCTAGTGTGAAAAAAAAAAGCTTTTTGCAACCCTGCGAGCAGAGCCAGAGGTTTATATCTGTCAGTCTTTTTTACCAACGAAGTTGTTCGCATATATGGTATTTCGCGCCACGCGAAATTTTGCAATAGTTTGAGTGTTAAATCCCTCAATTTCTCACGCCATTGCTGCATTTCACGTTTTTGCCCGATGCTACACATTTTTCACCTTGAACCCAAACCTTTGTCGAATAAGATCCACGCGCTGCTTCATGCAACAAGTTCAAACACTCAACTTGCAACAAAACGAGGTTTGAAAAACGAGCAACATAATCAACGCATATTGCGTGAATCTGGATTTCGGTTCGGAATCAGGAATTTATGTGGAAAGTGATCTGGACTCAGGAATACATGGCTAGAGGATGGACTAGCCCTTGGATTCCCGGGGAGAGAAGTAGCTCAATGCTTTTAACGCCTAAATGGAAGATATAAATCAACCGCATTTTCTTCCACGTCAAGTGCCTTAAAGGTTTTAGTTTTACTAAATCCAATCCTTGGTCCTCTCCTTCACTGAGAAAATTTACACCAGCAAAAGAAAAAGAAAGCGGAATCTGTAGTTTACTTCAGCACGTCGGATGAACGCGAATGAAATGTAGCACGAATTAATCACTCTTAATTCATCCGCTCTCTCTGAGACACACCTCGTTCTAGTCAAACAGGTGAGGAAGTTCTATGATTGATCTATAACCTGTTGAAGTCTTTGTCATTTAAGCCTCCTTAACGCGACAGGAACAGCTCGAAATTGGAGAACAACTTACAGCTATTTCAAAAACGTTGTCGGAAGCCGCACGCGCACAGACCGCAAAGTTGTCTGGGTAGAAGGTCTTGAACTGGCTCACTGTTTGAGCGCGCGAGTTACTTGTGAACTACTGGGTATTACTAGAGCAGATTTCGTATGACTGTGAAAAGTGCCGCGAAAGAGTTGTTCCGCGCCGCGACCGTGACCGCGACTGCGCGGCTACATTCGGTATCTACAGCAGGCCAGGTTCCGTACCGCCACCGCGACCGTACCGCGCCGTGTCACGGCACTTTTCACAGTCATACGAAATCTGCTCTAGCTTTAAACAAGGTTCTGTTTTGTAGAATTTAGCAGCCAGATGATCCGAGCGGGGTCATGGCATCAACATAGAATATATATTTTTTCATCCAAACTCCCATACTGTATTTCGCTCTAGAAATTCTAGTACTGCGAGCTCACTCGAAGCTCTAGCTTTTCAGCACTTCCAGAGCCAAAATGAGACCCATTTCAGCTTAGTGCCTTGGCAAGATGAGGCCAGCACAAAAAGAGGCTAAGCCACTTTTTGATTTAACTGACCTCATGCTATTGAAAATGCGCATGAACATTAAAGTCTAGAAAGTGAACAAATCAAAACAATAAACAAATTTGTCTACTCCTTTTGGGATCTTTATTCTACAAAGGGTGTACATTCCGGCTGACAGGACTAACACACCTTGTTACAAATCATGCTCTTCATTTGGAGCAAACTGCGCAGGTTATTTCATACCCAGAAACATAAGGTGCACAGGGTAACCCGCCACTACCGCACGTGCCTTCCACTGGGTAAAGGAGGGCCCCATTAGTGTTTGCTTGACTTCCGGCTATCGCCTCCGGATATTTATCCATGCAGATAAAATCCCTCGGGTGCTTGTGGGTATAATGCTCCGTCATCAGATATCCATGGTAGTCTTGTGTCCATCCCGCGGGACACGCGTTAGTTCCCGGGATCATCAACTTGGTGCTGCGGTTACTTACGTAGCACACGGCGCAGGGGACATTATGGTCTTGCAGGGGTTTGGTAAAGGGATTGAAAGGCAATTCGTACTCGGCGCTGTACAAGAGGCCTCCATACTGATTGCCACTTTTGGATTTGTTGTAGACGGGTTTTTTCGTCATGCAAAGGTAATTCACCCCTCCACCAGTGTGGGTGTAGTGCTCCCCAGCGACAATACCTACAAAACAAAACAAAACCTTAACGTTTCTTTTTCGAGCTGCGTTAATGACAATTTTGCAAATGAAGGACAAAAATCATTCTCGTCCCCAGAGTCTATTGCCTCCTCTGACATCGCGAATGTGAGTCCGGTCGACATAAACAAATATTTGTTAGAAAATGCCTTTTTATGCCTCAAAATGACTCGTACAAAAATAAGCCCCTTACACACTGTCCCCTTTTGGTCCCTGGGCTCCTTTTTTCCCTGCAAAAACCTATCCATGGGAAAAGCTGAATTTCCCATGGTAGGAGAAGAATGAGAAGTGTTCGGATTTCCCGTGGTTATCCATGTGAATTCCGAACACTTTCCACGCGTGCCTTGAGAAATTCAGTTTTTCCCATGGATGGATTTCTGCAGAAATTCCCTAATGGACAATATAAGTTTTCGGATACAGTACTTTTTCATAAGATGGGTTTATAGCTGTTTAGAAAGGGCACTGATGGGCTGATGTCATCATTATTCCAAAAAATTAAGTTGAAATAAAATATGAATCATATGTTGTCTAATACCATTTTTCGCACTCATGTCTCACGTGTTTTCTTATCAAATCTTCCTCAAAGCCGACCGTCATATCACCGAGACTTTTTAGTTAAAACAATTTAATTTATGCAGTTGCGTCTCACTTCTCTTATTCAACTAAAGAGCACTGACCTTCATATACGAGTTGAGCTGACGATGGGCATGTGGTCCTTCCCCACCGGACATACTGGACCCCTCCGGATCTGTCCCCTTTTGGTCCCTGGGCTCCTTTTTTCCCGCGCACACCACGAGGGCCTAGAATCGTTGTTCGAGTTTAACTTAATTCATTAAATTCAAGCTGGGTATACTTTGACTATAAAGAAAATACGATACGTATTTCCTTTGAAGGTGAGCAAAAACTCTATCCGAAATGATACCGAATGATTCATCTATCCTTCCGCTAAAACATTATTATGCCAATACAAGGAGATTTTGTACTGGGTTAACACCAGAATTGTGTTCTCCTTGGTTTCTATAGGGCCGGTTTTCTAACGGCCGCGGGGCTATACATTGGTACTAAAAGGGCGCGCTTTACTTTCGGAATCACGCAATTTGAGGGTCTTCAAGTATCACAGGCATGCTGATTCTTGATTCTACGCGTATTGTATCATGGGCCTAGGGCACATCAAAGATGGCTTCACGCTTCGCATCTTCAACCGAAGAGATCTTCACACTTATTTACTTGAGAAAAGTAAACAGATGATTCTATGCGCGCAATGCACCATGGGACTAGAGCATCATGGGACTATTAACAAGGCGCTGTGTAAAAGTTCATCGCAAAAGTATTTTTACTGAATCAATGTATAATAAAACAATTATTGAATTCGTTTTTTTGGGATATCACAAAAACCTCATCCTTAATAGTGCAACCTTTAAATAATTCCCAGCGTGTGCGTTGGTTTTCCCGCCCGCCAATACAACGGGGTAGCTGTGGTATACAGGCGCACGTACCTTTTGGTCCAGGTTGCCCATCTCTGCCGTCTCGACCGTCACGACCTGATCATATTCAAAATAAATCAACAATCGTTGTTATAAATAATTACATATAAATTAATAGTGTAGATATCTTCCATAATTAACATTGAAAAAATAATTAAAAAATCTAATACTTCATAAAAATGGAAATAGTATTCAATGCGACATGTGCCATCTGCAAAGGAATATATGAGGCCAGAGCGCAAAATGGTACAAGTCAAACCAACTTTTGAGTAAACTGGCCTCATATTCTTGTGATATTCCATTTTTCAGAGGGAAGACTAACTGTCAGCAAGTTACTAATATAAAACCATATCCCATGACATTCATTGTGCACTGGAAAATGGACGACAGGTTTTCTTAGAAAAGCAACAGTTAGCTATTAGTAGAGTCAACATAAATTGCGGTACATGTTTTAACCCGTATATTGTTTGCCTAGGTTTGAATGTACTATTTATCATCAAGCTAGACTGAGAAAAGATAATGGAATCAAATCTTCAAAAATTAACATTGAAAACATAATAAAAAACCTAAACTTTAAATGGAAAAAATATTCAATGCGGCATGTGCCATAGCTGCAAAGGAATATATTCTTGTGATTTTTCCATTTTTTCAGAGGGAAGAAACTGTTACCAAGTTACTAATATAAATATAAATATAACCATATTCAATGACGTTCAGTGTGCATTGGACAATGACTGGAAAACGAATGGACGACAGGTTTTCTTAGAAAAGCAACAGTTAGCAATTAGTAGAGTCAACATAAATTAAGTTACACGCTTTAGCTTGTATATTATTTGCTAGGTTTGTTTGCAACATTCATCAAGCACGACTGAGGAAAGAGACAAAATGAATGGAATTAAACTTGAAAAAAATAAACAAAACATAAATGTTCTGAGCTTCGTGGGAAGAACATAACCCTGGGGGGACTCCTCTATTTTTTGGGCGGGGGTGCTCGTCAGGATTTTACCCCTAAAAGGTACCAAAAAGGGCGTGGCTTAGTTGATTTTGACCCCTAAAAGGTACCAACAAGTGTGATATTGACTAAAACCATTGTCGCTTGATTTGCTAGCTGGAAAATGTTTCAAATATTTCAAAATGTTTCACATTTTACCCCCTAAAAGGTACCAAAGGCCTAATTTTAAACCCTAGAAGGTACGACGAGCGCCCCGCCCTAAAAATTGGGAGCTCCCAGAGCTCCCCGGGGACACATAACATCTAGCTGAAATGGGCCACTCCCCTTGGAGCGTTCATAGACGTTGTTTTTACCTTGAAGCAGTAAAATTCGGTCATCCATTATCTGTTTTAGCCTATGAAGGACAAAATTAAATAAAAGTGATTAGTAACGTAGATAATTTGAATAATCTCTTCTTAGCGTTTTTTAAATTGAGAAGAAAAGAAATGTATCAATTTGAGACCTGGCTACAGCAAGACAAATCAAAAGCTTTCACAAAAAATATATTGGAATACGTATTTTTTTACTTCTTTTACTTGTCATCCACGACATTTTTATAAACAAGATAAAAAAGGAGTGTTCTGTATCTTCTATCTTGTGTTTATATCTTTTTGCCGAGCTTTTTTTACACGAGTTTCTGCTTTCGCAGACACACTTGCGCCGGCATAAAGGATTTTTTTCTGTCGCCACTAAAAATTAATAATTACTACGCTGGAACACAACAAATTCACTACTCTTTTGGTCCTACTGGAAAGAATCGAGGGTCTCTGGGCACGTAAGGGCAATGTTCACTATACTTACTTGGTATCAAGTGCTTTCAGTTTTTGCGCCAGTTCAGCAATCGTTGGGGTCGAATTCGACTGCTTACTTGGCGATTGCTGGGTTTGGTCACCAGAAACGGCAGCCATAAAGCACACGGATGCGATTATATAGCATGCAAAGGTATAAACAGCAACGTAATGCAATAACTTCTGCATCTTGAATTCACCTGAACACTACCAAAACTCAAACGAGGGTTTTGGGGGCTGTGTGGGTTGACTTATTACTCAGTGTATCTGTTACACGTGGACTCTTAAGGTTGGTATAATCCCTGTGACGTCATGAAACTAACATCAGCATTCGTAAAATGTTTGTCAGAAGCTCATACTTAATTCTGATGTTGTCTAAAAACCTTGTCTCCTAGTTGGCACTTTTCTCCTACAAATTTCCTGTTATAGCTTCCGTCAATTTCCTTTTTTTTAAAGACAGGCGCGATAATTTTTTCAGATTTTTGGGGGTGGGGCTTCAGCCCAACTTTACAAATATTGCTAAATCGAAAATTTACTTTTGGTGACGTCATCACTTTAGGACTCTATACCTAGCATGCTACTACAGACAATTCCCTATTCAGCTGTTCATTTTGAGCACACGGCGCAGGTTATTTCGTAGCCAGAGACGTAAGGACCACAGGGTAGCCCACTACCGCACCTGCCTTCAACAGAATAGAGAAGGGCCCCATCCGTGCTGCTACTACTTCCTTTTATCGCCTCGGGATCTTTATCCACGCAGATAAAATCCCTCGGGTGCGGGTGATCGTAACGCTCCGTCATCAGATAACCATAGTAGTCACGTGACCACCCCGCGGGACAAACGTTAGTTCCCGGGATCATCAACTTGGTGCTGCGGTTACTGACGTAACACACGGCGCAGGGAGCATCGTGGTCGCGAAGATTCTTCGAAAAGGGGTTAAAGGGTAATTCGTATTCAGTTGTGTAAAGCCGACCACCCATCTGCGAGCCACTGTCAGCCTTACCGTAGACGGGATTCTTCACCATGCAAAGGTAGTTGACTCCCCCGCCAGTGTGAGTGAAGTGCTCTCCTGCAATAGTACCTGATACGGAAGAAAGGAGTTTCTATCATCTGCCTTATGGGCACTACATCATTCTGATGTAGAATTTGCGCCATTTAATTTGCGCCTTTGTCTAGCGGTCGTGTACCTTCGACCGCTCGGAGTTCCCTCACGATGAGGAGAAGACCCCTTTCTTTTCTTGGACACTTACGACAGAGGGAGGGATGGATCATCATTGCCGACATAAAGCATCCGATGGTTCATCAGGTTCATGATGCATGGTAGCACTGACCTTCATATACGAGTTGAGCTGTTGTCGGGCACGTGGTCCTTCCCCAACGCACATACTGCACCCCCTGGATCTGTCCCCTTTTGGTCCCTGAGTACCCTTTTCTCCCCGGATTCCAGGGGGCCCTATTAATCAAAATAGCAATAGATAGAGATGGGTACACATTAAAGAGTCCATGTCAGCAACTTCTTTGTTATTCGTTAGTGTTTTCGTTCGATATTAAAAGACGATTCAATTGTAAATCTCTTAAACATTTTTATTGCTTCTATTTTTGAGAGAAAAATTGGGGATCTTGGTTTTCTAGATTTGCACCCATTTTTGTATGGGCAATCTAGAAAACTAAGATCCTGTGAAAACTCAGAAAATATGATTGGTGACAAGGTAAAACTCAAAGAATCAAGTTACTGGTAGTTTATTTGTACTATTAGAGTTGTTTCTGTTTTGGTTGCTTGTATTTTTGTGAGAAAAATTGAGGATCTTGGTTTTCTAGATTTGCACCCATTTAGTTTTCTAGATCTTAGTTTTCTAGATCTTAGTTTTCTAGATCTTAGTTTTCTAGGTCTTGCATCTTTCATCTTTGTTTTCTAGATCTTAGTTTTCTAGACACCCCTGACAAATTACCATTTATTTAACTGACAAACAAAGTCTATCTGACTGTGTCGTCTGCTGCCATTCAATACAAATTTACCTAGAAATAATCAACAGATAACCTGACAACTGACAAAGCCCTCAAAAATGTAACTGCCATTGAGCACCCCAAGCAAACCAGTAATCTCTCTCCAGCTGGATTCGTTCACATCGTTGTTTCGCGATTATGTTTACTTGCAGCCTAGACCTAGGCGTTCGATGAGCGGGTTTCCTGTGCTCGAAGATGAACCGCGAGGAAGCGCGAGGGCTGGGCCGAGAGTTCCCACTGACGTCACATTTCCAATCTGACCACAGGAAGCCTGCCAAGAACGCCAGTGACAAGGCTGTTTTTCTTGTCTGTCTGCGTGCTTGTTTGTTTGTTGTTGTTTGCTCATTAAACGGTCAGATTTCTAGATTTGTTTTTAATGTATGAATTCAAATTTCAATAATCAATCGGGACAACAATTTAAAAAAATCACTTCTGCACCACTCGGTAAACTAGCCTCTGGGGTTTGGCTGTCACTCGCAAATAAACAGAGACCAGAAAATTGGTATACGTACCTTTCGGTCCAACATGCCCATCTCTACCGTCACGACCATCCCGACCTGATAAAAACGGTTCACAATTTTATAGCCCTTAGTATTGTTATTTTAAACCTTTTTTTAGCTCATTTTAGTTCTGCTTTGCCTTGTTTTGTGGCATTTTGACACGTACTGCTACTGGCCCGGAAAATTATCGCTTCTCCGCTCTGCTGGCAAATTTTCCTATTTCACTATTTATTTTCTCCTGGCAAAGGAACAGGCAAATTTTTGCCAGCAGTTTACTAAAAAAAAAACACCAGCCTTTGCTCTACACACTTAGAAATGACTTGATACGCTGTTTTCAGTGATCTACAAAAAACTTCATGCTCACCTTGAAGCAGTAAAATTCGGTCTTCTATAGCTGTTTTAGCCTGCAATAAAGAACAAATACACAAGAAGTGCTAACTTTCATCATAGCGGATGCTATGGTCAAGTGAAAACATGTACACTGGTTTTCATTTCTCTGTCACAAAATAGAACTTCTACCCAACGTTGAACTTCTCTAGTCTCTTTAGTCTTAGACCAGGCCTACTCTGGAACCTTATCTCGCCGCGAGTTTATGCGAGATGAAGCGAGATAAGGGGAAAATGGTCCAATTGAAAGGCGAGATAAGACGAGATAAGGTCCCAGAGCAGGACTAGACCGCCCTACGCACAAAAAATGATTACCTTCCCTAGCGCAAAGTGTCCGCGTTCGCAACTAAAAATGGTAAAATGACTTTTATTCCTCTTCACAGACTCAAGGCAACCAAAAAATCAAAAGAGCAACTAGATTCAGGTCTATATTTACTTACTTTGCATCAAGTGCCTTCACCTTCTGCGAAAGTTCTGCCATAGTGGGGGTCGAGTTTGCGCGCTTTACTGGCAGTTTCGGATTATTGTCGCCAGATGCGGCAGTCATATAGCAGAAAGATGCAAGAATATAGCATGCAAAGGTAGCAGCGAGACAACTCGATAACTTCTGCATCTTGGACACACTCAAGCACTGAGTCAGAATTGAAACAAGAGAGTGGGCTGTACGTATTGAGTATCATATTGAGTAGACTGACCTATTTAGTTATTTGGGATCTGAATAGACGTGGACTCGTGAAGGTTGGCACAAACTCTCGCTCTACGCCACGAGAGTTTAGAATTAGTTCTGATTAACCGGTATTATGTTAAAACATGTCAAGGCAAAGCAAAAGGCTCACCTTTTGATGGCGCAAAGAGTTTTCGGGCAAATGACATTGTCAGATAACGCTTCTCCGCGCGCTCGCGCCATACACATTCTCATACCCGTTCGCGTCGGATCAAAGGGGTGAAATCTCAGGGAACGGGATTGAATGTAATAAAAATGTAATAAAAATCCATCTACTCTTATCGAATATTCTGATTCCTGGTAAAGTACATACTGAAATTGAAACGCCAGTCCCATCTCGCTTTTCGCGAGGGTGCCAAGGGAATCCTAAAACGCGCCTTCGAAAAGAAACAGAATCGAAAAGAATGCTAGCTGGTCACTGTTCTATTTCTTGGATCAACGTTAATGAATTAGCATTTCCTCAAGCTCGTATTGGTTCCGATTCAATGGCCGAACAAGGTATTAGCTCAGGGTCCATTTTTCTTGCCAAAAACACGTTTCACAGCTTGTAATTTGCATTTCAGAGGCATCAAACCCGACAATTTCTATTCAACCAATCAGAATGCAGCATTGATAAAAAAAAGTAAAGGAACTTTATTAACGTCTCAAATGTATTTAGCCGTGCACTACTAGTGCACTACTAATTGGGGAGACGGTGCACACCTTACCCCCTTTCTCTGTCAGAGCTCCAGGTGAAAGGAATTCAAAGCTATAAGCAAGCTACTCGGAACAGAGAAAAGTCGATACGGTTGGTTGATCCGGGATTCGAACTCAGGACCGTACGCACAGTGTCCTGTGCACAAACACACTGCGCCACCTAGCCGTACCACTAGTTGGAAAAATACAATTTAATTATTAACTCAAAAGAATGCTCCTCTTTCGAAGCTCTTTTAAACTTTGTACCATCCGATATCCAAGAAATTCCATCACCCTTTTGCATTCCTTCTCTACTATTCGTACGTTTTGGAGAGGCATAGCGTCTTTCCAGACACTAGCAACATCTTTGGTCAAGCCAACATCCGCCAGCACGTTATTCAACTCCGCGTCTCTTTCTAATTTCCCTGGAAATGAAATACCCGTGAAGTTATACAATTCTCTCAGTTGAACTCTTGGTTCTGATAGAAGTTTCTCAATTGTTACGAGTTTATATTTATTTCTAAGCCACGGAAGTTGCTCGGCGCCCGAGTTGACATTTAGAAGCATCTGAAGACACAGTCGATAAGCGTTCGAGCGGAAATTTTCCGAGGGAGACAACGAATGCAAGATAGCACGTGGATCGCGAACAACGTGCACGATTTTCATCCTAAACAGCAACGTTTTCTCCCCAAGCAGGATAGAAGAGAGAGCTGAAATAGACTTGACTAGAGCTGATTGCGCCACTGTATATTTCCTTTTCATGCACAGGCTTGTCAGCCAATCAGAAAAGCGCTGCATGCATCCAGTATCGGTTTCCTTGGCAACGCAGCCCGAGAAACTGGCAAGAGTCGGGCTCCTTTGTAAAGAAACATTGTGCATCAAATTCGACACTAACAGTCCTTTTTCAGTGAATATGCACTTGAACACGTCTTCGATTAGGATATTTGAAAGAGGTGATCCAACGGCTGGTTGGTGCTTTACGTAGTACGACAAGTAACGAAGAACGCTCGGAAGAAACAACACTTCCGAACTTTTGCCGAGGAGTTCTCCGACGCTTTCCGACAACGCCCCGGGAGGCCCGATCACGAGGATTCCCTCTCGGGGGGCCAGCTTTTCTGGATGACGCAGATAACGTTTAACTTCTGCTATCCTCCGTTGTATTTCATTTATTTCTGCCGCAATGCTTGGGCAAGAGCCATCTTCGTATTCCACGACTCGGGAGACCTCTTGTTCCTTGTGTACTTCATTGTTCAGCGGTTCCCAAACATTAATATAAGCTCTGAATTGCACAACTTTCGTTGTAATAAAAAACAGCGCGATTACTGTAAGAAGTCTTGGACAAATCCCGCGGTAGCTGTAGAAGTCCATCTTTGAGGGTATTGAGCAACATGCAGCGAACTTTTTTCCATCAACAATAGAATCTCTCCGATCAGATCATGTCCTTTTACTCAGCGGCGAAGATTATAGAGGAAAATTCATAAGACACGCTTTGCACCACTTTGGTATTATTTAGTACCAAAAGGGCTTAACTTTTTCATGCTACAGCTTCATATTGAGGCAAATGCCAACCCCCAGCCTGATGCGCTTCGGTGGTTACTTGTACACTACATCATCAAGAGAAACCTTTCAGGGAAACTCTTTAAAAAATGAACTAATAAGACGAAATGGCTCGCTAAAGTTCAGCTCTCGGCCGCCGTACTTTTAAACTTTGTGGTGTTTTTATTTGATTGTAGTAGTTGAACTGACAAGAATAAATATTTGTCTAACAGGTGGTGGAAAGCAGAGTTTTTCTCTGTTACTGGTACCGTGATAGAAGTGAGCTGCCTGTTGGAAGTACTGGGGAAATTTGGGTTAAGTATGCAATGGATACTTGAAGTGATACTATCTAAAATTCTTGGTTATCTCTTGCAGTACTCGCTTTTTGTTTCTTTTTATGTTTGTATGTATCTTTGTGTGTTTGTTTATGTCTATTCATTGTTTGCCTGTTTGTTTATTGCTTGTTTACACGGTCTTGGAGATTCTAAATCAACATGGGCCTCGGTGTCTGGGATTCGCAAAATGAATACGCATTTTCTAAAGAAATGTAAAAAGAAATCCGAAAACAATAGCAAATTCAACTAAAATCTGTTTTCTTCCTAGTTGTTATATTACAAAGGGTATTAGCAGTGGTTCAAGTAAATATGAATAGGCTTCAGTGCTTACACACATACAAAGTATCTAGATGTGTACAAAGTGAGAATTGTACTGGATCGGAATTTAGGATTCCAACACAGGAAGTCCAACAGAGGAAGAATGCAAGCTCGTAAGAATCCGACAACGGCGAAGCGAGTTATTAGGGAATTTCTAGCATCAGCGATGGAAGCTCGATAGATCCCGACGCTTTGGCGAAGCTTTCTGAGTTTACAACGTATGGTCACTCTTTGTTCGCTAATTTCAATGCGGTCGCCCGCGTGGCCCTGTCTTGATTTGGGCCACATTAGCCACGAGGTCTCATGCTACTGTCCACTCCTCTATTCAAGTACATCATCCTTTTCGCACCCATTCTCGTACCTGAGGTCCCCGGCTCGTCACCTCGCAAGCGAGGCTCTGGTGACAGCCACTGACGCATGCGCGATACAAAGCCGTTGAGAGAACGATCTTTCTGCGCATGCTCCAACGTTCAAAATCAGCAAACGTCCCCCGCGAGGTGAAGAGCTGAGGAGCTCTGTGTTCGAGAATGTCGCGCATTTCTCTCTTCTCCTAGCCCTTGCGATGTCACGCAAGGTCTCCTCAATCAGCAATGGTATTATTGACAATGTATTCACAGTATTCTGGGTTATACTTCCCCAGTCGAGGTGACAGAGCTGGAATTATTTCCTCTTCTTGGACGGTTTCTCAAAACTCTGTTTGCTCCCTCCCGCGTTCGTTGAGTAGAATTTCGTTGCAAGTGGGTTATCCTGTGTCCATGCCGACTCGAACTGGAAAATAAAAACAAAACGTACGTCAACCTACAATAGGTTTCTCTTCTTCAATTTGAAGGCAGCAAGTACGCTCTCTTTCCAAGAGTCATGATAAAGCTCTCGTAAGATCTAAGCATATGCAAACTCATTTGCATTGGTAATAAACTCCCTGGGGATTGTAATATAAAGGAGGTATTATGCTAGCAACCCCTTGTCATTCACTCAAGCAGCGAAAGAGAAACGGTTGTCTCTTCGCGGGACTTGGTACCATCAACCCCAAAACAATAGAACGAGATGCTTTGTTCTGCCTATCCAATCACACAAGATCTTCCGAGAAAGCTGTATCACTTCTGCTTTCCAAACGTCCCATGATTCATATCCAGCTGATCTCACTTCACGGTGCGCAAAGGAATGTTTGTCAAAATGACACGTTCCGGTCCAGCGAGAGATGCCCGCATTTTGTAAGAAAAAACTGATTTAATCATCGCATACGTCAAACCAAGTTAACATTTGAAATAAGCAAGCGCTGGATTGATTGGACAAGAGGCAATCTTAGAAGAGTTCTCACGATAAGAGGCTTCTAACATCGCCCCAAATAAAGTTTTACGGGAACGATTCGAAGTAATGTTTTTGAAAAGTTTATTCATGTGGCGTGTTATGCATGGTAGAAGTTCTGAAATTTCTCTTGGCCCAAATCTCAAATAAAACAAAGTTCAAAGCGCGGATAAAAATCGAGAGGGAGGGGCCACAGGAAGCCCAAATCTTGCAAAACGTAGTTATTTTTGTGTGCGCGCGTTACATCCTGGTAGTTGTGTTACATTAAGGCATTTCTGGAGAAAAGAGAGCGCGCGCTTATAGCTGGAATCGTGCAATCATTAACGATAGGCCTACATGTAAATGAAAGCACGTCAATGATAGTTGTCTTACATTTGTAGTGTCTTGATCAACCAAATGAGTGTATTTCGTTCGACCAGAGCGACCGAAGTTTTTGACCTGGAAATGAAAGAAAACAGGGTTAAAAGTTACTTAAGACAAATTTTCATATTTTTATATTTCTATACAGAACCAAATATTGCAGAAATCGGCCAAAAATAACGCGCAAGCTTTTGAGCTGGAACAATAAATTAGAGCAAGCCGTTTAGACAGCTTGTGAGCCGAACAGCTTCGGCTCACAAAATAAGATAGCACTTCTCTGAACCATTGAAATATCTCATGGTCCATCCCCAAGCAGACTCCTGCAGGAGTCATTTCCGGCGAGCGCTAGTGGCGTCTGCTTATACAGGCTACTATTATAATCAACCTTCTACTAAAGCCGTCTGCTAGTATATATATATATATATATATATATATATAGTTCTACCTGCATGACTTTTGGAAGAACAGTCTTGTCAAAGTGATCCTCTAGAGTGGGCGAAGCAAAATTCCGCTTGTAGACATCATCTTCATCATCCTGGATTTAAAAACACAATTATTAACGAGTCTGTACTTGCTGCTTCTGCTACACTTTAATTTTGATACAAATAGCGAATTAGACGCAAACCGACGTTTTTGATAATGCGCGGCGCGGAAAAAAACGAATTTATCTGCAGTAAAATTTATCTGATAATTTTTTTAGCAATAAAATGCTGACACAATAGTGATTCCAAGAAGATAGTTTCTCACCAAGAAGAAGACTCCACGATGGTAATACTTCTGTAGAAACTTGTATTTGCCCTTGTTGGCCTTGTTGGTGATGTTTTTCGGGTTGTTCTTGAACTCCATGCGTCTCTGCTCTTCTGACATACCATGGATTCTCTCAAGCTCTTGTCGTTCTTTCTCCAACCTACACAGTGCAAAAATCCGCGACATTAGTTTATTCCCACACGGGTAAAATCTTGTTTAGAAAACTGTGAAAATGGTACGGCGCGTTTCGAGTCATGTTCGCGGCGCAACGGTATTCTAGTCGCGTTCCATGTCAAAGCATCTTGATTGGTTGATCATATTAAGATCACGGCATGTCATTTCCGCTTTGTGCTATCATCAGTCGTTAAAGAGCCTGTGTCAGCCGCCATTTTGACAGCAAAATAGCAAAATACCAAGTCTGGGAAAGCATCCATTTCCATCGGCTGATTTAGAGAATACAGAGCAATGTTCTTGATTGAATTTGGTAAAACAAATCTGAAACTTTGTTTCTAGATGTTTATTTTGAGATTTCTTCACGTTATTTGTCTTCTAATATCGAACGAGAACAATAACAAAGGAGTGGCTGACACGGGCTCTTTAATGTCAAAAGGGAAGCCTCCAGTTGCATATTTCAGTACCGGTCAACGAGGATATCTAGAATACAATGATGAAATCAAAATTCACATACTGATCTCGTTCCTCGCGGTCGCGTTTGATTCTCCTCAGCTCACGAACCTTCCAAGATTCATACTACAAGAGAAATAGGACAAGATGGATCACTGACAGTGAGTCATTAGCAGTGAAATCAGTCATTCTTACAACAACAACAACAACAACACACAACAACAACAACAACAACAAAAACAAAAACAACAACAACAACAACAACAAATTTATTTAGATTAGAATAGAAAATTCACATAAAGAGATGTTACAGAGCGTACCTCCTCCTCATCATTCTCATTATCCGTTACAACAACATCTTCTTCTTTGTCAACTGCAAATTGCAGAATAAAGTTTTAACAGAATGAACAATAGTGCAAGGACGCTGTAGGAGCATGATTTTACCTGGAGGGTGAGGGGCTAAAAAACAGATACAAATTTACACACTATAATTCGTTTGGTTCCTTTTTGTAACAGGTTTAAGACGCTTCCACAGGTTGTTAGTGATCTATGTTCTGCCACAAATGCGTCATTAGGGAACTTTGGGGGAGGGGCTATATCGCGGTTGTTTTAGCACAATTCTATAAAACTAGTCCAGTGGTCCACATAAACGACAAACAATCCTATATTGTACTCCAACTTAGTCTAAAAAAGAAAAAAGGGGGGGGGGCTCCTAAGTCCTGCAGTGCATTAAAGACAAACCTCCTTGCTCTTCTTGTAATTCTTTTCTGACTAAGTCCTCCACAATCTGGTAAAAAGAGAAAGACATGAGATAAGCAACATCAAACAGCATTTAAAATGTTTGAGCCTATTTAACATTAAAATATTAGAGCGGTTTTCACATGACTGTCGTGAAACCAATCGCAAAGTAATTACACCAATTCTGAACAAAATCTAAAGGAGTAATTACAAAGTAATTGCAAATTACTCACAACAGTCATATGAAAACCGCTCCAAAGACACTGTGACAGATGAGTTTACTTTTCGACACTCGTAGTGGAATCAACTCTATTAACTTGAATAAATTCTCACTATACTAAAAGAGTAGTACACAGTATACCTTTCTAGAATATTTTTTTCTTTCTTCTAATAGCTTTTTCTTGTTTTCTTCTTGTTTTTCCTCATCTAGTTCCATCTTTTGTCTTTCTTGGACTGTCACACGGTCACTCCTAGAAATGAAAAAAACAGCGACATTGCTCAGCTATGCAGTTGAATGGGCATATTTGTATGATTTGGGCCCAGCCAAAGACTTTGAACAGCAGAGCCAAGTTGTCCCCAGGGGCATCAGGAATCTGATCAGCGGAAGGCAATGAGCCAAACCTAGATCCTTCATATATGGTACACTATAGTGTCCTTCTGTATAATCTCGTTCTATAAGACATGGGGGATATTTATATTGAGGACACTAAAGTGTACCATATGAAGGATCTACCGAGCCAAAGGCTCCAATCTCGTACAACCAGAGCCCATTATATTTTGGCCAGCGGCAAGATTATGGCTCTCGATAGATCCTTCATATATGGTACACTATAGTGTCATAACGAGGATATACAGAAGGACACTAAAGTGTACCATACCGTACCGCCCTCGAGTAACGTAACATCGACTCGCGAGTCTCGAGTCTATTTTTATACTCGAAAGACTCGAGGCTCGCGAGTATTTTCAGGCTGCATATTCATGATATTCATAAGTCACTCGAACGTTTCGAGTGGCTGGTTCCTTTGTTTGCATAAAGCTGGCTGGTTGAGACTCGCAAGCGGCTCGCGAGTCAGGAAGATCGAAAGACAAAAATACCGGTACAGATAAGATAGCGAAAGAAATTGTTCTCAAAAATATGGCAGTTTGACAAGAAGACGGAGGATTTTCAATCGTTGTTGTGCGGCGGATAAAGGCCAATTATAGCTTCATTCAAAACAAGCACGATGCTGGGCATATTTATGGTTGTCACCGGCAATCTTTTGTAGAGTCGCTGTCAGCTCTGAATATCTTGTTGAGAATAAAGTTACACAAATCGTACAGGTGTTTTTCGTGATTCTTAAAATTGAAGTAGCAAAAATCTGATGGACGATACGGACTTTTATTTGGAAGCCATTCAAGTGCGCGCGCCATCTCGCAACGCTTTTGCGAGATAAAAACCTCCTTTTCCCGCTTTTTCAGCTATTTCGCAATTATAAGATGCCATGTGCAGTTTGCAAAAGCGCAATCAGTTTCAATCACTCGGCTTCTTGTTCAGAAGTCAGATTTTACAATTACAAGATGGATTCTCTAAGAAAATAGACAAAACTTATATCAAATCAAAGCCTAGGTTGTGTAGTTTGCGTTTCTGATGTTTATTGTGATGCGAACTTGACAGGGGAAAACAAAAGCGCAGAGTTTTACTCAATCACTCGGCTTCTTGTTCGAACTCAACTAAAGTGTAAAAGCCGCTCTGATGCCAAAGTCGGATTTCGGAATAACAAGATGAATTCTCTATTAAACTAGACAAAACTTATATCAAATTAAAGCCTAGGTTGTGTAGTTTCGGGTAGTTTGCGTTTCTGATGTTTATTCTGATGCGAACTCGATAGCGGAACGAAAACGCGAGAGTTTTACTCTCAATCACTCGGCTTCTTGTTCGAACTCAACAAATGTGTAAAAGCCGCCGTGATGCCAAAGTCGGATTTCGCAATTACAAGATGAATTTTCTATGAAACTAGACAAAACTTTATATCAAATTAAAGCCTAGGCTGTGCAGTTTGCCTTTCTGATGTTTATTTTGATGCGAACTCGATAGGGGAATGCAAAAGCGCGAGAGTTTTACTCAACCCGGTACTCAATCACTCGGCTTCTTGTTCGAACTTTTTAACAAGTGTAAAGGCCTCCGTCATGTCGCAATTTTATTTACAAAATCCCAGACGGTAGGGAGACAAGTTTTACAGCGTGCTAATTAATTTGACGAGAATTTGACAGCGCTCAAATATTTCTGAAGCAAATGTTACTTTTTGCTTTGTGTCGAAAAAATTCACTACTGAAGCGTTAATAGAAGGTAGCTAAAAGTTTAAAATCGCTTGCTTGTTATTTTTTAACCTGTACCGGTAGCAGATATTCGACAGCGCTAAAAATTTCTCGCCGGACCACGCAATGACTTCTTTATTTCTAGTTTGCCGCGATGCTTTTTCAGACTTATGACTTATTTAGTGAATAACTTGATTGTTGATGATTGTTGTTGTGAATTCACTTGAGTTTTTCATCGCTAGCAAATAACTTTGAATTTAAATACCTATCACATTTGTTCTTATCTCTTCCTGGCTGTGTAAAACTTCACCTTTTTTAAACAATTTTGTAGACTCGAAAGACTCGCGAGTCAAGAGTGCCTCGAGCCGTTCGAGTGACTTGTTTAATGAGGCTACTCATTAAAAACAGACTCGCGAGCCTAGAGTCTTTCGAGTATAAAAATAGACTCGCGACTCGCGAGTCGATGTTACGTTACTCGAGGGCGGTACGGTATATATTATCTCCCATGTCTTATAGAACGAGGGCATACAGAAGGACACTATAGTGTACCATATATGAAGGATCTATGGGTTCATATATGATACACTATAGTGTCCTCCGTATAAATATCTCCCATGTCTTATAGAACGAGGATATACAGATGGACACTATAGTGTAACATATACAATGAAGGATCTAGGGATTCATATATGATACACTATAGTGTCCTCCGCATAAATAATCTTCCATGTCTTATAGAACGAGGATATACAGAAGGACACTATAGTGTACCATATATGAAGGATCTAGGGGTTCATATATGGTACACTATAGTGTCCTCCGTATAAATATCTCCCATGTCTTATAGAATGAGGATATATAGAAGGACACTATAGTGTACCATATATGAAGGATCTAGGAGATTATGTGCTCTGGGGGAATCGATTTTTTTAGACACAAATTCTGTGGTTCTGGTGTTAAGAAATGTTGCTTAATTTAGACATAAACCGCAATAGATCTTCTTTAACTGTTTATTGTTGTTTGGGGATTTTTCTTGCATTTTATTAAGTTTCGTGTGTTTTAAAGGCGAGTTGGTTATTCTCTTGATCGCCATAGCCCTGAATCTTGCCGCTGGCCAAATGATGATGAAAAAGGCTCTCTAGGAATCCAATTTCATGAGCATGCATAGTACGGTGGATTATAGGACCAACTAATTCACCGTTTCAACGGTCAAAATTCAAGTAACATTCAAAGAAACCCCAGCCATAAGAACAAACAATCCAGGCACTTGCATTTGCTGCTGTTTTTGTCACAATTTAGATGAATTTGATAAACCAAAGCCCTAGAGTCGTGGTCTGCCAAATGTAGATTCCTACAGAGCCTTTGGCTTATCGCCATCTGCTGGTCTGATGGCTGGAGGTTCTGGAGACAAGATTGCAGATGTTTTACCTTCGGACAAACACAGGTTTCAGTCGTGGGCCAGTCTCCTCTTCCGAGTCTGAATACTCCTCATAATCTGAAGACTACAAGATGTAAACAAACATCTCTTATTAGTTTTGAATACAGTCCTCTGTGCTTTTTAATCTCTTAGCCTACAGTGATCATTTTCAATACCAGGAGCAAAGCCTGCAGTTGAAAGGTTACTTAACAAGTGTAACTCTTAAATTAAAGAAGTAAAACATTTAAACTGTAATAAAAGGAATTGTACCTCTTCCTCTTCTTCTACTTCAGATTTGACTTCATCTTCTAAGTCCAACAGGTCCTGCAAGCAATAAGCATGGATCCATATTAAGTCAGTACTGTATGTAAATCAACAACAAACCAAACTACACAATCCATACTCAGTCTCTTACCCAGACGTTATTTTTTGTGTCTTTTGCAGTGATGTCTCCAATCAATTTCTCTATGAAAATTGTTTTGAAGCCGTAGGGACTACTTATGAATGGGTACTAGACAAGCCCCTCAATGAATTATGGGGCACACATATCCCATAACTCTCAATGCACCCTGTTAAAACTATCCCACAAACCATTGTGCACCCTAAAACCCCGGAAAGCATCTGGGTACGAAACTGATCTACACTGGTACATACATGTAGCAACAACAATGCCAACATCAACTTATTTGGCGATTGTCAGTAAATACAAGAGAAAGTATTTACTATGGTACGCACACTTTTGTTCACCTACACACCTTGTTTGGGTAAACAGTCTACTGAAAATCTTCAAATTTGTCAACTAAATTTTGATGTTGCTCTTAAATCATTATTGGCAATCATTTCTGGGAGCACTGGTTCCTCAAACATCAGCTGTCATGGGATTTACATAGTCGTCATTTTAGTGAATGTTTCTTTGGAATTTACAAGCACATTGTAGCAAACTCATTCGTGTGTAATACATTTTGCGTATGTTCATTAAGAAATTCTTGAATCTATGTATTTGTAGCAGTGGCAGTATTTGTGAAATTCCTGGATCTGCAACTGGGCGCCCTCAATAGAGTTGCTACTGCTTCCTTCTGTAGCTACAAATAAATTTTTGTGGATTTGTCTTCAAACATAATATGACTGCCTTTTTCACGTCAACCACACTGCCTGCCTCGACTAGCTTTCAGCTACTTAGCAGGTTGTGTGTGACACTATTTTGTTCTTTGTGAAAGTAAATAAATTGATTGATTGATTGATTGACTGTAAAGTCTATATTAGGTAGATTGTTCCAGTAAGACAGACTTCTGTAGTCTATCTAATAATGTCACACAAGTGGAAACCATTGGGTTGAAATCAGCTTGACAAATGGAAGCAATTTATAGTACTTATTTTCAATTGTTTTACTCACCTTCTCTGTCTCCTTCTTTTGAGCTCTTATTCTTAGCATTGCTCGTCTTCTTTCAATTTCCTACAAAATACATACAAGAAAAGAGAAGGTATTCTGGCAACAAGTTTCAAATGTCTGCTTGCATTCTTCCTTAGCACCGACAAACTTAAAAAAACCTCCTCTGAATAGGGATAAGAAACCATTTTAGACACCACCCTATTTATAGCTTTCACCTCCAGATACAGTTCTGTTTGAGCTACTGAACTTAATTCAAAACATAATTTTCAAAACAGTGGTGAACACTATGGTGCATGGCCAACTTTTAGTACCATAGAACATTTTGCAGCCAAAGTAAAAGTGATTGCACTGACACCTTGGTGTTCTTCTGAGGATCACCAACATGACAGCCAATAACCAGGTATGTCAAAAGCTCCAAATTAACCATAACAACACCCACATTAATATCCATTTTCATTTGATATTTGATTTTAGTATCCTTCAAATCAGTGGATATCCAATTTTGCATGCTCTGATTTGCTCCTCAGACTCATAATATATGTGAATATTCACTGTTTTGTGTCACATGCAATCTTTGGTGTCAATCGCAAATGCACCTTGGTAATATTGATAATAATTCATATTTCCTCCAACTGATTAGTGAATACTAAAACAACTATTTCCATCAGGGTCCATGAACAGTGTTAAGATATATACCAAGACTTCATCTACCCTTGGGATAGTTCTAGAATATACTCTGCTTAGTCACTCTGAATCTTTACAATATTCTTTTTTTATTTCTTCCCTGAAGTTGATCTTGACTACCAGTAGAATAAAATGATATACTCAGTGGATAAAATGATATACTCAATGGCTAATAATAGGTTGTACCTCTTCATCCATTTCCTCCTCGTCACTGTGAAAGGAACCAAAGTGCAGTTATCAGAAAAACATTTGGGGAGAGAGTTACAAAAACAAATGTACAGTAGAGCTAAACTATGGTAACCACTGTTCTGCTGTCATCCTTTACCTGCTTTCCTCTTCCATTGTCATCCTCCTTCTTGGTCCCTCGTCCTATCAAATGACAAACAAATGAGTAGGATTTGTGACAAATCCCTTGCTACACACTTTAGTTTGTCTGCGAAGTTTATCTATACTCAAATTTAGAGTAGCCTTCATTAACTGGTATCTTCAAGTTTTCCTTATAAGTAAGTTACTGTAAGCCCTGCACACAAATTCCTGCTCCCATTTAGCGAGTTAGCTTGTGGGAATTTTTTGATTCTTGTGCAGTACTATGATGGTAAACTGACCTCATCTGACATCTCGTCATCTGCCATGCTTATAACTTCTGGCTGATGCAGCCTCCTTTTCTGAGCATCTTCCCTGCAATAATAATAAAAAAGAAATGCAAAACAATGCTGGAACAGAAAAACACTCAATGCATTATCTAGAACTACATTTGAACAGCATGCCCATTCAAAATTTTCTAAAGAACAAGAAAAGCAGCTTACATTTCTTCATCTTCCTCTCTTACTCTTTCTTGCAGACGTCGCAATCTCCTGTCAGTCTTTTCAGCCTGCTCAAATGCCTAAAGAAGAGGAGAAGACCACTTAAAATTGTCTCTCTAGTAAGCACAAATGTTTGCCTTAAAACCCAGGGCTAAAAATGAGAGCAAAACTGAAAGTTGACCAGTCAAGTCTTCGTCATTTATTTCATTTGAGCTCAATGAGTAAGTGGGTGTGATTGATTCTGAATGCCATAATCCCACAAGAGAAGCATGTGTTTTTTCGTCTACTAGGTGATGTCAATCCCTAACAGTCTCTTCACCTGCTCAAGTTCTTCATCTTCCTTCTGTACGCCTATCACTTGGCCTCCAAATACCTCCATCTCATCATCTTCCTCATCACTTGAATACTTAGCATACTCAGGTCTGGATAGAGAAAGTTATCACATTAACAAACAATCTGGACTTGATTTTCAATTCTACTTGGAGGAGCATGAATTAAGAGACAAGTTGCAGAAAACAATTGCACCGTGTAACTCCACCTTTACAGTGTTTGTGGAGTTGCACCTGGTGGAACATACTTTACACTCCTGTTTAACTTAAAATTATAAAGTAGGAGAACTGCTGCAGTACCTTCAATGAGGGAGGCATAGTTTCCCTGGTTGTGAAAGTTAGGGGAGATTTTGATCACCTAACAGTGCACTGTATGTGCAAATTCTTGCAATGTTGCCATGCACCAAATAGGTTTTATCATTTATCACCATAGAGATTGGAAAAAAATCAGAGAAAATATGATATTTTCCAAAGATTGTTTCTATTTCTTTTACAGTTTTCTGTGTTTTAAGAGTGATACTGGACTTAAAATTATATGTCACCTTTTTCCAGCTACATATCTTGTAACTTTCACCTTCTCCATGGTGATTTCACCTAAAACACAAGAGCAAATGCTGGTGTCATTGCAGCAAAAAATTACCTCAAACAAACATGACAAGACTACCATACCAACCGTAACATAAAATTATACTCACAAGCCGCAAGTCAAAGCTGGCTCGCGTGTAATTTTATAACGAGGGGCTCATTAAGCAGTCCACTTGAAATGCAGTTGCTTGCAAGTGTAGGAAATTTACAGGCTAAGATCAACCCATCTAAACCAATAGAATTGTTTTTTTTTTCAGGAGACTACCATACCAACCGTAACATAACATTATACTCACAAGCCGCAAGTCAAAGCTGGCTCGTGAGTGATTTTATAACGAGGAGCTCATTAAGCAGTCTACTTGAAATGCAGTTGCTTGCAAGTGTAGGAAATTTACAGGCTAAGATCAACCCATCTAAACCAATACTACCGAAATCACTAAACTGCCGGCACCCTCGAAAATTTGATCGATCGTTTGTCAGTTTCGGTTCGCTCGTCTGGCTGTTTTGATCGATCCAAATGGTCACGTGACATTAAAATTTTGTACCAAACATGGAAAAGCACGCTTTTTCCATTGTTTGATACAAAAAGTTTAATGTCATGTGACCATTTGGATCAATCAAAACAGCCAGACGAGCAAACCGAAACTGACAAACGATCGATCGAATTTTTTAGGGTGCCGGCAGTTTAGTGATTTCGGTAGTAGAATTGTTTATTTTTTTCAGGAGACTACCATACCAACCGTAACATAACATTATACTCACAAGCCGCAAGTCAAAGCTGGCTCGCGAGTGATTTAATAACGAGGAGCTCATGAAGCAGTCCACTTGAAATGCAGTTGCTTGCAAGTGTAGGAAATTTACAGGCTAAGATCAACCCATCCAAACCAATAGAATTGTTTATTTTTTTCCAGGAGAGCTTGTGATCATTTTCAGCAAGGGACTTTTTTCATGTTAAAAACTGGAATTTCTAAAGAATTTCCAGTCTACTGTAACAATAAAAGATGATAGCTACCAGTTGGCCGGTATAGGGCAACTTATACAGTAGAAAAATCTTCCCTTATGAATGCTCAAGAATTACAGCATTATTTCACAGTGTAAAGATACTTTGTAGACCCAAAATACCACCATCTCCAGCATTTTTGAAGGTCGAGATTGGCAACTCTCGATATTATTAACCAATAAGCATAAATTTCTCTTGTTGGTGAATGGATCGTAACTTTTAGATAGTCGTATGGGGCATAATCATTTGAGAACAGGCCACAAACACAGTGATTTGGATTGATATGAGTACATTACATGTAGACTAGAACTTAAATCAAGAAGTGTGGAAACGGATTCGTGGAAACGGCCAAACAACAAGCTTTCAAAAGTAAAGTACGATTACTAGAAAACTTTCAAAAACTCGCTGTTTAATTAATAGCCCACGTCATCAGCAGACTCTATTCGCCTACGAATGGACGGGTAAGGATTGTATAGCTTTGTAGACTAGTGACACCACGCGAAAAGACGCCATGCACAAGCAAGACACGATATATAACTTTACCTTTTTCATTGCGAACTGGAACAGCTCCCGCAGCGCAGTTCAGGGGAATTCTTCCTATACTTGACGCCGCCATCTTGTATGCCAATATAATGTTTCTCCAATTAGAGCTATTGGAGTTGTTTATGGCGCGTTTGTAGCAGTTCTTTTCAAGTTTGATTTCTCATGTGTTTCTCTCTCTGAAATCCAAGATGGCGTCGAATCTTTTCCTTGGTTAGGAGTCTGGGTTCTAATGGGTATTACCGCTGCTTTTCCACAGGCATCCCCTACGTACATTTCGTCGGCTCTATCAGCCCGGGAAATTGGTCTCCATATCTTTAGTATTAACACGATGGCCTAAACGAGATAATTTTCCTCCATCTCGCTATGCAGAGAGCTGGGAATTTATCCGATTTATGTCAAATTTGGCAAGGTATTAGTGTTCGGAAAGATGTTTCGATTGATGGAAATCTGAAGATGATGACTGACAACGTGACGTCACTACAGGCCGTTGAAAATGGCGCCAAAGTTAGGAATTTGTATATCAACCATTTTAAACGTTGGTAAAAGTTCTAACCACTAAGCCGACTCCAAAACCGAAAACTTCATTAAAATCGAACATATAGATCAAAAGTTATTAAGAAATCGTGATTTCGAAGCTCCCGCCGGAATCTCTGGAATTTAATTGTTCCTTGACCATATAAGGTAAAATTTCGGCGATTTTAAACGTCAACGCGTTAACTCCTATGATGTTGTTTCAAGCAGTTATAGCACTATTTTAAAATTTGTAGTTACTTTGACTTTGGCATGAAACTCGATACCTTGTTTACGTCACTTTGACGTAAAAATTGCATGTTAGAAGACGTCATACTGACGTAATACGACGTCTAAAGTATCAGATGACTAAGTCAAAGTAACTACAAATTTTGAGACATTCCTATATCTGAAACGTATGTCTCCAACAGATTTAAGCAGCACCCTCTCTAAATCGCCGAATTTTTACCATATATGGTCAAATTGACCATCAAAGCGGGAAATTTGAACTTTTTTAATTAGTCATAACTTCTCTCGTTTTTATCAGAATTCAGTCCGGTTTTCGATACAGTCGTTCATTTACTGCGACGATTAATAGAAACTGATTGCATAGCCGATTTCCTAACTAAATTTTTTTGGGCTATGTTCCCACGGTGATTATGACGCCGCATTGTCAATCAATCAAACCGTGTTATCATATTTTTGATTGGCATTCCCTGGGTTGCTCACCTGCCAAGTTATAGCTCATTTGCGCTACGTGTTAAAACGTTATGAGCGCAATTCGTATGAAAGCTGTCCAACTGGAGGAAATTAGCTACGTTATAACCATCGTGATTTCTTCTCCTTATTTTTACTATTTCGTTCAGGTTCAGGTTCTTTTATTTTAGTTTTATTTGGACACTCCATGATCTAAAAAAAATGTCTGCCGATGTTTAAATAGCCTGCGTAACCTTGCGTAGCAAGCGTTTGCCCGTGGGTTTCAGGGGGAGGTGAATAGGTTTGCGGATCGGCGGATTTGGGCCTAAATAGCACACGGATTACGGATTTTAAGAAAAACTCGAGCGGATTTTCGGATTCTCAAAACGTACCGGATCGCGGATCTATTGAAAATTCGACTTCGGATTTCGGATTCTGATAATCGCAACTACGGATTGTTGACTGTAGGGTCTGTAGACAAATAGCCCTGGATGTTCGAATTTGTAGGCCGTTAATATGCTTTAGTATTTCACATACTTAATTTCGCATACCTAATAAAAATTTCGGCGCGCTTCGCGCGCATAAACAATTACATCTAACTTACTCTTTGAGAACTCACACAACGAGACACTACCCCCGCGCCATTTATAGAACAAGTGTATCTTGACGAGGAAAAATTAACTCTCCCAAAATGCCCTGCAGTGAAGTCACTATGATTGAAGAAGACCCCTTAGATACTACCATTTTCGTTTAACCCTGAAGCTTGAACCATTTTTTTTTTGCGTAGGTTTCATTTCAAACGTGCATGTTTTGTCGTGAAGTTGTCGCGTTTCTTGCTCGCTGATTGACTGAAAAATAACGGTCAAAACAGCAGGCAAACGGCGAGCGAGAAACGCGACTTCTCGACAAAGAAAGAAACTTCTCGACAAAGTGTGCACGTTTGAAACGTAAACCTATGCTTTAGGGTTGAACTAAAATGGTAGTAAGCGTGAGTTCGACGTTACAAGTATAGAAAGTCGTCATTTGGGCCGCGCTTCACGCACATGAGAATAATAATAATTTCGTCATAAATAAATTTTCGGTGCGCATGAATAACGTAACCTATGGGCTCAGGAGGCCATCTATAGGAGCTTTCATACATAGTTGAGGTATCTACCCTTTCTCTGAGGCTTGATGAAATGCGTTTATCAAATGTGGAAAAAAAATGTAACCCCCTCTTTCTGTAAAATGTCTTCTACTAGGTCAATAGGGGACGGGGATCACGAAAACCCTGCTAAATAATGACACGTCCCTCAGTAAGAGATGTTCGTGTATATAGCGATGCGGTGAAACGTACTTTTTTTCTAATTATCAATTGTTTCCATAAGTCAAACGTTGCGGATTCGGATTTAGGCGAAAATTTGTGCGGATCGGCGGATTTTCATGAAAAATTGAACGGATCGACGGATTTGAGGACCCCTATTCACCCCCCCCCCCCCCCCCCCCCCCCCGTTTCAGAGGTCAGAGAAAAAAGAGCGAATTTTTCGGCGCGGGGGGAGGAGAGAGGAAGGATACCCATTCAGCCTTTCTTCTCGTCCCTCCTCCTCCTCCCTCTCTTCAATATCGCTATCGCCCCATATTTCGCACGGCCAAATCATCGAAAATCACTCGTACTTCGTTGCTTAGGAAACGTTTGCTACGCAGGCTAATGTTTAAACTCGCGAGCACTTTAACAATAATACACAAAATGTTTGGTTGATAATAATAATAAGACTACAAGTTTTAATTCTAAAAACGCTAATACACTCATCTGAAAGCTGCACTATGATTTGTAAAGTCCCGAATCTGAACGTTACAAAAAGGCCCGGAAGTCGCGAATCGTAATGCATTGTGGTCTAGCTTTGGTACAAACAAATCACCAAACAAATGGGCAGTTTTTCTCAATGGAGTTCATTTTGAATTCCACTCGGAAAAACTGCCCATTTTTGGTGATTTGTTTGTACCGAAGCTAGACCACAATGCGTTACGTACGATTCGCGATTTCCAGTGTGTCGTCAAAAAAGCCGATGCAAGGGTCCTTCACAGCGGCGTAGCCCTTGCTTCATACCACCATAGTTAGTAGAGGGGACTGGTTATGAAAGCCGGCAATCTTCAAAAGAACACAACAATAGGGGCTCTCTGATGTTGAAAGTACCGTTATCCGAGCGTGACCGTGCACAAGCATCAAAACAAGAGAGAGGCTGTATGGAAGTTTAGTGATTTTGCAAGCGTTTTTTCAAGATTGTAAAGCAACATTTGCAGAAAAATTAGCTACAATAAGCAACGTTTGTTCCAACTATGTATGATAATAATTGTGGTTTTGATTTGAGAAATTATTGAAACCCTACAAGCAGAAATTTAGCAAACCTGATCGCTAACACACTTTTCTCGTGAATCATAATCATTCACGGGCTGCTAGCAGTCTAAACTTAGGACAGAGTGCAATGTTTTATAATATGCTTAGGATAAAACAAATGTAAGATTCAAAAAGCTTATAACGCTAAAAATGTGCGTTCGCTGGGAGCTGTGAACGCGCAGTATTTGTATACAAAGATTCACCGCTAGCTTTAAATAATTTCCCGTGTTTTCAGGTTCTGTGTTTTAACTTTAAAAAAAGTTAAGACTCAATTATAACTAAGAGTAGGAACTGATGTGGATAAGATCTGTAGATATAATATCGACTGGCCCGTTGAACAGCAGCGAACATAGATATTGCATGGCCGCGCGGAGATACGAATTTTATCTTCGAGTGTTGAAAATTTATCTCACGAGTGAGCGCACTAGCGAACGAGCGAGATAGAGTTTAACACGATTCTTGTCGCCCGCGCCTTATCAATTTTGCGTACTTTGGAAAAGAAACTCGGCATTTGCTGATCTAAGCGTAAAATTCAGTATAATAAATCGTGAAATTATTTATTGAAAACCCTGTTAAATTATGTAAATAAGGCCAAAGTCAAATAAGACACAACAGAGCAGGGATGCAACTTAATGGCTGTCGAAACAAACATAGGAAGTTCACAACTTGTTGCTTACAAACTGTCTCTAGAAATTACAAGTCTGCATAATTCATAGAACAAATAATAATTATCCTTTTCTTGTTGGATTTATTTGAATGATTTCCGAATGAAGTCTTCGTACTGTTGCCCGAATCATCGTCTTCGTTCCGCGGGCCGGGCGCCGACTTCAAGTTCGTTTTAAACGGAGTTATGTTTGGTTTACAGCATATAGAAGTTAAATCTTTGTTTGAAAATATGTGTTACTGTTAACTAGCTACTAATATTTCCCTTTTGAACTCCATTAACGCGAAAAACGCCAAAAAAAATATTGACGTGCTGCAAAGTTCCACATGTTTCTCTATTACAGTGTTTTGGTTGTGCACGTTCAATACCACGTGACAACCCATAAACTCACACAAAGACATATTTCTTTGAAGTTCGCCGGCTTGCCTAACCAGTCCCCTCTACTAACTATGATACCATTCCAATCCGACCTCTGACATGTTGCTTCCACCTTGATCGACGGCGGATTCTCAAACACGCCAGTTTCTTTTACTGTTAGTCTTACTCTTTCTAAATGTGATCTACCTCATAAAACCTAGACTAAAAACTACTGAGTTCAATAACCTAATGGTAGTGCTTTGGTCTAAGAGGTGTAACAGGGAAAAGGGTTTCATAAACTTCACCACCCTCCACCCCTTTCTCTTGCTGAAAACCCATGGATTTGCTTCTTCTTACTGGTGGATCTAAGTAATACTGACAACCGCTTTTGCTCTTGTCTTTTGTACAACTAACAAATTGCTCTATGCTGTATTTCAGGTGGTTTAACGGCGCGGATCCTTGTCGAAGTAACTGGAAATGGAATTCCTTCAAATTGAACTTCTTGTTGCCGAGTTCCTTCTTCACGTATTCGCGGAGTTTGATAATTTGCTGCTGTCCAACCATGTACGCGGTGGCTTGCCCAAACGCGGATTGGTATCGAGTATTCTCAAGCCTAGCGATCGCCCCCGTCTCCCAGGTGAAGTCCTTGAAGAGTTCGAGTGCTTTGTCGCGTTTGGTGCCTTTGTAGTGATACCCCGAGTCCACGATAAGCCGCAACGCTCGCCACACCTGTATACATACAAGCATCTTTCAGTTTTCGTGTTTTCGTGCAATAATTCTCGTACAGCTACCCTGTTCGCCACCTCAGGGGTAGGTTGATATTGGACTTAAAAGGGTAGGTTGATATTGAACTTAAAATAACGATTATCGTCATTTTAGTGATATTCATTGATCATTTAAGAGAAAGACGAAGTCGAGGTGGCTATTCGCCGATAATCACGGAGCCTGAGGCGACTAATTGTCCCGGGGGAGGGGGGGGGGACTCCCATATTTTTTGACCGGGGATGATCGTCGTATCTTTTAGGGGTTAAAATCACGTTGGTTTGGTCTCTTTTAGGGGTGATCTTGATCTTCAATAAATTTTAGGCAGATTGGTATCTTTTAGGGCCGAAACTGTGTCCAAATTGCTTTTTCTCATGATGGTGCTTCTAAAAGCCGTGTAAGAAAGAGAGATTATTCGATGAGAAGACGATGAAATGTCTTCATGGGTATTTTTTCCCCTGTTACCTGTGTCCTTCGCGCCTACTTGGCACATACGACCTCATCTTTTAGGGTATCTTTTAGGGTAATAATTTTTTTGAGCCACGCTATGGCCCGCCATGTTTGGTATGAAACTGAAAATTTCCGACGATCATCCCCGGTCAAAAAATATGGGAGTCCCCCCCCCCGGGCTAATTGTTTTAGTATAATTGCTCAAGTGATTCATAAGGTTTGTAGACAAAAAAATTGTTTTTGTTGGACTTTTTCACGATCATAACAAAATTCGCGCGCGTACTCCCAATCCTTTCAATGTTATAATCACTTGCAGGTGATTATAGCGAGAGAAAACGCCGAACCTCTCGACCAATCAGCGCCGAAAATGATTGATTTTCGACAACTCACGGCCAAAGCCATATTTCAAAACATTAACCTTACGACGTGACCTCTTTTGATAAGAATTTCGGCAAAAGATTTTGGCTTGGCAAACCACGCTAGAATACCCCACAGCAAGCCCGCGCACGACTCGGCCCAGTCCTCCCAAGTGCATTCAGCAAAAACGACCATGATTGATTGATATGCGCTTCCTAGTTCTGGTTGTTAGAAAACGACGATTTTTGTCGGTGCATTGTTTGATACGATATATTCAACACACCTGCCACTTAAGCATTCCGTACTTGTCCAGAAGTCGTTCCGTGTAGACATCTGTGTCTGAACCAATCAGAGGACTCTCCGCGTATAAGCCCCATCCCTCATCGAACGCAGTAAAGTAGTCCAACTTATCGATCCAAGCAATCACGCCACCACAGGGATCCCGGAAATGTTCCCACAAGCCCTGAACCTGATATAGATAACAATAGGCGTGCGCGTGTCAGTAACAGTCCGACAATTCCATCCCCTTGCATAGCTCTTGAATTACACATACATATACGGTTTATTTAGACACGGTAAAAGTCATCAGTTGTTGCAAATTTTATACATAGGGTGAAATAAGGTATAGTAGGAGACCTGGTGAGCTTCTAAGGGCAAAAACTACAAGGCAAAGGGAGGGCAGGGTGGAGATCAAAACGGAACCCGCCAGGCCAGATTTAGCACAATGGGACTACGGCTCCCGGTATAAATAAACAGCAGAGAGTGCTCGCAAAGATTCTGATTTTGCTGTGCTCCCTATCTAGCGAGGGCATGTTTGGGGCTCGGTTGTTCGCCAACGTTTGATGGACATTTTCACATCGAACTTGCGTTCGTAAGTTAACTATGTAAGCAGGGTCTAACTCGAGCACATTTGAATTCAGAATAGCCGTTCTATCTGATTTCAGATTCCATCCCCATAGATTCCAGATTCTGTCCCCCCTTGGATTCCTCGGTTCTAGAGATCAGCTTCCGGATCTCAATAGCTGGATTCAGTATTCCAAAGCTCACTAAATGGGTTCCGGATTCCCTTACATGGGATCGAGCACAATGAGACCAGTGAAAGTGCCTTATTATTAAAATTACCTTATTATTAAAATTACCTGTGTGTGGTGCCCAGGCCTCCCCTCGTGCGCGCTCACAGTCAATTCTTTCCAGATCGGACCCGCCCACTCCGTAAAAAACGGAATGTTGTAGGTACAACTCCTCACGCAAGAAGGGCCTCCATCTTGATAACTAGGGGAGGCTGAAGGGTTGAAGTCCGGTCCGACTTTGATGGGACAGTTGGGTGCGGAGTTCTTGGGGCCAGTGAAATAGAACATGTTGATTGTTTTTGGATCAAGCACGGCAAATGACTGAAGAAGAAAGAAAGAGAGCGAGTATGTAAACTATTCACTAGTCAAATCCAGCTAGCACTCTATGAGCTAGCCTGATTTTCAACCACTATATGGTAGAGTTCGACAAAACCAGTTACTCTGTTATCTCGCCCTCATAAGCAGAAAGGGATTCTCTGCTTGCCTAGTGCGCTTATCTCTCCGAACCTTGCGACAAGTTAGAATTCCGTAGTGACTTTACTCACCTTTAGGGCTTGCGCAAACCACTTCTCTATCGCTTCCCATCGTTTCGGACAATATTTCATGGCATCCTTCACATTACTACACACTTTCTGAGCATTCTTGTCCGACTCATTGGCTGGGAAAGGTTCCTTGTTAAAATACGAATCAGTGGAGTTGATGATCTTCTTAAACAGTCTCTTGGCTGCGTCATTATCGCTCTGTCCTGTTAATTTGCGCGCGATGCTCAAAACCTACAAGATAAAAGAGAAGGAGATTGCCATGCCATGCCAGGAGCACCTTAGCGTGCCAGGGTCGCGACTAGCCTCGGCCACTGACGTCCTTGCGTCTTCTCTCCGTGTCACGCAATATTCGTAGCGCTGTGCTTTGGCGGCAAATCATCCGTGACGTTACTAACCGACAAGCCGCGCAGCCAAAAAGAGCCTGGGAACGAGCCTAACGGACACGGCTAAGTGCACCATTGAGATCACGAAAAACCGGGATTTCCGGTTGGGATGCTAATCTGGGGGGAGGTGGTGAGGGGGGGCGCCCCTATTTTTGGGGCTTGGGTGCTCGTCGTACCTTTAAGGGGTGAAAATCAGGCCTCTGGTACTTTTAAGGGGGGTGCATTTTGAAAACTGGAATTTTTTCCCAGATAGGTACCTCGTGTCTGAGGTGTGTCTGTTCTAGCAAACCAAGCAAGAATGGTTTTAAAAATACATCCCTAGTGCACCATGCAATTATTACAGATTAGAAAATAACACCTATGTTGTATTGTGAATGTGCGCATTCTGATTGGTTAAAAAGCGTGTTTGTAAGAGACCTGAGAAACACGATTGTCACGCAACGCTGTCGCGCGTGTGTATGTTATTTTCTAAAAGCAATAAAATACTTTCTGCGTGCTCTCTGGTTTCTTACAAACACTCGGGGAATGTTGGTCGAACTGATAAAACTTGAAAGACACTCGCCTTCGGCTCGTGAGTTTTGATCAGTTCTCCCAACATCCCCCTCGTGTTTGTAAGAAACCAGAGAGCACGCGGAAAGTACTTTTATTGCTTAATTATTAGACTACGGCTACACGGTGCATGTAAATGGTGCAAAGCCAGCTGTGAAGTATGAGAGAAGCGACAGCAGTACTTCAGAAACATTAGCCTGCGTAGCAAGCGCAAAAGGGAAAGGGGCGCCGAGAGGACGCGAGGGAATGGCCCCTCTCCCATTCCCTTTTGCGCTTGCTACGCAGGCTACGAAACGCCAATGATTTGCTTACCTCTGGGTACAATTTATTCAGAATGTTGTATCCTAAGTCGTAGATCTGATCCGGAGTATGATTTGCTTACCTCTGGGTACAATTTATTCAGCATGTTGTATCCTAAGTCGTAGATCTGATCCGGAGTATGATTTGCTTACCTCTGGGTACAATTTATTCAGCATGTTGTATCCTAAGTCGTAGATCTGATCCGGAGTATAGTCATTGGTTGTGAAGTAGCCTACTATCATTTCATAGGATCGTTTTCCGTTCAAATCCTCCCCTGTGGGGAGTTTCTTCGTCGTTGGCCGGTTCTTGTCTGCCGTGCCGTTGACGTAGACATAAGGGAGCGGGAGTGTGGCAAAACCGCTGGACACCGAACTCGGGGCGCAATGCTGCATGTGCTCGTTTCGCAGATATCTGGGCCAAGAAAGAACAAAAGAACTTACAATGATAATAGATCTTACAATCTTGAATTTTAAGAAGCATTCCTTTACTTCTGGGCCAAAGTATCTTTAGTTATCGGTCCTACGCGTTGAACCGTGGCCACCCGACTTTCGGATGAGACAATAAACCGAGGTCCCGTCTCGCCTTTCTACTCTACTCAGTATCAGGGGAACGTTAAAGAACCACTGGGGACGTAATAACCCCTCTGACAGTGACCACCCTCAGTGTCTGTGCTTATGACCGCTTGGCTGCCAGTGGCGCCGTTGAGGTTGAGACCCAGCGCAATTCAGCTTTCGAGCTGTAAGTCTGGGGAGTCGGTCTCACACATTTTCATTTACATTTACAAAGTTTTTTCTACAAGTTTTTAAGGATACCAGGAGCCCACCAATAGGAGCTTTCATCCTATATAGTCGATGTAGCGTATTTCCTGACCTAGTTATTTTAAGATGCGAATTTGCATTTTAAATTTGTGTTGCTGGTTACCCAAGAGGACCACACAGTGCCGAAACACCAGATTGCGGCGGAGGCCAAAACGCGATTTCTTGGGGGTATTTTGAGGTTGGGACTTCTGCTATAATTGTTATCTCAGATCGCGATCTGAGTAATTAACTACTTTCAACATTTCCAGAGGAATTTGACTCGCAGAGTTCTTCTCTTCTTTCCGCCATGTTTATCGATGAAGATAAATTATACAATATTGAGATCTCGAAGCTGACTGGATAATTTCTGCAAACGATTTGCGTCAAATTTGTTCTAAAAATAGATAGGCCAGGAAAAACATTAAAGATGAAAGCTCCTATTATTAAATGGGTTCATGGGATACGTGGGACAAGTTCACGCGTGGTCCCGGCAAAAAATTCATAGCACGCCCATTTTCCCCCGCTTTTTACCTGCATGTTATATATCAAGTTAAATGAATTTATTATACATTGTACTCACTAATCTCGATTCTTATTGGCTAAGAGCGCGCACTTTACTTTGGGAATCACGCAATTTGAGAAACATTCCTCGTTTGGGACTCCCTGTGGTAATCGGACAACAGGTAACCCGAGGAGGAAAATGCGAAACAATGGTTTGGGTTTTAGACGCTAATGAGGCAATCTTGTGTGATATTAAAAGAGAACACACATCGATAATTACCTGAATAACTCATTGATCGGTGTCCCCACGTAGTTAAGTATGAAAGTTCTCAGTGATTCGTTGACTGGTGTGCCGTATTTAGATGCCCATAGATTCGCTTCTTTGGTGTTATTTATGAGGCTGGAGAGGAAGGCAGGGTGAAGAAGCCCGGACATGTAGTGCTCTTTGAAAATGCCTGTAAAACACGTGAGGGATGTAACGATCCTAGATCCTGCTCCAACTGACAGTTTCCTATTCTCGTATCAAGAGCTCCCCCCCCCCCCCAATTGCACCTAGCAGGGGAAGCTGTGTTGACAGCCATCTGAGAGACTTTGTTGAGTCGCTAAAACCAGATTTATCCTCAAGATGCGCCATACTGTACACGTCACACCCGGAGACATACCTTTTTCTCCATCGAATGCGATGTTCTTATAGGAAACCGTCAGTCCATCAATTCCTGCTTTGCATTCCTCTATAGATCGCACCATTCCGGCTTTTACTCCATAACGCAGGTTCTCCATGTACTGAGTGAAAGTGGTTTTGATTTCGGCCAGTTTATCACGTACGACTTCCATGTCCTTTGTGGTGTTTGGTCTGAAGTAGCGCAAATTTATAGCGGCATAATGGCCGACAGTACAAATTGGTTGCCAGTCGCACCACAGATTTGGACCGAGCATGTAGTCACCTGCAGAAAGACCAAGATCAATTGTCGTATGTACAAAAGGAATTTTGAGAAGAAGAAAGGGAAGGGAAGGGAAGGGAAGGGAAGGGAAGGGAAGGGAAGGGAAGGGAAGGGAAGGGAAGGGAAGGGAAGGGAAGGGAAGGGAAGGGAAGGGAAGGGAAGGGAAGGAAGGGAAGGGAAGGGAAGGGAAGGGAAGGGAAGGGAAGGGAAGGGAAGGGAAGGGAAGGGAAGGGACAAGGTCCTACCTGCATAGTAGTTGGTATCATAAGGATGACCAAACATGTATTTCGCAGAGAATATAGCCTGTGACAATGCTTTCACTTCTGTCGGTTTTAACTTCATACGGTCAACTTTAAGATCTTCAGCTTTCTTTAGAAGTTCCATGCACTTGTCAGTTATCCTCTTTTTGTTTGCAGGACTAGGGTCGTGCGCCTTGTAGGTTTTTCTTATCTCCTCTACTGTCACGGGGCGTTTGTTGCCGATCGCGTAAGGAAACAGTTTGTAGTAATCTTCCTTAAGGTCTTCCAGAAAGGTATACAGTCCACTGGACTTCATCTCTTCCGATGGCTCACACATGTTCGTCTGGGCTTTTGCTGAAATTCGAAATGTTGAAAATTTAATAGTAGTGTTGACTTCACTTTTACTAGCGTCGTAGCGTCGACGTCATAACAACATCATGTTTTCAAGTTCCGTATTTGGTGTAAGACATGACAGATAAACAGTGGCAGACAAACAAACAGACAAACAATCGGACGGACAGACAGACAAATAAATAGACAGACAGGAAGACAGAAGGAAATCGGACGGGCGGACGGAGAGACAGAGAGACATACAGAGGGACAGACAGACAGAAAGAGGGACGGAAAACAATGTGACAGACATACAAAAGACAGACAAACGAAGAAACAGGTTCAATACAATGAGATACCCTTGACATCCAATTGAAACGACAGACAGACAGACAGACGGACGGACGGACGGACGGACAGATATCTCACCTTTGCCATCAGATGCATCACACTGAGGTGTCCTTGACATCAAGACTATTCCGACAATAAGCATGATGAGTCCAATCACAAACAGCACCATCACAATAATGAGAAGGAGACGTCGCTTGGATATTCTGCCTTTCGGTTTGTCTTCGAACTTCACATCAGGTAAAACGCTGTGGAATATGAGGATCCGTCAGTTTCTCGTATCTACCAAGGCTATATGAAGCTCACAAACTCTCTTTTTATCCTAGAACGATAAATCAATGGAACTCCCTCCCTGAAACTGTGTTTGCACAGGGCTCTGTAAATTTAGAAGCTTTTAAGCACGCTATTTCCATATAAATGCTATTTCTATATAAATCCTTAGCTCTGAGGCTGTAACGGAAAATAAATAAATAAAATATCGAACATTCGACTCGGCCCTACTATCGGCCGTTATGCACTAGCCAGCCTCGACATCTCAATATCCCTGACGTCTCTTTCTAGTCCTAGATTCCTCAACAATTCGTCAAAATTTGCTTCTGCTCTGTCAATCTCGTGCGATTTCAACCCACCGTCCAATTTCTGTTGTCCCCTACGTATAACCCACACTTTTGTAGGTCCCACACCTATCGATTTATACCACACCACACACACGCTTGCTGATGATTTCTTTTCCTCAGTTTGACTCTTTGGAGCTACGATCGATTACATCTAACGTTGGCCACCCTTTCTCTGGCCCTGATGACTACTTTGGCCCCTCCCACCAAAGTCACCTGGGCAATGCCTCCAATCCCGACCTCACTTACTCGATAATTCTGATACTCGGATAAAAATCGATGAAAATCAATCGAGTAATATAGACTCAAAAGTTGAGTATCGATTTTTATTGATTTCCGATATTACTCAACTGAAGTACTTATCGAGAGTATGCAGTTTCCAGTGGGTTGCGTGTCCTTCAGGATATTAACACATACTCTATGTAAATAAATCACTGCACAGTATGCTTTCCGAACCCTTGCAAGTTAAACACTCTGTCACGCTTTCGCCTGGATGCTCAGAAACACACCGACTTACCACGACCTCTCTTGCCTTACGTAACTCGGAGATCCATTTCCCACACCTAACCTTGTGCTCATCGCACAAGTGGCTCGTCCCAGTCAGCTTTGGAAGAACCTAACACCTGAACTTACGGTAACAGAGCTATACAACCCCAAGGGGTCAAACATACTTGACAGATCACTTAGCATATGTCGCTTAGTTGACGCGCCCTCTAGTGCCACGTTCCCGAAATCAAAATGAAATGTATCCGAAACACAATTCCATGAAAGGCATAGAACTTTGTGCGCTGTTGGACTTACATTTTGTGGAAGGGACTCCTTCGCGTACATCTCTGACCCGGGCTCTTCACTTACCGGATTTTTCGATTGCGTGAATCTTCTCTTTAAGCTTCGAATCGTTTGTTTGTCACTTTCGTAACCTAAAACCCCCCTCGCGTGAGCAGCGCATAAGTTCCACTAACAGTGTGTTCTCCAGCAAAGGCATCTACATAAAACCCCTTCACTAGTTTCTCTACAAAATCTGTTTCTAGTTCTGCATTCAACAGAAAAGGTGACGCATTTTAGCCAAACACAACACGACAGAATCTGTACACGTCTAACATACCATTGTCGTCCGACAAAAATCTAAAAAAAAATCTGTCTTCCTTGTCTACGTCTACATTCAAGAACGCCTTCTCTATGTTCCCTACCCCGGAACAGCAGTAATATGTCCACTTAAACAATGGATTAAATGAAGGCCCAACGTGCAAACGGCAAACAATCGTTCAAGGACACACCATGTTTCCCTCTCTTATCTCGCATCGCACACAAGCCTACATTTAGTAGTTGATGACTTCTTATTCTTTTCCTTATTACGGCCTGAAATGGCAAAAAGGTGTTTATCCTTCGCCTTGTCTAACCCTGGTACCTTCTCTAGCTGCTCCTGTATATCTGTATATAATCAACATATACCCCTTCAGCTCGGGATCTTTCCTCGGCTTCCTTACTGGCCACTCTTGTCATTCACTCGTGTCAAACTATTCTCATAGTTAGTAAGCAACTTACCATGCCCTATTTTCCATGGCAATCGAACGAATACCTTTCCCCGTTAAATGTTATGTTGTCTGTCTTCGCGCATGGTATCCTCTTCTTGCTTTATCCCTAAGGGACAGACCACAGGGCGCCCAAGCTCATTACTTGTTTGCTCTAGAATAGACCGATCCCGCCTTCGTATTAATTAATCACCAAACAATGGGCAGTTTTCCCTATAGAATGACCATTTTTAACTGCGAATATCTCGTGCAATAATAAAGAACCTTAACTCTTCAATTTTGCATACTAGACTTCGTTTAAACGCGTGTGCACTCAATTCATTAATCGGTCAAAATGGATTGCAAGCCGTCTCCAGCAAGTCGCTGCACTGTTTTTTCTCTGAAACTCCAGCTCAATTTTTTTTCAATTGTCCTATTTTTGTTGCCCAAATAACACATTTGCTCGAATCTGCTACTTATTTTTGCAGAACAGTGGCCACGTATGTCGATAAACAAAATCTAAATGCTTTTCTTTTTTGCTTTCGGATATTTCTTTGTCTATGAATAGAAATTTATTTCTCTGTGTTCAAACTTTAAAAGGCGCTTTAGTAATGATAATATTCAATTAAATACATATCATATGTAAGCCACTGTTCTTCAAATGTGGCTCTATGAGCTCAGTCGTTCTTCAGCCAAACTCTGTGCCAGAATATGTTTAAATGTTTAAAAATTAATAATAATAATAAATATTGTTGACAGCCATAAGCGCGTTATTTCGCCATGGCTACGGGAAGAGGATGGAGTCGATTAAAGGCCTGTTGCCTTGGTGACGGGAGCTGACAAGGTTGTTTTTTCCTGAAGTTCTTGTGTTTTGACTCTTTATACCTTACACCCAGATAAACGAGAGAAATTACAAAGGCTGCTGCCGTCAGCCAATCAGCATGTCCCTCATGAGACTCGCGATGAGCACTTGATCAGCTGCAGTCTAGTCCTAGCCCCTGGCATTCTGGGCGGGTTTCCTGTGGTTAGGTTGTGACGTCACGGGAACCCTAGAGCTCGAGCGCCTACGCACATCCAGCGGTTTTCCTTTTACAGCGTACAAAGAACGCCTAGGACCAGACTGACACACCTGCATTAAATACGAAGAACAATAGGAACCCCATTTGGTACTTACAGAATCAGCCAATCACAGCTGTTGAATGACAATAGATCCAATTGAAAACAAAGCACAAACCGACCAATGAGATGCAAGTTTTAATCTAAAAACGCTAGTTCACTCATCTGAACGTCGCTCTATAATTTGTAAAGTCCCGAACTGAACGTTACAAAAGGCTCTGATGCAATGAAAGGGTCCTTCATACCATTCCCAATTCTTACACCTTGATCCACGGCGGATTTACTCTATCAGTCACGCTCGTTTCTCTTTCCATTGGTCTTTCTAATGTGATCTACCTCATAAAACCTAGATTAAAAACTGCTGAGTTCAATAACCTCGTTTCTAATGGTAGTGCTTTGGTCTAAGAGGTGTAACAGGGAAAAGGGTTTCATATAGTTCACCACCCTCCACCCCTTTCTCTTGCATGGGTTTGCTTCTTCTTACTGGTGGATCTAAGTAATACTGACAACCACTTTTGCTCTTGTCCTTGGCACAACTAACAAATTGCTCTATGCTGTATTTCAGGTGGTTTAAGGGCGCGGATCCTTGTCGAAGTAACTGGAAATGGAATTCCTTCAAATTGAACTTCTTGTCGCCGAGTTCTTTTTTCACGTATTCGCGGAGTTTGATAATTTGCTGCTGTCCAACCATGTACGAGGTGGCTTGCCCAAACGCGGATTGGTATCGAGTATTCTCAAGCCCAGCGAACGCCCCGGTCTCCCAGGCGAAGTCCTTGAAGAGTTCGAGTGCTTTGTCGCGTTTGGTGCCTTTGTAGTGGTACCCTGAGTCCACGATAAGTCGTAACGCTCGCCATACCTGTATACAAACGAACATTTTTCAGTTGTTATGCGGATACAAAGAGACTGTCGAACACAGAGCTACCCGTCTAGGGGTAGGTTCATATCGAACTTAAAATTGCGATTATCGTCATTTTGGTGACATAGGTATATGACATGCGCAATAGGTCACTGGCACTAACTGGGTCACGTGACCCCAACTACTTCGTAACGAGATGTTTTGTCAAAAGCAATTCCAGAAATTCAAAGAACCAATCGATATTAGTCAGAAACTGAAGTTTCAGCATAAAAGCTCTAACTTGGAGCAAATGTATTGGATTAGGTCACGTGACCCAGTTAGTGCCAGTGACCTATTGTCCCACATCTGCAAATGGCTGTAGGTTGTGTGAAGCGCTCTGAAGCGAGCAATGGGCAACATATTCTACTCTTTGGATGACCTATAATGGGTAAATGGCTTTTGCGTTTCGATACCCAGGTCATCCAAGACCTTGGTTATTTGACATGCGCAAGTGTCCCACATGACTGTAATAATAATAATAATAATGTGCTTATATAGCGCTTTATCCTCGCGGCTCAAAGCGCTTTACATTAATGGATAACTCATCCTATAAGAACCAGCTTTATAAACATGTGTGTGTGTTAGTATTGTGAGTTCTGTGACACTGAGGTTGGGCAACTTCCGACGGTCCTAGTGGTTCTTTAACGTCCCTCTGGTTCCGGTTAGTGTAGTGTATGTGAGAGACGGGGCCTACGGTTTAACGTCCTTATCCGAGAAGACGCGAAGGTCTAACCATTTGCAGATGTTAGAGCAAAGGCAGCACCTTCTCCTCAATTATTAGAAAAAGACCCTGAGTGTTGGCCCGGCCAGGGTTTGAACTCCCAACCTCCCGAACATAAGCCCGGCGCTCTACCACTGCGCTAACCGGTCGTCGGTTGCAGTAGTTCACTTTTGGCCTACGCTCTTTTAATAAGGGTGCTGCGGGTGGGGGATCAGGGGCCGTTGTTTTTGCGGCTGGGGTCAGGGGCCGTTTTTTTGCGGGTGGGGGTCAGGGGCCGTTTTTTTGCGGGTGGGGGTCAGGGGCCGTTTTTTTGCGGGTGGGGGTCAGGGACCGGTTTTTTTTTGCGGGTGGGGGTCAGGGGCCGGTTTTGTTTGGTGGTTCGCACGATTTTCGGTACTTTCGCTTGGATTAACATTTTATCTTGAAATGTTCATCATTTAAACACATTGCTTTATAGAACGAAGATATTGTGATTTAGTATAAACCAACTAATGGTCTATTACAAATCCTGCATTCTGATTGGCTGAGCTACTAATGGTCTATTAGTGATAGACCGTGCCTGGCAAAACCACCACCTTTCTTTGCAAGAAAACTTGATTTTTTCAACATAAAATAATGGCATTCATTGCCAAAACCGACCAACTAGTTGGTTTATACTAAAACAATTAGACCTCTCGTCCTCATGTGCTATGACAATAGACCATTCGGCCTTCGGCCTCATGGTCTATTCATCATAGCACATTCGGCCTTGAGGTCTAATTGTTAATTAGTCAAATCACAATTGTTAAATAGTCATGCTCGTCTTGGATGAGCAATAATGGGTAATCAAAGCGCAAAAGCAGGATATTTCGCAGTGGGTGGGGGTCTGCGCCATTTTGTATTTGGTTTTGGATCATGTTCATTTAGTAAGGTTTGGTCGTGATTTGTTGAAAAACGACGATTTTTGTCCATTCATTGTTTGATATGATATATTCAACAGACCTGCCACTTGAGCATGCCGTACTTGTCCAGTGGTCGTTCCTTGTAGACATCTGTGTCTGAACCAATCAGAGGATTCTCCGCGTATAAGCCCCATCCCTCTCCGAACGCAGTAAAGTAGTTCATGTTATCGATCCAAGCAATCACGCCACCACAGGGATCCCGGAAATGTTCCGACAAGCCCTGAGCCTGATATAGATAGCAATATGCGTGCGCGTGTCAGTAACAGTCTGACAATTTCATCCCCTTGCATAGAAAGGCGCATTCTCGAACCCAGAGCTCCCTGGCTCGTCGCCTCGCAGGGGAGGCTCTGGTGACATCCATTTGAGCCTTAGCTGATTGGCTGAAATGGCGCGCACGCGTACATAAAAGTAGCTTAATCTCTCAATATAAAACGTATCTGTCAAAACAACACTGCCATTCGTTTCCTAGTCATCTTTTCAACCTATGCTTTCGACTTGAACGCTCTAAAAGTAATTGTGAGGCATAAAACACCATTTTCCTTTGAGCATGGGTCGGTGGTTATCACCAGAGCCTTCCCCGCGAGGTGACGAGACGGGGAGATATGGGTACGAGAATGAGAATGCGAGATAAGGAAAACTTGTGCCAATTAGGAGCTGCAAGATAAAGCGAGATAATGTTCCGATTTTAAATTGATTTTAAATTGATTTTAAATTTATTGAAGCACGGTTGGTCCAGCGTTACGGCGTTGGGTCTCTCACCGCTGTGGTCCGGGTTCGACTCCTGGCCGGGACAGAGGAAATTTTCTTTCTGTTCGGGTCTCGGTCCTACCCTACCCAGTTTCAGGGGGGACGTTAAAGAACCACTGGGGACGTAATAAACCCTCTGGCAGTGACCACCCTCAGTGTGTGTGCTTATGACCGCTTGGCTGCCAGTGGTGCCGTGGGGACCCAGCGTAATTCAGCTTACGAGCTGCTAGTCTGGGGAGTCGGTCGCAATTATATTATATATTAAATTTCCTCGTGTTAGACCCGGCAGAGTTATCTTACGAACGGTAACCATCGTTCACTCTCTGTTTCGATGTGAACATTTCAATGAAACGTTGGCGAACAACCGAGCATCAAAAATGTCCTCGCTAGAAAGGGAGCACTGAAAAACCAGATCTTTTCGAGCACTCTCTGTTGTCTATTTATACCGGGAGCCATCATGTCCCATTGTGCTAAATCTGGCCTTGAGGGTTCCATTTTGTTCACCACCCTCCCCTCCATTTGCCTTGTTGTTCTCGCCATCCCTTCTAGCCATGACCTTTAGTAAATGTGTAAGTCTTATATTTTCACTTTATACTTTTACTTGTAACAACTGATGATTTTTTCCGTGTCTAAATATATAAACCGTATATGTATTTATGTATGTAATCCAAGAGCTATAGGATTCCATATTCTATTCCTCTAGATTCCAGAATTTATCCTCCTAGATTCCAGATTCTATCCCCCTAGATTCCAGATTCTATCCCCCTAGATTCCAGATTCTATCCCCCTAGATTCCACATTCTATCCCCCTAGATTCCACATTCTGTCCCCCTTAGATTCCTCGATTCCAGAGATCAGGTTCCGGATCCCAATAGCTCTATTCACTGTTGATCAACATTCCAATTGTAATGCTAATGTGCCAACCGTAGATTGAATAGCGCACTTTGTTCTGCGAACCCATCGATCTCTGGTTAGCACATTAAATAAAACTGGACGACGCCAGAGTAAACAGCGCTATAGCTGGATTCAGTATTCCAAAAAGTTGCATCCCGGATCCCTTACATGGGATCGAGCGACGGATCGAGCACAATGAGACCATTGAAAATGGTTTATTATTAAAATTACCTGTGTGTGGTGCCCAGGTCTCCCCTCGTGCGCGCTCGTACTCATTTCTTCCCAGATCGGACCCGCCCACTCCGTAAAAAACGGAATGTTGTAGGTACAACTCCTCACGCAAGAAGAGCCTGCGCCTTGATAACTAGCGGAGGCTGAAGGGTTGAAGTCCGGTCCGACTTTGATGGGACAGTTGGGAGCGGTGTTCTTGGGGCCAGTGAAATAGAACATCTTGATTGTTTTCGGATCAAGCAAGCCAAGTGACTGAAGAAGAAAGAAAGAGACCGAGCATCTTATTAGCTATTGACTAATCAAACTCGGCTAGCACTCTATATTAGCTAGCCTGATTCTCATCCACTACGGTAGAGTTCGTTGGTACTTCCTACCTCCACGTCTGATCAAATTCACGGGGTGAAAAGTTCTGGATAAGAATCACGTGGGTAATATTAACCAATCACAATAAGGCTTTTATTTTGTTTTCATCTGTTGAAATGGTTCCACATCCACGTGAAAATCCCGAAAAAATATTAGAAAGACAAAATTCTCGATCCCATAGATCCCCGGCTCGTCATCTCGCGGGGGAAGCTCAATCTCTCTTGTGACAGCTACCGACGCATGCTCACAAGAAAATGATGGTTTATGCCTCACAATTACTTTTAGAGCGTTCAAGTCGAAGGCATAGGTTGAAAAGACGACTAGGAAACGAATACCAGTGTTATTTTTGACAGACACGTTTTTATAAAGCGAGATTAAGCTATGTTTATGTACGCGTGCGTGCCATTTCAGCCAATAAGCGAAGGCCCTCAAATGGATGTCACCAGAGCCTCCTCTGCGAGGCGACGAGCTGGGGAGCTCTGGGTTCGAGAATGGAAAGACAAAGCATTTTTTGTCATGTAAAATCACGTGGTTTGAAATGGGCAAATTGCATACTTAAGTAAAGAGGTCTACAATCTCGTACCCAGAACCCCTCATTTTTTGGCCAGCGACAAGATTCAGGGCTCTGGGGGAATCGATTATTTTAAAAACCAGATTCTGGGTTTTAAAGGTTGTATGAAAGTTCGTTACGTTCTTGACCAACCACGCATGCTCACAAATCGGCTTCCCCCAAAGCCCCGAATCTTGCCGCTGGCCAAAAGATGACGGGCTCTGTCTACGAGATTGAGAGGTCCATAGAAGCCTCCAAAATGGAAAACGACCTGCTGTAAAATTTGCTTTTCGCAAGAAAAACCGACCTGGAATATTTTGACCAAAACAGTTATTACTCTCCCCCTCCGAAAGAGATTCTCTGCTTGCCTAGTGCACTTATCTCTCCGAAACTTTCGACAAGGTAGAAATCCATAGTGATAGTTCCTTTAGACCTTTACTCACCTTTAGGGCTTGCGCAAACCACTTCTCTATCGCTTCCCATCGTTTCGGACAATATTTCCTGGCGTTCTTCACATTACTACACACTTTCTGAGCATTCTTGTCCGACTCATTGACAGGGAAAGGTTCCTTGTTATAATAGTAATCAGTGGAATTGATGATCTTCGTAAACAGTCTCTTGGCTGCGTCATTATCGCTTTGTTCTGTTAATTTGCGAGCGATGCTCAAAACCTACAAGATAAAAGAGAAGGAGGTTGACAAGCCATGCCAGAAGCATACTCGCACGCCAGGGTCCTCCCCCCGCGATCCTCGGAAACACCAATGATTTGCTTACCTCTGGGTTCAATTTATTCAGCATGTTGTATACTAAGTCGTAGATCTGATCGGGAGTATGATTTGCTTACCTATGGGTACAATTTATTCAGCATGTTGTATCCTAAGTCGTAGATCTGATCTGGAGTATGATTTGCTTACCTCTGGGTACAATTTATTCAACATGTTGTATCCTAAGTCGTAGATCTGATCCGGAGTATGATTTGCTTACCTCTGGGTACAATTTATTCAGCATGTTGTATCCTAAGTCGTAGATCTGATCCGGAGTATGATTTGCTTACCTCTGGGTACAATTTATTCAGCATGTTGTATCCTAAGTCGTAGATCTGATCCGGAGTATGATTTGCTTACCTCTGGGTACAATTTTTTCAGCATGTTGTATCCTAAAGTCGTAGATCTGATCCGGAGTATGATTTGCTTACCTCTGGGTACAATTTATTCAGCATGTTGTATCCTAAGTCGTAGATCTGATCGGGAGTATGATTTGCTTACCTCTGGGTACAATTTATTCAGCATGTTGTATCCTAAGTCGTAGATCTGATCCGGAGTATGATTTGCTTACCTCTGGGTACAATTTATTCAGCATGTTGTATCCTAAGTCGTAGATCTGATCCCGAGTATGATTTGCTTACCTCTGGGTACAATTTATTCAGCATGTTGTATCCTAAGTCGTAGATCTGATCGGGAGTATGATTTGCTTACCTCTGGGTACAATTTATTCAGCATGTTGTATCCTAAGTCGTAGATCTGATCCGGAGTATGATTTGCTTACCTCTGGGTACAATTTATTCAGCATGTTGTATCCTAAGTCGTAGATCTGATCCGGAGTATGATTTGCTTACCTCTGGGTACAATTTATTCAGCATGTTGTATCCTAAGTCGTAGATCTGATCCGGAGTATGATTTGCTTACCTCTGGGTACAATTTATTCAGCATGTTGTATCCTAAGTCGTAGATCTGATCCGGAGTATGATTTGCTTACCTCTGGGTACAATTTATTCAGCATGTTGTATCCTAAGTCGTAGATCTGATCCGGAGTATGATTTGCTTACCTCTGGGTACAATTTATTCAGCATGTTGTATCCTAAGTCGTAGATCTGATCGGGAGTATGATTTGCTTACCTCTGGGTACAATTTATTCAGCATGTTGTATCCTAAGTCGTAGATCTGATCGGGAGTATAGTCATTGGTTGTGAAGTAGCCTACTATCATTTCATAGGATCGTTTTCCGTTCAAATCCTCCCCTGTGGGGAGTTTCTTCGTCGTTGGCCGGTTCTTGTCTGCCGTGCCGTTGACGTAGACATAAGGGAGCGGGAGTGTGGCAAGACCGCTGGACACCGAACTCGGGGCGCAATGCTGCATGTGCTCGTTTCGCAGATATCTGGGCCAAGAAAAACAATAGGACTTACAATTATAATAGATCTTACAATCTTGAATTCCTTTTCATCTGTGCCTCATTATGGAACAAAGTACATTTAGTTACTGGTCCTGCGCGTTGAACCGTGGTCACCGACAATGTTTTTTTTACAAGTTTTAAGGATACGGTACACGTTCACGTGTGGTCCTGGCAAAAAATTAATAGCGCCCCTATTTGTCGCTCGGGACTTTGCCTGTGCTATTGATATTTATAATTTTTATAACTGATTTGAGAATTTGGCTATAAACTAGAAATCCAGTAGTGCATCTTCAATATCGAGAAAGGAACTGTCACGCAAGAGAGTAGCCTGTGTAGACAACATCATCAACAAAATTTTTATCAGAAAAGTGTAATATCAGCTGCAATGGCTCTTGCAACTTGCCTCGCAATGGATTGCGAGACAAGTTGCAGAAAACATTGCACCGTGTAACTCCACCTTAACAAAATGAAACGTTTAGTACGCAGTTTAGTACTTTGCGTATTGGTAGCTACGCTCCTGACTGCAAAATGGCTTTTTGGAAACAGCAGATGACAGAGAAAAAAAGGGTGTCTAATTTCATCGATAACTTTTTTCATTTAAAGGCCCATCACCAACCGGGAGCCTTTGCGCCCCGTTTTCTTTTGTTTTCAATTTGATCCTTTGTTTTTCGGGTGCTCGGATTGGCTATAAGAGTCCACAAAGGCTGTTGATTGGTGCTGGGCCTTTAAGAAATATTTTCGGTCGACTAAATGGAACACACTTTACTTGGGTCTATCAGGGTGAACATCTCTATAATTATTTTCATCAAGTAAAGCTTTCCTGGGACTTTCCCTTGCCGAGAGTTTGAGGGAAGCCATGTGGTGGTTACCGCTTTAATCGCAGTGTTGTCCCTAGTTATGTAGGTTTCTGCGTTCTTTCGCGAATTCCTCGTTTGGGACTCCCTGTGGTAATCGGACAACAGGTAACCCGAGGAGGAAAATGCGTAACAATGGTTTGGGTTTTAGACGCTAATGAGGCAGTCTTGTGTGATAGAGCGGTTTTCACATGACTGTCGTGAAAGTAATTGCAATTGAGCAATCACTAGCCAATCAGAATCGACAGAAATCACAACTTGCTCCTAAATGGCTTTTTTCTCAGCCAATCACAAGCCGAACCAATTACTAAGTAATTACACAATTGCATTTACTAAAGAATTTGATTGGCTGAGGAAAACGAGTAGCCAATGAGAACGCAAAGCAATCGTGTAGCTGCGGTCATCGAAACCATGAACGCGGGGATATATTTTACAGGCTCTTTATTACTCTTTAGACAACTATACGATGGGTGACGAGACGAAATTCGATTACACCGTGTCGAAAAGAGGCGTGTGAGTCGAGTCGAGTCGTAAACTGAAATACAATACAAAAAGGTCGAAATCTAACTAAGACGTTACATACACGTGCATACATAATCGTGACATTCCGATCATAGTTTTCAAAGGTAGATATGTTCTAAGATAAATTAACATGCGAAGCATAGAATCACGAAATAATAAAATGGCTATGAGCATGAACAATCTACTAATAGAAGACATGGCAATACAATTGTTTCTTGCGAAAAGCGAAAACTATAAATTCTGGAATACAATTTGGGCGTGAAGCCAAAGGCAATGAAACACGTACATCTAAGAATACACTTGGCTAAGAGCACGTTCTGAAACTAGCAGTCTTACTTTCGTAACTATAATTGCTAATTTCTAGATTGCTAATCATTCCATTAATGCAAAACATTACCCAAAGTCCTAGGCACAAATATGTATCCGACAGGCTATTGATTCTTGCGGCGAAAACTACGCTTTAGATTTGAAATACCAATCTAAATGAGACGATTACTTCTAGCGAATACAAGAGAACAGTTAAAATCACTTACATAAGAATCCCGCTTGCCAGTTCTTGAAACAACAACTCCGATATAAAGCAAGGTCGATACGAAATATAGGTGACAACTCCCTTGCTATGAACGAGCTAACTGAGATCCAGAGGCGTGGCGATGCGGTTTGATCGTAACTGATCACGCGGTTATATAGCTAACTAAATAATACGTCAATCAAATCAAGATAAGCGAAATCAAGGCTGGGAAGCCGTTACAAATCGCAATTACATAACAAGTCTTGACAGTCATGTGAAATCCGCTCTATCAAAAGAACACTTCGATAATTACCTGAATAACTCATTGATCGGTGTCCCCACGTAGTTAAGTATGAAAGTTCTCAGTGATTCGTTGACTGGTGTGCCGTATTTAGATGCCCATAGATTCGCTTCTTTGGTGTTATTTATGAGGCTGGAGAGGAAGGCAGGGTGAAGGAGCCCGGACATGTAGTGCTCTTTGAAAATGCCTGGAAATTGAGAAAGTGTAAAACACATGAGGGCTAGCTGCTCCAACTGACAGTTTACCATTTTCGTATCCAGAGCTCCCCTCCCCCGATAGTCCAGTTTCGAATTCTCTACTCTACCGCTGAATAGGCATCGACGGCGTATGAATATAGTGGGAGCATCAATTTGAAGTCGAAAAAGTTATGAATACCAACGTGAAACTAATGAAGCTTGAATTGAGACAATAGACAAACTTTAGAAAACATTTCAACCTCGTTAGTATTCATAACTTTTTGTCGGCTTCAAATTGAGGCTCCAACTGTATTTAATGCGTCGATGATGCCTATTCAGCGGTAGTGGTAGTGTACCTTAATGAAGGATCTACCAGAATTCGGAACTGGACAATTGCACCTCGCAGGGTAACTGTGACGAGAGCCATTAGCTGAGACTTTATTTATCTGTACACGTCATACCCGGAGACATACCTTTTACTCCATCAAATGCGATGTTCCTATAGGAATCCGTCAGTCCATCAATTCCTGCTTTGCATTCCTCTATAGATCGTACCATTCCGGCTTTTACTCCATAACGCAGGTTCTCTATGTACTGAGTGAAACTGGTTTTGATTTCGGCCAGTTTATCACGTACGACTTCCATGTCCTTTGTGGTGTTTGGTCTGAAGTAGCGCAAATTTACAGCGGCATAATGGCCGACAGTACAAATTGGCTGCCACGCGCACCACAGATTTGGACCGAGCATGTAGTCACCTGTAGCAAGACCAAGTGTCAAACAATGAATTTTCGTTTTTAGAGAAGAAGGGAAGGGGAAGGGGAAGGGGGAAGGGGGGAAGGGGGGAAGGGGGGAAGGGGGGAGGGGGGAAGGGGGGAAGGGGGGAAGGGGGGAAGGGGGGAAGGGGGGAAGGGGGGAAGGGGGGAAGGGGGGAAGGGGGGAAGGGGGGAAGGGGGGAAGGGGGGAAGGGGGGAAGGGGGGAAGGGGGGAAGGGGGGAAGGGGGGAAGGGGGGAAGGGGGGAAGGGGGAAGGGGAAAGGGGGGAAGGGGGGAAGGGGGGGAAGGGGGGAAGGGGGGAAGGGGGGAAGGGGGGAAGGGGGGAAGGGGGGAAGGGGGGAAGGGGGGAAGAGGGAAGGGGAAGGGCCTACCTGCATAGTAGTTGGTATCATAAGGATGACCAAACATGTACTTGACAGAGAATATAGCCTGTGACAATGCTTTCGCTTCTCTAGGTTTTAACTTCATACGATCAACTTTAAGATCTTCAGCTTTCTTTAGAAGTTCCATGCACTTGTCAGTTATTCTCTTTTTGTTTGCAGGCGTAGGGTCATGTGCCTTGTAGGTTTTTCTTATCTCCTCTACCGTCACGGGGCGTTTGTTGCCGATCGCGTAAGGAAACAGTTTGTAGTATTCTTCCTTAAGCTCTTCCAGAAAGGTGTACAGTCCGCTGGACTTCATCTCTTCCGATGGCTCACACATGTTCGTCTGGGGTTTTGCTGAAATTCGAAATATTGAAAATTTAATAGTAGTGGTTGACTTCACTTTTACTAGCGTCGACGTCATAATATTTTTAACATCATGTTTACAAATTCCTTGTTTGCTGAAAGACATGACAGATGTACATAGTGGCAGACAGACAAAATAGACAAACAGTTGGACGGACAGACAAGAATAAACTTTGCGACAGAAAGAGTAGGCTCGGTTTCCAGCCTTGGCGTTTGAAGGTGAGCCCGCGCTCCTCGAGGATTCGTTAGAAACGACACCAACTACGGCTGGAAACCGAGCGTACAGAAAGAGAGACAAACAGAAAAACAGAAGGAAAACGGACGGGCGGACGGAGAAACAGAGTGACACACAGAGAGACAGACAGGAAAACGGACGGGCGGACGGACGGAGAAACAAACCGACGGCGACAGACCGACCGACCGACAGACAGAGGTCTCACCTTTGCCATCAGATGCATCACACTGAGGTGTCCTTGACATCAAGACTATTCCGACAATAAGCATGATGAGCCCAAACACAAACAGCACCATCACAATAATGAGAAGGAGACGTCGCTTGGATATTCTGCCTTTCGGTTTGTCTTCGAACTTCACATCAGGTAAAACGCTGTGGAATATGAGGATCCGTCAGTTTCCCGTAGCTACAAAGGCTATCGAACAAACGACATTATCATAAGGCATATTTTAAAATAACTAAGATAGTACGCGCGCTCTCATTGGTCGACAGGTGTGTTTGCATGAGAGTATGTAAACATGGTTGTGACGTCACGCCCGGGACGATGTTTTTTGCCTTCTTTTTTTCGACAAAAATATATCCAAACATTTGAAACAATGAAATCGTGAAAGCAGAGTGCTGTTTTCCTTTTTTTGCTATCATTTGTGGTCCTATTCTTTAACCACGAGTTCAAAGAAGTCAAAGTCACGATAACGCGATTTTCAATGTTCCGATATTTTTGTCCTCCGACATCCTCTTCCCACTTTTTTAAAAGGTTAAAGCTCGCACTAAGAACACATCAATTAAGTTAATATGAGTAATATGAGACTTTCGGCGAATCGGCTAGCCAAAAAAAGAACAACGACCAAATTACAATTTATTTCATTACTTTCCTATTGAATTATTTGAAAATGATGATCTTTTACAAGCCGAGTAAGTAAAAAATCGTTTGCCAGCAACTTAACAAGAGTTGAAAAAATCCCCATAAAATTCTTGTAAGAAACTTACCGACGATCGGCGAACACCGACGAAACTGTTGACTTGAGTTGCTTCAAAAATTCAATACGAGTGACAGTTCACGGACATTCATGTCAGCAACAATTCATAGTTCCGACCTGTCATTCAAAGCCATAGTTACTGTTGTTATGTCCCACAAACAAACCAGGGTTTTCCTTTAAAAAAAAAGTCCAAAAATATTCCGATCCCGTTTAGGATTACCAGATATCCTTATCTTCAGATGATCTGAGTTTATACTGTCATAAAAGGCAAAAAAGTGCTGCACATCGGACTGATTTCGGAAGTCCTGAAATACTGTTTGTGGGACAAGATCAGTTCCCGAGGGAAAATCTTTCCAGCTCTGATTGGTATCTCCAGATAGCGTGAAATGGCTCCATTGTTTCATCGGAACTATGAATTGAAGTGCCCATGATATCATTCCAGTCTGGTATATATTCAACCTTTTGCTTGATTCGAAGATTGAAACCAGAGTGGCCAGGCTTTTTCGATGCCGAATTCGCCTTCCAAAACTCGGTAAAAGCCAAGCCAAGTTCTCAAATCGATCGGAGCAAGACCATCAGGCACTACAGGCTGACCTAAACAGCTTGACGAAATGGGCATCTGATTGGCAGATGAGCTATGTAACGGAATGTTATCTTCTCCACGTTACTAATAAGCGCAAGTCGTCTGAGTGTACGTACTACGCTGCGTCCGATGCCCTGTCACAAACCCAATGCGACTACAACCCAATGCGCTCCGCAATGCGGGGGACCATTGCACCAAGATCACCTCCAAAGCCTGCATGCTGCATAGGCGCACCCTGAGACCTTGATCAAGAGAGGTCAAGGAGAGCATGCCTAGCGTTACCTTCGCTGGAGTATGCGTCCTCCTCCACATACAGACTCTGATGTGAATCGCCTAGAACAAGTACAGAAAAATGCCGCTCGATTCGTGTGCCGTGACTATAAACTAACTACAAGCACTTCCCAGTTAATGAAAACTTTTGGTTGGGATACCCTTGAATCCAGACGTCTAGTTAATCAGTCCACACTATTGTATAAGTTCCACAATGAGCTCATCCACTGCCGACCACCAGAAGATTTGACTCCTACCCAGAACACTAGAAGCACTCGAAGACATTCACAGACCTACCAGCAGTTACAGGCTAATATATTGGCCTATAACTACTCATTCTTCCCAAGAACTATTCGTACATGGAACTGTCTTCCTGCTGACGTTGTGAGCGCTGCAGACCTGCCATCATTCAAATCGGCTCTTACACCTGCTATAAGAGCGCTCAAGGTGCTCAGCCACCTTCGCAGGCTGTAGAACACCCGCTGTCTGTCCCTCCCGTAATTAGAGTAATCTACAGCCGATTGCGTTTGACTGTTTAACCCTAATTGTTCGCACGTTATGTTTGAACATTGGAACGCTGCGTTTCTACGATGGAACGAGACGTTTCTATGGAGGACCAAACGTTTTGTCCTCTCTGATTGGTCAGTGAAAAGTAAACATGGCGGTTGCCCTTGGAAACGTCTCCCTTTTTGTCTCACAACGCAACTTTCAAACGTTCAAACGTAACGTGCGAACGTTTTCTCTCGCCTGCCCTTCGCAAAACTTGCAGTCAACTGAGTGAAAAACTTGAACACATGCGATAACACGCCCTCTGATTGGCCCATTCAGGCCGTCGCGCGGTAAGGAGAATTTATATTTCACACAAAATGCCTTGTCCGCGCCGTAACGATATTGTGCCGTGTCGCAGTTTGATTGGCTGATCTGTCATTTCACGTCATGTGATTGGCTGAATGTTCACGAGAAGAGGAAGAGGAGGTTGCGTGCCGTGCCGTGACCCAATGCGTGACTTTTCAGAGTCATACAAAATCTGCTCTAACAAGTGAACGGCTCTAGTCCTGTGCCAAGTGTAACGAGCTGCCCTGCATTCTAGGACTCTTCTTCGGATACTGCCCCCCCCCCCCCCCCCCCCCCGTTTCAAGTATATTTTTTATGATGATAATTTTGACGATTTTTTTACCACGAGCTACTATCCGGATTCTGAATTCCAGCTCTTGGATTCCGGATCGAGCGCCTGGATCCAAGATTCCATCCCACTGGACTCCAGATTCCAAACTGTCTTGGGTTGATTTTGGATTCCAGTGACCTTTGGATTCTGGATTCCTGAGACCGTATATTCCGGATTCCTATAGCTGGATTCCGGATTCTAAAGCACTCAAAAAAGGTTGGTTTCCGGATTCCCTGCGTGGGGCAACGCATTTAATCATCAAAAATGTTGACAGTTGGAAAAACATCTTCATTGACCAAGACGTTTGGGCAGCATAATGAGAGCTAAGGACTAAATATAAATGTCGCACATTTCCGTTTGATGTAGAAACGCCAATAATCTTACGGATTAAAATCCAGAACTTCTATATATATGTTGCATAGTTCAGTTGTGACTCACAATTCCCACACTGCCAGAGCAATAAATCATCATAGTTCATACTCCTACAACATCGGGGGTGGAAGCTGAATAATGAATAACGGGTGCTGCGAACAACTGAAAAATAATCATTGCGTCGAAAAGGCGAAGAATAATGAAAAGGTTCTAAATTAAATTTAATAAATAATAACAGTTTTCACGCTAAAATGAACAACGAATAACGCCTAAAAAATAATGATAATGAAAATTGAAGAAAAATGCCAAATAATGCAGAATCAGGGTCCAATTATTCAGCTTTCACCTCCCGATACAGCAATCATAGTGTCATGTCCAAGCTGCACTGCAGGCAAAATTGGCCACTGTCATGCGATTGCAGCTTATTAGTGTAAAACCATAATGTAAACTGAGTCTTGTTGCAAAGTTGCATGTTTAGGAATGTCGTTATCAGTCTAAGAGATTGTAAACAAAAACGAAGCGAAATGGTAGGCGCCGTAAAGAATGTACGACAAGCTGAACTTAGCCTCTAAGTCGGCTCCCCTGTGGTGTGTCTTAGGAATTCCGAAACCCGAAACAAACTTTTCCGAACAACTGCACAGGAGAGTAGACTAGCAGGCTACAGCTAAACTCTTTCTTTGCACTGATTCTCTGCATGTTTTGACAATAATTAGTGGTGTGACGCACTGAATTATTTTCACCCACCTAACACTCCCGGTTGTGCCTTTCTTCAACAAAGCCCCTTGCGTTCCATCGTCGCCTTCTTCCGACCCATAATCGCCTTCTTTCTTTTTTTCGCCGTCCATCCTACGGCATATAACTCTCGCTATCCTGTACTGCTTAAATTAACAGCCTGTTATTCTGGTTTCAACGGACGCGTGTTGACCTCAAGTTTATCAAGTTCGTGAAAGTTTGACAACTTTTCGCGTCGTGTCCAATCAAGGGCCCGTGTATTCAGGTTTTTGAGTCTGTTTGGCCACGGTGTTTAAGCTAGACAATAACAAATCACGCTTGGAATTTGAAGAAGTGACTGTTCCTTGATTTGAAGGCGCCTGCGATATAACTTCACAATTACTCATGCAAACTGCGAGCTTCATATAACAAGACTTCAAAGTCCCCTTTGAAATGCTCAACACTTGAATGGTTTCCGACTCGCATTAGCATATTTAACTTTGTACCTTTGCTAAAACGACATTCATGCCAATAAAATGTTGAAGATATTGCATACCTTCTGACTATTATGATTGAACACCATTTATCTCGGTATATAGGGCTCTGCAGATATTCCATTTTATTTTGGATAAATATTCACACAGAGCGAGCCTCTGTAGAAATCACGGCTCATAACGGAACTCGTTGAATATAATACAAGTAATTCTGGAATCAAAGCCATGCTATTGGCAACTCGTAGATATGGAAATATTGTCCAGTTAACCTGTAACAAGGTCTGGATTGTGGGGTCCCCAATGTCAAATGTACATTTGACTGGTAGCAGACGACAAAATCATTTGTCAGTTAGCTTGTCAGTCAAATAAGCAGAGATTTGTGGCCTTTTTTGTCGGTTATATTTTATAGCGGAGCTCCCGCGGAGCCCCATAGCTACATGCAGGAGGAAAGGAAACAACACAAAAGTGTATATGCATCGAACTGTTTTGTGATGGACTTCCGGTTTATTTACTTCCGTCCGTGGTTCCGTCGTCGCACAGGCAACCCATGACCAGTTTTACAGCGGAAGTAAATAAAAGGTCTATATCTTGGGAAGGGATGAAACTCAGACAACCAAACTTGGGTGAAGTTGTCTAAGTGGCAAGGGGGGTGCAATGGCATAGTCACGTGGTATGACGTCATCGATGACGTCATCAAACGCGTAAAGGTTTATATCATAGGAAGGGATGAACCTCGGACAACCAAACTTGGGTGAAGCTGTTTAAGTGGCAAGGGGGGTGCGATTCACGTGGTATGACGTCATCGATGACGTCATCAAACGAGAAAAGGCTGATATCTTTGGAAGGGATAAACCTCAGACAACCAAACTTGGGTGAAGTTGTCTAAGTGGCATGGGGGGTACGATGGCGTGATCACGTGGTATGACGTCGTCGATGACGTCATCAAACGCGTAAAGGTTTATATCTTAGGAAGGGATGAACCTCGGACAAGCAAACTTGGGTGAAGCTGTTTAAGTGGCAAGGGGGGTGCGATGGCATAGTCACGTGGTATGACGTCATCGATGACGTCATCAAACGAGAAAAGGCTGATATCTTTGGAAGGGATAAACCTCAGACAACCAAACTTGGGTGAAGTTGTCTAAGTGGCATGCGGGGTACGATGGCGTGATCACGTGATATGACGTCATCGATGACGTCATTAAACGAGAAAAGGCTTATGTCTTTGGAATGGATAAATCTCAGACAACCAAACTTGGGTGAAGTTGTTTTAGTGGCAAGGGGGTACGATGGCGTGATCACGTGGTATGACGTCATCGATGACGTCATCAAACGAGAAAAGGCTTATGTCTTTGGAAGGGATGAACCTCAGACAACAAAACTTGGGTGAAGTTGTTTAAGTGGCGAGGGGGGTACGACGGCGTGATCACGTGGTATGACGTAATCGATGACGTCATAAAAACCAGAAAATTTATAAATCTTGGAAAGGGATGAGCCTCGCATAGAACCAAACTTGGGTGAAATTATCTAAGTGGCAAGGGGGATGCAATGGCGTGATCATGTGGTATGACATCATTAACGACGTGATCAAACCAGAAAATGTATAAATCTTGGGAAGGGATGAACCTCAGAGAACCAAACTTGGGTGAAATTATCTAAGTGGCAAGGGGGATGGTAGTGTTTGGTCATGTGGTATGATGATGAAAGGCTATGTACAATGGCTGCCTTTTGTCTCATTAACACAGAAATATATGTAACCTGGAGCTCCGCTTTTAGCCAGTGGCTAAATCTATATATTAGCTTTGTCAGTTGTCTGCAGACCCTATTGTAAGGTAGCTCGCGGCAGTTTTGTAAATGTTTTGTTGTGGGTGCTTCCGATGAGCTGATTATCATCCCTTTGTCGAACATACCAAGACCAAGTCCATACATATGATAGATGAAACTTTATCATGGCATAGATGTCGCGAAGATGGGAAGCGCTCTGTCAGTGCAATGGCGCTGACTTGGCTATTTTTTATTCCATATTTACCAGAATAGATGAATAAGAAAAAATAAGGAAAAAGAGAACCAGGATTACGGCTGATGAAGGACAGAAATAAATGTCCGAAACGTTGGCCGCTTATTTCCTATCCATCGACCTAAACAAGAAGACGGAGTATAACTGTTTGAAGCCTTGAATAGCCGTCTTCCCGTTATTCAATATTAAGAGACAGTTTTCAAATAAGTAACGCACTCGAAGTTTTCGACAGCAAATTTATTAACATTTGCCGAATACAGCTGGGAGGGTTAGCCAACACGTACATGACGGATTGTGAAAAAAACTGGTTCATTTGTCTCGGACGTTTCAACTGTCTTTTTGAAGAAATCAAGATAATTAATTGGGCTTTCTCATCTATTTATTGACTATATGACTTATAGCGACAGCTATGATTATGGTTATTTTGGTGATTAGGCAATCTTGGTGACCATCGTTGGAATGTAGTCGTTGAATTTGCAAGACAAATTGTTTTCTTTCTAACTATTTCCATTACAGTATGGCAACTTATGGGTACGACAAAGAGTTCATGTTGAGAACTTTCAGGGTCGAAGGGCCCTGACAAGTCATGGCAGCGGTTGGGTCAAAAAGTCTCACTTCTAGCGACCACAGTTGGAATATTATCGCTGAACATTTTGAATTCTCCATCATGTCTTCTTCTCTTCTTCTTCATGATGATCCTACTTCCTTCAACGATGAAGATTCTGGTTGGTATGAGTGCGATGTGCAGGTGCCAAATTAATGAAACTGTGTGATGTGCAAGTGGGTTAAAATAATGTGGTGGAATGTCAGTTTGGCATCCCTGATGAAGGCGTCCAGGATCCTAGGGGTCGGTTCCAGTGCCGGATTGTTCTCGGGAGGTAGAGTTCGTGCGCGAAGATGGAATTTCATAACCGAAGGAGACTGTTCGTCCTAGAAGGTCTGGGGCCTCCATGTCAACTAGATCAGATAGTACCTTGTAGAGCATGGAGATCCTTATCACCTTCCGTCTGGTTTCTAAAGACTCCCAACCGAGCTAGGCTAGCATGTCCCTCTACACTAGCGGTGAAGCCATAACGATTTGGTGTAAACTTTGCCCCTCGGCGTTGGACCATCTCCATCTGTGATCCGGGTTCGACCCCTGCCGGGACAGAGGAAATTTTCTTTCTGTTCTGGTCTCAGTCGAAATTGGTTCATATTGTGGGTTGAACGTTGTTCTACTGCGTTTCACGTCTTTCGGATGAGACAATAAACCGAGGTCCCGTCTCGCCTTTCTACTCTGCTCAGTTTCAGGGGGGACGTTAAAGAACCACTGGGGACGTAATAAACCCTCTGGCAGTGACCACCCTCAGTGTCTGTGCTTATGACCGCTTGGCTGCAAGTGGCGCCGTTGAGACCCAGCGCAATTCAGCTTACGAGCTGCAAGTCTGGGGAGTCGGTCTCACGCATTTACATTTACATTTTGTGCTTGTGAGTCTTAACTTGTTTGCAGGGATCCCAAACAGAGCAGGCGTACTCCAATGTTGGCCCCACTAGTGATAAATATGCTTGTGTTTCTACTGTTGCCGGGCTGATTTTCAATTTACTTTTAAGGAAACCCAAGGTCTTGTTAGCTTTATTCGTGATGGTATAATGTCTCCTCCAATATAGTAGATATACATGTTGTGGTAAGAAATTATGTTAACTTTAAAACACATCCAAGGCGAGCTGGATCAATACAACGCGTTTCAAATTGTCTAGAAGTCCGACGTTCTGCATCTGGGTCATCATGGTTGCCGAGAAAACGAAAACAGTCCGTGGAACTATAACTTGGCCATAAAACATTAATAAAGCAGTTGTTGAAAAGCCGTAACGTAGAACTACGTCTTGTCTAGAAGGATAACTTCAACTTCAGTATTGCTATGAAACTAAAACCAAAAACACAGCCAGAAAGAGAGCTTTGAGCATAGTATTAATGGGTATCAAATGTACTATAGCTTTTTCACGGGCGGCTTTTCGGCGGTGCTAGCTTTTTTCTGTGGTGCAGTTCCTTTTTTAGTTGTTTGGTTTAATAGTTGCCCAAGTTTGCTTGTCTGCATAAATGGATAGTCCATTATGAGTTCCTGAACTAGAAAATACAACATCCCCAAGTAAGCCAGGAAGACCAGAAGTTGCTCCAGCCATGTGATGTCCACATTTAGTAAAGGAATAATCATGTTTACTTCTACCTTGCGATGCCGCCGAAGTTTCTGTGCTCGCTTTTTGCTTGAATTTGAATTATCATGAGTTGGCTTTCGACTGCGGCAAAATAAGTAAGAGCTGGTGGCCTCTTGTCAAAAACGGTAAACACGGTAAATAATTGATGTTTAAATTTACAAAACTTAAAGAAAAATATGTTAAGGTCTTTATGCAATAATAATGAGCTCCAGAGCGTACCATGGATGCATAATTGAGTAGCGTTTTTTGCATAGGCACGAAAAATCTTACGTGAAAACATAAGAATTTCTGTTATAGATACATTTATTTTGTGCATCCCAACCTGGCATTTTCCAAATTGTTAGTAGCACATCCTGAAACAGATTTTATAATTATAAAATACATAATAATACATAGTAAATAATACATAAAAAGGAAAGAAAACATCCTTTCCAAGTTTCCTCGTTTATTGTCACATTATTGAAGAAAGATGTTCGGGTTTTTGTAAAACACCGTGTTCACGAAATTTATACGGCAAATGTTTATTGGCAACTGGCCAATTTTTACAGTTTCTCATAAACAATTACACAGGAGCCCATCAACAGGAGCCTCCATCTCACTCCACTAGGACTAGCAAAATGCACAGAAGTAGAAGAACCTTTTTTAGACTGGATTTTTGGATTCAAACGGGAAATTTGTACTTTGAGAGTGAGGATGTTATGTTGGGTTCTACGCGTGCAGTGAATGCGATGGGCGGTGTTGATTTCAGCGTTCTTTCTTTTGAGAGAGGGGACATAATTAAATAACCTGACAAACCTGCCAACTCTTCAGGTTTTTCTGAGAGTCTCCAGGTTCTTTTCATCAAATTCCCCAATCTCCAAGCATCAAATCCGTTTCCGGATTTTTCAACATATTCTATGATTCATAGTCAGGCACAAAAAGTCAACCGAGTTCCACGTCATCGTCAAATATTCGGGGTTCGGAGGAAAGGTTTCGGAAAAGACTCGAGGAAACGAGATGGTTTCGACGAATTCTTCAGATTTCAGAACTGCTGGGGTTGACCGGTGTGAACCCATGGCATTTGTTTTTTGGAAATTAAAAATCTACCTAAAATAGATTCATTTACTCTTGTGCTTCGGACTTCCCTGCTAGCAGAGGCCTCTTTTCTCTGCATTTCGCTGGCTGAGGTTCGCGAGGAAAAGTCGCGAACCTAAGCCAGCGAAATGCAGAGAAAAGAGGCCTGTGCTAGCAGGGAAGCTTCGGACACCATCAATTAGGTGATGGAGGCTCCTGATGTTGCTGTCTTTCTCATGCTGACGAGTAAATAAAAATACTGTGGTTGACTAGTCGTTTCACACAAACATAATAATTTAATGGCTAGCAAAATAAGTTAATAATATTAATTACATTAGTAACACTACCACAGCCTGTCTATGATGACATAGTCTCCTCCGCAGGCATTTCTATAGCAAAGGAAATATAGGGAAATCGGGAGTAATTTGCCTGTGTTGTGAGCAGGAAGACTGGGGAGAGAAGAGGACAAAGTCTCCTTTTTCTCCCACCCCCTCCCCACTCATTTTTCTCGTTTGCTCTCTACAGGATGCCTGCGAAGGAGGTTAATGCTGACACACTATTTGATCTTCATTACCTGGTCATGCAAAAGGTACACGACACTACCTCCTTGCACTCACTTGGTAACATCATTAGCTTTGTTTATATATAAATAAATTTCATTGGATAATTTGATGAAATTCGATTGTTCATTTTAAGGCAGATGAGTAACTGAAGTGAGCAAACGCTGAAGGAATGAAAGTGAGTACCATCATTTGAAGACGAATAAATTACCAACTTTACTCTTTGGTTACCCTTGAAAGCAGTCGTCTAAAACAGCTCCCTCTGTCATCTTCTCTCCGAGTGTTTCAAAGACACCCTGAAAGTTGAATTCATTTCAGAGGCATTAACACATTTGGTTGACTGGCGGTGTGGTGGAGAACCCTTCCCAACAGCCCTTCCGTCCCATTCAACTGATTCTTTCGTCACACCCTTGATTCTGCCATCGTTGCTAGGCAACCGACATTGGCGGGAAAGAAGAAAACTAGAAAAGGGGCGAATGTGATTGGCAGAGATCGACTAAGGATAGCGTCCATACTATCATCCGTTTTCAAAACCCCTTCGTGGTTCAAAAAGATAACGTCGACACTACTCTGTTTTCGAGCGTCCCCTTTGCTTACGCTAACCGATATTGAAACTTTGAAACCTTCGTCTTCGGTGTTTTTGTAGTTTCAATAAGGAGTCGGTTGAAGATGAGTACACCAAGCACATGGGTTTCTGCAGAAACCCATACATGGGAAAAGCTGGATTTCCCATGGCTATCCTTGTGGATTCCGAAAATTCCCATTGTGTGCCTTGGGAAATTCAGCTTTTCCCATGGATGTTTTTTTTGTGAAGAATAGCCCTGCTTACTTGAGAGACTTGTGCCTTTCTTTCTCGTAGGGTGTTTCTGCTATCTCACGCTCATACGAAACCAACGCAAGATCTGAAAAAAAGATCCCATTTATAGTGCCCAATTTATACTTTTTCTAACAAAAGGACATGATATAAAGCTGGATCCTAATCCCGCATTTCAGCTTGTCACGGTATATTTCTTTAGCATGTACGCTCGCCAATAAGGCCCGTGTGTATACCAAGATGAGGGCGCGTGGGATACGCCACAATACACCAATCAAAAGCATTGTATAACTAGAATGTCACTCGCCAATAAGGCCCGTGTGTATACCAAGATGAGGGCGCGTGGGATACTCCACGATACACTACTCAAAAGCATTGTATAACTAGAATTAGTCAAATCACACTAGTGGTCTATTATCAATGCTTCGTTCTGATTGGTTGAGCTACTAGTAGGCTATAAGTTATAGCCTACTAGTAGCGAAAAGTGTCGGATTTGAAAGCCAGAAAATGGAAATGACCAGAACAAAAACATTTTTTTGGCAATACAAATTGACCTACTATTGACTCAGAGCCCATTCGGGCTCGAGGAATAATTGTTAATGACACTCGCCTATAAGGCCCGTGCGTATGCCAAGATGAGGGCGCGTGGGATATTCTATGGTAAACCACTTAAAAGCATTGTATAACTAGTGTATTCGCTACTTACTGTCCTCTGAAAAAACAGGTACGGTCATCAGGTAGTTGAGAACTAATCTGTTCCTTTCGTATTTACACTGCAAGAAGATACGACACAAAACAAATCTAAATCAGAGAGGACATGCGTCTTTGACCCCTCCCCCACCCCTTACTTCCCCAAGAACATAGCATGGTCTGAAATCATAAAAAAAAACATTTTCCGTCATGTTTCCTTAAGTCTAACAAGGAAAGCAATAAGGAATGTCACTGTTTTTGATGTTTAAAAAAAATGTTTTTTGTTCGCGATTTTTTAATGTCTTCCCGATCGTGTGCTAGTCAAAACATATATGTTTTCTAGTGAATCTTGAATAGAGATAAACATATTTAACACTCATTACATATTTTTTTCATGTCTGGAGGACATTTTACCCGTTTCCCTTTTTTTCACGCCCCCCGTAAAATGTCCGCCCGTATAACATGAAAAATACATCTAATAAGATATAATGATTCGAACAGGCGGAGCTCAATAAATTGTAACCTGCGGGCCGGCTCTCCAGTGTTTTTTTTCCGGATATTTTGGGGTTCAGGATACCTGTGTGGCGCAAAAAATGTTGTGCCACACAGGTATCCTGAACCCCAAAATATACGAAAAACCCACAGGCTAAATAAACTGAATAAAAGGTAGCGAGGCAGAGCACGATTACGGCGTTACGCTCGTAAAACGCCTACTTCACATTACTACGTGACCCGCACACTCCCTATGGCGAATTTTCTAGAAAAGGAACCTAAACATTTAGGAATTAAACACGACAACTTACTGTTGTTTCCTTCCATGAGACAAACTCTGTAATTAGTTTAGAAAGCTGCCAGAATTTCTACAGGAAAAGAAGACAGAGCGATTATAGCGTAATGCGTAATTACAAACAATCACTCAGAGATTTCCGGGTTTGTTTGTATGCTCACAGGCTAAAAGGAAATTCTATGGTTGTTTGTCTCCATGAAAGAGTGGTTTCAAAATGCAATTAAGGTTACTTAATGCACCTAAGCGGCGCGACAACCCGACAGCCCTGTACAGATCTTACGTCAATTTAAGTAAACTCCAGAAAACCCGTCCGACAACTCGACGAACCCGAGATGAACATGGTAGATTATGGTAATTTACGTGCTGATAAATCGTAACTTCATAAAAGTATATACCCACCTCGAAATTGATATATCCATTCTTAAGTCTGAAGGAGAGAAAAGAAAAATAGATATTTAACAGGTAGTGCGTGGGAAACAGCTATCGGATAATCTCTGATGGGAGATGCCAAGCGTTTTCCGTAGCGGGAATGGACCGAGCCTCACCCCTACGGTTTCACCAAATGCTGCCATTGTCCCCCCCCCCCCCCCCCTCGTCGGCCTATTATTCTTAGCCTATGCGCCAAGACCGAAAAGCAGTATGGGTAGCAACAAAACGTCCTAGTTTGATAATACCTCACTGGTCTGGTTGCCAAATTCTACAAAACACAGCTTTTTTGAAGCTAGTGAACCGACTCAAGACCTCCTACCCAGACAACTTTGAAGTCTGGGCGTGTGCGGCGCAACTTTTTTGAAATAGCTGTAAGTCTGCCATGTCTTCTTTGCAAGGATTCCTACCTGCTGCTTACATCTTACCTGTTTGAATTTCCTTCATTTAAGAAGTAGACATCTTTTATGAAGAGCCCGAAGAAAGGTATCACATACTCGTTCTGCCAATCAATGCAAAGTAAGAATCAGTATCACAGAACATCAAACAAACGAGTAGCATGTCTTTAGAGAAGCACGATTGGCTCAGTGTTACGGCGCTTTCACCGCTGTGTTCCGGGTTCGACTCCTGGCCGGGACAAAGGAAATTTTCTTTCTGTTCGGGTCTCGGTCGAAACTGGTTCATATTGTGGGTTGAACTTTGTTCTACTGTGTTTCACGCCTCTCGGATGAGACAATAACCGAGGTCCCGTCTCGCCTTTCTACTCTACTTAGTTTCAGGGGGGACGTAAAAGATCCACTGGGGACGGCAGTGACCACCCTCAGTGTCTGTGCTTAGGACCACTGGCTGCTAGTGGCACCGTTGGGACCAAGGGCAATTCAAATGCAAGCTTGGGGAGTCGGTCGCAAACATTTATTTCTATTTTATATCAAACAAAAGCGAAACTGTCGATAGAGCAGATTTCAGATGAGTGTCGAAAAACTGAGCGCAAATACAAAACCACTAGCCAATCAGTGGAAGCCATTCAACAACCAATCAAGAGGCGAAGTAAGTAAGTCAGACTTGCGTTTGGAAATGACGTGAGCAATGACGCGTTTTGATTTAGTTCGCAACTTGATTGGCCGAAAGACGGAATACTTTGCTCTCGACCAATAGAAACGCTCACTAAACGCAAGCCTGGCTTACTTTCGGCGGTCATCTGAAAACCGCTCTATTGCCTTTGACAAAGACAAAGTTACATGACAAAACCAAGCGATCATAGCCACAGCCTCCAGACGCACCTTTTCATCTTTCCTGCCATGCGCTGCCTTGAAGGACGCCCTGTAAGCGGAGAAGTTACCGATCGGGTTCATCTCGCGCTCAAGACGATCGAACTTCCGGTTCTTCACCTTAGACCACTAAACAATCAAAACAAATTATGTATAAACTGGTGAACGATGCAACATGGCCGTCAGGAGGGCGACCTCGCAGTGCCTCATATTGGCACAGACTATAGGCGACTTTACGCTTTTGCACTTTGGAGGCTTCAACGATACGTATAGTCTAACAATAGTCCAACAAATCAGATTGCAGCATTGTCGATATATATCTTTATATGAATACTAATAAAAATCTTAGCTAAGCTTTATTACAAATTCACCTATTTTCCATGAGAGCCGTGCACTATTAAAACAAACTTTAGAAAAAGTCACAGCAACTTGCTTTGAAAATATTCAACGTGCGCGCTTGCCGTAACCCGACTGGAAGGCTGTTCCACAGCACTGCACCACGTGTAGCTTAAGCTGTCTTTGAGATAGTTTGTGCGGGGCAGTGGAACAGCCAATGTGTCCTCGGTGTCTCTCAGAGAATAGGTGGCTACACTGTCACGGCTAATAAACTTCGAGCTCATATAATCAGGAGCTAGACCATTGAGAGATTTATAAACCATTAGAAAATAACACCTATGTTGTATTGTGAATGTGCGCATTCTGATTGGTTAAAAAGCGTGTTTGTAAGAGACCTGAGAAACACGATTGTCACGCAATGCTGGCGCGCGTGTGCAGTTATTTTCTAAAAGCAATAAAAATACTTTCTGCGTGCTCTCTGGTTTCTTACAAACACTGTGTGGTCGAACTGATAAAACTTGAAAGACACTCGCCTGCAGCTCGTGTCTTTCAAGTTTTGATCAGTTCTCCCAACATCCCCCTCGTGTTTGTAAGAAAGCAGAGAGCACGCGGAAAGTACTTTTATTGCTTAATGACAGCTTATATTTGTTGTTGAGATTCTAGCTTCTTCCATCCTAGTCTTTCGATACACCACTAGTAGGTTTTAACTAAAAATATATGATTATTGAATTGATAAAATTCTTACCGTTTTCTTCAATCTTGCAACAGGACTCATATTAATCCCAGCTGACGGAACATAAAGAACTTTTAGTATAAATGTCACAAGTAGTCAAGACTCCTGAAGCAGTAAACTCCTAGTACAAATGCTATTTCATCATAAAAAAGTATGGAGCGTCCAGCAAACCAAAACGAAGGTACATGAATTCATAAAGAAAAGTAGGCCTTTAAGTAGTTTAGTCAGAAGCCCATCAAAAGGAGCCTCCATCACCTATTGATGAGCTTCCAAAGCACAGGAGTAGATGAATCTATTTTTAGATTGCAGATTTTGAATCCCGTGAGAATTAGTTGTCATGGTTACAAATTATGTCCTTTATCAAAAGAAAGTTGGCTGAAATCAGCACCGCAATCGCACTGCACGTTGAACCCAACATTCTTACTCCCAAAGTACCAATTTCCCGTTTAGATTCAAAATCCACAGTCTAAAAATAGACTATTCTACTCATGTACATATGGCTAGACCAGTAGAGTCGACGGAGACTCCTATTGATGGGCTCCCTGTGCATATGGCTAGACCAGTAGAGTAGATGGAGACTCCTGTTGATGGGCTCCCTGTGCATATAGCTAGACCTAGTGGAGAAGATGGAGGCTCCTGCTGATGGGCTCCCTGTGCATATTGCTAGACCTAGTGGAGTAGATGGAGGCTCCTGTTTCAGTTTCTTTCATTTCTATCTTCCATATTCACCTATAATAGCCATGGCTGAGTTAAAATTCCCTCTGTCGTAGCAATCAGTCGCAACCTCGATAAAATAATCAATGACCCTTGCTCGTCCTTTCTTCTTATGTCCCTAGTTCGGTAAAACAAAGGCGAATATCAGTGAATACTAAACGCAGCAAGGCCGTAAACATTCTATTCTTTACAGTAGGAGATCCAAGGGGGCACGGGGGGGGGGGGGGGGGGGGGGGGGGAGGGAGCGGTGCGCCCCCTTCCCCTTTGAGACTGGCAAGAATGAAGTTGTAGAGAAGCATGTAGCTTGAGAGCGAACGGAAACATTTGGCGGACTTATTTGGCGATCGTCTGTAAATACAAGAAAGATAACACAAACCTCGGCCTTGACAATTACCGATGTCATGCGAAGTCCAAATCCAATAATTGCTTATTCTCTTGTATTTACGGGTCATGATGATACAGCTCTCGTAAGATCTGAGCCTATTGGATTGATACCCTCAGTGGTACAATTAAACGAGGAAACAATGGGATGCTTTGTTCTGCCTATCCAATCACACAAGATCTTACGAGTAGCTGTATGATTCCTGGTATTTACGACCATTCGCCAAATAAGGGGCTGCAAGCAGATTACACTGGAAAACACTGGTCAGTTTACATACGATACAGATTTCCGTGGCGACTAGGTATCCAAGCCTGTTGAACCACTCCACGTACGCCTCCAAGCTGCTTGTACTCTTGATGTAACTCAGCGTGGACTGAAATGAAAAATATCAAAGCACAACTGTTGTCAATCTTCGCATGGCATGTTATCGAGCGGATGGAATTCGAGTGTGATTTGGCCTTTTGGTTTCTAACCAGGCTAAGCAGTTTTCAATCTTTTGGTAATTTGATGAGGGCTATCAAAATCTCTCCAACAGAATATGCCCCTTTCCCCCGCGAGACCATAGGCATACAGTTAAAATTGTATAACCTACCGCAGACATTAAGTCAGTCACCAGGGAGGTCCAAATGGTCGTAATCAACGTGGAATTTTGTTAATCATAAAGGTTTTAAAATAAACTCACTTTAATCACTAAATGGTGGCGACCCAACTTGATCGAAATTGTTTGTAGGGTAGACATACTGAAATACATACCCTATCAGAGACAAACAAGCAAAAAACGATAACTACCGCAGACCTCAGGAGCCCAAAAACCATACCCTCTATGACGGCACATACCCGTATACCATATATGTAGGAGTAGCCCCCCCCCCCCCCCCCCTGGTCCCCCCGGTCCTCCCGGTCGAACACACGACAGCATATTTCATCAGGATATCCAAACACAGAGAAGTGGGTTGAAAAAACGAGCGTGTAGTTTTAACCGACTTCGGGGTGTTTGGAAATCCTGATGACAAATGCTGTCGAGGTTTTAATATAGCTTCGCAAACGAATCATTTGATGTCAAGAAAAAGAGGCCTTCTACCAATAAAACACAGGGAACCCAGAAACCTAGTTCTGATATGCAAAAATGGGCAAGAGTATGTCTGTTTGGTTAGAATAAGCTACATTTCTAGAAATATATTTTGTATGGGATTAAAAACATCAACCGGCCTCCCACGGAAATCCAACCACCTTTTATCACTCCCGTCGAAAAGAGTTCCAAATGCTCTAATTTCTCAGCGGAAATTATCTTTTTCCCATTTTAGGTGTGAATGTAAAGGGAAAAAACAGTTGCCATACAACTTGAGCGTGGAACATTTTTGGGGGGTTTGGGGGAGTATTCGGACCAAGTTGCTGGGTGTTTACGAACGAGAGAACTGATAAATGAAAGAATGAACAAAACAATAAAATAAGTATCAAATGATACTTATAAAAAAAATAACATAAGAAACCAAGATATCTAGAGGGAACAGAAAGATCAAAAAAGGGGAAAAATGAGAGAAAAAATGTGAAAAAAGAAGGGGAAGAAGAAAAAGATTAGGGACGGTAATGATTGACTGAACAAATTGCGCGAAGTCGCGCGGGGGACAGAGTTTTTTAAATTAGACTGCGACTTGTTGGATTGCCAAATACCTCTTTCTCCTTTTCACTTAATAGCAACGGGGTCCTTGGCGGATTCCTCTAAATTCTCAGCGGAAATTAATTTTCCCGTTTTCTCCTTGACATTAGGCATGTGAATGCAATGGGAAAAAACAGTTGCCATACAACCTGAGCGTCAAGCATATTTTCTTTGTCTTCAATTCGCGCGGGGGACTGAGGTTCTTCAATTAGACTGCAATTTGCCGGATTCCCAAAAACCTCTTTCTACCTCCTACTTGATACCTCCTACTGCTTTACAAAAGCACCCCGCCCCTCCTCCGCGTCGTGCCAGATAAAAGATAATAGTGAATTGCCTCTCTGTACAATGCCGACAAATTCCTATTAGCTCAATAAGTGCATCCCGGCTTATCCCCGTCGCGTCAAAATAATGGAAAATAGAATGAATCGACTGATGGAAAAACACACTTATTATAGGACAGCTGTTTATCGGGAAACTGAAAACCAGATTCTCTTATCGTGTATACATAAATGAAGGAGCACTTCACTTGAAAAAATAGTGATATCCTAAGGGGCGTTACTGCTACCGTCTTCTAAGCTTAAAACACAAGTAGCTGAATTCTAATAGCGCTAGGAAACAAAATAGACACGAAAACGTGCTCCTGGTCAGCGATAAGGTCGTTTGTTTAATGATCCTGTGTTCTATGGGGCCGTGACATGTAGTTTTGTAGACCATAAAAGGTGACACTAGAAGTAGTGAACTCAATCCGTTAAAATTTCATGGAATTTCCATCCATCCTTTGGTCTAAAATTGGTTTTAGTGATATGTAGTCACACAAAAAGAAACTAATGATGTTATTTTGAAAGTTTAGCAAAAATAGAGCAGTAACCCCACGAAAATAGCAAGGGATTGTCGTGTTTCATCACGAGTACACGCTCTCGATGCATCATGGGTAATCTGGGCAACATGGTGGTAAAGCACAGAAAATACATGAAAAAAATGTCTGTAGAAATAAAACACACCAAACAGCCATGGACTTGTGACTGATTTGAAATGTTTCTTAACTGGTAAGACATTTGATTGGAGAAAGTTTAAGATTTAGAATTTTGAGTAATGATTTTCAGTTTCCATTTCCACTACGACTTTGAACATCTTTTCCGCCTGAGTGGGGGCCCTGTGGTTTGTTTGTTAAATGAATATTAAAGAGCTTGCTCTTGTGTTAAGAGAAAAACAAAAGATTTTGTTCGCTTGAGTGGCAGTTTGGGAAACAAACCACAGGACCCCCGCTCTAGCGGAAAAGGTCTATTTCGCCATCTTGCGAGTCATGATACAGCTCTCGTAAGATCTAAGCCTATTGGATTGATACCCTCAGTGCAAAACAATAGAGGGTCATACAATAGAACGAGGAAACAATGGGATGCTTTGTTCTGCCTATCCAAACACACAAGATCTTCCGAGAAGCTGTATCACTCCTGCATCTTGCCCGGATTACCCATGATGCAGGGGGTGACCTGCGAGCGCGAAGGCGGGATGTTGTACACCCTCGACAAAAACTCTTCATAGACCAAATATGCTAACGGTGTTTACATATTGTTGCCACCCAATTCAGATCATGTGGTGATTCCTTTGGGTGGTTACAATTGTCAAATGTTTCTCACTCGACCAAGTGCATGAGTGTATGTACAGAATTAGCAAAAATATCCACTCATTGGAATCATCACATGATCCATTCTCGTACCCAGAGCTCTCCGGCTCGTCTGCTCGCAGGGGAGGCACTGGGGACATCCATTTGAGCGTTTGAACGTTGGGACATGCGCAGAAAATTGTTTCTCTCACGGTTCTGTATCTAATCTCGCGCATGCGTCAAATGGCTGTCACCAGAGCCTCTCCCGCGAGAAGACGAGCCGGGGAGCTCTGGGTTCGAGAATGCACATGATCTGAATTGGGCGGCAACAAGATGTCAACACCGTTAGCCGATTTTGTCTATAAGGGGATCTGTAGATCAAAAAAATTAATGGGCTGGAAAAAAGCTTTTTACCTTGAAATCGTCTTCATCTCGAGGTATGAAGGTCTGTACGAATTCCTCCGGCCCAATGTTTGCGAGACGTTCCTGCAAGAAGAACAGGATAATGTGTCGATGGAATTATCTTAATAAATAACAATAAAAAAGTGGTATTGAAAGTATTGGTATTGTTGGCCTTATCCTTCCAAAGAAATGCCCAAAATCGTAGCGATCACTTGGAACCATCATAGTAAAGCTACGGCTAAACTAGAACACATTTCCTTCCTTTACTAGGAAGCATCGCACGCGGGTGTCTCGGAAACAAAATATGTTTCTTGTCTGGTGAAGAAACATTTTTTGGGTTCCGGCTACAAAATTTGTCGCGCGCAACAATGTGTGGCTGAATTGGGAAACATGAATGAAACATGTGTCCGGCTAAAATTGTTACAAAAACGACATCCTTTCTTCACTGTCGGCACATTTTCCGACCTTTCGTCTCAGGCAAAATGGAACAGGTAAATGTTTGCAAGCAACTCAGAAAAAGACCAGTATCTACGCTGTATAATCTCATTTTATCGAGGATTCGTTGTGTGCCCGTAAAAGGGTTACGACATTCATGGCACCCAGTAAAACAATGCCACCCTGCTCAGCAAACCACTCTGCTTTCCAGTTGCATCAGTCCAGAGAAGCCAACTCTCCCGCAGCTTTTGAGGCTTAATCCCCTCTTTCCCGCCTTGAATCCAAATCTCCCGCTTTAACTAGAAATCCTGTAATTTGTGAAGTGATCTCAGAGTGCAACATTTTGTAGGCCCAAAACACAGCATCTCTCATCACCCTCTTAAAGATTCTGTTCGACGGTACCCTTCACGCGAAAATTGTCTACGAAATCAACCCAAATAAACTATATATCATTCGTGTTTTCAAAATCTGCTCTAACGCTGAAAGGAAAACGATAAAACGGCGCGATTTAAATATGCAAAATTCTCGCATAGAAATACGCCGCGCATTGGCTTGAATTCTGTAATCGTGTAACGCAATACAAGGAAAATTTGCTTTTTATTTTTCTCCGCGAAATATAAGATCATTTAAGATTTATTTTGTGAATATTGAAGTTCTAGTCATAATCACGCTCGCGAAGGTTTACGACAGCAGTAATACTACTAATTAAAATGAATGTCTACTAAAACCTTAATTAGGGAATAATAAATACCAAAACTAATAAAGAATAGAAAGTTATCTGATAAATGCGGGTCCGCCTCACAGGGCCCTGTGGTTTCCTTCTAGTTACCGAGTTCGAGATGGAAAGTATAATGACACAAAAGGAGGTGAAAAGAAAAAAAAACATTTTCACTAAAAGAACCACAGACCTTTATCTATATTATTAATTTCCATGAAACGTTCCCGCCTAAATTCCCGCCATTTTTTTCGCGCGCGCCTGTAACAAAGGAAACCCGCAACAGAAATATTTTGCTACGAGTTTGAGGTCTACTTTCTTTATTTTCTTTTTCATTTCACAATCGACGAATTGAAGAGTTTCAGCCGAGTGCTACGGCTACCCTGATATTCTAATGGAGGCTCATTAGTAAGATTGTATGCCAAGGTATGGCAAGGATTGGCAAGGTATGGCAAGGCTGAGTTAAGTGAAAATATGACTAAACTTGGCGAAATGCCGCCGTCCCTGAAAGCGCGACTATGGAGTCCAATGAAGCATAGATAGTATCTAGCCTTGAGGAGAATCTGACACGGCCAATCAATACTTTGCAGAAAATGTGTAATTAAACCACTGCAGTGATTAATTGGCTTATAAGCATATACATGGATCTAGTCCTTGGATCTAGTTTGATCTCTTGATCTATTCTCGCGTGAATTAAGTTAAATTAAAGTATTTGGTAAGAAAACGTGTCAGACGCTACGCCAAAAGAAAAAAAGTAAACCAAAAAAACATAGAATTATTTGAAAAGGAAATAAAATACAATAAAATAGTTTTCAAATAAGATGATTTTGTTTCCGACGCAGGTAGACTAAAATAATAGTTGGGGTTATGTTATGTTTTCGAGCCTCAGGCAAGTTTAAATGAAAGTGATAAAAACGGTGTTAATTTAAGGAGGGAAATTGCACGGAAAATGACATACGAACATCATAATACCGTATCACTGGCGGCTAAAGCAATTTCAATAAAAGAGATTGAATGGAATGTACTCGAAACCTTGCAAAAAATATGTATAAAATGAAGGGAAGTTATAAAATGAAGGATGTATTAAATGAAAAAAGTAGAGAATCGACCAACCAAACAAATAGTCTAGCCTACTTTAAGTTATCTTTTAAGCAAGAATGCTTCTTTAAAAGTAAAACACAACTCCTAAAATCGTAGGCCTGCATTATTGAAAGGAACGACCGCAATCATTTTTAGGTCACTATACAATAAACGCGATAAATATATAACTTAAACCTATACGAGTTTGTGGCCATCGGTATCAAATACAGAAAGCTCTGCAAGTACATTCAAGGTTTATTACAGTAATAGGTGTTGTGCAATGCGCTTCTTCACAATAGGCAGTTATAAAGGGGTTATCATTTTTTTCTGATAATTTTAAAAGCATAATTAATTATTGACTCAAAACTGGTAGCTGAAATAATAAAAATCCATTACAAGAATATATTCAGTTCTATGCACTTCCATTAAAAGAGATCTGAAAGCCGGGTTTGAATATGCCCGGCGTAATCAATCGAACAATTCCGAACAAAAAATCAATCGAACGCAATCGAACACCAATCGTTCGATTTGTTCGGCACTCGAACAAAATCGAACGCGAGCTTTGCTGTGAGTTCGATTTTCGAACAAAATCGAACACCAACCAATCGAACAGATTGGATTGTTAGATTTTGTTCGGTAATTATGAATAATGTGTGACAGGATTTCCCGGAGAAAGACGGGGACTCCCAAACCTTTGGGGAGGGGATGTTTTTGGTTCATGTAATTTTTAGGGCCCTCTGGTACATTTTGGGGGGTAAAAAAGAAACATGTTTTACCACATTGTAACCTGCGAGCATGAGTGCTTTCTTCTGTCCAGTCTTAAATTTTACAAAGTTAGTCACGTGTCACACATTCGCGTAGTTGTTTTGGCCGGGGGTGAGATAACAAATGAAAACGCACTACAGCAAAACCGCGAGCGCTAGCAACAAAACGAAAGAGCGAGTTACCGAGGAAAAGCCTCTGCTAGTTAGGATAGCATATTTTGGAGTGAAACATTTGGTGTATTGTCTCAGCACATAATCTTTTACAGGCTATTGTAGCTTCAAACGTCTAGTAGCTCAGGTCTTTTAAAAATTCTGCACTATATTCGGACTTGTAGGTACCTTTTTGGAGTCAAAATCAGATAAAACCACTCCCAATTTGGTACCTTTAGGGAGAAAAATCTAAGTATGTTTAAAGTTCGATTTCCGAACGTTCGATTTTGTTCGATTGTGAAGATTTTGCTGTGAGTTCGATTGTGTTCGATTGCCGAACAAGTCCAAAATCAATCGAACGATTGGTATTCGATTGAGTTCGATTACCGAACGTTCGATTGATTACGCCGGGAATATGAGTTTCATTGAAAGCGGCAGTGGAGAAGGACAATTATTCGATTCCAATCAGTTATCTTGTTGTATCTGATTCCAACTACAGGAATACTTCTAAATGAGCCCGATACCATTGACAATGGGATATGCCTTCATATTAAAGACGAAAAGTATTAAAAACTGTATTTGAAAGCACACCAGAGAACCCATTACCGAGCAAGTCTTCAATTGAAATAATGAAATATAGCTCCGTTTGTGTACACCTGTTTTGGATCATTCTAAATTAAACTTCCACAAATGCCGATCAACTTCGATTAAGGATGCAAAACCGGCATTCAATAAAAATAAAAAAATAGATGGGCTATTGTCTTGATTTAAATAAACCTACTAAGTCATCTAACTTAAGCAAATCTTCATTGATATCTCCAATGATTAGAATAGCTGAGCCCGAATTAACGTATTCTGTATTATCCATGAGGAATGGTTTCCAAAACTAAACAATCTTGAAGGGTTTTAATAATACAGATATGAATATCCGGCCATGGATTTTGAACTACCGGCGAATATGAGGAATTTATTATTAGGTCCGTTGTATACAAATATATAAATTTCGAGTCACGTTTTACAAATACAAACCCATTAAATAACCATATTATCCTATGAATATTATAAACAAATTCAGCACAAATTACGCTTACCAAGGACACACGTTAAAAACTGCTCAGTATTTCAAAGGAAATGCTTGTCTCTGATAGGACAATGTGTCATATTTATAGGATAATGGAATAATTGTACTCGAAATGCCAAACTGTTCAGCGTGAAATGATATACAGTGTATATATAGTCTACAAAGACCTAAATATTTGTCTTACCAAATAACGGTAAAAATAGCAAAATATTCCTCCCTTTTAATAGCATAAAGAATTCAGCTCGGTACACTTCACTTTATAATAAGTGCTGCTAGTTGCTACCGTAATGAAAAGGCTTTTTAGTTTTACGCAGACAAAACCTCATTGTAAATAGCGCTTAACTTAGTTAGCGGATTTCGCACCAAGAAAAGTGGATGCCCAAGTCAAGAGATAAATTAAAGTAAACCCAGACACAATTAATACAATTTCAGGAGGCACACAGGTGTGGGTCTGTTAATGCATTTGGCCTTTTTCGGTGCTCGATCCTGAAAACCTGACACTAACTTGAAGGGTTCTGGATTGGGGGCTCTGCAAATGTCGGTTGTCAACCAAAATGTTATGCATTTCTCGCTTATCATTAACATTTAAAAGCACTTTCGGTTGGCCGGATCGATTATTCTTAGGGTCATTTGTCGTTAATTGGTAAACCCGAACCACACCCTGATTACTGAATGAGATATTATGGTGGTGCTCTCGGGGGTAGAAATTGAGTGCGAAAGCCCTGGACATAAGCCACAAAAGGAACCGAGATATTAAGATTTAAGGTATTCATTACACCCACCACCGAAACACGGCATGCACCATCGAAACATGTTTTGAAAAAGAAGCAAACGGTCGTGTTTTTGACAAAAATAGACAAAGCTTTGTACGTGTCAGGCAAAAATCCCGCGTTCTGATTGCCTGCTCTCCTAAACGTCGTCTAACTGCAGAGGAACTTCCAATGTTTGTGGCTTAAACATATAAGCTTGGAGACCCTTTCACAACAACTTTCGGCAGCGTCTGTAATCGGTGAGATGTTCGTATGCAGATGCTTTCGCGAAGTGGCAGGAACAGATATTAGCGAAGGATAGCTAGCAAATATCCAAAATATTAAAAACTTGAGAGATAATACTGCTATTAAATACTATTGTGAACAATAAATGATATTCATAGTTATAGCGAAGCTATATCACCAGAAAGACGCGGAATAAATTTGTTAATCGCTTCGGGGAATAGAAAACAGTACAAAGTACAAGATCAAGCCATACTTCACTAAACATCAGTTGAAGTGGGTAAACATAAATTTGAAACTCATCTAAAACACTTCAATTGCAATTTCTTTTCTACTAATCCTTAATATCATAAAATAAACACACGTAAAATATTAAACTCTCATTGACAGCGACTTAAAAGATCGAATTGGTAAAAAAAAAACCTGAAAAGTGGACAAAAAAAAATAAATGACAAAAGTGTGATTGGTTATTTTTGTCCAATAGAGAGGCGTTTCTCGGCGGTGATATCTGTCATATAAAAACCAGTGGTTGTTTTTTCCTCGCCAGTTGTTCGAGACACCTCAAAGCTTAGTGTGTGCTCTCTGTGAGACGCACCGTATGGCAGAGAAATCGCGCGGAATTGAAAATCTTGAGACGAAATCGGGAACGTCACATTAAGCGAAAAGAGAAGCGTACGATGGAAAGCCAAAATATTACTCCAAATGCTTCGTTGGGAACTTGTGGATTCGGGGAAACCGTGACTGACACTATAGCAGCCAAAATAGCAGCATATGTTTTCATAATTGTAACGTCGGTCATTGGTAACACACTAGTGTGTCTCGTCGTCTATAAAAACAAGGAAATGCGAAGCACTATAAACTACATCATCGTCAATATCGCTGCCTCGGACGTCTTGATTCCTTTCTTTGGTATCTTGCCCAAAGTCCTCGAGCTCGCTACGGGTTCTCTTGAATGGCGAGTGCGCGGAGAGATGGGGAATTTCCTTTGCAAGTTTGTTTTCTTCGTCGCTGATCTCTCGCCTATTGTTTCTATTACCAGCCTTGTGTTTTTAACCTCAGAGCGTTTCGCTGCGGTCTTCTATCCTTTCAAAGTGTCACAAATCTCTCCAAGAATCCGCAAACTTGGCATCGCCATTACTTGGATCACAGCCATTGCTTTTACCTCCCCGCATTTTTACACGTTTCGATTGAACGAAAGCGGGTGCTGTGTGATGGACTGGGGGCCGGCATTCGATCACGCAACAGCAAGACATGCTTACATCTCCATTCTTCTATTCGCCTTTATCATTATTCCCTTCGGCTTCATGGCGATTCTGTACTCGTTGATTCTCTACAAGCTACAAGCAAAAACCATGTTCAAGCAAGGACAAAGAGAGCGGAAGAAGCGCGAACGCGTAAAACGAAACGTGACACTTTTGTCGTTTGGAATAGTGTTAGCGTTTGGATTATGCTGGGGGCCATATTTTACGATTCTTATTATCGTCAGCTATGTCTGGAAGTGGAATTTCGTTAAGCTTCCACGTTACTGGGATACCCTTTGGTTCACAGCCCAGTACATGAGCTACTCAAATGCTCTCGTTAATCCACTTCTTTGTCTTATTTTCATGCGGAACTTCCGAGAAGGCGCGAAAAAGTTGTTCCCCTTCCGGGGGATTTACTTCTCTTCGTTGAACAAAGGTACCCCGATGAAGACACTAAAACAAAGCGGATATAACTCGGATCGTAGCAGATCCAAGTCGTCATTTAGAAGCGCATACGAAATGTACACTACCACTGTGTGATCAGTTTATAGCGTGATGTGAAATGTGTTCAGCGCTTGGAAATTTCAAAACATGATTTGATCGCGCGTTTTTCTGGTCCACCAGTCAAAGTACAGTCAAATGGGTTTTCGTCGCGACAGAAAGCCAGTTGACTGCACTAGGCGAAACAAGGCAAGGACCTGATTGGCTTAGATGGTTTGACTGGCGGAACAGAAAAACCTAAAATCCCAAACCAAAAGCGATGTTTGGAAAAAGCGCAACGTGAAACAGTGGATCTAGCTGCAATGTGTAAATATATAACAACGCGCAGTATGCCCACGTGGAACTAAACGTAGCAGCTATATGAGGGCTCCTTCTGAAGTGCAACAAGCCTCTGATTAGCTAGTACAAATCTCTCAAATTTGAGTAAAGGCTGCTATGGAAATTGGACAAAGGAAATCAGACTCGTAACGATTTGTTATTGTTTCTAGTTTCCATGTCATCAAAAATCCAATTATCAAAGCAAACCTAATTGTATAAGATTAGTATATCACGGCGTTTGTATTAGCGAAAAAAATTCATAATCAGGGATTAAATGAAACAAAGTAAAACTAAATGAGAAGGGCTTTTGTGTAAATGGCTGTGTACACATAGTAACATGTCTACAACGGCAAATTTATTGTCACAGAAACAAGTAATTTCACAACAAACTGACTACAAAAAGACAGAAATCTCCACTCATTTCTTAAATTTACAAGTCTTAGTGGCACCATCATAATATCTGTAAAAATAGGCACAACACTTGTGAATACAAGAAAAACCCGCATAAAAGAACTATTCCTTTTTGACGTGCAGAACAGGTTCTTATATTTTTGGGTATTTTAATGCCAAATTTTAGCCTGTATGTTCTTAAATCACTAGGTTCTTAAATACATATATGTTACCGGCTGGGAGGTCCGGATCGTGAAATACCGTGACCGAGGTCTTGAAAATACTGACCGAGACCGGAGGTCGAGGTCAGTATTTTCAAGGCCGAGGTCACGGTATTTCACGATCTGGACCGACCCCAAGCCGGTAAATAATATATTTATTTTTTTTGCTTTCACTGAAACAGCATAAAACTTCACAGAAAGTAGCGCGTGCGCGATTCATCCGGAGCCGGGGTCCGGATCGTAGGATTCCGGCCCGCTCGCGAGCCAATCAGAGCGCGCGATTTGATGGATACCGGACCGCTGAAAAAATAAGGGTTTTTACTGTACCAGCAATAGAAGGAAAGATACCTGTCTGGATCCCATAGCTCAATTCTTACGCGCTAAAAACGAGGGTGATTTAACGTGAAATTCAATGGATAAAGCGGAATTCGACAAAACACAAAGAAAGTTCAAAGCTCGAATGATTTCCCTAAAATAATTTCAAATCTTTGCTATTAGGGATTCAAGAACATTTCATCACTCGATTTATGAATTCTACGTTAAATTTCACTTGAAAAACGATATCGCACGAGTCGCAAAAATATAATATATATAGTGTCAGATCTAAAGAAAATATCGCCGACACCACTGAAAATATACACGATTTCGTTAAATACTTTTTATATGTAAACGACTGAGTACTACGTTTGGGTTGACATAAGGTGTGTGTATAACTGTGTAAACATCCATGTAAATATATACAAAGGAGCGTTGAAGGAACCGGCCCGGTCCGATCCTGACACGGGAAGCGCAAGTTTTCTTTCGCGCGCTTTTCTGAGAACCACTGAGCTTTTTTATGTATATTCAGAAGTTGTAGTGGCGAAGTAAGATGCATACAAACATTTTTTTTAAATCTTGATTTTTTTATGTATTCAGAGTAGCTCATGATGAGTTATATCTCCGAGATGTACCTCGTCTGACAAGATATGTTAATTTATACCATACCATAGAAAATACACAAAACAGAACCGCCGATGTATATTAGGGAGATATGCGACTGCAATCTACCCGTGGTTCACTGTATTGACCTCTGCTCCTTCTGTATTTTCTATGGTATAAAAGAGTAATAGAATTTCTGTGGTAAACTCACTTGCCGAAAGACTGGAATGTATACCAAGAAATACAAGTGACGCGTGGGATATTCCATACTATGCCACTCAAACCATTTCATAATTATATGTGTTTTAACGCGCTGTCTTTGAACAGGTTGCCCCGAAAGCTTACTTTAATTTCAATAATATCGCGTGAGTTATACAACATGTATGCTATTTTACGTCCTGGATAGATGAATTTGTTTAACCATAACTAGTATTATGTACACATTCAAAGCGAATGCATACACCATATTTCATGTCAAGGAAACAATTAATTCTGACAACATCGTGGGCCCATAGCAACCTTTTTTCAATGTTCTTTTAACTTTTTTTTAGAATCGCTTTTTAAAATGTTGCCAAAAAGACGGCGAAATTCGTATTAATGTCTGCTGAAATGTGCTTTTATACTAGCAATGTAAATATGAGTGTACATGGATACAGCAGGGGTGTTAATGTCAAGGATTAAGTTGATAACAAACTTAGTAGAGGTTTCCCCGACGATTTTGTTAGCATCAGAGAATGACCTGCCCTGTAATGAGATATCGCATCCTTGAGTGCCTCACTAAGACGGGGGAGGGAAAAATATATAGTAAGAGAAGACAAATACGGTCAATATTCATCTCGCGTCTGCCTTTAATTTCGGAGTACTGTTGTTATATGTCGGTTGTAATGTTCGGTTTAATAGTGTCAATGCACACAAAGTGACCATTTAAAAGAGGAAGCCATAATGACAGCAAACACATGGAAGGATCCGGCTTTTTTCTGTCATTTCACCAGTATTTACTAAAGCACGTATTAACTAAAGTATTCAGCCATATTTAATTAAGAATTTGTATCCTGCAAGTGTGTGGTCTACAGTTTTTTCCACACTCCTTAATGACTTTAACCAAGAAGCGAATTCATGCTCGACGTTCCAGCGGCTCTACGGAAGCTGGCCTAGCCGGCTTGCAGGCGGTTGCTAGGTGTTTTTATCGCGGAAAACCTGGTCTGCCCGCTACGGGCGCCATCTTGGATTTTTGCGCTCGCCCGCGGGACCGCGCCGCCTCTCAAAATCCAAGATGGCGCCCGATAAAACACCCAGGATATCCCTGCAAGCAGGTTACAGCTGGCCAATAGGCAGCGCTGGATCCGCGACAATGCAATTTTAGCAGAATGTGTAAAAAAATTATTAGACAGAGAAATTTCACATCAACTTTTTTTTTCATTATCGAAAAGCTTTTGATAAAGGCACTAAATGTCTGTGATAAGACCCCAAAATGTAATTCTTATCAAAACGTAAGAAATATATTTTCGAAATTCTGAACGAGTCGTTTAAGCAGTTACTGTGCATTTCAGGCTGTTCTTAGCTTATAATCAAAGGTATTGATTGCGACAACTTTCGGATTTGATTTTTGAGGTTTGCTATTCTAAGAAATCAATTCTTTGAATCATTTATTGAAATAACTATAATATGCAAATTATTTTGTTCCAAGATTTTTTTTTTGACTTCCCAGAGGTTCCAATCTTAGAATTTTTTTGTAAATAAGCAAATATACGTAAAAATAGACAGGGAGAGAGGGGGGGGGGGGGGGGGGGGGGACTCATCATCAACATTTTCTAATATAATAAACAAAACAAGGTTCTTTTAAAAATATCAGTGTATGCGAATATGGGGACCGATGTAGGTATGTGCACCATTAAATTTGCAACTTTTCAAAAGGTGGCTATTCTCGTAGTTCAAATAGATTATATTTCAGGCCCTTCAGGTTTTCATGACCGAAATCTGGAACGTGAAAAACTCGTTATTTTGATTACATGACTGAATTTCAATTAGAATACGATACATTTCCTTTGCAAAAAGGCTAACACATTTTGTCGCAACTATTTAGTACAGGTTTTCTTGCAAATATCGTTTCCAGATTTCATAAACAACGAAGACTTAATAAAAACCGCTTAATATCTGTTAATAAAAGGCGGCAAAGCGCAATTAAACAAGTGATACCATTAAAATACTTAAAATGACCATTCACAAAAGATAAGAAAGGGTTGTTTGGGTTGTGATTTTAAGTTTAATTTACCGAAAGCATTTCGGTTCACAACAAAACCGAAAACAGATGGCATGACTAATTCATGGCCTAATTACAGCTCCTTGTTCAATGGCGCCGGGATTCCAAGAGTCTCTCCTCACATCAAAGCTTTCCAAATCCCTGATAGCGATACTACCTTCAGAGTCGGAGGCGCTCAATGATAATTTACGTTAAAATATCTGTTCGGAGCCCTGACAACAGCTCGAAGTCGGGCTTTTTTTTGTGTGTGTTTCTGTCTCCCCCTGGGAACGGCACAAAAATGTGAAATTTGCGAAACTTTTGGCAAAATCTACGGGTAAAAGGGTCGTCTAGAATTTTCAACATCAATTTCTGGCCTGGCATTTTTGAGAAACCTGTTTTTGATCACAAGAATATTCGAACCCCTAGAATCAGAACAGATGGAACATTATAGGGAATAAATATATATTACCTTGTCTGTCGTTAAATGTTCAAATACAAATAAATGTGTACTATCTAACTAATGTTTTGCATTATTTACTCGTTGGGTAACCCTGCTGAGCAAGCCTTTTTCGGCGAGAATCAAATTTGTCTGAAATAAAGTCTACAGGCGGTGATTTTACAGAGCTTCGTAAATTTTGTGCTAATATCTCGAGAAAAAAGGTTAAAAATTGGTGAGGAGAGAGCGAAATGGGAAAATATAACGTTTTTCTTGACGTAAGAGACAGACTAAAAAAGACAGACAGATTTACTGGCACCTTGTAAAAGTCTAAAAAAAATTGAGGTGAATGTAGAGAATATGGGAGTAGATTTAAACACTCGTTTCAACAGATCTTTTTAGGTAAAACAATCAAAGATATTTTGATACATTTTGCAAAAAACATTATGCTTTTTTGTGGTTATCACTGATCACAATGTGGCTTTTGAACTGATGAACTTTTACCAGGGGCGTAGTTAAATATTGATGTACTAGCTTCAGTTCCCGTGAAATAATTCAAGGCTCCTTTTCACAAACTTGCATTGTGATTTACGGCGCAAAGGTCCATAGAATATTTAGAACGCAGCTTAAATGTATTTCAAGAAAGCTTTTTAGAAAGAAAGTGCATCTCTTATAATAGCAACGCACTGGTCATGTTGACCAAAATAATTGTTCTATCTCAGAATCAAGAATCAACAACAGAATGAGTCTGAGATCGCAATTTCTTTTAGTTAATTTGACCAGTCCGTTTTTACAGCGAAGAGCAAGGCGAATTTTGACATTATTTTCTTTTTATATAAAAAAAACTGCCTGGGGTTCTCTTACTGCTAAATCCATCCGCTTTTGATGAGATCGCCCCTTTTAGTGTTTTGAACTACTGATAGCACAACTCGTAGTTAACAACACTAAATTGTCTGAAAATCCACAACGACTTCAATTTTCAGCAACAAGCAACAGCTCCGCGTTTTTGTTTTTTTTTTTGCTTCTTTTTGTTCCTCTTTGGCGCGCGCACTTCAATGACTTGACAGGCACGTTTGTGCGAAGAAACACGGAGCTCAGTGAGCTAGATTGTTTGCTAAATATTGCCTCAAAGTTTTCTTTGTCAAGCAATGTGAAGATGGCGGAAAGCGTCCCCGCTCAAGAAAGAATTCTTTATTTTTACTATTGATGCATTCAAATGTAATAGTCGTAGTCGCTTGTGTAACATATTCATGTTTTAGGTACTTGCACTTCAAACCTGTGTAATTCAGCTCTGATACTTCGATGAATAAAAAATACGAAAATGTGACAAAGTCATCATATTTACAGTAATTGTGTCCCCGCCTCCCCAGGCTGACTACGCCCCAGGCTGGAAATGCAAGAAGACATATTATTTTTGGATATAGGATAATTTCAGGATGACTTGAAATGTAAAACAAAGACGATTGCAGAAAGTCAGATCAAACGAAAGGAACGAGTCAACCACGAATTCAGACGCATAACCGATCGAAGCATAAAAATAGACCAAAAAGCAGAAGATAAACAACACCCATTTTAATTAAACAAATCTAAAAAGTGGCGCAAATTCGAAACGAGCAATTTTACGTTTGGTTTTAAATGTCTGTTGTCTAGATCTGAGAGCCGGAGATATGGAGAATCCTTCATAGCAACTACACGGCGCCTTGCCTTTTTGATCCAGAAGGAGATAATCTTAATTGCTAACTATGAAACTAAATCCGTTAGAAACAACCACTAAGTGCCAAAAGATAAGGAAGAAAAGTGACACAAAGTCATTTCAGTCATGGTTGTTTTAAAGCAAGAAAGACAAATCCATCTAAACTTAAAATGCTTAACTATTCCAGACAAAAAAATCGCGTTTTTAGTCACTGGTCGTTAGTCTCGCTGGCCACGCGATTGTCATATGTAAAATCTTGATGAAGTTTGTGCGCATGACACCACCGAACAAATCAAACGCAAAGATTGGAGATTTTCAATTAAGCAATAAAAGTACTTTCCGCGTGCTCTCTGCTTTCTTACAAACACGAGGGGGATGTTGGGAGAAAGACACGAGTCGAAGGCGAGCGTCTTTCAAGTTTTATCAGTTCGACCAACATTCCCCGAGTGTTTGTAAGAAACCAGAGAGCACGCAGAAAGTATTTTTATTGCTTTTAGAAAATAACATACACACGCGCGACAGCGTTGCGTGACAATCGTGTTTCTCAGGTCTCTTACAAACACGCTTTTTAACCAATCAGAATGCGCACATTCAAAATACAACATAGGTGTTATTTTCTAATGTGTTATATCAATAGGCATTTTGATCGCGCAGGTGCCCTCTGCTCAATGGTCCACAGGGACTTTAAGATGCCACAACGGCAACGAGAACGAGAACGGCAAACCACAATACACTTGATTGCAAAGTACAATGCTTGCACGAGCAAATCCATAAAGCCAAATGCATTTCAACATAAAACCAAATGCATTTCTTCTGAACTGCGAAATGAAACTGTCATGTTTTACGCTCTGGTGAGAGCGGGAACGTGGATGACGATTTCGTTGTATTTTTGTTTGATATGATTGAGAATAGATGCGAATTTGCTGGAAAAGTGTCGTCCCGTGACCATACCGTGTTTCGTGCTTTTTCACAGTCATACGAAATCTGCTGTCGCTGTCACTTCACTGCTGTACTGCTGTACTGCTGTACAGCAGTGATTGTCACTCCCAATGCCACGGTCCAAATGTCACTGTCGCTGCTACAGTACTGCTGTACTGCTGTACAGCAGTGATTGTCACTCCCAATGCCACGGTCCAAATGTCACTGTCGCTGCTACTGCCAATGCTCCTGTGACTGTTAATACCACTGTAAACCCCTAATGTCACTGTCACTGCCACTGTCGCTGTGACCAACCCTGCCAAATGACTTTCAACGCTTGTGTCACTGTCCCTGCCACTGTCACTACTACTGTGGACACTGCTGTGGCTGTCACTGTCAACGCTTGTGTCACTGTCCAAGTCACTGTCGGTCGCTGCTGTCAACGCTGATGTCACTGTCAACCCCTAATGTCACTGTCACTGCCACTGTCGCTGTGACTGGCCCTGCCAAATGACTTTCAACGCTTATGTCACTGTGCAAGTCAATGCAACTGTCAACGTTGCTGTGACTGTCAACACTTACGCCGCTGTCCTAGGCACTGCAACAGTCAACGTTGATGTGACAGTCACTGTCAACACTTACGCCACCTTCCAAGGCACTGCAACAGTCAACATTGATGTGACTGTCACTGTCAACACTTACGCCACTGTCCAAGGCACTGCAACAGTCAACGTTGATGTGACTGTCACTGTCAACACTTATCCCACTGTCCAAGGCACTGCAATAGTCAACGCTGCCGTGACTGACACTGTCCAAGTCACTGTCACTGCTACTTTCAACGCTGTTGTGACACTCACTGTCAACGCTTATGTCACTGTCCAAGGCACTGCAACAGTCAACGTTGATGTGACTGTCACTGTCAACACTTATGCCACTGTCCAAGGCACTTCAACAGTCAACGTTGATGTGACTGTCACTGTCAACACTTATGTCACTGTCCAAGGCACTGCAACAGTCAACGTTGATGTGACTGTCACTGTCAACACTTATGCCACTGTCCAAGGCACTGCAACAGTCAACGTTGATGTGACTGTCACTGTCAACACTTATGCCACTGTCCAAGGCACTTCAACTGTCAACGCTGATGTGACTGTCACTGTCCAAGTCACTGTCACTGCTACTTTCAGCGCTGTTGTGACACTCACTGTCAACGCTTATGTCACTGTCCAAGGCACTGCAACAGTCAACGTTGATGTGACTGTCACTGTCAACACTTATGCCACTGTCCAAGGCACTTCAACTGTCAACGCTGATGTGACTGTCACTGTCCAAGTCACTGTCACTGCTACTTTCAACGCTGTTGTGACACTCACTGTCAACGCTCATTGTCATTGTCACTGCTTCTGCCAATGCTGATGTTACTGTCACTCTCAAAGCTACTGTTATGGGTAAGTGTTTTTGAAACTTTAACATGCAAATTCTTGTAATCGTGCTGAAACACGAGCCCTGACCCATTGGCAAAGGAAAAACTGTGACCTCGGCCTGAAAAATGTTATCGTCCCTGATTGGTTAGTTACTTTTTGGGGCGATAATTTAGAGACCACACAGTTATTTAACCATTATCCTGCGAGATTGCGCAGAATATCGTCTGATACTTAGCCGCCGAGGGATGCATTTCCCTCATATGTGTCGTGTACAGAAGACATCTATTGGCGTTCCAATGACCATATTTGGGCAGCGCATCGATGTGCTGAATAATAAAAAGCACTATAGTAATGTAAAAAACGGAGATTCACCAAGAATGTCCGAAGTACCGCATATAGAACGAAGAATATGGACTGGTTTGTATGCGCAAGTCGGTTGTCATAAACAAAATCAAGCTTTGTCAGTTATCTTGTTTTTAGATAATATAATTCTCGCTGGGATAATGTCAGTAGTGAGTTATTTTTGTGGTGTTTGTCGCTAGCTTTTCCGTTAGAATCATAACAAAAACCGGAAAATTATTCTCACTCGTGAATCACTTGAAATGACTAGGAGAACTAAAGGTGATTTGGTCGGTAATCGCGGAAGCGCCATTGGCGACGTAGCAGGATATTGTTAGTATAACTGTACCGGAATTGCAGCAGAATACATCAATATTAACAGGGATTAGCACTCTCCCTCACAAGGATTATAACAATGTAATGGTTAATCACTCACGACAATGACAAAACTACTATTTCTTCTTCCACAGGAAACTACTCCATCGATAGTTAAGATCATTGAAAGCTTTATGCAAGTTGATGGACGTTTGATTTAGCGCGCACAATGCTAAACGTCCTCCTTAGCAAAATCACGTACCAACTGTATGAAAGGCCATTCAGTTTTAATGTTGTCACACAAACCTTGCTCTCTGGGCTGTGGAAATCTTTGGTTCCCGGGGGAGTGTACTTGAAGGTTAAAATGGCAGAGATGACCGTCGGGAAGCCTGAATTTCCACCCTACAAAATACCTGATCACAACAATTTCCACCCTAAAAAATAATCCTCAGTCCTAAAATACCTTCTTCGGCGTACCGTTTTAGTTCAAAGAACCCCTAAAAAATATTTCTTCAGCGTATCGTTTTCGTTCAGAAAAAACTACCGGATCGCCGATTTTAACCTCTAAAAATACGACTGTCATACCTACCATCGTTTCCGTGGGGTTTTAGGGTCAGAGAAAAGAAGTACGAGAGATTTTCGGTTATTTGGCCGCCGTGCGAAATTGCTCGTTCCATTCCTCGCGCGGCCAAAAATTCGCTCGCGCGTTTCTAAGACCTCTGAAACCAACCCACGGGAAGCGCAGGCGCGTTCAATGGCGAAAATAGTCTTAACATTACAAATGAGAATTGTATTAATGTGCTGACGTACATACAACTATAAATGTTGTTGTTTTTAACCGTGTCGAAAATAGGTATAGCATATCCTAAGTCACTATAAAGCTTCCGGCAGATAATTTCACTCCAGGCACTAAATTGTGGGGCGACCACAAAAACATCCCTACGTTAAACCGTCTCCCATTTTACATGTACTTGTAAAGAATACAAATATTACAAAATGCATCATTACGTTTTTAGCAAACATGTCAATAATGAGTCAATAATGACCACATATCACCCTGTATCTCAATGTATGTCAAGCAAGGAAAAATGAAAGCGTAACAAATTCATAACCGCGAGGATACAGTTTCCCACAAGGGGTTTATTAATTTATAGCCTTCTAATGCTTCGTGAAAAACACTTCTATTGCGCTCGTCTAGACCTCCACCTCTGTTTGCATGGTTACGATTTCTGGGTATGGTTTAGCTAAGACGATAATCACCATGTTCTGTAGTCATTCTATACGACCCTTTGAGAGGTTTAAAGGTTATTCGGTAGTGATATAAGCTTGTCACACGGAGTGTGACCGCACTTCACACAACCAATCGCATTTGAAACGGCGACGAAAAAAAACTGACTGGCCGAAGACGTGAGCGGGGACGTGAGGCTGAAGACTTCAACAACTACAGCTATGGGTCAAAATTCGACCGAGGGGGATTGTCAATTTGGAGGCGCGATGGAGAACCAACTTGCTGTTAAAATAGCAGCATTTCTCTTCATCATTGTAGCGTCGGTCATTGGTAACACACTAGTGTGTCTTGTCGTCTACAAAAACAAGGAAATGCGAAGCACTATAAACTACATCATTGTCAATATCGCTGCCTCGGACATTTTGATTCCTTTCTTTGGTATCTTGCCCAAAGTCCTCGAGCTCGCTACAGGTTCTCTAGAATGGCGTGTGCGCGGAGGCATGGGGGATTTCCTCTGTAAGTTTGTGTTCTTCGTCGCTGATCTCTCGCCAATTGTTTCTATTACAAGCTTGGTGTTTTTAACCTCAGAGCGTTTTGCGGCTGTGTTCTTCCCATTCAAAGTATCTCAAGTTTCGCCTAGAGTTATAAACTTGGGTATCGCTTCGACTTGGTTCATAGCTGCTGCATTTACTGCTCCACATTTCTACACTTTCAGACTAAACGACAAAGGATGTTGCATCATGAGATGGGAGCCGGCGTTTGACCATGCGACAGCGAGTAACGTTTACATATCTATTCAATTAATATTGTTCATCTTTCTGCCCTTAGCTTATATGGCCTTAATGTACCCACTAATTTTATACAAGCTTCACAGAAAGTCAAAATATATTAGAAATCACTCTACAAACAAAGGAAGAAGGCAAGAACAAGTCAACAGGAATGTGACAATACTTTCGTTTTGCATAGTTTTGGCATTTACTTTGTCTTGGGGGCCGTATTTTACTGTATTAACCATAGTTAGTTACGCTTGGAAGTGGAACACCTCGATGGCGCCGACTTATTGGGAAGAACTATGGTTTGCTGCTCAATATTTGTCCTTCTCGAACACTTTCGTTAATCCATTACTTTGCCTTATTTTGGTGAAAAACTTTCGAGATGGCGCCAAATGCCTGTTTACCGGAGCAAAAGGAAACAGAGCCGGGCAATCAAAATTGAGCATTTGGAGACCTTCTAGCGGTCGAGCTACTAATGCTAATGATCAACTTATAAGCCTGCAGAAGATAAAGGATGGTCATTCTACAATAGAGGACAGTAGAAAAAGTATAGATATTTAACGAATCGAGAAATTCGGAAAAGAACTTCATCATATGCCTTGACTTGCACTGAAAGGGTTTACTTCACTGCTTCGCTTCTTCTCAGAAGAAACAAGGGGGACAGAGGTTTAGCTAATTAAACCAGAATTTGCTTACATTTGTGTAGAAAATGAGAATGACATATTGAGGTTTTCGCTATCAGTTCAGGTTGCTATCGTGAGTAATCCTTGGCTTGATTGGCTCTTTTTAATCGGAGCCCTGTAACCTTTGGAATCGTCAAAAAAAACTCAGGACCTCTCTGTGTGGTCACTGCCTGTCTGCCTGTTAGCCTGTTTGCTTTGGGGAAATAACTACTAAAATATAACTATGATGGCCAAGAAAAGAACTGAAGCTTTTCTGTGTTAATATAATGAATCTAACAGATGTGTTATACAAGATTGATTCTGTGAATGATTGAAAAACAAAGTGTAAGTCTAACAAATGAAAGTAAATCCCATTTTTTTGTGTGCGTCAAAACAAAGAGCTCCGGTTCTATAAAAAGAAAAAAAAAAACAAGAAAAGATAGATCAGCTGCCACTGAAATGCATAACAACCATGCTCTGCTCTGTTATTTTATCTAGTTTGAAAGATAAGGGCAGATATCCAATTTATGATCCCCCAGCCGAAAACGAAAATTGTTTAGTCGTAACATTGCCCTAGGGCTTTATTCTGAGAGCTCTTACATACATGTGTATCTTCACTTCAATATACTGCTGAAAAAATCCATTTAATTGGTTGCAAGATTAGCGAGGTAGAAAGTAAGTCACAAATAGAACAAGAGTAATCTTGAGAAATGTCAACTCTAATTTGTACCATTAGATAGTTCGAGTGCAAGACGATTAAAATCTGGATTCCTCAAAGACCCGAAGCTCTGACAAGCTTTCCGGAAATACCCTGAAAAGCTACCCGGGACGTCAAATTGTTTGAGAACATTTTTGTCGAGTACTTAATTTGCCAGTTTTTGCCCCCTACATTTAAAGTTAGCCCCTAAACCACAAGATTTCACGTTCATCGTAAAATCATTTAACTGTGGAGAGCATGTGTTAAGTTATTGGCGCCAACAAGGTAACAAAACCATATAAATTATAGAGTTCATAATGTCAGTCGCTATTTTGATCCAATTCAAAGAGATTTCGCATCGACTAATGCATATCCAACAGCCGCAGATTTCTTTTTTGATAATTTCAAGTACATTTATCTAGAGCTTCTAGTAGTATGATGGCTTTACAATCAGAACCATAAAAACAACCTTTAAAAAAAAACGTCGATCTTTTGCCGCGTCGAATCCAATTCAGCCGACTGGTTTTCTCCTTTTCATCATAAAAGGAAGAATAAACAAGAAAAACAAACTTTACATTCCTTTTTGTTCTGCTATCACTCATCTAGATTTACCTTTTGCATTAGAAAAAGTGTCCTAGAAGCTGCAAATGAAATTTCTAACAATTAGATTCGACGCGGCAAAAGTTTGACGTCTGAAACTGGCCTTAGATCTATATCGAATAACCTGAATAAAGTGAGTTCTAGCAAATCTTTTCCTTATTTCTGGGCTTTTGGTTCATCAAGTTTTGCAAATTATATTCGGAGCAGAATACTCAAGAACAGAAATTGAAGTTTACGAAGCTTGACACATGTCAAGACAAGCAAAAAATGATGGTGTGAAGATATCGTCGCGCCCAAGTAATAACGTCCAAAGTAAACTCATACTTTTTCAAAGTCGTTTTGATAAATCAAAACGCTTTTAAACGTCAGGAGCGTAGCACCATATGTAAGCAAAGTACACAGCTGCGTACTAAAACTTCACCTACCTATGAACAATTTGTACGCCCATATAATGTTCTAAGCTTAAAAACTACACATTTGCGTACAATTTGAAACAATCTGAAGCCCTTGCAGCTTACGCCGCTGAACATGAAACTCGTTAGTACAGTCATATTCCTACACAATTATTTTCTTTTCGGTTTTTCATTCGCACGCAAGATCGATAGAGAGGGAAATGGGAAATGAAATAAGTGTGAAGATTAATCTTCACATTCAATATTTAATGTTTTCGCTTATAGACACTAATCAGACATGGTTTATATTCACAATATTATCTCTTATCTGATGACAACTCTTTTTGAAGGTTTTGAACTTTTCGCCAGCGAACACGCATTCATTTATTAGCTTATCAGATAATTTACAGGATCATACAACGGAAAGATCTTTGGCGCCACAGAATTTGAACATAATACAGATAATCAAGGTCTAATGAAAATTATGAAAAATTACTTTATAGGCAAACTAAACTTCCTGGCTATATAATCCATTTTTAACCAACAGTTAGAAAGTAAAATTATAATATGCCGCGCTATTAAAGTTAATTGTAAGACTTCGAGTTCAATTTGGAAATAATTTCACGAATGTGTTATCTGAATCAAACATTTATTAGCCAACCGGTAGCTTTTGCAAAATCACTGAATGATGTTTGTGTTAGTTTGTCGATCGAAGGAAGCTGCTAAATTCTGCTTCAGAATGAATTAACTAAAATCTTTTAAGAGGTCGACTATTACTTTTTGATGATATGCATACAAAAAAGCTAAAGCAAGAATCTCCATGAACACTTCCAATTAAGTACGTTGCGCCTAAACCAAGACCTGGGGCCCGTTTCTCAAAACGCCCGGTAATTAACGGGCCCGTAAAACTTATCGGGAGAGTTTACGGGGAAGTTTACCGGGTACGAGCGAGCGTTTCTCAAAGCTCCCGGTAACCTCCCGATAGTTATCGGGGCCCCGGAATCAAATTTATAATTTCCGGATATTACAAATAACTTACCCAAAAAATCAATGAACTAAAGAAAAACTCAGCAATTTGTCGACACTAGATTACAAAGTGTACCGCTAAGTTTGTATTTCCAGTGAAAAAAGTAAAGAAATCAGCTAAAATGTACGAAAACAAGAGCAATTTGTAGTGCAATTGTGCACTGAGATTGAACATTTGTTTACATTCTTGCAATCAACACGTCAAACTGATTGACAGCTAAGCCGTCAAACGAATCGTTTTGATTGGTTAAGAAGTGAGATGGTCGCATCTGATAGGCTAAAATTCTCCCGGTTTATCGGAATGGCGGGAAAAACAATCCCGGTAAGTTTACGGGAAACCTTGGAACTGCAAAGCGAGAACTTTTCGAGGCAAAACGAGACAGGCTAGAAAATGGTTAGTTTTGAAGGAAAAAGAGGTAAGTTTTCGGTATTTTAACTTGGCAGAGTCTAGTTGAATAACTAAGCTTTACCTAGAGTGAAAAATTTCAGGAAAACAAATCAATTTTCGACCTTATTTTAAGACTTCAAAATGCTTCCCGTTAATTAACGGGAGGTCAAGAGCTCCCGTAAAAAATCGGCCGATTTAACGGGAACTTTTACGATTTCGCAAATAACGGGAGTTTTGAGAAACAGTCAAAATATATCGGGAGGTGTTAACGGGTAGGTTTACGGGTCCGATAAGTTACCGGGCGTTTTGAGAAACGGCCCCCTGGGTGTTTCATCAATTCGTTAGTTACAAAAAGCGTGCGTTTTGAAATCGAAAAGTCCCAAACTACGCACGCCAACATGCGCGCTCTGCGCACTGACTGTTGATTGCGCGCGCGAAAGAGAACTGGCGTCAAAATCCAAAGCATGCCATACTCGCTTGATATTAACAAAGAACTCTTTACTTCGTAAGTGATTAACGTTCGTGACTTTCCGCATTTGAGTTAACTATCTGCTATCAGAGGTTGATAACATAATCATATAACTACATCTAGATCTGTAGTTGAAAACTATGCGATTCAGATCAAGACTTAATGAAGATATTCTGTTTCTGTTGGAGTCGTGATCGAGACGGGCTCAATCTCTGTGAGTTGAGCTAAGTTCTTGTGTTTCTTTAGTCTTTCGGCCATGACACAATAAACTGTCTGGCTTCCCTTCTAACCCTCTACAACATTGACGCTAAAGAACCCATTGCACTCTTCGTACGAATACGGGCTATCTGGTTCCAGGGGACATAAATAATATAATTTGCAAAGTCCTCGACCAGCCTCTCCTTGTTGACTGACCCTTTCTTTGTAACGCTTAAATATTGATAACGTTCCCCAATAATGTAAGTAAAACTAAGCATAACTTGATCAAGTCAATGGAAGTCAATTAACCATGAAATTGAAAGGGCGTGGCGTTCTTGATAACAGTCACATTTCAGCACGCGATGTGAAATAAAAGGAGCCCATACCATTGATAACAGTCACATTTCAGCACGCGATGTGAAATAAAAGGAGCCCATACCACATGACTAAATCTATTTTTTTAGCGCTCTAATAAAAGTGTAGCTGAGAATGTTCTACTTTAATTATTCGCAATTAACATGAGATTTCCTTACCAAGTCAGAAACTCTATAATTACATCTGCTGTTTATACTGGTCGACTGCTGTGGCTTTTGCTAAATTACTTACAGGTTATCTTTAGAAGAAATATGTGTTTTATCATTTACGAGCAAGAATGAAAGATATGATAAGCTCCGATTTACACAAGACCACCCTCAACTGTCCTCATGCTATCTTTTATCTTTTACCGATGATGCAGGAGCTGGAGGTTCATGTGCACTCTTGCCAAATTAAATGTTAAAATAGGCGTGATCAGCGAGAAGATAAAGATCGCCGGAAATTACGCTTGTCGATCTCGTACCCAAATTTCGCACGTGTCAATCTCTGTAGAACGAACAGATAGCCCAAGGAATCTCAAGTACAAGTTGCGGGTGCCCAGCATAGTCCCTGTTGGGCTTCCTGTGCTCGGAGATGAGCCGTGAGGGAGCGCGAGGGCTCGATCCCGGGTGACGTCACATTTGCCTAACCACAGGAAGCCCACCAAGAACAGGGACGATGCTGCTGTGGGCGCAGATAGCTCAAATATCTTATGATCTGGGACGCACCATTGGCGCTTCAAAATCTATGTACACAAACTATTTTGACGGTTCCGATTTACCCGTAGCTGAAAATATCTAATTTTCTTGGGCACACCATTGTCGCTTAAAAATCTATGTATCCAAATACTTTGTCCGTTTCCATTTAGGCCCTTAGCTGAACGTCTAGTAGGGACGCCGAGAACTGTGTGCTCTAGCCTGCGTAGTAAGCGTTCCCGTGTGTTTTCAGGGAAAAGAAAGCCGAGAAACAGAGGAGAAAGCGGCGAGAAGTTCGACGAGCGAGTTTTTGGCCGCGCAAAAAAACGGACGGGCAGGGAGGGGAAGGGAAGGGTTCCCTTCCTTCCCTCCCCTCCCGTCCTTTTTGCGCTCGCCTCATTTTCGCGCGGCCAAAAACTCGCTCGTCGAACTTCTCGCCGCTTTCTCCTCTGTTTTCTCGGCTTTCTTTTCCCTGAAAACACACGGGAACGATTGCTACGCAGGCTATGTGTGCTCCGAAAACTTTACGTGCAGTACCGGTATTTTTTCTCTGATGATGTCGATCTTTGTAAGGGCTTTGTAAGGGCATTGTTGTACTCCATATTATTTTCCTTGTATACAAAATTTTGTAAAATAAGTCAACTATCTTCCAATATATACTAGTACTTCGGCTACTAATTATAAACATCTTCGAAGATTATATCGACGAGATTAAGGAGGACAAGACGCACAACGCGTGCTGGGTAAGGGGTCAAAATGAAAACAAGAGGTCCCTCCCTTTCTCATGTGCTGCCCAGCGTTATTCCTGCTAACGTTTAGTTATCGCCGCAACGCTTAAAGTCAAAATAAAAATACTATAAACTAATTATAAATGTTGAGACGACAATACCACAAAATATCGATGGCTTGTTGTGAGAAAATATTTTCTTCCAACGCCGTTAATTGTCCTAATAAAACATTGTTTTTGCATCGCGACACAAAATTCATTTTTTCTAAAGAAACACAGAAAAACATTGCTCGTTGTGTTTTTTTTTTTTTCGAAACTCCTTGTCGTTAGGGACGGATCATTAGAAAAGTGATTGGGGGGGGGGACTTTTCTGACTTTTTTCAGCTCTGAAGGAATGCCTGCTCGTTTTTTTCCCTTCTATGTGAGCTTGCTCGATATGTTTTTTCTTTTGGCCCCCTCCCCATTCACTTTTCTAATGGTCTGTCCCTTAGCTTTTTTCAAGCCTTCAATACCACGAAATATTGATGGGGACCAGAACAAAACAAATTCTCATCATGAGTAGCGATGCAATGCAACAATACTGTTGTTCACATACCAGTTCGATGTGGCTCAGTTGTTGCGCGAGAAGACTCGGACTTGGGCAAACTTCTAACACACTCTGAAAAAGAACAAATGAAAAATTGTTAAGTATGACCTTCTAGCAAAGTAAAATCTGTAATATTATTATACGACTGTGACGTCATTTTACCATAGAACGACAAAATTGAGTGCAGATATGGAGCCGTATTACACGGCAAAAGCCATATTACACGGTTGAAGCCGTATCACACTGTAGGAAACCGGTTACGAACCGGTTTTTCGCGCGCACTTGAATGGCTTCCCGATCGTGTGCTAGTCAAATCACGTACGTTTTCTAGTGAATCTTGAAAAGAAAACAAAAGCATTCTCTCCCTCTCTCTTCTAGCCTGATTGTCATCCGCTACGCGTCTGATCAAAGTCACGGGGTGGAACGTTCTGGATGAGAATCACGTGGGGAATATAGACCAATCACAACGAAGCTTTCATTTTCCTCCAACCACTATCGGCCAATCAGATTTTGATCAGAGTGAACTTAGAGGGAAATTTTCCCTCTGTTTTTAGTATTTTTCGAAAGAAATCACCCAGCAAACTGTTAGAATATGAATGACCTGGCAGAACACTGGTAGGAAGTGTTAACGCACTCTACCGTAGCGGATGAGAATCAGGCTACTCTCCACAGGGTACCCGACTTACCTTGCTAAGGCTATGATAAGCGTGACGTTGATCAGACGCGAAGGTAGGAAGTGTTAACGTGCCCTACCGTAGCGGATGAGAATCCGGTTACTCTCCACAGGGTACCCGACTAACCTTGCTAAGGCTATGATAAGCGTGACGTTGATCAGACGTGAAGGTAGAAAGTGCTAACGTACTCTACCGTAGCGGATGAGAATCAGGCTACTCTCCACAGGATGCCCGACTAACCTTGCTTAGTATAAACCAACTAATGGTCTATTACAAATCCTGCATTCTGATTGGCTGAGCTACTAATGGTCTATTAGTGATAGACCGTGCCTGGCAAAACCACCACCTTTCTTTGCAAGAAAACTTGATTTTTTCAACATAAAATAATGGAATTCATTGCCAAAACCGACCAACTAGTTGGTTTATACTAAAACAATTAGACCTCTCGTCCTCATGTGCTATGATATCAATAGACCATTAGGCCTTCGGCCTCATGGTCTATTCATCATAGCACATTCGGCCTTGAGGTCTAATTGTTAATTAGACCATGATAAGCATGGACCATTGAAGTACTAACGTACCATAGTGGATGAGAATCAGGAAATGTACTAGTTAGAAGGTGGATAATGTTTTGAGATACTCATCCCTCAAGGACGTAATAAAATAGAATAAATTTCCCTACCCTGTAATTACTACTGGTGCCCGATAATTTTCGGTCCTCGGCCGCAGCTGTTGCTCGGGATAGAACCTCTTCGTATTTATCTAGCATCGCAAGCTGGACAAGGAAAGTGCACAAGTTAATAACGGTTATCAAGATATTGTCGATGGATTTTATGAGAATTTTCCTCGATTGCATGCGCGCACACAGCAGGGAATCATGGGAAGCATAACATGAGAAATCACGTGACCTCGACATGCGTAGCAAAAGTACTCGCGATAAATCTCATTATCAATTGGACCAGTGTGCCACGCACAGGGATTGCAGACGCTAAAAATGGTTCATGAGCACAATGTCTCTCTTTCTAGCACTGATATGGCTTTTACTGTCAACTAACGTGACATCTGTGGAAAACCGCGCGCATTGTTAATTTACAACGCCACGCGTTTTTCCAAAGCAGTAGTCTCCCTCGCAGCCCGTTATTTGTGTCGGTCACGCAACGCTTCCTTCGTGGGGAGGGAAGCGTTGCGTGACCGACACAAAAAACGGGCTGCGAGGGAAACTACCAAAGCAGGTAAGGTAACAATATGTTGCGTAGTGACATTTTTTATCTTACCTTCTTAAAAAGAGATTGAGTGGATTCTCCAACGAGCCGCCGATGTTCCTGAAAGAAACAGAAAGAATCATTGGTAGATTATACTCCTTCGCTCCTCTCCCTCCCCTCTACAATAAGTTACTATAACCAAGGCATGGGGCTTAGATTCTATGTTGGCGACCAAACTTCACTAATTGGCGTCAATGACACCTCTCGAAAAAAGTTAATGTCAGGTGCTGAGAATTTTGAAATAAAAGGTAAAACGACAGAGAAAACATTTCGAAATCACAATGAACAAGTAAGCTAATTCAATCGGATTTCGATGTTTCAGACATTGTGTCCGATGGGTGTGACATGTTGTGGTATGTTTGTTGTGTTGATCTAATACGGTAAGAAACCTACAAAATAACACCATTAGTTTGCTGTTCTATGACTGCATATCACTTAAACCAGAGTTACACCAAAGGATGGATCGCAATTCCATGAGATTTGAACGGATTGAGATCACTAATTTCTCCATCACCTCATAAGCATAGACTTTTATGGGCTGTAAACCTAAAATGAAACGCCCATCAAGCACAGGGTCTTTAAGAACTGGAGCCTGATTTGTTTACTCAGTTTTTTTCAGTGGCCGCACTTGCACATATCCCATTAAATCTGCGTTATGTTAAAAGAATAATGCGTAAGATAAAAGCAGGTAGGAGACGACAGCAAGTACGGGAACTGACGAATTTAGCCAACGTTTCAAGCTTTAACTTCGGCCCTTCTTCAGGGCGGTTACAATCAAAAGGTAACGAACTCGATTGCACTATGATTTGTGCCCTCTCTTTTCCCCACCCCTACTAGAACTTTGTACAGTGTTATGTGCTGTAACTATTGACATTTATAGACACCTACAGGGCTTAGTGTACCACAGTATGTTGTTATGTCTTTGAAGTGCATCATCATAACTTCGTCGCGAAAGTCATTCGTAAACGTCTCCGCCCATTCACTGAAAAAAATAATGAAACATCTGCATCATTTAGCAAAGTGAGTTGGGCGACAATTGGCGACAATTCGATGTGTTACCTCAATAGCTGTATAAGATGGAATCCAAGTTTTCTTGTCTAGACAATGAAGATCAGACAAAACAAAGTTATGAGAAGTGAAGAACGTTTCTGATTGGGTGAAGTTCCCGTCTAAATTCACGACAATTTTTGCGCGCGTGCGAAAACACATGAAGCCTGCAACAATATCATTTTGCTAAGCTGCAAATTTAAAGATTCCAAGGTTTGACAAGGAGTACTTTCCATTTCTTTTCTGCCAGAAAAATGATGCATTAGCCCCAAAGAGTGCTACGTCTGCATGCCCTGGTATTCAAATACACACACACAAGGTCGATTGTAATCTGGAGGGCAGGGTTAGAAACTTTTTTTAGAAGCAGAACGTCAATATTGCCGACAGAGATGCATTCTCTTGCGTAAGATTCTCTTTGGGAATAACAAATTCGAGAATTCAACTTACGCTTTCAATGGATAAGTCTTTCATTTGCGAAGCTGAGGACTACAAAAAGAAAAAAAATCCTCTCAAAATAACCCAGCAGTACATTTGGCAGGCAGGATTATCCAGACTTCTATCACGAGTTACAAATATTTACAGAAGGGATAAACTTGTTACACGCGCTGGCTAGCTTCACTCATCTGGACTTGCTGTAGTGTCTCTGATTTTATGAGCTAATTATTACACTGACACCACATTCACGTATCAAGCTCCCAAAAGGTGCTCTTTTACTATTTCCCCCTTCCTATCAACCAGTGATATTTCTTGGAAGCCCTTAATTTGTCAGAATGACAGTTGGTTGTCATGATCACTGCGCAATGGATTTGACAAGCCAGTGAACAGGTAAACATCTTCATCGAATCTTCAAGAAATTAAATAACGGGACATATGGATGAACATGAAATGAGATTACCTTGGAGACACGTGAGAGAAGATTGGGAGGCGGTATAAATAGTCGACAGCAAAGCAAGAAAGCAAAGATGTATGTGCGCTGAAAACAATAAATTTACCATTACTATATTACTAAAATCAAATATGGCCCTCCGATCAGGCTATTTTAATAACTATTAGTCTATTAGTACAAATCAACTAGAGGTCTATAGCAATTCATGCATTTCTATTGGCCACGCTACTCATGGTTTATAAGCAATTATTGGATGAGGTTTTTGTGATTTCCAGAATAAACAATGTCGAGACAAGTGGAATCAGGTGAGGCCGTAAGGCCGAGCCTGATTCCACTTGCCGAGACATTGTTTATTCTGGAAATCACAAAAACCGAATTCAATAATTGTTTTATTATACATTGATTCAGTGAAAATACTTTCTTTCTGTCAAGCGATTTCTTTTACACAAGCGCCTTGTTAAATAGGGGAAACATTCAAGGGCTGTAGTCCCATGAAACATTGCGCGCGTAGGATCAAGAATCAGCTAGCTGATTCTTCAAGAATCAGCATGCTGATTCCTTGGAGACCCTTAAAGTGCGTGATTCCCAAAGTAAAGCGCGCGCTTTTAGCCAATCAGAATCGAGATAGTGAGTACAATGTATAATAATTAGTGATATATACACCTTGTTCAGGAAATTGGCGATTTTGCTGCTGCTTCTCCGGTGAAGAAAAACGGTGGATATATTTTTGTGTTAATCTCCGAGAGGACGCGTTACCCTGCTAGCAGATAGCTCTTTTCTCTGTCCTGAGAGTCGTGAGGAAAAAAGAACTCTGAGCTGGTTCGCAGCATCTTGGAGGGCGGTTGAAACAAAGCGAGTTTCGACCCAGCGCAAAGGTCTCTTTTTCTCGCGCAACTATCAGCCAAGCCAAATACAGAGGACTCTGCTAGCAGGGCAAGGTCTCTACTATCTGTGGGACAAATGTAGCATTTGCTTTTCCCCTGTCGGACATATAGTTTGGAAGGCCCATTTTGCTTCATCTAAATGCAGAGTAAGAGAAGGAAAAACAGAAACGCAAAATTTGCCAACGTTTCGGACCTTTTATTTCGGTCCTTCTTCAGGGCGACTAAAACCGTTACAGAAATCACGTATATTTAACAATTATTCGCCGAAGGCGAAGTGAATAGTGGCGAATAGTCCCCGAGACCGGAGGTCGAGGGGACTATTCGCAACTATTCACTGAGCCTGAGGAGAATAATTGTTTTAGTATATACTACACGGGAACACTCCAAAAAATATCCTAACGACACTAAATGTGGCATTTGCCGACATTTTGTAGCCTCTTTCTGTATGCATGACGTTTGTCACGCACGTGAATTACGTCAGACTTCACTACAAGCATTCGGCTACTGAACACATGGTGGAAACTTGCTGCTGTTTTAGAGAAGCAAAAACGCTAGAAAACACTTGTTTTAAAACCTTAATATCGACTACGATAAACGATTTAAGTTTTTAGAAGGTTGCAAGGATGGATTCAAGGGATAAAGTCGCATTTTGTGCCTTGGATTATGGATTGTGAAACTGCAGAGTTGCTTCGCTGAAAACACTTTGCCTTTGGTCGCCATTTCACCACCGATGGATGACTATATTTTTCAACCTGCTGGCAGAGAAATCCAAGATTCGTTTGGAATATTCAAACAGAAATTTGGGAAATTAACCTCTTCAAACTCTGGGACAACGAGGAAGACCTTTTTCATAAAAAGAGAGACCACTTTAAATACGTTTGATGTCGGATGGCTCGTGATATCAAGCGAATCAACAAGTCGACGGTTAGCTTAACTGAAATTCTCTCTTAAACTGCACTCAATGACTGGCTTCTACGATTTACTGTCCCTCCCAACCTACAGGTACATGTAAATGTTCGGCAAAGTAGATATGTTTTCGACAAAATTGCCTTAATTAATATGTTGTTGTGAATGTAAGTTAATTCGTCTCTCAAAAGTGCCGTGAACGAATCATTGATCTATGTGATTCCGAAGAACTGAAAAACAAGAACAGCACATTTTCGAAGTTCAAGAAATACATTCTCTCTCTGATTCACCTTGAAAAACTAAAGAGACAACATAAGTTAATTGAGAAGGATTTTGCCGTTGAATTTCGAATCAGATAGTTCCTTTAGAAAGTAAAAATATCCGAACCACTTGCACTCGGGCTTCTCAATCCCGAGATAGCGAACCAATCAAAACGCGCGATCTATGGAGGTTCCCGTGTAGTATATACTAAATACACAAATGCGCGCGCGCACATGGTTGCGCGCGACACAAACAAGATAGAGAATACGGGAAAAAGGGGGTAGAGTTCAAGAGTTCAGTTCAAGAGTTCTTCTCTGATATTCAGGCCATTTGGGGCCATGGTTTTCGGACACACGTGAAACTGTGAAACAACTCACGTGAAACAAACGTGAGTTTAGAAACAACATTTTCCAGAAAGAGACACAAAGAATGATGAATACATGCGGATCAGAAATGTGGAAATTAATTTGAATATCAAAAGTGGAGCACCTTCATTAAACATGGAGTACAGGATAGGGTAAGAGGAAGGGGAGAGCACCAGCCCCCACGACTTAACCGTTCGTGGATCCGCCCCTGACAATAACACCTCCTTTAACGCCTAAACCAAAGGAATAATCAAACACGCCTGCAAATTTCAGACACTTACATCAGGGTAGTAGATTGGAGTTGGTACCAGTCTCTCTATCAGTGCATCTAGAGTGCCAGATATCAGGTGGCCATTTTCAAACGTCACAGGCTACGAAAAGAATAGGGAGAAGAAACAAATAAATCAACTTTGCCAGGAGCACATTACCTAGGAGCGTCCATCTCCCGTGTTATCACAGTGTAACAGCGTATTGGAAAATGATACCTGTATAGTTATTTTTATTTTCAAATTTTGCTCAGCCAATTAAAATGCAGGTAGCGTATGCTTTGTTCAGAAAAGTCTATTCAAGTGCCAAATCTATTTTTTCTAAAATAACTACAGATCTGTTTCATTTTCGAATTCGCTGTTACAACTTTCTATCCCTAGATGGACGCTCCTAGGGAATGGGCTCCTGAGTTTGTTCATTTTGGCTTTTGGCTTCGGCGGTTTGGCTTCCGTCAAGGGAAGAATCCCATTGTGTTTGACGTCTCTCTTTTGTGTGCGTTAATCAGATGCAAAAATCAAGAAAAATCATGTCATGCTCCGCCGAGTTTTGAACGAACTATAAAATGTGCGATAATTCTTTTGTTCATGTGCTCTCGTGGATAACTCGGCTGAGCGCGATTATTTAAATCACCTTGTTGAGTTGGTGTAGAGAGTTTTACGGCGGGTTAAATTTAAAGTATAAAATGCGACCACTTTAAAGAGTTGTTTATCCCTGAAACTTGGCATATGTGTTCTTATAAAGTCGTTCAGTATTCTGGACCCTGTCGAATTGTTGAAGATAGTTTTGTTTCCATAATATTTTCTCGAACTTCTAGACGAACTTGAAATGCCATATAAAATCACAGACAGCCGCGATATCCTGCAGTTTTCGTTTATCCGATATTTAGTTGATCCTATATGCCGTGTAATTGGTATTTTATGGAATAAAGAATTATTATTATCTTTTGTCTATTATCGGATGTTTATCAGATACTTGAGTTAAGGAAGATTTTATCAGATATTTATTCGATAATATCATAGTTTGTGAGGGGTGAACTATAAAGATTAATGGGAATCTAGTAACTGATATTTATCGGATATTTTCACCTTGCAACTGATAGTTATCGTTTATCGGATATTTACTTGATAATTATATTTTTGTCTATTATCGGATGTTTATCAGATACTTGATTTAAGGAAGATATTATCAGATATTTATTTGATAATATCATAGTTTGTGAGGGGTGTACTATAAAGATTAATGGAAATCTAGTAACTGATATTTATCGGATATTTTCACCTTGCAACTGATAGTTATCGTTTATCGGATATTTACTTGATAATTATATTTTTGTCTATTATCGGATGTTTATCAGATACTTGATTTAAGGAAGATATTATCAGATATTTATTCGATAATATCATAGTTTGTGAGGGGGAACTATAAAGATTAATGGAAATCTAGTAACTGATATTTATCGGATATTTTCCCCTTGCAACTGATAGTTATCGTTTATCGGATATTTACTTGATAATTATATTTTTGTCTATTATCGGATGTTTATCAGATACTTGATTTAAGGAAGATATTATCAGATATTTATTCGATAATATCATAGTTTGTGAGGGGTGAACTATAAAGATTAATGGAAATCTAGTAACTGATATTTATCGGATATTTTCACCTTGCAACTGATAGTTATCGTTTATCGGATATTTACTTGATAATTATATTTTTGTCTATTATCGAATGTTTATCAGATACTTGATTTAAGGAAGATATTATCAGATATTTATTTAGTTTGCGTGATTTGGCCGACTTCTTTGTAATATGGTCTGTATAATGAATCAAATTTGAATTTTACCGCCGCGTAATGAGATGCAAGTGAAGCTCAATGACGCGCGATTGGCAATCAAACGAGTGAACAGCTCTGGGTGCTTTCACGCAGGTTTTGAGAGGTTTTTGGAGCTAATAAAGACTAGCTAGGCATTTCGAAACCAATTTTCCACCACAAAATGCAAACTAAACTCAGAAAAAATCCATGCGTCGGTCTTAAAAAGTTTGATTGACGGAAGCCAAAACGCAGTTTGTCGTTCAGAAATGTAAAGTGGGAGATCGCAGAGTTATGAAAATCACAGTAAACTGTTTCTGATTTTCATACAGTTGTATACACAAAGCGTCCACTAAAAACAAATTTCGGAGAGAATCCCATAGCTCTTCTTACGCGCGCGTTGATTGAGATTGTCGTGGAATTCAATGATGGAAGGCTTAATTTGCCAAAATACCCATCCGCGCGTAAAAAAAGTTAAAAGCGCATTTTTTTTCTGCGACTATCCAATTTATCTTGGAATTCACTCGTCATGCGATCAACTTACCTATATTTACTACTAGTTACAAGCTGCCAAAGAAGTGCATGTGTACTTACTCCGCTTGTAGTTCTGGACAGAGAAGAAAGTCTTGGTCCGTGGAATGGCGAGTTCCCATTTTCTTCCTAGTAAATAAAATAACAAACCATTTGTGCTTTCTTTCCACACGCGCGAAAATCTCGTTCACAAAGCTGACATTTAGTGAATCGCATGACACTTTTTTAAACCGCGTGACACTTTTTTCATGTATTGTACGGGCTGCGCGGGAGACTACAAAGGTGTCACGATCCTTTGTGTCGGTCACGCAACGTGGGAAGCATTGCGTGACCGACACAAACGACGGGTTGCGCGGGAGACTACGTGACACCTCGAGTATCGCGAACATCGACGCGCAGCGCAAAAAAATTGCAAAGACTTGTTGAAAGACTGATACTAAACGCGCGCAGAGTATTCAGGACAAGGTCGGTAAGGAAAATAGAGACCCATTTTCCCGAGAATGGAGTATCCTGAGACCATCGACTTGCTCGCGGAGTTCGTGACATTTTACGAGTATTGCATGACATTTGAAAAATCGCGTCCGGGAACTCAGCAACAAAAACTCTGATTCTGATGACACTACGGAATATCTCACATTCGCTTCCTAATAATGCGTTTCCGTAAGTTTGGGAATACCTTTCGCAGTGCCAAAACTGACAGTGACGAGTATATTTGTACATTTATTTCTTCCATTTGGCGAGTAACACGACGGAGCCCCCAGTGACGTCATAAAGTCAAAAAGCTCTCTAAACACTATATTTCACCTCTGATATTTCACTGAAGTTACAGATGATTCGAGAAGGCGTCTGGAGTGTTCCCACCTGTAAACATGCCAAGTTCTTCGCTAACTCTAGCGTTCGGAGCTTTGTTAATGAGCAGCCTGGTGTTAGCATCAGCTAAGGAAGCAAGTTCCACAGTTATTTTACTCTCTTTGGACGGGCTAGGGTGGCAGTTCCCAGGAGGAAAGTTTGCAAACACTCCGAACTTGGATTTCATCGCTGAGAGCGGAGTGAAGGCCAAGTACGTCAAAACCGTCACACCAACGGTAACATGGCCAAATCATCAGACATACCTAACAGGCCTCTATCCAGAGAGCCACGGTATTGTTGCCAATACCTTCTGGGATCCAGTGTACGAAGAAGAATTCATCCTCAAAGCTGACTGCTCGAATTTTGACCCGAAATTCTGGAACGAATCCGAGCCCATTTGGTTAAGCTTGGAGAAAAGAGGTCACGCGACAGCTATGTACAACTGGCCGGGGTTCTACAGCTACGAGACGAAGCCAACGTACAATATTAAACCTGAATGTGCACTAAACTGCAGCGCTATCCCGCCTAAAGAACTTTGGAGGTACAGAAATAGAACAACTAGTAAATGGCCTTACTATCGACACTGCTGGCCTAACGAAACGCTGAGTTTCACACAACGTGTTGACAAGATCATGACATGGCTGACTTCGGATAATCCGCCAAGGTTTGTAACGTTTTATGTTGAGCAGCCAGATGCAGTTGGCCATGTGTACAGTCCACAATCCACGCAGTTCAAGAACATGATTGAGCACGTGGACAAGAATGCCGTGGGGTACTTGATCGAGAAGCTAAAAGACGCTGACATGTTGGCGACAAAGTGAACTTGATTATTGTTTCCGATCACAGCTTCACATCTCTCAATTCAAGCAGGATCATATTTTGGGAGGACTTTCTGGATCCATCTGCGTACAGATTAGCCGCGTCCGATTTTGTCGGACATATCTGGCCCAAACCTGGAAAGTTGTCCGAGATTTACAACAACCTGACCCGCATGGTCCAAGCATATCCACAAGTGAAGGTCTACAAGAAAGACGAAATACCTGAAGAGTATCACATAAAAAATAACCGCCGGATCCCTCCCATTTATGTGTATCCCGGGTTTGCTTGGATGCTGAGGCCTACAAGGTTTAATGTTTCCAAGGACTTTGTATTTGGTAGCCATGGTTATACTGCAGGAGAGAAAATGGGGGCTATTTTCTATGCTCGTGGACCGGCATTCAAGAAGGGCTTCAACGCTGATCGAGTTCTTCGCTCAGTTGATCTGTACCCAATGATGTGTGATATCCTCGGTCTCGAGCCGCGCCCTAACAATGGGTCTTTACACAACATGGCTGATCTGATGGCAAAGAGCGGCGCCAGAGGGGTGGGGAGCGTCATCTCTGCTGCTTTCATGGCCGCGTTTCTGAACGCTCTGCTTGTCACATTAAATGCCGCGTGATTCAAGACCATGCAGTTCAAGGCGTTTTTTCGCACAACGGAATTTGAAAAACTGAAAACCAATTCACCCGTTGCTCAAGAGTAAAACATAGTAGTTCTGTAGTTGGTTACATAAAAAATAGGATTTGACTCGAACTTTTAAGCAACATCAATTAACTGTGACCAACCGATTAAGTCCGAAGCAAAAAACATGGAGGGAAAAAGAAGACCGCCGAAGTTCGCGTCTAGTTCTACACCTTTTTTATAAGAACATTAATTTTTGTTCGAGTCTGAGTCAAAATCGAATGTTCTTAAATTTTCAGGAATTTGAGCCTCAGATGTACTTGCGTATGGTTATATCTACGTAGTTTATAAACATTGATCATCAAAAGTGAGAAAGTGTGACAGGATATAACTTGGAATTCAAATAAACGTTCTTAGTGCGCGACTACGTCAACCAGACCATCCCGTAAAAAGATTGTCATTTAGAGATTCAAACCATTTTAAGCAAATTTAATACCTGCAATACGTTTGACGATGAGTAAATAAGTGTTTTGAAGTTATTTCTGCTCATCATTTTCACAATTTTTAGAGAAAACCGAATATTTTGATGTCGGAGATCTCAAGAAAGTCGAGATCCTTTGTTCTGTACTCGCTTGCTGATTGGCTAACTTCTTACAAAATGGCCCGGTTGACGTAGTCGCACGGATTTGTAGATTTTGGGTACAAACAAGGGTCGTACTGAGCTCACCTTTTCCATGTCATCCAATGGCTGATCGCCCACAACGGTTCCGAATATAGTTGGCTGAAATAAAAATATATATATGCAATTTATAGCTAAGTAGAAAATGACAGCGTTTTCTGTGCTAATATCTTACTCTCTCAGGAGAAGGCTACCAAATTCCCCTTGCAGGGATCGACATTAACTTTTTCAAGAGGTGCATTCGCGCCTAAAAATCTAGTCACCAAAAAGTAAAGTTTGGTCGCCATGTTACTAATCTGATCGCCACCTTTTTCTCTCAAATTGATGCTGTTGACTTCTTAAAACCCTACAGATTGGAAAAGTAGGTCGCGATTTGGCGACTAGATTGAGAATCTTGGTCTCAAACCCTAAATCTAGTCGCCATTTGGCGACCATTTGGTCGCATTGTCGGGCCCTGCCTTGGCGAGCATTTGCGCGCTCGGAGCATCCTGATTATTCAGCGAGACCGGGCATTTTGGGAGCCTGTGAAAGCAAACACCCGCTTAGCGCTCTTCGACGACAGAGACTCTTGGCTTTCGCAGGCTAGCATTTTGGGGTCGTTACGGAAAATAAAACTAGCAGCGAGCACCTTCGTTATCTTGCCGAGCATACCTAAAGGCCGGTTTACACTTGCGATTTTTGTAGCATTTGTCGCGGCGATTTAGTGTAAACGAGATGTGCAAATCCGGTGCGATTTATGTGCTCTCTTTTCTTCAAATCGCATCAAGTTGCAAAAAGTTTCGGACATGTTTGAAATCTCCGCGACATCACACGACAAAAATTGCGGTCGGTCGCGCCGAGTTGCACTTAGTGATTATTGATTTTGAGTTGACGCGTACGTGCGAGAAAAATTGCCGCGACTAGCTCGCGCGACAAAAATTGTAACAAAAATGTGAACGGGCCTTAAAACAAATCGAGCGAGATTTCGAGCACTAGATTAAAACTGCGAGCACCGTTATAGGGAGATATGCGTCATATATGGCATGTATCAAAATGTAGGGCGCACTAAAGGACCGTTCACACGGCGCGATCTTAGTTACGATTTGAGGTGCGATTTTTGCGGCGATCGTCGGCGTCATATCGCGCGGTGTGAACGGTCGGCGATTTGGCTCTGCGATATTTGTCAGTTTGTTGGCAATCTGAAGAAATCGCACCCCCATCGCAGTGGAATTTGAACATGTTCAAAACGCCTTCGACGTCGCGGCGAGATCGCAAGTGAAATCGCCATAAGATCGCCGGCCGTTCACACTGCGCGATATGACATCGCCATGGGATCGACACAGAAATCGCACCTCAGATCGCAGCTGAAATCGCGCCGTGTGAACGGCCCTTAAAAAAGGCGTCAGTAGGTATCAACACACGAGCGCAATCTTCAAATGGCAAACGTTTATGCTAAATTTATTGCGGTTTCATAATGTCTGGTTTTATATTGAACTCTCACTATCTACGATAGTCTTGGCTGGCGACTGTAAACAAAAGTAAAATGGACTTCTGTCCAGAATTATTTATTTATCAAGTGAAACTTTTCTGACGCATTTCCAGGCCGAGATCTTTGTTCGGCAGGTTTTTTGATTGATGGAAGCCATGGTGCTGCGCTCGTGAGATTCCTTAGAATTATGAAAATCGGAGTAACATCTTGTAAATGAAAGGTTAGACGTAAAATGAAAACAATTTTAGGCACAATTTCTTAAATGTTGTGGCGAAATTCGAGCCCTATACTCATGAGAGGGTGTTGGGTTAATGATTCATTAAAACTTACCCGCGCTTTTACAGTCTGCTTGAAACCTAATGAAGGTAGACTTCTAGAAGACTAAGAAAAAGTACAATGGACATCGTTACAGATAAGACATGTATATATAAACAAAACACGAATTGCGCGTGGAAAAATCTCGTCAATTGACCTTTCCCCGCATTTTTCTGCGAAGTTATAGGCTTCTGAAGTTGCATATTTTTATAGCGTTTGTATGGAGGTCGGACAGATTGTGTCCAAGCCTCACACAACGTCTAAAAAAAAATACATGGAACTTAAGCGTTCTATATTTTTACGGATTGCAAGGATTGCATTGATCGCACATAGCGCTACGCTGGGCGTGCAGTATTTTTACGCGCCAACCACGAGAGAGTTGCGGTGCAGCTGTGTGCATCCTATCTATTTCAAAGAAAGGTCATGTGATACATACTTTTCTCTGTTTTGCTGTTCTCCTCAGTAGTCCTCTAGCAGCCTCCTCGTACTCTTTAGTGAGACGGTGATGTTGTGAAGATAAACGCCTGGAAGTAAAACATGCCATCAACTTTTTTCACCATAGTCAATCAAACGGTGTGAGCCAATCATATCTTTGCCCAGTTTTGCAAAGTGCAGTGTGATTGGCTTCTGTTGCGGCAAGTCTTGCAATGGAAGCAAAGCCTGCGAAGCTACCTACGAGGATCTGAATGGATCTTAAGGCTTAAAATGTTCATATTGTTGACAATGCAAAAAAACTGCAAAACACCACAAAGCTGAAAACAGTGTGAAACAGCTGTACAGCAAGTGTCAATTTAAATTACTCGGGAATAATGTTTCTGCCACTGGGCAATGACAATTTAAACAAGGTCAAAGGTAATATACTGTACAATCAACATCGCAAAAAATGACCAATCTACCAATTGTACACATTATAAAAAAAAATTGAAAATGTTATAGGGAAGGGGGACTTTTTGCTGTTTCACAACACATTTTTCATCTACAGCTACATTTCTGGGCTTTTTACAGACAAGATTTAGCCAAAATATTAGCACCAAATTTTGATTCATTTCCAGCTTTCTCTTGGCCTAAAATTTCGCTTGGGAAAAGCATTCTACACTCCCAAAAAATAAGAGGACAAGGAATTTATGTCGGAGAGTGCCCCCACAATGTAACATGATTTTGTTTCCACCATCCCTGTGACTGATGGCGCCTAGGTATCTACTACTTACACATAATTTGCTTTCTGCCTTTGCAACTCTTTGGTCTACAAGAAAGAAAGAAAAGTATTATAATGTTTGATGACCTACCATGAAAATAAAAATATTTGAAAAAAAAAACAATTATCGCGAAGACACCACTGCATAGCCTGCTCTTCAAGATCAGAGAAAAAAAAATTATTGCAAAGACACCACTGCATAGCCTGCTTTTCAAGATCAGAGAAGCCTGAAAGTTTGAGTTTTTTTATGACTTTTGCTTGTCCCATTTCTTGCCCCATATTTTGCCAACCAAATCATAGAAAATCTCGAACTTCAGGCTCGGTCTTGCCTATGACGCTGAATCCCCATGGAAATGCTTGCTATGCAGGCTAACCACTGTGCTGAAACATGACATTGCCTAAACAAAGTGATTTTAGTTGCTTCTGCCTTTCTTCTGTCTATGGTTAATCTATGTTAACTCAGCTGAAATAACAAACATCAAATTTATGCATCTTACCCCATCAACACTGACATTCTTTCCATCTTCAAGTTCAAGTTGAATCAACTGGAGCTGAGTAAGTTTCTTTTTCTCTGCTTCAAGTAATTTGGCGGTGACCTTAAGCAGAAAAAACATAGTGTCAAAATTAATTTGTTTATACCTGCAGTCAAGAGTTTGATTGTGTGATTCCAGATATTATCCATACCACTCCCAAAGAAGAGGTTTAAGGTATGACTTTTCCCCCTCACCCCACAACCACCACCAATACAAAATACAGTGATTGTATGGAAAATAGCATGAAAATTGAGCTCCCACCCCCATTGCATTTCCAATCCCTTCAGTGGGGAGGATATGGATTTTCCTGGAATCACAGATTGTGAGGAAGTTACCACAGCATTCTGCATTTACCATCTCCAACGTGTTAAATTTACAAGAGCTGTGCCCATATTGTTATCTCTTAGGGGTGAATTTTATTTTCCTGTCAAGCACCCACAACTTTTTTACATATCAGAGTCCCCTTAGTCTCCTACGCAGCCTGTGTTCTGTGTCAGTCACGCAACGCTTCCTGTTGCATGACTGACACAAAACACGGGCTGCGTAGGAGACTAGAGTCCCCTCCCCCTTCAAGATTTGTTAAAAAGTCTCAATGGCGAAAATCCTAAGCAGGATCCTATAAGATCTGGTTATGACATATGGTAAAAACCTAGAGAGCACAGGTTGATAGAGTTACTGAAATTACTGGTTGTAAGTGAAATTTGGATTCAGTTATTTTGGGAGCATTGAGGCCTATGCAGTGCCGTAGCTAGGGAAAGGGCAGAGGAGGCAGTTGCCCCCCCCCCCCCCCCCCCCCCAGCAAAGTAATTTTTTTAGTGTCAACATGTTGGGAAAAACCTGCTTGCCCCCTTCCCCCGTTCCAGCAAAAACAAAGGATGACCAAGGCTTGCCCCCCCCCCCGACAGTTATGTGCCACGTAGACACAAAGGAGACAGGTAACAGATGTAGGGCTGTCTCCAAACCCAGTGCATAGGCCCACTGAGACATTATTATTTGCTTTAATTTAATTATGAAAAATGCCAGCAGAACTAGGTATGAAAAAAATGCGTAGGTGCACACAGATAATATGCATTAAGGAAAATAGAGTAGCTATTACTCACCTCTAACTGAACTCCAAACAATCCCTGGCCCAGATTTTCAGCACCCCACACCTGGGCATCAGCCATTGTGAAAACAGTACTGAGTGAAAACTGTTGTGGTTGATTACACTTTACATGGCATCAGATGTGCTGATGAGAAATGAACAAAACACTGATGGTTGGTTGATCCAGTTTGAAAACTCAAGTAAGAGATGATCCATGCACCTGCCATGGAGGGAGAATCTACTTAAGGATCCCCACCCCCTGGAATTCCATTGAACCCTTTGAACCCCCCTGGATCCGCCACTGCATATATGTAAATCAATATTGATCCCAGTCATGCTGACTGGCCAAGGCTCTTGAAGCAAACAAAACTTACATTTCTATTACATTTGGCTTTTTATCATCATTGATTAAGGCGTCAATCAATTAAGATATTGGGAGCTAACTTGAGCTCGTTTTTTGCTGATATCCGGTTGCTGATAATTTGTCCATGGAAGTGAAATTTCACTTCCTTTTCGAGCACGTCTGACTTCCTATAAAAAATCTTTTTTCACCAGCTCATGGCTCGAGTCGTAACCTTTAGGTTGCCGTTCCGAAGACTGGAAGCTGCCTCAATTAACATTTTTTAACTTTTTACATTATAAAGCATTTGGTGTTATCCAAATGGGGCAAAGTCAAAGCGATTCTTATGGCATTCGTGCCATAACCAATCAATGACGATAACTCAAACAGCCTTTGATCTGTATATGGTGGCCATCATTGTCAGACCTTTGCATCTCAAAGATAAAGAAGACTGCCAGACCACTAATGATGATCAACGATCTCAGATAGGGCATAAAACCATAACCAGGGGATATGTAACAGATCTGAGATAAGCAGTGGCATAGCGAGAATTTTGCCAACTGGGCCCCAAGATGCAGGTCGCAGTCCTTTTTATCACTAATTTTCCCATGCATTTCAACATTTTGTCACATGTTTACTGTATTTTAGATATTTAAATGGGGTCATAGTGCCCCCTGTCTCTGGATATGCTCCTGAGGACTGTTTACAGTACTTAGGTTACTACATTTCAATTCATGCAGAATTTTGCTGCAGTCTGGTTTAGTGAACAAAATATCCTCTTCTGAAATTGAAAAGTAAGTTTTTAGAAACAAGCTTTCAGACTTGTTGGTCCAACCACATTTAGGGCTATATTATGCACTAGTCATTTGTTTCCACTGACCCCCAACCCCCGCGACATAGCAGGGGAATATGAAACAGATGTTGTCAAATTTGAAATAATTCCACTGTCTACCAGGGGAGAACGCCTTGGCAAATTCCCTACACCCCGGGGAAACATTTCCTACACCCAAGGGACAAATTCCACCTTCCACAAGATGGATACAAGAAACTTTCCTAATACTATCAAAACCAGTAGAGTGTATTTTCCGAAATGAAAAAGACAGATGTTTTGTTTCCCCTGCCATTCCCCGGCCAGTTATCTGAGCCATAGCAAATTTGAAGTAAACTCCCTGGGGATCGGGGCACGAATACAAGACAAACCACTGATATTTCCCCCACTATTGCCTGGCAAAATCCCCGCATGTCGCGGGGGTTGGAGGTCGGTGGAAGCAAATGACTAGTGCATTACATTACCGAGTGGTCTTAACCAACGAACCAAGAAGTTTACATATTTTCCACAGAAAGAGGAAACCATTGCTGTAACGTCTAGTCTTGCGTCTGAACGAAAAGGTGAGACGGATGATTCAGCGAAAGCATTTAAATGTTCATCAATAAATAATGACAACCAGTTCGATATTCGATCTCATGTATTCTATATCTCGGACACGATCATGTTGAAACAAAAATAAACCGGTAGTCCCATATAGTGATGTGTCTATTCAGAAACCTGCAGGCGAAAAAGACTCTGAGAACTTTTCCGTATAAATAATATACTGTAATCCATCTTCTTCAAACACAAACAAAGCGATCTCACTAATTATTAGAAGCACACACACTGGCTGAGGTTTGACACTGTGAAATAGATTTTAAAACTTGAAATTAGAATCGCACGCGAAGCAATGTAAGCGGACTTGGCAGAAAGAAGTTTGTTAGGAATTCGAGATAAAGTTATGGATTCCATTAATGTGCAAGTATCATTCAAAGCACGAAGTGTGATCCTTTACGATGCATTAATGAAAAAGCTTAGTGTAAGAAATGATTCGAAATGATTTTGAGCGGAGCGATCCGAAGGATGATAGCCACTGAACTTGAGTTCCTACTCTAAAATAAACAGGATTTTACTAATCGTCCGATCAACGCTACGAGTTTAAACACAAGACACTTCAGCAAATTCTTAAATACACAAGAAGCCGCAGAAACACTCAGGAAGTGGACATAGCGTATTTTGTATGGCAGCCAAGTATTTCAAACAAATCTTCACAACATTTCTATCAAGGTCCGGTAGCAAACTCTTCGCGTGGTCAGACAGTTCTCCCAGGTTTCGTTCTATGGGGAACTTGACTTGAAAACTCTTACCTGGAAATATGGACAATCAAGGCGAAGAAGGAGGGCTTTTCGCACATTCTAACCGCTCCAAATCATGATATTAATTTGTTTTTGTCTGCTGTCAAGCTTAGAGCCCTTGACCAATGTGATTTGGTGGCCGCGCTCCGGCGCACTCTAATCACACTGGGAACCAGGCTCCCAGGGCTTCTTCGCAAAACAAGACTTCGCAGCGCCCTGCAAGTCCGGCCAAGAAAAAATTAATTTTTATTTATTTTCTTTCTGGAACCTGGCTCAAAACTATATCTTATCCGGCCGCCAAAACCGGGTCATCAAAAAACACCCAAAATTTAATCAGGTATTAACGCTACCGAACGCTACCTACTTCCTATCTAATGGCCATATTCTTTTTTTTTCTTTCTTTTTTCATTGGCGCGCGAAAACGCTCTCAAGAGAGCGTAAGAGCGCCCCTTATAAAAAATCTCGAATAAGAGGCACAGAAAAATCTCTACAAGAGTTGCTCTTTTGGCAGGATAGACCGTAGTCTGAAGATGTCTGCAAATTCAAGCTAAAAACTATGTCCTCCTTTTCTCGGTGTTAGATTCTCGAAAGTATTTAATAATTTCAATTTCTTTTTCGGCCAATTGCTTCTCATTCTTTTCCTTAGTTGTTTATTTTCATGAGTTATGTTGCGTACACTACGAGAAGCAGAGAGGGGACTGGGGCTTATACAGCCCATTGCATGACGGGAAGGGTAATAGCGGCCATCTTGGATTGTTGTTGAGCACGCTTGGTGAACGTAAAATTTCAAGAAGGAAAACATCTACTTTTAAGCAATATGGATTTCCAGCATCGTGCTGGGGGGAAGACAGGATCAGGAGGAGTTGCTTCTGCATCGGAATCTAACAGAGACAGAAGAGAAAGGCTAAGGCAGCTCGCCCTAGAGACGATCGATCTGAACAAGGTATTAAAGTTAAAAACTTGTTCTGAGTGATCTGTGATGGTTCTTTATAAAGCTAAAAGGACTATTCACCGGTACACTCTACTATCTTATTACAAAAGATACAAGTCTAAGATTCGTAAATGGCATTGTTAAATATTCACACTCGATCTCTCCCTAATGGCATAAAGTAATCAAGGCTAAACCACAGGTGACCCAGGACAATTGTTTGTGTACTACAACATCGAAGTATTGACAGTAATATAGGGTTTATATGGGGATTGTGGTAAGAGATGTTTGGACCTGGAATTTTTTAGGAAATTATCAATAAAAGTTACTGAAACTTACCATGTTGTTAGTTGTGGTTGTCCTTGATGCTCATGTGAAGTTTCACGGATTTATCTTCAATTCGCCCCCCATACAGAGAGAAAGACAAGGTGGGAGGCTTAAGCCAAAAATCGGCTCGATCGACCGATCGGCAGAACGCACTTCGAGACGGATTTTTTCACAAAATTCGAATTCCACAACCAAACAAACACACCACGATCGTAGATATACATGTTACCGACGCAGCAAAATCAATAAATATCCTGCAGTTACGTACGCAAAGGTAGCAGACCCCGTTAAACTCGCACAACCCCCTTTTCAACGGTCGTTAAAAATCTGCGGGACGCACAGCTTGGCTAACCAAAATGGCGGCCGTTAAAAACAAAATGGCGGCCGTTACCAAAAACTCACCAAGGGGGAGGGGGACCTAGCGCAAACTCGCAGAGCGGGCTGCTCCCTAGGCCAAATTTGCTACAAATCCATTCTTCTCCGTAAAAAAATTAAATCCCTTTGTTCGGGAGGTAATGGATTTATTTTGAAGTCGCACAATCTGATTTGCATGAGTTTGCGCTAGGTCCCCCTCCCCCTTGAGGAGTTTTTGGTAACGGCCGCCATTTTGGTTGTTTGACGGCCGCCATTTTGGTTAGCCAAGCTGTGCGTCCCGCGGATTTTTAACGACCGTTGAAAAGGGGGTCGTGTGAGTTTAACGGGGTCTGCTACCTTCGCGTACGTAACTGCAGGATATTTATTGATTTTGCTGCGTCGGTAACATGTATATCTACGATCGTGGTGTGTTTGTTTGGTTGTGGAATTCGAATTTTGTGAAAAAATCCGTCTGGAAGTGCGTTCTGCCGATCGGTCGATCGAGCCGATTTTTGGCTTCAGCCTCCCACCTTGTCTTTCTCTCTGTATGGGGGGCGAATTGAAGATAAATCCGTGAAACTTCACATGAGCATCAAGGACAACCACAACTAACAACATGGTGAGTTTCAGTAACTTTTATTGATAATTTCCTAAAAAATTCCAGGTCCAAACATCTCTTACCACAATCCCCATATAAACCCTATATTACTGTCAATACTTCGATGTTGTAGTACACAAACAATTGTCCTGGGTCACCTGTGGCTAAACTTCAGAATCCAGGCAGTGGAACATTCATCCACTCATACTTTATTCTTTATAAAATCAAAGAAAGGTCAAATGACTTTGATTTCTATTACACTGGATTCTACAGTCGTCCTGTCCCAGTACAGCTTGACCCATCAGCGTCACTTTGATGGTGTTTTTAAATGTGGAGGTAATTGTAAATGTTTGAGACCCACTCTGCAGACTTGTAGCTCATAAATAATTGGTCCCAACCAGTGACCAAGCGACAATAAGAACAGACACTGAGGGTGGTCACTTAGAGAAGGTTTCTTACCTTCACAGTGGTTCTTTAACGTCCCTCCTGAAGCTGATTAGGGTGGTGAAGGCGAGACAGGACCTCTTGAAACACAGTAGAGCAAGCTCAATATCAGGGCTGGAAATTACGACCAGGTGGTCTCCTAGGCGACAACAAATCACGGCTAGGCGACTAAAAATTTCAACTTAGGTGCCAGCAGGCGACCAAAATATTTTGGTACTCTTTTCAAGCTTGATGACACCTGGCAACCAAGTTTTGTTCAAGCGACCAGCTTTTTGCACTTGGTTGCCAGCTGGCGACTAAGAAAACAAGTTAATTTCCAGCCCTGAATATGAAACAGTTTTGACCAAAGCCTGAACAGAAAGGTCCTGGATCACCAAAGTGAGAGACCAGTGCCTTAAAACGGAGTCAACCATGCTACAATCACTAAGTTGCCACAGCAATGGAAGTGTAGTTCCATTTATCTCACCATCTTATCTGTGGTGTTGGAACAGATCTATATGGAATGGTAGAGTCAAATGTGAATTTTGCATTTGACCAGTCACAGAGCTTGAGTTAAGGTTACTGAGAACCTTTGCGCACCTCCTCGGAAAAAAAATCATACAACTCCTTAGTTTAACCAAAACATGTCAACCTATATATCGTTGGAAAGCTAATAGAATGGACTAGCGGACTAATAGTCCAGGCATTTATGGTTGGACCTGGAACTAATTCCCACAAAAGCTTTCTCTTCAGAAACCTGTTAGAATTAACGTCTAGAAGAACATACTAAAAGTCCCAAAAAATCCCAGCACGGCAACACTCCGTTTTGCAGCTTTTGGCGGAGAGGCTCTCTGCGTGCTACATGAAAACGAGGCTGAAACCGGAAGTGCCCTTTAATTTGCTTAAATTTTATCAAAACTTCAACAGTTTCGCATAAAAACGTTTAATATCGATAAAACGCACACTGACGAATATTCTTTATTTGTAACTTGCTCAATTGTCGCCAGTAAAGCGGCGGAATGTGAATTTTCGTAAAATAGCATCATCGCCGTAATCGACAGTCAAAATTTTCCTTGTGTGATATACAGTCCACGACATTGTGACCCTAGCTCGTAATTGTGTAAATGTCACGAAAAGTCAAAGCGCATTTTCTATAAATATAAATTCGATCAACTTCTATAATCGTGTGATGGCGGATATCAAACTTTTGTAGGACAGTAGGAGGTGGTCATTTAGCAATATTTAACATATTTCGATGCATGGGGGCGTCACGTAGCTCTGCTTGGACTCTTCGCATGTTCCATACTTTGATTTGTGTCGAGGTTGGGCTCTGGGCAAATAAAAAACAGTTCCACTAGGTACTGGGCTTTCGGCGGCGGTGGAGAATGGATGTCTTCACGATAAGAACGTCATGCGTCGCCATCGGCTTAAAGAGTGCGGAATCAGTTCATAATAACGCCGTTGTGCTGTTATTAGCCGTTATTTATTCTGTGAGTTCGCCAGGAAAACATCTCTTCATCCCGTCCACAAAGGAAAATGTTGCACCTTTGCCCGCTGATCGTCCGTAGTGGGTCATCTTATTGGTAGCTCGGTGTGTTGGCCATCAACAACGTACTTAACTTGGCCATGGCAGGTACAAAAAATTCACATCTCTCTCCCCACGCCCGTTGAAAATCGCATTCAGCCATTTCGTCTCAATGGACACGTGTGGGATGTGGATGTGCGTGAACCGGTGACTTGACGATTTTCTATTTTTTCATGTGCCATCCGTACTTACTTGAGTGTTCTGCGTATGCTAGTGAGACTCTCCGTCGGTTAACCGTTCGGAACCATCTGCCCAATAAGCTCGCCAATTTTCCCGCCTAATAATGGCGTTTTAAAGGGAAAATCTGACCGCGCGATGGAAGGTAAAAAAATTTTCATGACGGACTTCTTTCCTATCAGTTATCGCTATTTATAGCGATCGCTTATGGCTCATTCACCCTCGGCGCGATATTAGCTGTGATCTTAAGGCGTGATTTCTGGGGCGATTCCACGGCGATGTCATATCGCGCGGTGTGAACGGCCGGCGATCTTATGACGATTTCACTTGCGATGTCGCCGCGACGTCGCAGAAGATTTGAACGTTCAAATTCCACTGCGATGCGGGTGCGATTTCTTCAAATCACCAACAAACGGACAAATATCGCAAAGCCAAATAGATGGAAAAATCACAGCTAAGATCGCGCAGTGTGAACGGGCCTTTAGACATTTAGATTGCTTCTTAACTGCGATAATCATTTACTCGCTACCATTCATCTTTACCATTCATTTACAATCAACCGGGGTTCTGTCTCGCCTTTACTATAAGCTGTAACCAGTTTAAGGGGGACGTTAAAGAACCACTACCCCCAGTGTGGAAATGTGGGGGGATCCACATCGACATTTACGCTGTCCATTTCCATTTGACGGCAATCACGATGCTCCGCACGCAACATCAAAGAGATGAGAACACTGCTTGTCTGTTTTAAATAATGAAAGCCGTCTTCGCCAGAACGAGTCGGGACGGCTCAGGGGTGTTGTTCTCAACGGTCAATAGCGCTGCACACAGATGACGTCGACACTAATTAACATCTCAGACAAACAAATACACGTATCTCCCATTTTCTCAGTTTTCTCTCAAAAGAACGATACAAAATGTATTTGTAAACTGGTAGTTGCACTCGTTATAGCAGAGAGCTTGTATGCACTCCTACATTGGCTCGTATTCAAGCGCGGTCCTTCTGAATGGGATGATTTCAGATGGAATGTTTGTCTGAATCTTAGAATCTGTGCATAGCGATAATGAATTATTCAATTAAAACTAGATGGCTTGGAAATGCGCGTGATGAATCAAAATCCAATAAGTTCTTGAATATGTATTTCAAAAAGTCTCTAATAGCAAAACTGTTGCAGATTTGTAAGAATTCGGAATTTCTCTATAGCCCTAATCATGACATTTTATCGTGCACCGTGAAAGAATAATTTTATTCAAAGCAATGTTGCGACGGCCTGAATCAATTTTCTAGTGCAAATAGACAATTCAATAGCCCATTGCTAAAATACCTTATTCAAGAAATCGATCAAGACATCGAGCAAGACATTTTACTTACATTTATACAATAATAAATGCAGAATTGTTTACATCTTTACAGTATTGCTTTTTTCCTTCTGCAACAGGTGAAATACTCCGAGCGCTTGACTAAGTAATGATAACTAAGTAATTATACGATGCCCGCGCGCTAGAAACATCATTTCAGACGGCTTTCAGGCACTAGTTTTAGAGTAAACAAACAAATTCGGCAATTTCTCTTTCTTACAATTAAACATTAACAAGTAAAACATTTATCTTTTCCCGTTGGTTCTAGTTTAAGTAGTCCAAACAACGAGCAATTTATATTTCTTAAATTTTTCAGTTTTCTGCTTGTTTCTTTATGAAATCTTTGCATATTAGAACCGCGATTTGCTTTTTTCGAAAAAAAAATACAGATTTTTTCTTCTCTGTTATGTGGGATTTTTGCACTGAAAAATAATTAAAATATTTTCAATGCCGATAAGTAGTTTTGTGCATTTTACTATCGTCTTTTCGAGCCTCGATGTTGATTTATTATACCAGCCTCGTTTCCATGCGGCTACAAATCGCTTTCTCGACTGCCTAAAATAAATCCTGTTTTTCGGAATGTTGCCGTGGTGGGATTTTCTGGGACTTTTCATATGTTATTAAGAGGTGATCAAAGAACCAAAAACAGTTGAAATTTCTTTTGTGGGAATTAGTTCCAGGTTAGGCCCATTTTTGTCGTAGAATGCCTGGACTATAAGGCAAAAAGAAAGAACTTTTTGATAAACAGAATTTTTTGAAGGTGTTATTAAAAATATGGGTGTGACACTTTCAAGAGCTATCGCTGCCGAACTGCTTGACCTTGACTCCCAAGTAAAACATTGTACTAATCCTTAAAGGCGTTTCACAAAAACCGTGTCTGCGTTTTTTTAAATTTTACGTAGATTAAAAGTTATGGAACTTTTAAATTTCCAAGGTCAAATTTTATAGAATTGTCACGCTCTAAAAAATTCATAACTTTTGAACTAAACAAAATTTAAAAAAACGCAGACATGGTTTTTGAGAAACACATTTAAGGATTAAATCAATGTGTTTCTTGAGAGTCAAGGTCAAGCAGTTCGGCGGTGATAGCTCTTGAAAATGACACACTCATTTTTTTATATAAAAGCTTTAAAAAAACTATATTTATTAAAAAGTTATTTCTTTTTGCCATAGCCCGTTAGTCCATTCTATAAGCTTAACAACGATATATAGGTTGACATGTTTTGGTTAAACTAAGGGCGAGTATGATTTTTTTTCCCGAGGACGTGCGCGAAGGTTCTCAGTAACCTTAACTTGATGTAAAATTTATCTAATTGAACCTTTGTTTTTCTTGGACATATTGGAAAATTGGTAGGGTATTATCATTTGTCACCAAATTTGTTTTTTCAATTTTGATTGGACAGTTTCTATGACTGGCAGTCATTCCCAGGTCTGAGTCACAGTATTGACCTGCACTATGCGAACACATTGACTGGCAAATTATTGTTTTTTTGTATAGTTACATTTTCAGCCCTGTTCGTGATGTTCTACACATAAGCTGATGGTAAAACTACTGAAAAAATGAATTTCTTCCAGTTCCAATTTTTTTGGTGGTTAGATAGAATGTTTCCATGTTTATGAAGCTTTACTGTTTGAATTCCCAACTGTAAAAATTAGTGACTTATCATATTTTGTTTTTACCCCCACCAGGATCCATATTTTATGCGCAATCATCTTGGTTCTTATGAGTGTAAATTATGTTTAACTCTTCATAATAATGAGGTGAGTTATCAATTTTGCTAGTTGCGTAGCCAGGAAGGTTTGAGCCAGACCCATGTCATACTAAAAATTAGTGTAGATTTTGATTTCTGTCATACAACATTATATTGGCTTCAAGAGGTATGCACATATGTATATAATATGTAACTATGTTCCTGAAACAACTCCAGACTCTGAGTGTACACAACCTGAATCAGAAATGTCTTGCAGTATACATAAAAGCAGGCATAAAATATTTTAAGTTTTTTAACATGGCCTTTTTGTGATAACCATGACCAAAGACTTACAAAGTTATTTTTACCTTACCACAGGGAAGTTATCTAGCTCACACACAAGGCAAAAAGCATCAGTCAAACTTGTAAGTATCAGCCTGATTATTACAAAACTTGCATGAGGACAGCAAAGATCTGTATGATTATGGGGCTCTGCAGTGTTTGAATGTCTTGTATATTTTTTAGGGCTCGTCGTGCTGCTAAAGAAGCAAAAGATGCTCCTGCACAACCTGCTCCTGTGAGTATTTTCAGTTCAGATAGACTTTAAAGGCCCATCACCAACCGAGAGCCTTTGCAGACTCTTAGCCAATCAGAGCACCAGAAAAACAATGGATCAATTTGAAAACAAGTGAAAACGGGGTGCAAAGGCTCCCGGTTGGTGATGGGCCTTTAAATTGCTGGAGAAGTGGTTTTACCAGCTATTAATTCACACCACATACCTACACACATACCACTATTACTTCACACACATAGTACCTACACACCAATCCCAACGGGCTGATAGCTTAGTTGGTAGAGCGGTGGTCTAGATACCCGAAGGTCGTGGGTTTGAATCCCCCTCAGCCTGGATTTTTTCAATCCAGGTGAGTGTTCTCTGGTAGGCATACAGTACTTAGTTATTTGTCATTTACTCTACAATCTATGAAATTTTCCACACAATTGGCTCCCAAATGTTTTGGGGTTTTTTACGCAACCTGTTAAACGTGCTGTTAATCCTGTAACACTGAGCACTACCCATGGGTCAAGGCCGTAGCTAGAAATTTTTGACTGGGGGGGCAGGCCTTGGTCATTCTTTGTTTTTTCTGGGGGGGCAAGCAGGTTTTTCCCCACATGTTGACACTAAAAATTTTACTTCACTGGGGGGGGCAACTGCCCCCTCTGACCCTATGCTAGCTATGGCCCTGTGGGTTGAGAAATCTTGGTGTGTCATAGCAACCAAATTACTTTTCTTTGCCAATCAGAAATTAAACAGCTGACCAATCAGGGCAGGAAGGCACATTATTGTAGTACAAGTTCTTTTTGTTTTTATTTGTCTGCAATTTCTGATTCTGTAGTCATGTGATGTATTTCTTTGTCTTAAACAAAATTCTCTTTTGTGTTACAGGAAAAAGCAAGAGTCTCATTAAAAAAGTTTGTCAAAATTGGAAGACCAGGATACAAAGGTAAACTAACTTACTACTGTATTTCAGGACCCTAAATTAATTATATCAAGTTGCCTGTTGCCTTGTTCTCACTCAAGTGTTCACTTATTCCTGGTGCACACTTTCGACAAAACAACATAAGGAAAATATCACACAAACAAAATTTAGTGGTTTCAAAAAGTCGAAGTCAACAAAAATTAACATAAGATTGCTTTGGTAAAGTCATCTTATGATGATCCATGGAAAATATTGATTATTTCAATTATTTTTCCGTACTTTTTTTGTTGCAACATAACATTGTTATGTCACTAGTGTTGGTCACCAGGAGTATTATTTTGTCCTAGAGAAGTTGTTCAATCAATTTAGTTATGCAGATTAAATACAAATCTGGTCAATTAGTACCCTATGCAGATGTTTAGCTGTAAGTTTCTACATAGTGTAATATATATATATTTTGAATTGCCAACGTCAGATTCAAGGGGCACTTCTGCTGAAATACAGGATTCAAGTTTTGATTGTTCTTATTGTCCTTTTTTATAGTAACCAAACAGCGAGACCCTGAAAGTGGTCAACATAGTCTCTTGTTCCAGGTACGTACTGACATTCCTTGCTCTCGGGGACATGTGGTTATTTGTGGTAGACAAGTTCCATATTAATTTGCAATCAATTGTCTGATAATTATAGGTGGACTATCCGGAGATTGCCGAAGGAATTATTCCAAGACACAGATTCATGTCTGCTTATGAGCAAAGAATAGAACCTCCTAATAAAGGCTGGCAGTATCTCTTATTTGCAGCTGAGCCATATGAAACTATCGCTTTCAAGGTAAAGACTTCAATGATGCTCCTTGGATTTTAAGCATGCTAGCGTATTATGTGTTGACCTAATTTGCCATATGGTTGCATAGTTGCTATGCTAGGGGCATGGTCATGGATAGCCTGTGGTAAATCATTCTTCGCAGTGCTCCCATCTCACCCCCCGTGATCCAGGATTGACTCCCAGCCATGACAGAGGAAATTTTCTTCTTTTTTGGGGTCATGGTCGATAGTGTTTCACATCTTTTGGATGAGACAATAAACTGAAGTATTGCCTTGCCTTCACTACCCATCTTAGTATCAGTGGGCCTCTTAAAGAGTCTGTGTCAGCCGCCATTTTGACAGCATAGCAACATACCAAGTCAGAGAAAGCATCCATTTCCATCGGCTGATTTAGAGAATATAGAGCAATTTTCTTGATTCAATTTGGTAAATCAAATCTGAAACTTTGCTTTTAGATGTTGATTTAGAGATTTCTACACGTTATTTGTCTTCTTATATCGAATGACAACAATAACGAGGGAGTGGCTGACACAGCTCTTTAATGGCTATTTGACTCCATGGCTGTTTCTACATGTGCCACCGCTAAATGTGTTTTTTCTTTTCTCAAATGATATGTCTCTAGATTCCGAGTCGAGAAATTGACAAGGATGAAGGTAGATTCTGGACAAAATGGAACAAGGATACAAAACAGGTACTACCTAATAACAGTGGCTGTGAAAAGTATATACATCACACTTGTTTTAAAATCTAGGGAATTTACAGTAAACTGCACATAATTAAATATGTCTTTGATGCTGCGTTTTAATCGCGTTTCAAACAGGAGATATTTAAGTGCAAATTTTTTATGCTAATAAGGTGCATGATGACGTCAGATAAGGCATATAAATTCATCCTTCATATCTCGGCAACAAAGACTTAAAAGAGCTTTCAATCATCTAAACCAGTCATCAGACACAATGTCTGCACATTTGGGCCAAATGTCAAATATGTCCCACCAAAATAGGGGTTTGATCAGAGCTATGACTATCAAGTAAATAATCTGTTCTTGCTTGGACAGTAAAGTTGGAACATCTATTCTTTATGTTACAGCTAAAGTCGTTTTCGTGCTTTTTTTTTTTTTTTTTTTTTAATGCCACTTTGGGATTTGGGTTTTTTCTGTTCTGAAAAAGCCACTTTGGGATTTGTTTTTTTTCTGTCAAACCTTCTAAGCCAATCAAGTCCTTGTCCTGTTTCGCCTAGTGCAGTCGCCTGGCTTTATCGTGACCAAAACCAGTCGACTAGACTGCCCAAAGCAAAATAGAATGGCCTGATTGGCTTAGATGAGAAAAAGGGAAAAAAAACGTTTTGAATTCACAGCGTGAAGCAATGGTTTTGGCTATTAAAATTTATAGTTTTGTTTTTCTCTTCTTTTTTCAGTTTTACTTCCAGTTTCACTTCAGACTCTCACAGCAGCAGATACAGCGTCAGCAGCACCAACAACAACAACAAGGTCGCAAGCCACCACCTCTAATGTCAGCTGGACTAGTACCCCAACGACCTCGTAATATACCTGCCGCCAACCCTTTAAACCCTTTTAACAATTAACCATGGATAGCAGGAACAGCGTCAGTAGCCTGCTAGCCGGCTCTCCAGTGGTTTTTTCGGATATTCGATTTTTTTGGCGCGCGGGATTCCTGTGTCACGGAAAGGACTTTCTTTTCTCTCCCCCCCCCCCCCCCCCCCCCCCCCCCGCGACACAGGAATCCCGACGCCACAGGAACCCCGCGCGCGCCCTAACGAATTCTTCTCTGGAAAACCCACTGGAGAGTCGGCTCGCAGGCTACAGCGTCAGCAGCAACAGCAGGGTCGCAAGCCACCACCTCTCGTGTCAGCTTGTCTAGTACCCCTGCAGGGGCGTAGCCAGCCTTTCCAAGAGGGGGGGGGGGGGGGGGGGTCCAAACCTGCCACTTACTAAAACTTTTAAACAATGTTTCTTTCACGCTTCGTTTTTACTTTATTTTTTATATGGAGAGCTGAAGAGGGCGGACCCCTGGGGCCGGTTCCTAGAATGTCAGATAAGAGTTATCAGTAGGTAAACGCTTATCCAACGGATAAATCCGGAACAAATCCTATACAACAGATGACTTTTATCCGTGGATAATTTTATCCAACCTTTCAGGAACTGGGCCCTAGCCACGCTCTTGCCCTGCGACCTCGCGATATACCTGCACTTAATCCTTTTTAACCAAGGGTGCTATTTTCCTGATATCTGTCTGTATTTCCGTCTCTTCTGTCATGCTTCTGCCATTCACTGAAACGCGAAGTAAATGGACAATGAAATGTACATTCGTCTATAAAGACATAAAGACATTCGTAAAGGCCGATTTAGACTGTACGATTTTCGCCTACAACCATCGCATGCGACACGCTTGCGACATGACTTAGCTCGCAAGCGCATGTCGTAGAGGAGTTGTAGGGCTGATTTAGACTATGCGATTCGAGTCGTATGCTGATGCGAGCATGTCGCATGCGATGATTGTAGGCGAAAATCGTACAGTCTAAAACGGCCTTAAGGGACGCCTTGAAAACAAACCATGTTCTCTTTTCACGAGAAAGTAATAGCAAGCCCAAGCATCTGACTGTAATAGTAGGGTGTCTCATAATAAAAATTGAAAGCAATAAAATGAGAGTTACTTTAACTTCTTATTGACTATCAGCGGAAATCCGCTCGCCTCAATCTCCCGCTTTTTACCGAGCGCTAATAGGATAGCTTGAGATACGGCTTTCCGCTAGGTGTGTGTCCTCGTGAATTTGGCATGTTCACGGCTTTACTGATAGTTTAGTCGCTCCTAATTCCTAAGTTACCTGGAATTACCAACATCCTAGGATTGCATCTGTTTTAGGGGCCATCCCCCCCTCAAAAGTGAAAGCGGTCGGCCCCTAAAAAAAAAACACCCCTCATGGGTGCGTAACCCGCCCTGGAGTGCTAGTCGCAAACGAATAATTTTTCGCACTCGAACAACTTGCAATGTTATCAGGTCGTCATTTTAGTGGTTAATTTCTTTTTCTGCTACGTTGGATGGAACATACATGTACTTTCAATAAAAGAAGTAATTTTAGTATTTTAATTGAACATTTTGTTTAAGGATGCTTTCCATATTATTTATTTCTGCTCTAAATGCATTTAATAGACGCAGAGTAAAAGTAACCCTTATCCTGCAAGATTGCGCAGAATTAGCCTGAGGAACGCAGCCCCGAGTTGGCTAAATCAGATTAAAGACGACATTCTGCAAAATCGAGCAGGATAATGGTTTTATTATTCAGCGCATCGATAGCACACAAGAAAAAACTGAAAAACATTACTTATTTTTTACGAGCTCGACAACGTATGTGGGCTTCCTGTGGTACTGCAGCCCAGTCCCACGGAAGGGAACAAGAACACAACACACGAAACAAACGATGATGAAGTGAACAAGCATAAATTAACGAACCAGACAGCTGACAGTCTCTGTTTATATCTAGCGTCTCTATTGGTAAGTACTTTAATCACTTTCCCGTAAGTTTTACGGAGGAAAACCCAATTATACTTGAAGCAATACTCGAATGGATTTCGAATAAATCGAGCCGAAGCATTGATTTGCATTGGGCTATGCCATAAAAAATTTGTACCCCCCCGGTTGAGGACCTACTAAATACGATTACCCCAAAGAATTCTTTAGTTCATGTGCTCACCCCGAAGAATTCTTTAATTTTGACGAATTTTCAGCAGTTACCCCCAAGAATTTTACAGTCACCCCCAAGAATTTTGCATTTTCAGGCCTTGACCCCCAAGAATTCTTTAGTCTTAATCGCTGCTACCCCAAAGAATTCTTTCAACCTTCAAGCTCCTACCCTGAAGAATTCCTTGGTCCTCAACCCGGGGGGTAAAAATTTTTTATGGCATAGCCCATTGCATCGGCATTCGAGCACATATTTATCCCACCATCGGCATGCAAATCTCTGTAGTAAACGATACTCAACCTCCGTCTCGGTTGCTCATTCACTTCTTTGGTTAAGCATAAACAAAAACTGCTTTGGAATTGATTTAGAGTTACTAGTTACGAAGTAAACAGAAGCTTTAATAACTTACATCATTCTAAACTATTCTCGTTTTAAGTTAAGCTTATCAAATTTCCTGATATAGAGCGGAAATGATCAACGACATGTAATTCGAGTTTGACTGTTTATCCTGTATAAAGCTTTGACTGTTTCCCAGAGTACTTTCAGAGTTTTCCAACAGAGATATCTCATCTTGGAACACAACTGAAAACCAATAACATCATATTATTATAAGCTCAACAAGTTGATATGTAAACAAACTCATAAAGAAATCATGATGGCTTGGCTAGCCATGGAGGCAGAGGGGCATCTGAGCCCCCCACTTTTTAACAGATTTTTGTATGTTTTCTGTGAACTCACTCCCCCCCCCCCCCAAACACACACTTAACCATATGCAATTGTCTCTGAGCCCCCTCACTTTGAAATCTGTTCCACCTACCATGATGGGATGACTGTGATCTGACTAAGGGGTCAAACTAGGATCAACCCAGGTGACAACTTGTGTTTAACTATGTCTAAATCTTATTCAGACATGTAGCTCCAATAATTTTCCCAAAATGGTCTATCCAAAAGATTGACATGTCATGCTGCTGGAGTGTTTCCAAGTTTTTAGAAAGGGGGTGCGTTTCAGACCAAATTGGTCAATAGAGTTTCTAGAAACTAGTCTTAGGGATTACATTTCCTGTTAGAAACCACTTTTTTTGTATTGCAACGGGGAGTGCATCCGCCACCCAAAGAACCACCCCTGGGTCTACCACTGAACTGATTGTCAAAATGATCTTATGTGATTACAGCACCAACATTCCCCCCCCCCCACCCCCGCCTCTTCCCTCCTTCCCCAACCCATCTGTCCAGAGAGCCGATTCAGGAAATAATCTGTCTAGACAAAGAACAGTATGGGTACCAGAATGTGTTTTATTTACAAATGGTTATTGACACAAATCAGGATAGGAATTACTTCCACGCCAGTTGAAGAATGATGATCCAAAATTAGTCAAAAATACAGTTGATCAACAGATATTGTCCATTCAGTGTCTTTATCTAATGATAAGAAGTTCAGTTTTTGAAGTATCGGCACCCAATGAACAGGCCAATAATAACCCCACCACAGAACAGCATCTTGTGCATGTTGCCCCCCTCAGCCAGATCTTTATCAACCTGCATTGTGTTACAATCACACTCAGCTAAGTCCTGTAGAGGGACATCCTTGGATGGGGCCACCATGTGGGTACGATATTCAGTAGGGGGTAGAAGTGCTCTTTCTAGGATCTTGAAGTCCTCATGTGATACTGAGATAAGGTTGATTGAGCTTTGCTGTAGGAAGTCTGGCAGGTTGAGGGAGGCTCTTGTAATTCCAGGGTTTGGTACAATAGGACATGGTGGCAGCAGTATGGACTGAATCTGGTCAGCAGGCGTTATCCTGATGCTACCTCCCATGCGCAGTATGTCTTTATTGAACACCGGAGGACGCTGAAGTCTGAAAAGATGACAGAGAATGAATGAATAACATTCAAAGTTCTTTTAACTAATTTTGTAATACTGACATTCTCTCCGAGGTGGCTGGCAGAGGGTGGATGGGGGGCTTTCCCCTTTCCAGGATCACTAAATTTATTGTATTAACCCCACCACTTATAAGACCAACCACTTGAAAGCGTGGTCTGCAGTAATTGTTGCTCTTTTTCTTACCTCCACTGGTGATACCATCCTAGCGTGTACTTGATATGTTTATACAAAAGAGTCAAGTAAACCGTCACGAGGATTAGCTGAGTAATGCGAGACTTGCACAGATGGGCAAGATATTCTGAAAATAAACCAGATAAAGTTTAATCGGCAAACATGAAAGATGGTAAAAGTTTCGAACACCTTATAACCAAACTATATGCGATTCCCTTTTACAAATCGAAACTTATTCCACGCAAACTTCTTATGTTTTCCCCACTGTTACTCAACTGAACATGCGCGCCTTTTGTCACTCCCGGTGAAACCAAATCACAAGTTTGTGCGGTCATTTTTGCGCGACGCACAAAAGTGTACGCATTTCTACGTACCTGAAATAAAGAGGAAATCACCAACCGCGTCTGTTCCCACCAGTTGCGCTGTACTCACAATAAGGAGCACTTTTATCAAGAGAAATGTCAACATTATCAAATATTTCCGTCTCAAGGAATCAAATTTTGCTTTCCGATTTGGAAAAGATCCAGTCAAGTTGAGGACAAGACTGACTATGTTTGGTGCGTTGCTAAGCGCGCCTTGCAAAACAGAACAAGTTGCGTAATTTTCACGACTGTTTCGTCGCTGCGCGTGCTCTGATACGATTGGTCAAGAAATCCAAAATTACCCAAGCACGCGCATAACTTCGCATAGCTTTTCCCATCCTCGCGCGCCAGGGTTCCCCCCCCCCCGCCTCCTCCTTCCCCTGGGGGGAGGTGAGGGGAGGACCTTGGCGCGCGAGGATGAGCTTTTCCAATCTCTTAAATTCAATATAAGTTGCCCTGGAAGTTTTTCTTGGACGCAGGGACTGAAAAAGGACAACTATTCGCAAACTTCCTTCATTAAATACAGTAAATGTATGGAAAAATCTCCCGAAAAGGGGGGAATGCTGCCCCTGTGCACCCCCTAGATCCGTCATTGGTACTGCCGGTTCATATTTCTGCCCTGTTTTAGAGAATCCGGGCCATCAATCACGAGACAATGCCATTGCGTGTTCTTTACGTTGCCTCTGCAATGGCCAAAACAACCCGTTCACTATGTAGAGTGCATCTGTAGGATCTTGTTTCAGCGCAAAATGGACGAATTTAAGAGGATAGTATGAATAATTATGTGATTTCTTGATAAGTAAAAACGACCTTTTCTTTTTCTTTGCAGGGCAGTGAATTCAACGTTAGAATTTTCCCTGCTTCTCGTGTTGGCCTTTGACAGCATCAAGAGCATTTTCTTTTTCTGTTCCAATGGAGGATGCGGATAGCAAAGACAATCTTGTTTGTGTCGCAGACGTACTTCTTTCAGTAAAACAAGAAACAGACTTCGGTTTCTCTGGAGAAGTCGACAGCAATAATAACACTCTAACTATATCATCAAATCGATGTGATCAAAATTGCACTTCCGGGGACAAAGTTAAAAATCTAGAAACCTTAGTGGAGAGAATAATTGCATTCAAACAAGAGGACAAAGACTTGGAATTAATCAAAGAGGATTTTAAAAATGAAAATAATGAAGCACCACTTAAATTTGAAGTTGAGAAAGTTAGAAGATCTATTAGAGAGAGGCCAGTGAAGAGGACTTTTGATTTGCAAGAGTATGAAGAATTAGAAGAAGAAAATTGGTCGGAAGATGACGACGATGATTTTGAAGATCAAGAGTGGTTACCGAAACTGAATGAAGAATCAACGGGATCAGAAGAAACTTGCTCGGAGGATAACAACATTGATGACGAAATTGATGATCAAGTACCGAGGTTGAGTGTATCGAAAAAGAATAACGAGCCCGATAAAAGAAAGGAGAGTGGTTCAGAACCTACAAGAGATGGTAGTGAAAATCCAAAGGAACATAGCTGTTCAAAATGCGAGAAAAGTTTCAAGCAGTCAAGCCATCTACGTCGGCACGCGAAATCCGCCCATGACGAAGTCGGAGCGCACACTTGCATATTTTGCTGGGAAACTTTCTGTAGACCAGATACGCTAAAGTTACACATTCAAAAACACAAAGACCAAGAAGCAGGAAAGGGAAAACAATTTCCATGTCCGGAATGTAACAAAAAATTTGCCGCACCACAGAATCTTAAACGGCACGTACAGCTTACACACAAGGGGGAGAAAAAGTTCCATTGCGAAAAGTGTTCCAAGAGCTTCACACAGTCCAGTGGCCTGGCGCGTCACATGTTGACCCACAGGGATAAGCAGTTTCAGTGCGAAACGTGCGGGAAAAAATTCGCGCGCTTGTTTGTTCTTAAGAGACACGAGTTCACACATACTGATGATAAACCATACAAGTGTTTTGTTTGTAGTAAGGGTTTTATACGCGCCTCCCAACTCAGTGATCACGTCTGGTTGCACCGCAAAGACAACTTGAAAATACCTTTAGCAGGACCGCTAGATTCGATCTGATTATATAGGTTGGCTTAAGGGGGCTCGGGGGAGGCAACGCAAAGAACTTGGAAATACCCTTTGAATCATCAGATCGCATCATCAGTTTCTATCTGATGATATAGGTTAATTTAAGGGGGCTCAGGGAAGGCATCGCAAATAACTTGAAAATATACCGTTAATAAGGCCCGCTAGATTCTATCTGATGATTTTAGTTAAATAAAGGGGGCTCGGGGAGGCACCGTAAAGAACTTGAAAATACCCTTATCAGGCCCGCTAGATTCTATCTGATGATATTGGACAATTTAAGGGGGCTCGGGAAGGCGGGTTCAGAGGAGCGCAAGGCGCGACTTTATTAGTAAATTGTACAGTGAAATATTATATTTTAATGCTTCAGGTATGTCGTATCGATTGCCCTTTATAACTCCTCGTTTATCGAAAATAATAGATGAATGCAATGTGACAAATATGCTTTTATGCAAACTATTAGTCAATGGAACAATGGAAACAAATTATTTTGAACTATATTTTTATATTAGTTACAAAGCGAATCACCTATATTTTGGACATTTCAAACAGCCTTCATCGGGATACAAAAATTTTTAAGAGAATTTATATTTTTCTATATTTTAGTAATAATTCTAGTAAATATTTGATAGCGATATAACACGATGTATTTTAAGATTTAAAAAAATGTATATTATAATTATAAATTTAAAATAAAAAAAGAAACCGTCCCCGGGTGGGCTTGAACCACCAACCTTTCGGTTAACAGCCGAACGCGCTAACCGATTGCGCCACGGAGACAAGGATGAGATTTTTAGTGAATAATTTTTTTCAAATAGAATTGGGCATGGCGATTTTGCATGGACAAAATGCGTTTCTGGCACCCTTTTCCATATATGAAATAAAAGTTGATTCCAAAACGTGTTACCTTTTCTGGGCGACGGGAAAATCTACCGAGACTTGCGCGCATTTGTACTTACCAGAAATAAAGAGGAAATCACCAACCGCGTCTGTTCCCACAAGTTGCGCTGCACTCACAATAACGAACACTTTTATCAAGAGAAATGTCAACATTATCAGATATTTCCGTCTCAAGCATGAAATTTCGCTTTCCGATTTGGAAAAGATCCAGTCAAGTTGAGGACAAGACTGAGTGTGTTTGGTGCGTTGCTAAGCGCGACTTGTAAAACAGAACAAGGTGCGTGACTGTTTCGTAGCTGCGCGCGCTGCAATGTGATTGGTGGAGGATATTTATATGCGCGTGCACAATGGAATATTTATCCTTTGACAAAACGTTACCAAACAAAAAAAAAAAAACGTCCCCGGGTGGGGTTGAACCACCAACCTTTCGGTTAACAGCCGAACGCGCTAACCGATTGCGCCACGGAGACAAGGATGAGATTTTCAGTGAATAAGTTTTTCAAATAGAATTGGGCATGGCGATTTTGCATGGACAAAATGCGTTTCTGGCACCATTTTTGCTGCACCTGCACTAGGACTGCAGATGCGGCAGATAAGGCGCATCCTTTGACTCTTTCGATCCCCCTTCCCCACAGTACACTAATAAACTTGTGGCTTGTTCGTTGGAACGTTCAAAAGCAGAACGGATCCATTTAGAGCGGATTTCATATGAGTGTCGAACGTAAATCATACTTGCGTTTTCTACACGTTGTTATTGGTTGAGGTCTTGCATTTTTTGTTTAGTCAACCAATGACAAAACATGAAAAAAAAACACTGATTCTTCTTTTCTTGGGTCACGCAAGTCATACTTCGTCTCCTGATTGGCTCGCTTATTGAATTTGTTGTGATTTTGATTGGCGGAGTGCATTTGCTTTGCGTTTAGGTTTCGACACTCATCTGAAATCCGCGCTATTATTTTAGTTTTTCTTTTATCAATTTTATCAAGGCTAGACCAAATCATAGTTAAGTAATGGAGTGGAATGGTTGGGAAGCCCGGCAAACTTCAAAGCGTCAACTCAATGGGCTGGATGTTGAGAGGGGCTATCACGTGATATTGATCCTGCACAATCTTTTGTTTCACCCTCATCTAATATCTGGTCCATGTCTGGTTGTTCACTGAATCTTACTGGTTGAATTTTGGTACTTATGTACCGTGATCCTGCACACAAAAAAAGGATTCCTGAAAAAGTGAACAAAGAGATAGTACAATAACAGGGTGTCAGGTTTCCTAACCATTCTCCTCTATAAACTATGACCAAATTGTGCACTGATATGAACTTTGATTCATGTTTTTCAAAGGAATATTCACGGCGAAAAACGAAATAGTTATGGCGTCCCTATGTCGCTCCTTTTTGCGATTATGTAATCCCCCCCAAAAAAATCGTCCCCGGGTGGGCTTGAACCACCAACCTTTCGGTTAACAGCCGAACGCGCTAACCGATTGCGCCACGGAGACGAGAACGAGAGGAATAGCGTGTCATTGAACTCCATTGGAAAAGTGTTGAACGTGTCGCGGTTTGTTCGTCCACAGTACAACACAAAAAAAATGTTCACCACGCGCCGAATGCAGTGAGTCGTGTCATAACGTATGAATGAAAGATGATTATAGTGGTTTCAATAAAGTTTGTCACCCCAAAGACTAAAGCCTACAAGCTGTCGGCGCCAAGCATTGTGGGTCATTCGTGCTTTGAATAACAAATATTCTCCATCAGTCAAAAATGCCGCGCGCGATGAGCGAAGTCGACCTTAGACTTAGCGTGTTTCCGAATTCGAGTGAGAGAATTGCACTGGCATCTAAAAACGTGAATGCTTAGAGCGAATGTCTGATAAAAATTTCAGCCAAAGCTCAGCAAAATTTGACATTTCACGGTCACAACCCAAAATCTAATTTCCCTCAAAATTGTTTGGATGATACAATTAGCATTCTGTGTTTATTTTGCTCAAAGAGTTCGCTTCTCAAAGAAATGAAATAAAGACACTTACAATTATAATAATTGTACTTCGTTCCAATCGAGTGCTCAATTGAAATTTTATTTCGGGCGCCTAGAAAGCTTTCTGAAGATGTATCAGATGTATTGCTACTAATTATTAATAAGCGCGTCTTTTGAATTTTTACGCGAGCGTTCCGATAATTTACTTTCATTATACCTTCGAAGGTGTAGGATAACTCAAGCAAAAACGGACAGAATAGAAATATTTCTTTCTTTAGATATTTGTTCTACAGAATATTCCAGCGGAGTTTCAGTAGTTCTGGTCTCATGCAATCATCTCACAAAATACCCCGTCAATATTTGATTTCCTTCTTGAAAAAGGAAAAGCGTGAAAAGCAAAATGGACAGCTTAATATTGTACGCAGTACTGTCGTTCACGTTTAAGAATAAAGTTCTTGCGCCCTCCAATTTGAGATTTGAAGTGCACTATCAATTAAAAATCGCGCTGTTCCCAACACGCGCGTAAATCGAATTGAATTTTGATTAGCACGTGAGACAATAAATGACTCTCAAGGCTTGGCGCCGACAGCTTGAGGCTTTAGTCTTTTGGGTGACAAACTTTATTGAAACCACTATATGCATTTCATTTGACAATCATGATCGAAATTAATTGATCAACAGGCAACACCAAAGCGTTCGCTGATTGAACCCTTTGACCACCAAAAGGAAAGTGAAAAATAAAATCGTCCCCGGGTGGGCTTGAACCACCAACCTTTCGGTTAACAGCCGAACGCGCTAACCGATTGCGCCACGGAGACCAGGTCGAGAGGAGTAGCGCGCCATTTCTTGGAATAGCGCAGGCGATGTGATAACCGAAGGGTAGCGTATATAAAATCGACTGGAGCTTATAATCGGGAACCAAGGCCATATATGGAAACCATCCTTATATGTCGCCTCTAGAGCATATACGTAAAAGCAATTATTTCGCTACTCTCGCAATTGGTGAACGGTTTCGCATCTGAACCTCAATTAAGGTGGCGCGCCGTACGCTATACCCAAATAAGATGCGCCGGTCAAATTAACTCCCATGTTGTCAAGCGGTTAAGGCCTGACCTCGAAAACCTTATCGTCTCCCATCAAAAACGTTTGAATGTCGTTGATTCGGGACTAAGGCGCGCAACCTCGTTCCCTTCGCGTGGGAGTAGGATGGGAAAGGCCACCCTACCCACCCTCAAGCGAAGGTAAAGGCACTGGCAGCGAGGTTGGGGGGGGGGGGGGGGGAGATAAACAGACGAATGACAAAATCGTTAGGTGCAACAGAACTGCTTTATTCCTAACCATCCAGACCTTTATCATAATGATACAAGGAAAGTGCCGCAGTACAAAAAAAGAAAGCAAGTTGTCCAACCAAGTCCAGAGTGGTTCAGTTTCTGAAGTATCGGCACCCAATGAAGAGGCCAATAATGACCCCTCCACACAGCAGCACCTTGTTAGTTATGTCCCTCTGAGTCAACACCTTGTCAGCCTGATGTACTGTGCTGCCATCAAGATCCGTTTGATCGTTTAGAGGGACATCCTTGGATTGGGCCACCATGTGGGAACAATATTCAGTAGGGGATAGAAGTGCTCTTTCTAGGATCTTGAAGTCCTCATGTGATACTGAGATAAGGTTGATTGAGCTTTGCTGTAGGAAGTCTGGCAGGTTGAGGGAGGCTCTTGTAATTCCAGGGTTTGGTACAATAGGACATGGTGGCAGCAGTATGGACTGAAGCTGGTCAGGGGGCGTTATCCTGATGTTACCTCTCATGCGCAGTATATCTTTATTAAACACCGGAGGGCGCTGAAGTCTGAAAAGATGGCACATAAAACAATTGAAGTATGTTGTCTGGTGATAAGAAGCCGTTGTATTATATTGTATTGTATTGTATTTCATCAAGCCTCAGAAAAAAGACCGAGAAAAGACCGTTTTGTTAGAACCTTTTAGCGCAAACAACCAGTTTACAGGCGCATTTCTCCGTGACTTACCTCCACTGGTGATACCATCCTAGTGTGTACTTGATATGTTTGTACAAAAGAGTCAGGTAAACCGCAGCAAGGATTAGCTGAGTGATGCGGAACTTGCACAGATAGGCAAGATATTCTGAAAAGTAACCAAACAGAATTATCAGTTGTTATTGAGGAAAAAGAACAAGGAAAATGAAAATGAAAAGAGGTTTACTTTTTAACACTTGATGATAAAATTAACTTACAACCCTTTTCCATATATGAAATAAAAGTTGATTCCAAAACGTGTTACCTTTTCTCGGCGCGACGGGAAAATCTACCGATACTTGCGCGCATTTGTACTTACCAGAAATAAAGAGGAAATCACCAACCGCGTCTGTTCCCACAAGTTGCGCTGCACTCACAATAAGGAACACTTTTATCAAGAGAAATGTCAACATTATCAAATATTTCCGTCTCAAGCATGAAATTTCGCTTTCCGATTTGGAAAAGATCCAGTCAAGTTGAGGACAAGACTGAGTGTGTTTGGTACGTTGCTAAGCGCGAATTGTAAAACAGAACAAGATGCGCGATTTTCGCGACTGTTTCGTAGCTGCGCGCGCTGCAATGTGATTGGTGGAGGATATATATAAGCGCGTGCACAATGGAATATTTATCCCTTGACAAAACGTTACCAAAAAAAAAAAAACCGCCCCCGGGTGGGCTTGAACCACCAACCTTTCGGTTAACAGCCGAACGCGCTAACCGATTGCGCCACGGAGACGAGAACGAGAGGAATAGCGTGTCATTGAACTCCATTGGAAAAGTGTTGAACGTGTCGCGGTTTGTTCGTCCACAGTACAACACAAAAAAATATTCACCACGCGCCGAATGCAGTGAGTCGTGTCATAACGTATGAATGAAAGACAATTATGCATTTCATTTGACAATCATGATCGAAATTAATTGATCAACAGGCAACACCAAAGCGTTCGCTGATTGAACCCTTTGACCACCAAAAGGAAAGTGAAAAACAAAATCGTCCCCGGGTGGGCTTGAACCACCAACCTTTCGGTTAACAGCCGAACGCGCTAACCGATTGCGCCACGGAGACGCGGTCGAGAGGAGTAGCGTGCCATTTCTTGGAATAGCGCAGGCGATGTGATAACCGAAGGGTAGCGTAAAATCGACTGGAGCTTATAATCGGGAACCAAGGCCATATATGGAAACCATCCTTATATGTCGCCTCTAGAGCATATACTTAAAAGCAATTATTTAGCTACTCTCGCAATTGGTGAACGGTTTCGCATCTGAACCTCAATTAAGGTGGCGCGCCGTACGCTATACCCAAATAAGATGCGCCGGTCAAATTAACTCCCATGTTGTCAAGCGGTTAAGGCCTGACCTCGAAAACCTTATCGTCTCCCATCAAAAACGTTTGAATGTCGTTGATTCGGGACTAAGGCGCGCAACCTCGTTCCCTTCGCGTGGGAGTAGGATGGGAAAGGCCACCCTACCCACCCTCAAGCGAAGGTAAAGGCCCTGGCAGCGAGGTTGGGGGGGGGGGGGGAGATAAACAGACGAATGACAAAATCGTTAGGTGCAACAGAACTGCTTTATTCCTAACCATCCAGACCTTTATCATAATGATACAAGGAAAGTGCCGCAGTACAAAAAAAGAAAGTAAGTTGTCCAACCAAGTCCAGAGTGGTTCAGTTTCTGAAGTATCGGCACCCAATGAAGAGGCCAATAATGACCCCTCCACACAGCAGCACCTTGTTAGTTATGTCCCTCTGAGTAAACACCTTGTCAGCCTGATGTACTGTGCTGCCATCAAGATCCGTTTGATCGTTTAGAGTGACATCCTTGGATTGGGCCACCATGTGGGAACAATATTCAGTAGGGGATAGAAGTGCTCTTTCTAGGATCTTGAAGTCCTCATGTGATACTGAGATAAGGTTGATTGAGCTTTGCTGTAGGAAGTCTGGCAGGTTGAGGGAGGCTCTTGTAATTCCAGGGTTTGGTACAATAGGACATGGTGGCAGCAGTATGGACTGAAGCTGGTCAGCGGGCGTTATCCTGATGCTACCTCCCATGCGCAGTATATCTTTATTAAACACCGGAGGGCGCTGAAGTCTGAAAAGATGGCACAGAAAACAATTGAAGTATGTTATCTGGTGATACGAAGCCGTTGTATTATATTGTATTGTATTGTATTTCATCAAGCCTCAGAAAAAAGACCGAGAAAAGACCGTTTTGTTAGAACCTTTTAGCGCAAACAACCAGTTTACAGGCGCATTTCTCCGTGACTTACCTCCACTGGTGATACCATCCCAGCGTGTACTTGATATGTTTGTACAAAAGAGTCAGGTAAACCGTCACGAGGATTAGCTGAGTGATGCGGAACTTGCACAGATAGGCAAGATATTCTGAAAAGTACCAAACAGAATTATCAGTTGTTATTGAGGAAAAAGAACAAAGAAAATGAAAATGAAAAGAGGTTTACTTTTTAACACTTGATGATAAAATTAACTTACAACCCTTTTCCATATATGAAATAAAAGTTGATTCCAAAACGTGTTACCTTTTCTGGGCGACAAGAAAATCTACCGAGACTTGCACGCATTTGTACTTACCAGAAATAAAGAGGAAATCACCAACCGCGTCTGTTCCCACAAGTTGCGCTGCACTCACAATAAGGAACACTTTTATCAAGAGAAATGTCAACATTATCAAATATTTCCGTCTCAAGCATGAAATTTCGCTTTCCGATTTGGAAAAGATCCAGTCAAGTTGAGGACAAGACTGAGTGTGTTTGGTACGTTGCTAAGCGCGAATTGTAAAACAGAACAAGGTGCGCGATTTTCGCGACTGTTTCGTAGCTGCGCGCGCTGCAATGTGAGGATATCTATAAGCGCGTGGAGGATATCTATAAGCGCGTGCACAATCGAATATTTATCCCTTGACAAAACGTTACCAAACAAAAAAACAAGCCGTCCCCGGGTGGGCTTGAACCACCAACCTTTCGGTTAACAGCCGAACGCGCTAACCGATTGCGCCACGGAGACGAGAACGAGAGGAATAGCGTGTCATTGAACTCCATTGGAAAAGTGTTGAACGTGTCGCGGTTTGTTCGTCCACAGTACAAGTCAAAAAAATATTCACCACGCGCCGAATGCAATGAGTCGTGTCATAACATGTTACGGCGAAATTTCCGTATGAAAGAAAGATAATTATGCATTTCATTTGACAATCATGATCGAAATTAATTGATCAACAGGCAACACCAAAGAGTTCGCTGATTGAACCCTTTGACCACCAAAAGGAAAGTGAAAAACAAAATCGTCCCCGGGTGGGCTTGAACCACCAACCTTTCGGTTAACAGCCGAACGCGCTAACCGATTGCGCCACGGAGACGCGGTCGAGAGGAGTAGCGCGCCATTTCTTGGAATAGCGCAGGCGATGTGATAACCGAAGGGTAGCGTAAAATCGACTGGAGCTTATAATCGGGAACCAAGGCCATATATGGAAACCATCCTTATATGTCGCCTCTAGAGCATATACTTAAAAGCAATTATTTAGCTACTCTCGCAATTGGTGAACGGTTTCGCATCTGAACCTCAATTAAGGTGGCGCGCCGTACGCTATACCCAAATAAGATGCGCCGGTCAAATTAACTCCCATGTTGTCAAGCGGTTAAGGCCTGACCTCGAAAACCTTATCGTCTCCCATCAAAAACGTTTGAATGTCGTTGATTCGGGACTAAGGCGCGCAACCTCGTTCCCTTCGCGTGGGAGTAGGATGGGAAAGGCCACCCTACCCACCCTCAAGCGAAGGTAAAGGCCCTGGCAGCGAGGTTGGGGGGGGGGGGGGGGGGGGGAGATAAACAGACGAATGACAAAATCGTTAGGTGCAACAGAACTGCTTTATTCCTAACCATCCAGACCTTTATCATAATGATACAAGGAAAGTGCCGCAGTACAAAAAAGAAAGTAAGTTGTCCAACCAAGTCCAGAGTGGTTCAGTTTCTGAAGTATCGGCACCCAATGAAGAGGCCAATAATGACCCCTCCACACAGCAGCACCTTGTTAGTTATGTCCCTCTGAGTAAACACCTTGTCAGCCTGATGTACTGTGCTGCCATCAAGATCCGTTTGATCGTTTAGAGGGACATCCTTGGATTGGGCCACCATGTGGGAACAATATTCAGTAGGGGATAGAAGTGCTCTTTCTAGGATCTTGAAGTCCTCATGTGATACTGAGATAAGGTTGATTGAGCTTTGCTGTAGGAAGTCTGGCAGGTTGAGGGAGGCTCTTGTAATTCCAGGGTTTGGTACAATAGGACATGGTGGCAGCAGTATGGACTGAAGCTGGTCAGCGGGCGTTATCCTGATGCTACCTCCCATGCGCAGTATATCTTTATTAAACACCGGAGGGCGCTGAAGTCTGAAAAGATGGCACAGAAAACAATTGAAGTATGTTATCTGGTGATACGAAGCCGTTGTATTATATTGTATTGTATTGTATTGTATTGTATTTCATCAAGCCTCAGAAAAAAGACCGAGAAAAGACCGTTTTGTTAGAACCTTTTAGCGCAAACAACCAGTTTACAGGCGCATTTCTCCGTGACTTACCTCCACTGGTGATACCATCCCAGCGTGTACTTGATATGTTTGTACAAAAGAGTCAGGTAAACCGTCACGAGGATTAGCTGAGTGATGCGGAACTTGCACAGATAGGCAAGATATTCTGAAAAGTACCAAACAGAATTATCAGTTGTTATTGAGGAAAAAGAACAAAGAAAATGAAAATGAAAAGAGGTTTACTTTTTAACACTTGATGATAAAATTAACTTACAACCCTTTTCCATATATGAAATAAAAGTTGATTCCAAAACGTGTTACCTTTTCTGGGCGACAAGAAAATCTACCGAGACTTGCACGCATTTGTACTTACCAGAAATAAAGAGGAAATCACCAACCGCGTCTGTTCCCACAAGTTGCGCTGCACTCACAATAAGGAACACTTTTATCAAGAGAAATGTCAACATTATCAAATATTTCCGTCTCAAGCATGAAATTTCGCTTTCCGATTTGGAAAAGATCCAGTCAAGTTGAGGACAAGACTGAGTGTGTTTGGTACGTTGCTAAGCGCGAATTGTAAAACAGAACAAGGTGCGCGATTTTCGCGACTGTTTCGTAGCTGCGCGCGCTGCAATGTGAGGATATCTATAAGCGCGTGGAGGATATCTATAAGCGCGTGCACAATCGAATATTTATCCCTTGACAAAACGTTACCAAACAAAAAAACAAGCCGTCCCCGGGTGGGCTTGAACCACCAACCTTTCGGTTAACAGCCGAACGCGCTAACCGATTGCGCCACGGAGACGAGAACGAGAGGAATAGCGTGTCATTGAACTCCATTGGAAAAGTGTTGAACGTGTCGCGGTTTGTTCGTCCACAGTACAAGTCAAAAAAATATTCACCACGCGCCGAATGCAATGAGTCGTGTCATAACATGTTACGGCGAAATTTCCGTATGAAAGAAAGATAATTATGCATTTCATTTGACAATCATGATCGAAATTAATTGATCAACAGGCAACACCAAAGAGTTCGCTGATTGAACCCTTTGACCACCAAAAGGAAAGTGAAAAACAAAATCGTCCCCGGGTGGGCTTGAACCACCAACCTTTCGGTTAACAGCCGAACGCGCTAACCGATTGCGCCACGGAGACAAGTAAGAGAATGAATGCGTACAAATTGTTGTAATAGCGTTGAACATATTGCGGTTCTCAGTGACACAGTCTACTCCAGTCAAGTAGACGCGAATAAAGTTAGGTTACGTAATCAGATAAGTTAGTATACTAACTACAAAGGGTTCTTCTGTTGAAGGACAGATTGTCCGAAAAAGTATGATGTTCACACCAGCGTGAGGGCTTATAAGAAGTCTGAACATCAAATTTCCGAGGGAAAACTTTCCCACATAGGACAGAAGAGTCCTATTGTTTTTATTGTACGTCGCTTGAGAGCGAAACAGGCATCTTGGCTGATTTTTTATGTCGTCACATGATTGCACTTCACCAATGGAAATGCGCCAAAATTTGGCGTTGTGTTTAAAAAAATATATTTACATTTGTGGATGAAATTCTAGAATAAACAACATAAAGAACTAGGATAAAAGAGACAAAAGAACGCCTCTGTGGAATAATGATAAATGAGTTTCTGAAATTCTTGGGCGCGAAGGAAATGACCGCCGCCTGCAAAGTTTTACGAGGCTAACAAATGATTCTTGGTTATTTCAGCATAAAACAAAGTTCTGAAACAATTGTCTCCGTGGCGCAATCGGTTAGCGCGTTCGGCTGTTAACCGAAAGGTTGGTGGTTCAAGCCCACCCGGGGACGTTTTTGTTCACTTCTTTTTTGGATAAACTAATTATCCATCACTATATTCAATTTTTATCACTGGATATCTTCGTTCTCTTGCAGTGGAAAACCAGGGTATTTTGCAGACATACTCACAAATGATTGTGTAAGGGGTTGCACGTAACCAAAAGGGCATAGTAGGTACATGTATTTGCCAAGTGGACGAAACCACACATTTTGCGAAAAGTAGAGCTCGGTTCTACATTAATTGCAAACGCGCAACGCAACAGTACATTGCAGGGGGATGTTACACGCGCGACACAGGAAACCCACAACACAAATAATCGGCTAAACTAATTTGTGGATTACGAAGGCTCCCTTTCAAATAAAATCAAGTAACAAGGGCGTAGTCAGAACTTTTGTTCGGGGGGGGGGGGGGGGGGGGTAGTGAAAACATGGGACGAAAATTTTCAAACTTCCTCGTGCTACTCCAAGAGTGTCTACCCTGATATTCAAAAGTGACCAAGGAAGAATTTCAAGAAAATTTCCCCAAACTGGATTATTGGTGTATAGGTGACGGCTCAATGTAGTTTCCCTGCGGTTTCTTTGCTCATATTGGACAATACAAAACACTGACAACTGGATACTGTCCCACAGTCCCCGAGAAATAAGACATATCAGTCAAATGATACAAACAAATCATAATTGCGGAATACATAATATTTACTTCCATTTTATATTGATCGTATCTGATTTAAAACCATATAAATTTATTACACAAAATATTGAGTCTCTCCTTTAGGAGGCACTTAGCTACCTTAAGTTAAATTCTATACATAATATTGTAAAACAACTGGTACTGTAGTCATAATTCAGAAGAAATATTGTCATAATGTTCACTGGAACAACACATTCGATCGGTGTCACATTCACATTCACATTCGAAACGTGTCCCTACCCGGGGGGGGGGGGGGGGGACTCCTATATTCGAATGCTAGGGGTGACCGTCGTATTTTTTAGGGGTTGAAATCGGCGAGCTGGTATTTTTTAGGGGTTCGAAAATAAAAAACGGTATAGTAAGAAAAATAGGTATTTTTTAGGGGGTTCTCACGCAAATAAGGTAGTGTTTTTGAAAGTCGAGAGGATACATTTGATGTATATTAAATAAACGGCCAGAATAAAATTTAATCTGTCAAAATTGTTGGTATTTTTTAGGGTATTTTCAGACTGAGGGGTATTTTTTAGGGTGGAAATTTTTTCCGACCAGGTATATTTTAGAGTCAAAATTCGAGTTTCCCGACGGTCACCCCTAGCATTTTAGGTCCCTACTTTAGCTGTTCCATTTAAATGTCCGTTAACACTCTATCGAGGAGCCTGACATTTCCACATTGGTCGCTGTGTTTGGCCCTGTAATTTGAACAGGGGGTGGTTGGTGGGTACCTAAGCCAGAGGGTGGTTGGTGGGGTACGCTGTCAAAAATACCAGAGCTTCATATTTTACACCCCTAAAAATACCAAATTCCCTACACAATAATATGGTATAGAAAATACTGAAACTATATCTTTATGACCCCCAAAAATGTGGTAACTCATCATGTTTATGTTCGAGTATCCTCGTGGGCCATGTTTTCACATCCCAGGAATTGAAGTTACCTCTTTTTAAATGTAAAAAGAACACTGGGGCTCCCAAAAATTGATGGCCATCATCCCTTTGGGAATAAAATCACAAAAGCGTGGCGGCCATGTTGGTGGATATAACAAACATGGCCACCAGTGACATCACATGCAAACCAAGGATAAGAATGTTTTTGTCCATTTTGATCCAAGATGAAGTTGACTCTTAAAGAACCCGTGTCAACCACTCCTTTGTTATTGTTTTCGAATTAGAAGACGAATTACGTGGAGAAATCTCTTAATAAACATCTTAAAACAAAGTTTCTGATTTGATTTACCAAATTCAGTCAAGGACATTGCTCTATATTCTCTAAATCAGCCGATGGAAATGGATGCTTTCTCAGATTTGGTATGTTGCTATGCTGTCAAAATGGCCGCTGACACAGGTTCTTTAAACGTTATTAAAACAAAAAAAGGCCTTCAACAGCTGGTCAAGATTGGTTGTCATTGGCCTGGGATTCGGGAGACATTTCCGGTTGCTGAGTCCGAAGCTCCTCAGCAACCATCTCAGAGCTCCTTTGCGCTTCAAACCTCACATGGAATGCTAGAGCAGATTTCGTCTGACTGTGAGTCGCAGCATTTAACTTTGTCGTGGCAATTTTTACAGTCATAAGAAATCTGCTATATTCTCTGATGAGGTTCTGTTTAGCCTGCTTGTCTCTCAGGAATCCTGAAAACAAACTTTTCCAATTAACCACATGGAGCTGGCATGTAGGCTAAGGTCTCTTCTGTACATGTGTGAAGTTTGAAGTGCAGATTTCGTGCATGCGTCAAATGGCGGAAACCACAGCTATCCTTGTGGGGATTGAAAAGCAAGGGATCTCTGGGTTTGACGATATATGCATCATGGGTAATTAGGTCAATGATGGCCTTCCTTATATGTGTAGCAAAATCCAATTAAAAAGTACTCTATATGTTAGATTTATGTCAGGATTTGGCAATCTTGTTCCCAGAGCCTACTCTGCAGTTGTTGCTTGTCATAGGCTCAAGAAGCAGGTCATTTTGAAATTTGGCTAATGGAATGGTGGTCACCATACATGATGGATAACTCGTAACCAAGGGCGATCCTGGGGGGAGGGGGGTGATTAGGGTGGCTAGCCACCCCCTTGTTCTCATATATCTTGTAAAAACCTTAAGTTAGCCACCCCCTTGGTCTGAACTATGTAGTATATCCACCCCCCTTCTTAAGGGTCTGCGTCTGCCACTGCGTAACAGTAATTCACCTGAGGTCCATAGTGCACAGGCAGGCTAAGCTTTCCTGCATGCATTGAATGGCTGAAACCACAGCCACCATTGTGGGGATTGAAAAGCAAGAGATCTCTGGGTTTGACAATGCATACATGGAAATTTTATCATGTCTAAATAAATGTCATTATTACTAGTATTAAAGGCCCATAAGCACCCAAGTCGCATTGCAGGCTCACAAGAATAAAACGCAGTTCAAAACTCGATGCAAATTTTCAGTTTGAACTTGAGAAATGCGAAGAACAATAGGAACCCCCACAGTATCAGCCAATCACACAGTGATCACAGCTGTTGAATGACAATAGATCCAATTGAAAACAACGCACAAAGGTTCCCAGTTGACTATGGGCCTCTAAAGCCTTGGGACACAGCATTGTTAGAATGATACATGTAATGGCCAAACTAACATAACATCAAAATGACAACATTGTTGCCAGAAAATTAATACTTTTCTGTCAATACTACACTTAAAATTTAATAATTAAATTTTTAATATCAGCTATCTAAACCTCAAATTAACCCTTCTTATATATTACCCTACCCAAAATTAATTCATAATTCTTACATTCTTTGCTTGTATCTAGCGTGGAAATCATGGATCTTTTTCGAATCTGATTGGTCAAGGGGTTTTCTTTACCAGTTGGAGATCACAGTAGTTGATATCTCAGCAAATGAAAAACAGTTTCCACCATGTGTTATTTTAGAAAACTTCCATACCCCACCGCAGAGGAAATTTACCTAAGGACCTCCCCTCCGGATGCTCTTGTGCAAAAATAGAGTGATTGTATGGAAAATAGAAGGTATCCTTAATATAGATATAGATAGATTGCCTTAGATATCCTTAACCCAACCCCCTGGCATTTCCAGTTCCCTCCATGGTTGGGGTAAGAATCTTTTCTAATAAAATGAGGAAAAATTTTGTTATTGAGTATGAAAAATTAGGTGCCGTTTTATCCAAAATATCAAGATATAAATTTCCAGTGAAAAATACAGTGATTGTATAGGAAATAAAAGGCATTTGACCCCATCCCCCACCTACCCACCCACTGGAATAACACAATGTTACCTTTGTTAGACCTTACAATATGAACCTGTGATAAGTTGAGGCATAAAATAATCAAGTCTTCTACTGCTTGTACTGGACATAATGTCAATCCTCTGGAAGAAATCTCAGAATGAAGGAGTTAAAATCTTTTATGTTTACTTTAGGCCTGAGAGAATACTTCAGTACTTTTCAGACTGAAATGTAGCACACCTAGAGCAGTGTGCAGTAGCAGTAATGCAATTATGTTACTTGGAAATTTAATTTAGATAAGATAATCAGTTAGCTTAGTAGCCTGCTCGCAGGCGTTGGAGCGTAGTTTTAGGTCGAGAAACGCGAGTTTGCTTTCGCTTGGCTGCCATCTTTGATTTGTGACAAAACGTGACAAATCGGGGGGGAGGGGGGTGGGAAGGTGCGAAAGCAAACTCGCGTTTCTCGACCTAAAACTACGCTCCAACGCCTGCGAGCAGGCTATTAGCTTAGTTATGCCATACATTTCCTTCATATAGACCAATTTCAATTATCAAAATTCAAACTTGGATACAAGGTTCAGGAGAATAGTACAAAGGGAATAAATTATTCATATTTGATGCTGATACAATTTCCTTTGTTTTATTCCCCTGAGCCTCATACTCAAGTAAGAATTTTGATATGTAGAAATTGGTCTATTTACAGCAACACTAGAATGGCTTTAGACAGGTGTCTAAGACTTAAATGCTACCTTGCTCAGTAAAACCTACCAAAACCTTCTCTGCCCTAGCGTTATTTGTTCTATGCAATGCATTGAAATTAAGACTTATTGCTTGAAGTGAGCCAGGTCAGACCTTCATATAATCCATCTCCTGTTGTTGCACACGATGGCTGTACATACCAATTCCTATGTTTTAGCCCTGTACTAAGTTGCAGTCTGTCTTGTAATTCACAGGGCTTGAGAGCTGAAAGGATTAATTTGTATGTAATCAGTTTTAGTAGCCTGAAGCCAATATATGATTAATCTTACTGTCAAATTGCTGGTAAGGAATGCTCCTCTAATGCTCATTATAGGAATAATTATATACATATTCTATTATTCCTAGTCTTAATTCAATATTGTTCTCTCCGTAGTGTCTGTGCTTATGGCCTGAAATGTCAGGGGAGTTGGCCTCCAACATTAAAAAAATTCCATTTAATGTGGGTCCACTGGAATTCCCACTGATGTGGTAATTTATCTCTCATAAGAACCTTACAAAGAGCCTCAGTCACCCGGGGGCAGGGGTGCTCATCGATAAAAATTAGCTTTAATTCGGCCTATATATACTTTGGCGAAGGTATAGAGGTAACAGACAGATACCGAGATACCAGTACCAAGGACAGAACCCAAAAATGGCAAGATTTCTACCCTAAGGTCAGGTAAAGTCAGATAGGCTTGATTCTTTGCATAGAGTATCCTTATACAATAAGAACCAAAATAGAATTGAGTATTTTTTCTAATTGATCCGTCTTTAAGATATGAGGAGTTACACTTTGGTTGCTGCAGCACTTTTTGACATTTTTTGACATTTTTTGCCATAAAACGATGCAGTAACCAAACTTTAGCAGCTGATATCTTAAAGACGGATCAACTACAAAAAAATGCTCATTTCCATTTTGTTTCTTATTGTATAAGGATACTCTATGCAAAGAATCAAGCCTATCTGGCTTTACCTGACCTTAGGGTAGAAATCTTGCCATTTTTGGGTTCTGTCGGTACCAAGAGTTTTATTTATGCTAAGTCCCCCAGCTCGAGAGTCCTGATGGATTCCCCCCTCCCAGGGAAATAACATCAAAGGTGTGGGTGACTGGGACTCTTCCCACTTACCATCTGGTAAATCTTGCTTGTTTGCAAACACTAATATTATTGCATCCTTCATTTCTCTGTCATGCACTATCCTATACAGCTCTTGTTTTGCTTCGTCAACCCTGTCTCTGTCAGATGTGTCAATCACAAAGATAAGACCCTGAGTACCGGTGTAGTAGTGCCTCCACAGGGGTCTTATCTTTTCTTGACCCCCAACATCCTACAGAACAAAACAGGAATCGTAAAACTGAGTATAATGGAATTCTATTATAAGTTTAACAGGAATTTCTTGGATATTTATCCTGTCTTTATCTCTCAATGAGTTGCAAAACCACTAGATGTGACTAGTTGCATAAGCTTACTGCAGAACGCCCGCTGAAATTTTCCAGAAAAAAAGTCCCTATTTCAGATTCATATAGTTAATCAGGTAGAAAAAGGCCAGGTGCTCACAAGTTTGATCAAGGGTTAGCTTGACATATTGGAAATGGCAAATTGCATGAGATTTTTCATGCAATTAATCTAATACAACAAAGAGCCTGATTGATGCACAGTAGCCCTCAATTACCTTGAAACTGGCTTTATTGTACCATATTTTTCATCCCAAAAGGGGGGCAGGGTCATATGCACCCCATGACCCCCTAGCTACATCCGTGCAACAACACCAAGTGCACGAACTCTACATGTACTTACCCAGACATTAAACTTGACATGTTTATACTTCAGTGTTTCTACATTAAATCCTACTGTTGGAATAGTGTTTACTGGTTGTCCAAGCTTTAGTTTGTATAGTATTGCTAGTGGCTAGTTAAGAAAATATACGTAATATTATGTTGTATTTTGCTAGAGAGTGAATGGTATAAGCCATTCAATTTTCATCTGTGTCCAGGGTTTGATTTCTGGATGGGGACAATGACCTTAAAAGTAAGTAATAATAATAAAATAAGCAACTTTATTAACATCTCAAACCTTCTAGCCATGCATGAGTGCACTACTAATCAGGGAGATGGTGCACTACTTACCCCCTTTCTCTATCAGAGCTCCAGGTGAAAGGAATTCAAAGCTATAAGCAAGCTACTCGGAACAGAGAAAAGTCGATACGGTTGGTCGATCCAGGATTCGAACTCAGGACCGTACGCACAGTGTGCCGTGCACAAACACACTGCACCACCTAGCCGTACCTAAGCAAAGCTTGTAATGAATTCACCTGCCCAATCTGGGCTGGCCTTATACCCAGAAATTGGTGATATTAGATTACAACACCAGGAGTATAAAAAGCCCTATTAGAAAGCTTAAATGTACACTTTAGCAGTCATACCTAGCCTAAGTCAAGCGCCTTGTTAACGAGATTGGTCTGTAATTAGCAGGGTTGTCCTTTTCGTCTTTCTTCAGGGCCCAACATTGCGACTATATGGTCGCCAATGACAACTAAATTTAGGGGCTTGGTGACCAAAATTTTAGAGCTAGTTGCCAAATGGCACCCCATCTTTCTAAGCTCAGCTGAGATCCACGTTTATATGGCAACTAAATATTGCTTTCTGGCAACTAAATTTTTTTTAAATGGTTGCCAGTGGCACCTAGCGAAAAACGTTAATGTCAGGCCATGTTCTTGTAAATTGGTGTAAGCATGGCAGCTAGCTGATCTTTGGGGATTTGGTCCATGTTGAAACTTTGTTGAAACAATGATATAATCATGCCAGAGATCTTACCTGATAGATCAAGAACGGTGTGTGGATACCATCCAGCTGCCTTGTGTACATTTAAGCTTTCTAATAGGGCTTTTTATACTCCTGGTGTTGTAATCTTATATCACCAATTTCTGGGTATAAAGGCCAGCCCAGATTGGGCAGGTGAATTCATTACTCCTAACTTGAATCTGGGGGATGTCAAAGAACCACTGCTAACCCCCACTTATGATTGTAAACTGCACTGTATAATTTACTGCAGACCATGTCTTAGAGATCAGACATCTCACATATTCTGTATTCATATGATAATTTGCAGTATACAAGTGCAAACATTTTATCCATCTTTCTATAAATCTATATACAGGATAGTTTGCATTGTCAAACATTCATTTACTAAAAGGATACTAGTTTTTCCTGCAGCATCTAACCCAAGCATCAGAATACGCATTTCTTTATTTCCAAATAACTTTGCAAATACTTTTCCCATTTTTCTTGCTATTGGTTTATGGCTTTTGCACCTAAAGGACAAAAACAATGCAATCATTGCCAGAATTTAGGGGACTAATGGGTGTATTGTAATGCTTATAGGCACCTACAATCAAAGTCAACATTTGGTACACTCAGAATACTTTTCTGTGCTAGGTTGTTGCCATTGTCCCAACTAGGTTCCAAAATTTGCAACCAAGTTCCCAACAAAGTTCGTAGTTTGGCAGTTTGGGTAGAACATTCACATTAAAAAAAAACACTTTAAACTTCTCAATATTATTTCACAGACCACACCAAAGAAAAGAAAAGCCTAAGCAGCTAACAGCTGAGTTTTCTAAACAAAATTTTCCAAATAAGATGAAAAGTTACAAACTTAGTTGTGAACTTGGAAACTTTGCAACCTGGTACAAAAAAGTATTGTGAAAACAACTACAATACTGTAGCTCTTCTGCAAGTCTTTCCCCCTCATCCCTTTCATTGCTGATCGGCAGTTTGATGCAGAGGATACTGGATAATTCAATATCCAGAAAGGGTTGGAAAGGAAGGGGGAAGGTTGAGTGCAGCAAATTTGTTTGACTTTGATTGCAGCATACTTAGGATAAAGGTTTTAAGGTGCAAATGCTGAAAGTGCAATAAACTGCATTTGCACGAAACACTGACACTTTTAACAAAGTAGGCTTATTTTGTCAAATGGAAAAATAAATGAAAAATATTAAAAATATGATACAAAGTGAAAAGGATATAGAGGATATTACATGGTGGCGTGAAGATTTGAGTTTCATTTTCGAGTGGCAAGAACAATATTAAATTTACAAATGAGCTCAGTGAATGAGTAAAATAAGACACAAGAAAATAAAACTCATATGTTCAAGCCACTGTGTAATTTTCTTTTTATTATATAGTCAAACCAGAAAAAAAATATTCCAAATTGATTTCCAAGCAATTTTGTTTTGACCAATCTCCTCACTATTGAGGATATGGAAAATATGTCACTCAGGTCCTGGATGTAGCTTTGTATGAGATCTACGAGTGGCGTATTTCCTAGTAAAACATTTGAGGAGTTCTCTTGTCCCATCCACCAGTGTTACCATCTCTGAATTATTTATGAACATCCAACATTTCATTGTTTGCAACAGCAAAGTGATTTTACCTCTACACCATCCAGCATGATTTCTTTTTACATTTATAAGTATTTTTAACATTCAAAATAAATCTGTAATGTTTACTACTTATCCTGTTCATAACTTAACACAATAAGTTAACATTGGTTCTGGAACTCTTTCAGGTAATCTAACATTACAATACCCAAAATTTAAAACAAAAACAAATTCTGTTTCGTTTCCTTTGAAGCAAGATGCAACAATAGCGCCTTCTAAAAAATTCTGCAAACGAAGTCAATACAAAGTTTTGTCAATACAAAATTATTACTGAAGTCGTGACCTAGCTGACAAATAAACCGGACATATTCCTCAACCTTAATCCTTAATCCGTTCGAGAAAGATTCACGATAATGTCATTTTTTTCAGGGATAACAGAAGCGAATTCTAACACTTCAACATTCCATTTGCAAAATCATTGGATACGTAATAGGAAGTGAATAGTATTATTTATTTCTTCAGATAGTTAATTATACCATATATTAAATTTGCAACCAGGGAATAACTTACATAAGTTACAGCTTTACGTTTTTATCATACCTGAAGTAGTTGTGAAGTTGGAAACTTGTTCCTTGACGCCCAGAGTGTCTAAAAGTGGGTTTTTTGTTCCAAATGTAATAAAATATTGACCTTTTTGATCGTGAATAAAGTCTTAGACAGTGATATGATGCTATGTTTTACCAGACGACTCTTCATGTGCAATTTTTGTGGGATTTTTCGTGAGATATCGAAGGTTTGATAGGGAAGTGTTCGGCCGCCATCTTACACACCTTGTCTCGAAGCGCATTCTGGGAGATTTTACGAAGCTCTTTCGGAACTGTCGGAAATCTCCGAACGCGATCGGAAAATGTCGATCACATGACGACGAATCGGTGGACAAAATTCTAAATCATCTCCGATATATTTTTTTCTGATATTCAAAGGCAGATAATCTGATGTTATCTTATGATGAGCTAAAATAGGAAGGCAGGGCAAGGAAAGGAAGGGGATTGGCTAAATTTATGATCTTTTATAAAGCTAGAAAGGGATACGCTTTAAAATATTTCCGCTATGACTAATAAAATGGATGGTAAACAGGTTCTTGGAGAAACGTGAAGAATGCTTGAAAAATATCAGTGACAAAAATATGAATTAATTTAATTTGAAAAAGGAAGGCCTCGTTTCAATGTTTTTCTTCCTTTGGCGGAATAGACCGTGAGGAGCTGGACACTAGTGGGTCTTGATCAGTTTAACGGCCGCCATGATGGACTGACTGGCACGCCCTAGAGCTCACTAACACAGTTATTTTGGTCTGGTTTATTGGCGAAAAGTCAGGCCAAATCAAGTACCTGTAATTTCATACTGATCATAATACTCTGGTCCTCATTCTGACGGAAAACCTACGGGTTTAAGCCGATCTGTAGGCGTGAAATAACGTTTGAAGTGAAGCGATCTGCAGTCGAGGTGAGCATACGATGGTTGATTTACAACTAAATTATGCTAAGCATTTATGAATGCTTAGTATTCATGTTGAGATCGTTCCAAGCGGCTGCGAGGAAATAATATAATCACCCAAGAAAGGCAAGAAATTGTTAGGTTTCTAGTAACCTTTGCTTACTCAGCACACATCCACCTTTCTGACATCGGTGAATCTTCACGAAGAAACGAATCCGTTGTTGCTTCGGTTTGGTGTTTTTATGGTTCAGATTTTATCGTTTCATTAGATCAACAAGAATTCCATCACTGTGAGCGAACTTCAGATCTCTTATTTTACTGTTGCAAATTAGTTTACCCCGATTTGAGACGCTGCTCTGTCTGTATACTATCTAGATTTATAGCTTACTTCAAGTCTTTATGGAATCTGTGGCATCTATACATCTAGTTCGTGATATGAAAATTATGGCATAAAGTTTATTCACAGCCTATTAATATTTATCATGCAGCAAATGCATTTTAGCACGCTGTTTGAAGCATTCACAGGGGCGAAAAAAGATTTACTTGTAATTATGTGCATACTTGAGAATTTTAGGCACATACAGAGAAATCCGGAAGTTAATATTGCCCAAGACGACCGAATTGTGTGTCCAGTTTACGTTTGCAGATTATCATGTCTATGTAAAACCTTGTATGTTTGAGTGTATGATTGCCTAATTGGCAAAAGAATGGAATGGCAAATTTGATGAGATTCTACTTGAAGTGGAATCAAATATGTTTGGGCTACATCAACTTCTGTTTTCTACTATTAAAATGAAAAGGCAAAAAGTTGTGCTTTACTTCAATTGTTAGAAATATCACTGTTTCAAAACACTTCATTGTCTTCTAGAAATGCAAATTTGAAAAGCTGAAATGTGAATTATTTGAGGTTAAACAATTAGAAGTACTAGTTGCATTTTCCTTAGGGCATTGCAAAAATTCAATACCAACTAGTGCATAACATAAGAGATAATTGTGTTTATGTTCAGCAGGCAGTAAGTTTTTACAGTCCAAAATTTCATTGCAGATAAAATAATTTTCTCAGCAGAGGAAAGACAACAGTGATCTGCTAACATTTTCTTTTAGTTTGTCTTTACTATATTTTTCATCTGCCCTGTTTCAGTTCCCCAGCATAAATTATGTTGAGTAGTTAGTGTCACTATTGTCACTATTGCTGTAGAGAGCATAAAGTAATACAAATAGGTTAGTAATTAGAGATGAACTATTTGTTGAAGTAGTGCGATTACTCATTTAGCAGCTACAATATTGGCGATATTCCTTTGTAGCTATACAGGTCTCACTGTAGTTTCCTGATCCATCATACACTTTCAATATTCTTGTGACCATTATACTTTCCACATTTCAAGATGTTGAGGTAGAATGGTTTTATTGATGTAAATGAAGTGTGTAGGAAAATTATATTTGTTGCTGCTGTGCACTTCCATATCAAAACTTTTGATGAAAAATTGAAAAGTCTTCCTATAAGGTTTCAAAACATCTTTTATTGTGAAACTCTAAGCTTGCATGTACAGTAGTATTCTTAGCAACACCGACATTGACTTTTTCTTTAGCCAATTGGCCCATCCCAAAAAACACCCATTCACCAAATTATTTTCTGGTTACTTTTTAGTTGCCTTAATGATATGCTTGTTGACACTCATGTACTCAGAGCTGGAAATATTGTACATGTATGATCTGACACATGTACAACAATCACACCTCTACATCTATTTCAATTTGACACATTTCAAAATTGGTTTGACATGATATTCTCATTTGTCATAGAATGAGTAAGAAAGGAAGTGAGAAAACATACAGTGGCCAAAAGAGCAAGTAGCTTTCGTGTTGGCCACTGTGATTCATACATTTGAAGATTTTGGCAAGATGATGTCCATGAACCAACAGTCCAACTCCGTGTCTACATTTTTCAATTGATTTGATTGCGTACTGTTTTTCTGCTACTACAGAATTCACTAACAAATTGTTTTTCAAATCAGGTTAACTCACATGACCATTCCAATCGATCATAATGCCCATGTTTCTGTACATTTCTAACATCAAACAAAAGAAATGCCAGTTGGGAATTTGAAAATTGACCAATTGTTTCTTTCCTGAGTGCTAACAGTTTAGTGATTTCGGTAGTAATTACATGTTTGAATTGTCTATTATAGGTGCAGGACACCAAAGCAGCATCATGGGGAAGATGTTATCAAAGATATTTGGGAAAAAAGAGATGAGAATTCTTATGTTGGGATTAGATGCGGCTGGCAAGACTAGTATCCTTAAATCAGATGTTGGGGTTATAAAATGCACTGGGAGGCTTTCAAACTGTTTTATTGGCTGCAGGTGCACTCTCTCCATAAGTAGCTGAGACTTGCAGGGCCCGACATGACTTTTTTCAAGAAAATAATTTCTAGGTGCCAAAAAGTGAAGTTTGGTTGACCACCATAATAGTATTCTGGTCCTCGTCTTTTTCTCCCGAATTAAATTTCCAGAATATCCAAGGCACAATTCATATTTGCTCTGTGAAATATTGTGAACTTCCTGGCTTTCCAGAATTTGGGTTGGCCCTGATTGCAGTAAACACTATAGCAGGCAGCAAAGAGTGTGCAATCATATTGCATATTCTAGTGTTAGAATGCAAAGGTAGACTGTACCTTTTAAATATCTTGATTACTCATAAATTTTCCTCACAATTTGCCATTTTTCCAACACAAACTACAAAATTTTCTGTATAATTTGCTCCCAAATTTTTGGACAAATTCTGTCTTTTTTCACACCCTATTAGATGCCCCTCATAGATGTGATATGATGCAGGCTAAAATGTATTGTGATTCCTTGACACCATTTTTAGCTATTTTATATAAATTAAAATTAGGACAGTCAGTCACAACAATACCTACTGTAGGATTCAATGTAGAAACTGTCACATATAAAAATGTCAAATTTAATGTATGGGTAAGTACATTTACTCTGAGGTTTTGTAAAGCATCTCTAAATAGCTGATTGCATTTTTAAACCACACCAGGGGGTTGGGGCCCCTCCCCTTAAATGGACCCCCTCCCCTGGAATTTCCACTTGTGAATCAGACCCCTCCCCTGGAATTTTCAGCCTCATAAAGGACCCCTCCCCTGGAATTTCCCTTTTCTCTGGCAAAATTAAATACCCCTGGAAAATCTATTTTGTTATACAATGTCCCTGGAAAGTCACCTTTTTTACCCTCCCCTTGGAATTTCCAAGCGCCAGACACACCCCCTCCCCTGGAATTTCCAGAGTCCAATTTTCCATAGGTTCACAACCCACTCGGTGCGGTTTGAATATGTAATTAGCCAATGAAAATAGAGAATTCTCGTACAGTAGAACGATTGGGTTCTTACCATTGGTCAAAGAAGACTGGTTAATTTGATCCCCGTCCAATGGTACAGAGCCATTGGTGCTTACCATTCATTAATTCACATTTCAGTTTCCATTGGTTACATTATTTGGTAATGAAAACAGTTTGAGTGCAAACGGTACAAATCATTCCAATCGGCGGTTTGTTCCAACCAAAATGCTGGGACAAGCCTGTCCACTCCACCCAACTGGAATATCTGAAGAATTGACTGTACCACCGGTATCTCAACTGGAATTCCAGGTTTTTCATGACCAATGGAAAGCATCCCTGATAGCTCCATTCTTGTGCTCAGACCTCTTTGTTCCTCTGACCCATCAAGGGGATATGAGCAATAGAGGCTACACTGATGACAGCCACTGACAAATGCTTATAAGAAAATAACCTTTTTTATTTCTCAAAATTATACTTTAAAGTCAAAGTCTAGAAGCTGAAGGCATAGGTTGAAAATGACTACAATCAAATTCAAAAGTAGTTGGCGCACTTGCCCTTCCGTTCCCTTCCCTTCCTCTTTCAATGTTGACTACCTGTCCAGCTCAACTAGCAACATTGAAGGTGGTGGGAAGCTGAGGCAAGTGCACCAACATTTTGCATTTGATTGTAGCATGCGGTCATGCTTGTATTGTAAATTGTGTTACATTTTGTTTTTGAAATAAAGGATGTTGGAGGACAAGATAAAATTCGTCCACTTTGGCGGCATTACTATACTGGTACACAGGGTCTAATCTTTGTGGTGGACTGTGCAGACAGGGATAGAATAGATGAGGCCAGACAAGAGTTACATCGCATTATAAATGACAGAGAAATGAGGGATGCACTTATCTTGGTTTTTGCTAACAAGCAAGATTTACCAGACTGTGAGTTGATCATATCAGCTGATAATATGTACATTATTATATCACAGGAAATTTCTGCAGAAACCCATTACTTGGAAAAGCTGAGTTTCAGATGGCACAAGAATTGCCAGATTTCAAACTGTGAGTGGTTGGGGCGAATCCCTTCATATTACCATTATCAAAACGAGATACACATAGAGAGGAAGAGCATGTTAAACTATACAAAATCCCAAAGTTTGGCGTCGATTGTGTAAATTCGGATTGAGATCCAGCCATTCCAAGATGCCAGAATTTTATAAGCTTTGTATGGTTTGCCAGATGCCGCGTCTGGATTCCACACATCTTGTAAAATTTTGGACTTTTTGAATGGCTGTTCTCAATCACTATTTGCCCGATTAATACCGAACTTTGGGATTTTGTATAGTTCATCATGCCCTTTCTCCTTATGTGGGTCTTGAACAGATAGTTGTTATATTAACGGATTCGCCCAGGCACTCACTGGTTTGAAATCTAGCAATGGGAAACTATTGGCATTCATGTGCTTGTCCCATTCATCCAATTCTTATGTAATGGGAAATTCATATTTTCCCATGAATGGGTTTCTGCAAAAAAATTCCAGGCCTGCCACTTCTCTGACAAGAAAATAGTTCAAATCGCAATCCAATTCCATCCTCTTGATAACATGTCAAAACAACCTAGAGCTGCATTTGTCCAACACTTGAAAGGTTTTTCTATTAATCTGGGGAATTATTTTGATTACTACGGGCAAATGTAGATGTGTTTTCACGGTTACAATTTTACTTATTTTATGTCCATGTTGGACGAATATTAAGCGTGCGAGTGCCCCTTTAATAGCCAACAATTACAAAGGACACAGTCCCGTCCTGCAAAGTTGAGCAGGATTTTGTTTTATTATTCAAGACGTTGATAGCACAAAAAAGCAAATAAAAGATTTACTTGTATTTTTTTATGAGATCAACACATCTAATTTTTTCAGATGACAGATATTTTTTGCAGAAGACAGGATATTGGAGTTTCAATGACCATGTTTGGGCAGTGCATCAATTTGCTGAATAATAACAAGGAACTTATTTGAACCCTTTTCAGCATATGTTCATTATAGAGCAGACTGTGACATGTATAGGTATTGTGCCTAGGCAATTGGTTGATTTCACAATTGACCGTTTTCACCATGTTGTGAGAACAATACACTTGAGCCGTTCCGACTCGTTCTGGCAAAGACAGCTTTTGTTATTCAAAACAGACAAACATTGTTCTCATCCCATTTATGCTGTGTGCGCAACATCGTGAAAACTGCCAATTGCCTTGCTTCCAGACACAAATGTTCCACGGATAGTTGTTGGACACATGTACACAAGACAACTTTTCAGATACTCGTCATTTTGTGTTGCGAGTGTTGCCGAGCAAAATGTTGCATGGAAAGTTGCCTTGTGCCACATGTTAGACTGCAACAACTTTTCCCGCAACAATGTAAAGTTTTGTTGGAAGTTGACCCGTGTAACACCACCTTTATGTATCACTTTTCAGCAATGAAACCACATGAAATTCAAGAAAAGCTGAGCCTTACAAAAATCAGAGATAGGAACTGGTATGTTCAACCATCATGTGCAACAACTGGGGATGGGCTCTATGAAGGATTAACATGGCTCTGCTCCAATAATTCTAACAAGTCTGGCACCAAGGGATCTTAACAATGACATCCATATCATACATAAACATTACAATACAGACACAGCTATATAGTCAAGAACTTGAAACTGTTTTTCTTTTGTGAATAGCTGTTAATTGCTACCACAGTGATAGCCTGATTTTCAGCTGCTAAAAAGTTAGATTTCATTGGCACTCCCCACCTCAGCATCTGATCAACATCACAGTGTCAAGTCGATTTGAAGAGAAATCTTGTCCTTCATCTGGTCAAATGGCTGAAAACGTTCCTTTGCACAGAGTACTAGGGAAGTTATATCCATTATTCTAACAGTTTACTGTGTGCTTTCGTTTGAAAAACACAACAGAGGAAAATTCCCTCTTGCAAGTTGAATTGGCAAAACTCTTGTAGCTGAGGAGATATGAGCTTAATTCTGATTGACCAATAGGTCAATGATTGGTCAATATTCACCCCTTGACTTTGATCAGGCATAGAGATAAGAAGTGTGAACAACATACTCTATCATAGCAGTTGTGAATCAGGCTACCACAATGATAAATATGTCACATCTTATCATGCATATATTGTAGAATCTTATTCTACGACTGATGGTGAAAGTTCACAATTTCCCGATCTACTGCAGTCTAGTGTAGGAGAGCATTCTAGTCAGATGTGATTAAGTCACAAATTTGCTCCAAAAATCAGAGCTGAACTTCAAGATTTCTGAATACAGTTTTAGATACATCACAGAAATGTAAGCTGCACTTATAGTTGCAGAGAGTAGTGTAAAATATCATTTTTTACTGATGAAATTTCTTTTGAATGACAAGTAAAATAATACAGAAGTGCTTGTAAATTATTGTTGTATTAGTATATGAAAATGTTATTTTGTATGTTGTTTGTGCTGTGATTTAGAAATTCCCATTGGCCACTTGCAGTCATTTACTGTTGTAAATGGCCTGTGAAGCATGTGCAGGGAGAAAGGAAAGGGGTACTGGTATGCAGTCACAGGGGAAAAATGATGAAGAAAACATTTATTTAATATTCCCCTGTTCCTGACCAAAGCCTTAGTGCACCCCAGCACATTATGTACTGAGAAAGCAGCTTGGTCTGGAAGAGTTATTAAGTTCTGGATTCAAATTTATTTTACAGTATATTCCTCTTTTTGCACTCATTTAATGCTAGACACCCAAGGTAGCTTGTGAATCTAGAAAATATCCTTACCCTGTCCATGGAAAAGGGTCTCTGCTGTCCCCATGTCTCTAGAGTTGAAAAATGCATTTATGCCTTTTGCACACTAGGAACATCACAACATAACAGCATTGTGTCACAATGGCGATAGTGTGGAAAAACAAATTGTCAATTTATTTCTACTGTATTCTATCCCTCTGGTATGGGTATTTTCTGGAATCTCACTTTGTAACATTAATGCCAGCATTGTACAAAATTCAGTGAGTTAATGTTAAAATTTAAAAAGTGTCTAGATTGAATAACAAACTAATCATGAATAGTGAGTTACTTACGTACATAAATAAAAAAGAGTTATTCAATGAAATTGTTCAGAATGCACCTTGCCATTTTCCCGGGAGATAAAGTAATTATCCAGGAGAGCTGGCAGGTATCAATGACAGCAGGGTCAGTTTATACTCCCATAATGCATTTGATTGCAAACTTTCATGTACTCTGATCAACTCTCATTTGCTTTGAAAGCATTTTGCTGAGAGTATTTTTAACAATTAGACCTCGAGGCCGAATGTGCTATGATGAATAGACCATGAGGCTGAATGGTCTATTGATATCATAGCACATGAGGATGAGAGGTCTAATTGTTTTAGTATAAAACAACTAATTGGTTGGTTTTGGCAATTAGAATGCAGGATTTATTAGTTGGTTTATACTAATTACCATTTGATCACAACCCCATGAGGCTACATGATATGGATGATATTCAACTCCCATCGCTGTTTTTTTTTCCTTCCTTCACAAAACCATCAGTCTCTCTCATGTCATCAAATGCCTAATTTAATAGTAAAATTGAAAACTGTTTTCAATTTCAATAGGTGAATCCAGAAATTATACATACCTCTTCCATGGAAAGCCCCAACCCTCTGGAATAATCAAATCCCTTGTTTTTATCCCTGCATAGGGAGGGGAGGTGAGCGAAAAACGGAAGAAGCGCGACCGCGAGGAGTTTTGCCCCGACTTCCGTCCCCTTCGCTTTTAGAGCCGCAACCTACGTAGGCTGCTGAAGAGCCATTTTCATGGCTTTCTGTACCCCTTCCCCATCATTCCCTACTTCGGGCCGGGATCGCTGTGCTAAAAACTCCGCGACCGCGTGAAAGACGGAGGATTGGGTTCTACAGTTCTATGTCAAGATGGCGGACAGCAAGCGAAAGTTGTCACAGGAAAGTTCAGACGCCTCAAAACCTTACAAAGATGCTGATGAAGAGGTGAAGCAAAAGAAATTGAAGAGCTCTGGTCAGGGAGATGGATTAGAAACATTCGATGGTTTTCGTGTTGTCAAAGTTTTGTCAGAAAACGCGCGAGGAAAGTCGATATGCGTTCACGGTGAGTGTCGAAAATGGCGCGAATATATTTACGCACGTGCGCGCTCTTATTTTATCCCAGCATTGGATCAAAAGCCCTTGAATGAAGCACAGGTGACCCAGGACAATTGTTTGTGTACTACAACATCGAAGTATTGACAGTAATATAGGGTTTATATGGGGATTGTGGTAAGAGATGTTTGGACCTGGAATTTTTTAGGAAATTATCAATAAAAGTTACTGAAACTTTCAATTCAGTGAATTGAAGATAAATCCGTGAAACTTCACATGAGCATCAAGGACAACCACAACTAACAACATGGTAAGTTTCAGTAACTTTTATTGATAATTTCCTAAAAAATTCCAGGTCCAAACATCTCTTACCACAATCCCCATATAAACCCTATATTACTGTCAATACTTCGATGTTGTAGTACACAAACAATTGTCCTGGGTCACCTGTGAATGAAGTGTGTGTGAACGGAGGTACAAAATTAAAGGGGCCTCTCTTAGGCGGCGATTTCATAAGACCGGTTCGTATCAGCTCTTATAAATTTATTTACATGCGTTTACATGACTGTAATTTAAGATGAGGCCGGTCTAAAAAAAAGTCCTGACCAGCACAAGTTCATTCTGGTTGCTGACCCGACACAAACGACTTTGGAATCCATACCAGTCTCACTTAAACATGATCAAAAAGGTTTGATTACATAAGACCGGTATGAACTCAGGTCGCTCTGAGTTCATAAAGGTCTCATGTAATCACTGCCATAGTCAAATTTGCTAATCTCAATGCTTCATGATTAGTACCCCCATTTGACAAGAACATGTCTTATGATTCTTTTGTTTTGCCTCCATCAGAGGTCCCAAAATTCAAATTCTACAATAACTGCTTCCCTTGGGGCATTGAAAAACACCTAATCACAGTCAAACTTATGTTAGCTATTCTAAATTGAGTACATGTATGCTGTCAACAGGGAAATTAGGATCTTGTGATGATGATGCAGTAGTTTTGCTGGAGAAGACGCCATTCTCAGCTGATACATTATCTCAAGTATTGTCTACAAATACCAAGCTTACCGTTGACATGAGAAATGATATTTATGGCCAGTATGTAGGCTACCCTGCTCCAGAGGCCAACACAGTCAAGACAACTGTAATATACCCAGCTACTCCCAAGCACATAGAAAAATACACAAGCCAAGATGTGTTTTTGATTTATGAGTCTCCAGATGATTATTACTCCATAACGTTACCCTTCTTACAGGCGCAAAAGTTCAGCATACAGGTAAAAGCAGATTTATAGGCAGTTTCTGCACCAATCTTCAGTGTTTCCTAAACCTGTATACAGCGGTATAAAGCGACCACCTATTAAGTGACCACCCTCTATTAAGCGGCCACTTTTCAAAGTCCCAAAATAATGTATTGTCACTCATTTCTGTATTTACATACCTCCATTCAGCGGCCAACCTCTATTAAGCGGCAACTTGGCTTGGTCCCGGAGGTGGCTGCTAAATAGACAAACCACTGTATTTAATTAGAGCTATCTACTAGTCTGTTTTGGCTATCCCTACCCTCTCCCCCAGCTCTGCAGCCCACGGAATGCACAATTCGCAATCATTCCTGACAATTCCAGACATATGAAAACCATTCTTATAGATGTCACATCCAGTTTAAAGTGCTCATGTGGCTTGAATATCATATCTAAATCATCTGTAAGTATATTTTTCTTCTAGTGGGTATACAATATATTGGAGAAGAAAGCTGAGGCTGAGAGGATTGTATTTGAAGATGATGATCCAGAGACTGGATTTGTCCTTCTGCCAGATATGAAGTGGGACCAACGTCAAGTGGAGAACCTGTACCTGATTGCCATATGTCATAAGAGGGACATCAAGTCACTGAGAGACCTCAATGCTGATCATGTTCCTTTGCTGAAAAATATTCTGGAGAAAGGCCAGGTAAACTTTGGACTTTTTCATGTTTGTTTTCTAGTGTGTACCAATTAAACCAATCGAATTTCTCTCAAGAAGAAAATGAAAGGGAGATCCTAGTGGGGACTCAACCTAAAAATATACAGGTGATGATCATTCTACATCTTAGGGTATGAAAACCCACCCAAGTGCTACTGTTTAGGGTTGTAAAATTTCCAAAGAGGTGTCTTCTATCCCTTAGGCAGGGCCTCTGACAGGATGTGCTGGTGCATTAATGCATAATAAGGTCAAAATCGCATCCACTGCATCCTGAGCCTTACGCATAATTTGTGAGTTTTTGGAAAAAAGCCTCTTTGAGACCTAAAACAGCATTGAAACTGGTTATTTTCTTTTGAAATTATGCTAACTTTTAAAAGGTAATCCTAGGCAAAAACCAAGAAAGTCGCATAATGTCCACCATTTTGAATTCGCTTCTCTAAGAAGTACCAGATTTTCACTGCACTATTCCTCTTGTTTAGGGAGTCTCACACTAATGGTAGCCTACAGGATATGCCTATTTTGCTGTCCCACGGTTAAAAATTTATTTGACCAAACCCAATTTGCTAGATGCTATTCCTTAGGTTTGGAAGTATTTTTTTTCTGAAGATCGTCCCAGAGTGTTTTTAAGGGAGTCCCCCCTCCTCTGGGGAGGAGATTTTTTTATTGATTTTATAAACTACCAATGCAGTAAAGATTTATTTGCAATTCCTTTTTTCAGGAAGCAATACAGTCCAAGTATAATCTTCCATTATCACAGCTTCGTGTCTACGTCCATTACCAGCCATCCTACTATCACTTTCATGTCCATTTTACCCATCTCAAGTTTGATGCACCAGGTTCCAATTCAGGTAAGGCCCACCTACTCCCGGAAATTATCGACAATCTTGAGAACATTGATGGCCAGTACTACCAGAAGAGGACCCTTCCTTGTATATTGAGGGAAAATGATAAGCTTTACAAAGAGTTTACGAAAGCTGGGAAGGCCTAGTCCAGTGCAGTGTTCTGTACATTTTGTATAGATTTGTACTAAATTTTTCATCTTTAGTAGGTATCACATCCATGGCATAATATTATTGCCTCATACACAGTTTTTATGTTTATCATATATTGTGTTTGTTGGAAGTAACCCTTTTTGGGATCAAAGGGGTCTTATATTGGGCAGGGATGCCCAGTTAAAGGAGCTGATCACTTCATCACCATTTGCGATACCATAAAAATTCAGAGACATGACAAAAAAGCTGTATTATTTGTCAGTTTAGTGCACCAAACGCTAGAAAACCTTGTAATAGTAGAGCCCTTAGCATTAAGTCAGAATTTCTGATGCAATGAAATTTAAACAAAAATAAAGCAATGCATGATGGGTAGGGTGAGGCGGCTCCTGTTAAAGGCCCATCACCAACCAGGAGCCTTTGCGCCCCGTTTTCTTTTGTTTTCAAATTGATCCATTGTTTTTCGGGTGCTCTGATTGGCTAAGAGTCCGCAAAGGCTCCCGGTTAGTGATGGGCCTTTAAGGACCTGCTTAACGTTTAGGAAGTGGGAAGGAAGTGCATGCTCATAGCAAGAATGGATTGTTCTTGCTACTTTGTTACAGGTTTTGCTTGGACAATAATACCATGATGTTTTCTTTAAAAATGTGACACATACAAAACACTCATAGTTGGTATTTTATTTAAGAGGATATAATTATTTAAGAATTATACAATAAGGCATCCAAGATAAAAATGAATATATATTTATATTGGTTAAAATGCCCCATCACACTATGCAAGCTTATGTGTTCTAGAGAATAGAGTTCTAAAACGTCAGCACTTACTGTATTCCTAAGATGCGTTCTGCAAACTGGCCTGGAATCTTTCACTTCATTAAGTTATAATTCAGATTTATGGATACATGTAAACTGCATATCGATGTTAAGTTTCTTAAATACCTCTCTTACTGTACAAAACTTCTTATATATTCACCTTTTTCAGATTCATTATTTTATTAGAAATAAATATATTTTCGGCATTGCTTGTGAATTCTAATAAAAGCGTCTTTGCTTACAAAATACAAATAATCCTGTTAAAACGAAAAGAAATAAATATTTGAGGAAAAACAAACATTTGTTTGAGAGTTTGTATTCCCTCAAATATTTCTTTTGTCTTCTGTTACTAAAATTGCAACAGAAACGATTTGCTCTCCATTTTACTAAAACGTTAAAATGCCATGATGGATTTGCGAAAATTTTCTTAAAAAGGAATAAATGAAAACAAATATGTTCAGAAAATGGAGGTCATTTCCTGCCATGCGGATAATTTTCTCAGACTATTCCACGGAGCTTCTGACCTCACTGTCGATATTATATTGAACTACAATCGACATTCTGTTTGTCTAAAACGGAATACTAAATATTCCGTTGCATTTAAAAACTTAAATTATAAGATCCTGTTCTCGTATATTTAGAATCTCTATTATATTATCTATCATATTTACATTATATTTCACAGAGATCTAACTATGTGGGACAGCAGTTTGACTTTTTCTTTCCCCCACCATTGGCGTCTGTCAGTTTCATTCCGTTATTTCGTTTAACTTCAATATCTTCGACGTCACGCAACATTCTGTAATGAAAAGGAATGGAATTTCAGTAATGATCTACTTTAAGTAGAAATTTCAAACTCTGTTTATGGATAACTTTGACTTTGTAAACTGTAAAATATATTTGTTTTTGTCGTTAACGTTAAAGTTTGAAACGTAATGCCGTACTTATTTCGTTTCTTTGTTTGTTTATACTGTTTTTGCGGTATTCTTTTACTGTTGTTGTTTTAAATTAATTGTCCGTGTCTCTGTCATGCAAAGGAAGATTTTCGGCTTCAGCTTTTCAGATGTTAGTAAATCCATGTTGTTATTATGTCATGTGATTTACCTTGCTAACTCCATGCAGGACTCTGTTATGTTTCTATTTTCCTTTGCACTGGTTTCCATAAACAGAGCCCCATGTTCCTAACAAGAAAACATCAGAATTCGTCAGTAACACTCGACCCTTGCTCGGGTTCCTCCACCAACTTAATAATTTGTGTCCTCATTATTATTATTATTCATCAAAGATTCATTAAAACTTATATCATAGTAGCATGCTAGTCCTTCGTTTGCCCAAGAATTATTAGTTGTTAGAATTATTAAAATTCTTCCACAACAGCAATACTGGGCCCGGGTTCCTCCACCAAATTTTAGTTGTGTTCACATTCACAGCAATACCTGCATTTTATCAATATTAAAAGTTATATCATAGTGCATGCTAGTTCCTCCTTTGCCCAGTAATTATTAAAGTTGTTAGAATTATTAGAAGTCGTCAATAACAGCAACACTGACTTTTATGACTTCCTCCACCAACTTTGTAATTTTATCCAAATTCACAAATATATCTGTGCTTTGTCAAAACTAAACGTTCTATCCTAGTAGCATGCTAGTCCTTCGATTATCCAATATTTTACCTTTGCTAGGCGCCGACCGCTATCTTCTGTGATCACCGTCTTGTTTTCGGCCGCGTAGGACTGGCGAAGATCTGTTTTGTTACCGCAAAGCATTATGGGGACTGGTTTACTACAGCTCTCCTGCGAAGAAATAATATAACATTCTCAAACGAATGATGACGATTTCATTGACGCTTTAAATCGATATGTGAGAGACTAAAAAGGCGTCCACTGTAAAGCTCCAACGCCGTCGTTTATTACTACAGTTAGAAGAAAGTTAGACTAGAGATTGTTCCTCGAGAAAAAAAATGAAAGAGGAAATGACTAGTATTCTTTGCACGTAAGCGATTAGAAATCTAGACATACCTCGATGGCTTCCACCCAGTCTCGCACGTCCAAAAACGAAGTCTCACATGTGACGTCATAGAGCAATAACACGCCATCCGCTTTACGGAAATAGGATTTGGCGATACTTCGGAATCTATAACATAATGCAAAAAACCCGAGTTATTTTGTGTTTTCTTTTGATTAAGTAATCATTTTCAGAACAGTCAGCACAAAGGTAACACTAATTTGTTGGAAAGAAGCGCGGGTCTCCGATTTTAGGTCGAGCTCCCTCGGATTTACTTGCGAGATGACAGAAAATCTAAAGGCGAAGAAAAAGTATCTCCGTGTAAAATCCACAGGAGAGACTTCCGTTTGCCGCTTTTCCAGTAGTAAGTACTCTGAATTTCCTCCGAGCGATAGGAGCAAAACACTCCGTTTTCTCTGGTTTGATTGTCTCGAACCCGCAACTCATTAGCATGCAGTACGCACCTTTCTTGGCCAGCGGTATCCCACAGCTGAAGCGCGATCGTCTTCCCGTCAACCACCAGGGTCCGCATTTGGAAGTCAACTCCTGTGAACAGAGAATTGAATCGGGTCAGCTAAAGAGTTACTCTGTGCCGCGCTAGCTTCAAGGCTCTGGATCCAGTCAAGGCTCTGGATCCAGATTTATTAACACAGAGAGCACATCTGAAATGTGCAGGATGCTACCAGAATAATGCATTTCGACTCCCCTTTTGGAGTCGAAATTTTATGAAATGTATGCAATCACTATAGGCGGATTTAGGGGGGGCTCAGGGGGCCCGCCCCCTTTTTTTCGATAGATTACCCCATACATTTACTGTATTTGCAAGAGCAAGGTTATAACTTTGGCCTCCATTTTTTTACTTTGGGCCCCCCCTTTCTGGAGATCCTGGACCCCCCCCCCCCCTGATCACTTTTTCAGTTTCCCCCTAGATTTTTAGGTACTGAGGTACTGACCTAGCGTAGAGTTGAGCGCACTGTGGAAGCGGTTTCTGCAGAGTCTAAGGATGAAGCTCGATTTACCCACGGCTGCATCTCCAGCTAACACTAACTTGTACATTCGCTCAGGCACGGCCTCTGTCGATGTTGACATCTGGAGATTGAATAAGATAAATCCAAGGGAAATTAATGCTTAGTGTTATATACCTAGACTTTTTTGGGATCACGTGGTCTTGGTCATTTCCCGCACGGGATACGTTAAGCTACGGCTAAACTAGGGCACATGTAGCGCGCAACATTTGTGTCCTGTATGTTTCCCCGAGTGACTAAACTAGGAATCATCGCACGCGTGTGTCTCGGTCACATAAAATGTTTCTTGTCTGGCGAAGAAACAATTCTTTGTGTCCCGGCTACAAAATTTGTCGTGCGCAACAATGTTTCTCGCGTGGCTAAACTGGGAAACACGAAGGAAACATGTGTCCGGCTACAATGTTGCGCGTGACATGTGTCCTAGTCTAGCTAGCCAGAGCTTTAGACTTGACGGTTTCCCTCGGGAGCCATCACTCGGTTTCCCTCGGGATCCATCACTAAGTGTATTTCAAACTATTGCAGCAATTTTCAGGAGTTTGACTAACAGAAGCCAAAGCTTTGTTTGTTGGTTAGTGTGAAATTCTACAGAATTATAAAAACCTTTGTCATAGGACTCTTTTTAATTGTCGATAATGTGGGATCCCGCGAAAATAGAGCAAACTTTAGGACGCGAAATCATTCTGACGAAGACAATCACTTACGTCGAGTGGCGTGTTAGTGGACGCCTCGGAGAGCGAGTCCGCGCCAATGGCCGCTTCTCTCACTCCCACGGTCGTGTCTTCTTCCGTGTCTGTCTCCTCTTCGGAGTCGGTCATGCCAGTCGCCATGGCAACCAGCTGGGCTAGCTCTTCGTCTCCGAGGTCGTCTTCGTCGATGTCTTCTTCGTCTTCTTCTTTAACGCTCTTGAACTACAAAATTTGAAAATTGAAAATAACGTATATTGCGTTCAAGCGTGGAGAGACACTTTTTTCCACGTTGTTCGAGGCGAGACAGAAAAGAAAGCATTCTTTCAAAATGCTGCGATCTGATTGGTGGAGACTAGTGTTTTGGCACGTGCTAACTCAAAACGTCGTAGCAACGTCTCGTTTGCCCCATAGAAACGTAGCGTTAGGACTTTCGGTACAAACCACCAAAATATTTGGTGTCCATGCTTAAATGCAACTGATCTCCAAGTAGGGTCTTCCAACAAACCCTTGCTATGCCCCTCGCTACGAATCTTGGCACAAATGAATCGGCTAGGAGAAACTCTTACGGAAACGAATTCCTAGTTAACTAACTAAATTTCCAAAAGATATGGCTCAAAGGCCGCTTACCACATACGACATATACAGTCTGTAAGAACCTTCGTATAACAATTTCGACACCAATGTTATAAGCAACCTTACAGTTTTACAATTATTTAGCCTAACCAACAGTGGCGGATGCAGACCTTTAAGAAGGGGGGTGGCTAGTACAAAGGATATCCTACAGAGTTCAGACCAAGGGTTTTTTTTACAAGAAATATGAGAACAAGGGGGTGGCTAGCCACCCTAATCACCCCCCTAGATCCGCCCTTGGTATATGAAAAATAGTCAAGCTCACCTGTGCCTCGAGTTCGGCGCTCAGCAAGTCAGCGCGGCTGATATCAGAATCAGGAAGAGACTCCGTTTGCTGGACACGAGATAAAATGAGACAAAATTAGATCTCCTGCTGTGAATCTTGCTGTCCTCATCATATTGTCCAACTTTAGGGCATCAAACGCCCATGATCACTTATATGTTGAGCCTTTAGAGTAGGTTAATTGTATTTGGCAACTTGGCAGATCGCCACAGTTTAAAATTTTAGAGCGTCTGCTCGTTATAATTTATAACTGAAATTTAATGTTTTATTAGCGAGTAGGGTTATACTGTATTTGCCAACTTGGCAAATCGCCACCGTTTAAAATTTTAGAGCTTCTGCTCGTTATACTTTATATCTGAAACGTTTTATAGATTGTTATATATATAGTTTATAGATTGTTATTATTTAGGTTTTTGTTTAGGTTTTTACTATTCAGGTACCTTTTTTCTTCTCATAGAACCATATGGGGAGCCATAAGCGTGCATCTTAGTAGGCCTTCCAAGCTCCTCTCTCCGTCGGCCTTCTATGACCGAAGCGCTGTTTTCATTGACCGGTCCATTGGAATCGTTTTCTGTGGCCGTATTGTCCTTCCTTTTTCTCGGTGCTGGTACTGGCCGTAGCAGAGAAGCCACTACTTGGTTAATGGCGCGCCTGTCGATCTCCATTTTATAGTTATCAACGGATGCCAAGTTCTTAGATGGGACAGTTTCTTTTCTAAGTAAAGGCTCTGTCTTTCTAAGAGGTTCGTTCCCTTGCAGAGACGCGGTTTCTTTACTAAGTAAAGGCTTGGCCTTTCTAAGAAGTTCTGTATCTGGCAGAGACGTAGTTTCATTAAGTAAAGGCACGGTTTTTCTAAGAGTTTCTTTCCCTTGCAGAGACGCAGTTGCTTTACCAAGTAAAGGCTTGGTCTTTGTAAGTTCTTTATTTGGCAGAGACGCAGTTTCTTTGGGTAAAGGCACGGTTTTTCTAAGAGTTTCTTTCCCTTGCAGAGACGCAGTTGCTTTACCAAGTAAAGGCTTGGTCTTTTTAAGTTCTTTATTTGGCAGAGACGCAGCTTCTTTGGGTAAAGGCACGGTTTTTCTTAGAGGTTCTTTCTTTGGAAGAGGCACAGTCTCTGCACTAAATAAGGGCTCTATCTTCATTAGAGGTTCTTTCTCCGCTACCGGTTCCACTTTGGCCGGGGTCTCAGGAGCAACGTCTTGGGATGGCTGTGATGCCTCCGCCCCCACGTCCTCCCTGCTGCTTTGTAGCGCGTTCAGTTTCTCCGCTAGTCGCGATAACCCTTCCCCAGTACTAAAGTCGAGTCTGTCCGCACTTTGAGTACGCCAGTGGGGCAAGGACCTAGTGCGCTCTCCCGCAAACTCATTTCTCTTCCGAACTTGCTCGAGACTGTGCCACTTTCCGGCCCTAGCGATGGGTGGCCACGCTGAACGGTTCCCCTTCCCAGCCTGGCTTTCGTCGCCGATTTTTTCCAGCGCTTCAAGACTTCTGTGTCGACAAGGCTTGCGCAAGATGCTATCCCTCCGAAACGGCGTTCGCGCCACATCCCTCGTATAACCCGAGTCCGCATGCCTGTTATCCGCCTCGTCAGCGGTCTCCCCCTCTTGATCACTCTCCCAGATGACGTCATTGTTCTCCCTCCCGGCGAGTTTTATTCGTTCTCGTGGTGCGGCTTTGAGTTTAGCGGGCTTTGATGGAGCTTCTTCGTGTCGATCTTGAAGCTATGTTATTTGGTATGCCAACAATTAATATTTATATCCGGTTTATTGTATACTCGTTTAGTGGTTTTAGTTTGTCCAGAGCCGGGCCGTTACAGCTGCCCTTCATCTCCTGTCAGGATCACAACTTTTTAAAGGAGTTTTCTGCAGCTTTTCTGTGCTCTCAAATTAGCCAATCAGAACGATTTTTGCTGCATCGCCAAGCGTTCCAAACAGATTCTAAAAAGACATTGAAATTGAGCATAAAAAATTTCATCTCCTCAAAAATATTGCCTTATGTCAAATGAATACAGGGTTTGGCTCGTACGATGATTAAATCTAGTTTTTGCTTCCCAAAACTAACAAGAAACGTTTCTGTTCATAAGTATTGGACATAGGAACGTTTTGTTTTGACAAACATTCTTTTGTGAGGGGAGACCATCTGATGAAGTCATGAGATAAATACGACAGCCTGACGAATCGACACTGGACTAGTGTTCTTAGTACTTGCATGGTTAAATTAAAGGAGAAAGGAAAAGGAGAAAATTGGCCCAAGTTGTGTCAGCGCAAACATTCCTCCAAGATTTCCCCTCCTCGCTATCTTCCCATGCAAGAAATAGTTTTAATATATTAGTCGTTTATACCTAGCCATAGCTTCAGGTCTCTTTTAGGTTGTTGCTGCTTGATTAATTTAATTCGATTCTGATTGTCAAAGGAAAGATCTAATTATCTTTCATTCATACGTAAATGTCGGCACCTTTCTAACGCACGGCTCATTGCATTCGGCGCGTGAATGTATTCGATCGCTTGTCACAAAAAAATGAACTGACCAAGCTGAAAAATTAGCATTTGTAGTGAGTCTTCGAGAAAAAATCGCAAGATTTCTCGGTGGTATCACCATGTTGAGTCCATCTTGTAAATCATGTGGATATTGGGTTATAGGCACATCGCATGGCATGATATCGAGAATTATTCTGCGCGTGTGGCGCCACTCCTTACCGTTAACGTGCTGGTGTTGTTTCCATCAGACTCGGGATCATAACCCGATAACTCCTCGGCGCCATCAGCCACGTCCTCCCCTGACTTGGCCCCTTGGGACCTGCTTAAGAAGAATGTACACGATTAGTTTAACACTCCATTACAGACTGACCACGTGGCCAAACTATTGCATTTGCTCCTTTATTATATTATTATACAAAATCGACTCAAATATTGTCAACTATTAATTATATTATTTCTACTCTGTTCTTGCTAAAATACCGTTTATTAGTTAGATACTTTTTACGTGTAACACGCACGCGGTGGCAATACAATGAACGATAAATTATCCAAATACTGTTGTATAAAAAATTTCATTGTACTACCAGCAAGTAGTATTTGTATTTGTCAACAATAACGAAATATGACTCCAACACTTTTAAAATACAATCTGACTTCATTGCGTGCAATACTGTAGAAAAGCTTGCCCGTCACTTAGAACTGTTTCCGGCCATTGAAAACAGATGCTTTATAGTACCTGACCTCAATCCAAAGGATTGAAGTGTATACTGCTAGTAATGGATGAATATGGTAAAGCATTCTAAAGAGAATGGGGCCACAAGCCGTGATGTTAAAGGTGGTTCTTGGGACTTACCGATTGGGTGACATACTGCGACTCGATATTGACCCATAGTCACTGTTTGTGCTACGTATACTTGTATTCCGCCGCGCTTTGTCGCCTCTTTCTCCCCTCTCGCGCCGAGACTATACATAGAAAAAAGTAGGAACGATGAGAATCGTGAGAAATTTAAAAAGAGCTTGGTGCTGCATGCGCAGTGCCACCAAAGACTGATTGTGTTTCACTACTCATTTAAGGGTTCAATTCCTAGCATTGCTGTACATTGTATTTGTTTTGATTCACGAGGTCCGTACGTGCGTATTTTCGTACAGGCAGCAACGTACAGGGTTCTCCACATTTGTTGGCGCCACCAAAAAATAGACGTCACGCAAAAATGGCCCGGACGACATAATTTCATTGTTTGGGAGAAGTTCTATGATTTCTTGAACATATTATTTTCTTATTCTTTCTATGTAGAATTACAGTACTTTGAAAATGCAAATATCAATAACAATGTCATCCGGGCCCTTTTTGCGTAACCATCGTATGGCAGCCGCACAGAGCTGCGCCCGACCTTAGGACATCTAGGAGCGGTGAAAATTATCGCCTTTCACTGGCATGAAGATATAATTGATAGGACTTCTCTGACTTGTAGCCTCGACTGTGTTATGATTAGCGACAAGTGAAAGTGATTTCAATGCATTGATGCGTACCTTGGATGGCATCCTTGCCTTGCTGACGACCTACCAAATAAATACACAAAAATCATGTAAGAAAATTTAAAAACAATTTAGGGTCGGTTACTCTCGCGTTTATTAAGTATTCGCGCTGTCATTAAAATGGCATTAACATATAAATCGACAATAATTTGCATTTCCGAAGTGCATATTACATTTAAATCAATATAACACACAGTACATGCTACCTCGAGAGCTGTCCTCAGGTCGCTGTTTGTTTTTCTGTTGAAGCAAAGAAAAAGAATGGTTAGACTCGGGTCGGTTTCTCTCCGATTCACATGGTGGTATCCAGCGAACATCCGGTAAAGGTTAAGCTCGCGTGTACTGGATGTTCGCAGGCTACATGGAGGACAAGGCATAAAACGCTTCTGGTGTATTTTTTGGCCGCCGGGACCAAACGATGAAAAAACTATTAAAAGATTTTCACGTTTGGCACTTCAACTCAACATGTTGAGCTTTTTAAAATGTTTATTGGATGTTGGATATCATTTGGCAAAACGTTTCAACATGTTGGGTTGCTCAACGCAGCTCACAACATGTTGAGTCGCTCAACATTTATCTTTTGACACGGCCGGTGTTAAGGGGCGTTATCTCGGTGACTAGAACAAAACCAAACTTTCTATTTAATCTTCTATATATTGGTCGTCCTGTTTTGTAGATAACTAAAACAATACCGTGGAAGTTGCAACTTACTGAAGTAAATCGAGCTGTTGTCTGAGCGATTCACGCTCGCTTGACGGCATGGTGTTGTAAGCTTCGTCTTCTTCTTCTTCAGTGCCATCGGGAAAGTTCTGTAGGAAACGAAAACAATTGACTGTTGTAAATAACGTTGGGATCGCAAAATGAAATTATATCAGTGCAATGGAAGTAGTATGTGATGCCAAGAGTACATTACTAAGAGTGTCGATCTGCTACTACGTTTGGCGCCAACAAAGTAGAATAAGTGCTATTTATAGAATCTCATTTCCTACTAAAACCCTTGTATTCTCTATTCAAATGGAAAAAATAAATCTCGTGTGTGCAGCGAAAAACGCAAATAATTTTGATGCTAAAAATAGCACATAAATCTACAGTGCTAGCGGATAGTTCTACTGTGAAAGGTTTCCACTCATAGTAGAGGACTCCTGGCTGATGACTAATACGCAGGTGCAGATGTACGGCATGGTTGTCCCTTGTCGCCAAAACGTAGTTTATCATTTTATGATTTATTGACATTATCGTGATATCATATCGTCCTCTTTTAGTTTGTTTATTTTAGGTTTAGTGTAAGAATTAATCATACTACGAAGATTGAAGCCTCTTGACCCTCGAGTTTAACTTGTTTTTCGTGTTTCACTTATCCTGTCAATCAAACAGATCTTGACCAATCAACTATCACCGTTTGGGTGCTCAAATGTGTTTGATTGACAGTCATAGAAGACCAAACCAAGTCAAGTCTCGGCTCGAGAGGTCGCACTACAACAATTGTCGCAGTACAATGGATGAGCTCAAGATACATGGTCACCAAAAAAAACACGAAAATGATTCTTCACACAAAAGTAAAAATAATTACTTTGGAGGAAGCAGTATGGAAGTTCATGGGATTTTGGAGGAAGCAGTATGGAAGCTCATGGGATTCCAATGAAAGTTTCTGAGATTTGAGTGAATAAAGATTGCAAATTAGGCTGCTTGAAAAAAGGTTAAAGTAAGACCGATTTCAAATTTGTCAAATGTTCTCCACGTGTTAGCTGTAATTTGAATCCGCGAATTTTTTTTTTATCTTTGCAATCCTTCATCAAAATGAACTGAAAAATGAACTTTGCAATCCTTCATCAAAATGAACTGAAAATTTCTCATTGTGATGTTGAGAGTGTTTCTTACAATTTCGAGTTGTTATTTTTATAATTGGTGATGTTAAAATGGTGATCTTTTCGATGACCATCCTCATCGTGCATTTAATCCTACCAGTCTCAAGTCCGCTCCTGTGTTGTCAGTGTCAGAAGTCTCACTAATTGACGTATCATCCACGTGCATCCTGTCACGTGACAACTTATTAGCATTGTCCCTATCACGTGGTCTATCACGTGAGTTTCTCGAACCAATCAACGAAGACGAAAACGTCACTGCTGAGCTTTTAGATCTCTTCACAGCCGCTCCATCAGAGTTGCGCGAATTAACCCGCTCGCTTTCCGATCGCGTAAGTCTTTCAGAGTTTTTAGCTTTCTTTGTTAACAAGTCCTGCCTCAAGTTATGTCCTTCACGAAGCAGACTTTTTTTGCTTTTTTCCTGCGTCGCTTTATTGTCCTTTTTAACTGATAAGTTTCTATCAGTAGATTCCCCTTTAGTCCTGTTAAGTTTTCGTTTGTCTTTGATTTCTTGTTTAGTTGTATCCTGTCGTCTATTTGCTGTTTTTATCTTAGTCAGGTACTCCCCGATTTTAGAGCCGAATCGCGGCGAAGAGTTCTTAGTCCTACGAAATTTATCACCCGCGTTCGCATCTTGTGATTGGCTAGTTTTCTGTGACGTCACTGTCTTGTCACCTATCCCTGTCTTGTCTGCGTCGCGCGTCTTTTTGTCTCGGTTTGTCTGCAGGAGTGAAATGGACTGTTTAAGTTATTTATATTCAGTTTATGTTATAAGGGTTTATATGTGTTATGAGAAGTAACACCTGTACTTCAAGCGCAAATTTTTATAAGAATTATTCTCAGTATTTGTACTAATTTTACAACAGCCAATGGTTTTCCTTTGTATAAAGCACCGTCCACTCAAACTTTGGACGATTCCAGCAAATATGAATGTGCGCGCTGCATGTCTGTGCAGTGTTTTATTGCCACAACTAAGTGCCTTGTAACTTTGGTAGTTGTGTTACATTCCAACACGAGAGTGCGCGCGCTTATAGCTGGAATCGCCCATTTCGTTGTGGCAATTTTTATGTGGCAATTTGTATTTGCTAATGTGAACAAGCAAAAAATTTTCAAATCAAAAATTGCCATAAAAAAATTGTTCTTGTGGGTTATCAATTAAGCATGTAGTCATCCTCTAAAATCTGCGCAAAGAACTAAAGGTGTCACTTTTGGTTTAAATGTTTGGTTTAATTATTTAACCGAGGCTTCTGTCGTGCGGTGCCCCAATCCTACCGTCTTCCTGTAACGATGACTGAGTGGCCTGATGAAAGCAGGCGATCGCTTGAGAGTTGATTCCCTGGGCCTTTCGTAGTGTTCTTGTAACGGCTCCGTCTCAACCGAGCAGTCCTTGAACTCAGGCCTCTCATGCATATTAAAGTCCTCGAGGCCTGGATCGAGCATAAGGGAAGGCGTACTCGTTCCAGTCCCCACGTCCACTCTAGGCGTCGTAACTAATGACTTGTCAGCGAATTCCGGCTCTTTGAATTCCTCCAAATGTTCACTTTTGCCTCTTACAGATGATTCCTCTGCTTTGGACAAGTCAGGGAAGTTCGATATCGAGCTCGAATGCTCAGGTTCAAGATCAAAGTTTTCATTTTTTACGTTGCTCGCAGCGAAAGGGAGATCTTCGCTTTCATAAGACATATTTGCCGAATCCACGTTCGATTCTGGCAGGCCAGAGTCTATGATCTTTTCAGGCAAATCTTGACAATTATCTTGCTCAAGATTAACCCTTCCATCTTTTTCATTGTCTTTAGCTACATTTACTACAGGTTCTTGACCATTAGAATTTTTCTCGTCTAGTTTTACGCCAGGCACCTCTTTCGTAATCTCGCTGTCGTTTCCCGACGTGTCACTCCCAGCATCCTCTATTTCTCTAACGCGCTTGAGGACTGGCTCAAGATCGACCTCTTCGTCGCTGTTAACCCCAAAGCTGTGGAATTTCGGAAGCGCGGGCCTGGACCCTAAGGAGGTGACGTCAGTACTCGGATTCTCCGCCCTTTCGTATCTATACACCACGGGGTCTATAAGATCCTCTTGGCCTCCTGTCGTATCGACCTCGCATGACTGACGTGCAGGGGGGACGAGGTGATGAATGCGACCGGATTCTTTACTGTTTAGAATCCCAGCGTTGTTATTATAGTCAAGCTCGACTGATTCCAGATCCGAGGCGGTTGACATGGTGTCAGAAGCCGAATCCTGACAGTTTAATATTCATTGTTTATTTAGCCTTCTAGCAGGCGTTGGAGGCTGTTTTTAGGTCGTTTTATAGTGAGAGTCCCATACGGGCGCCGTCGTTTTGTCACTCGCACCAGACCCCGAGATTCCCGATGCAGGCGCGTCCAAGATGGCGCCTGCATCGGGAATCTCGTCATACGACTCAAACCAGCCTCGAACGCCAGCTACCAAGCTATTGTTTATTCCGGGGAGATTTCTGTAATCAAGTTTATGTTTTTTAAAGTTTTATTAATAGTGTGGCAGCTATTTCGCGTTATTTCTTCCGGACGTTTTCGGATACATTTTAAACAAAACCTTTGATTAGGCCCCTCGTGCCATATTCTTTACCAAACAATTTATTGTGAGATCGGGAATAGCGCGAAACGACTGCCCTACTAATGTATTTATTTATTTATTTTTTAACTGTACGTTGACTTGAAATTTTAACATCACTTTTGAAAGGTTTTTAGATATGTTTAGTACTAGCCTCCTCTTGTTACAAAGATACGTTCTTTTTTAGAGTTTCCCGCTGTTTCCATTTCGAAAAACAAAAGTTTCCCAACAAACTCACGGTCGAGCCCGCAAGCTAGGAAAGTTGATTGATTATTGGAAGGTTTTATCCATTTGCAGCCTCTGGAAGTCGGGGAAACAAGAATTATAGTTTTTGAGAATGGTGATTATTTGTAAAACTTACATTTATCCGCTGGACTTTCATAAACTCGGCGTGTAACGATTCCTCGTTCACTTCCGGCTCATCGACCTCGCAGCTCTGCTGAGAGGGGAGTAGTAAGGAGGATCTCCGGGACCCTTCGAAATTAGGTCCCCCGCCAGGGGACCGAATGAGAGTAGCTGCCGCTGAATTGGGCTGTCTATCGTCTCCGGTGAACTCTCCGGTCAGACCGGAGGACTTTCGAGTACTGCATGAAAAGAAAAATAAATAGTAAATTTTTCGACTGTTTTGGTGGTATGCGCTTTTTGCTACAGATTATTCTTTAGTAGTATCTATCAATTTGATACATTCTCGTACCCAGGACTCCCCGGCTCGTAACCTCGCGGGGGAGGCTCTGATGACAGCCACTGACGTATGCGCGAGATTTGATACAGAGCCGTTGAGAGAAAGACCTTTCAGCGCATGCTCTAAAGCTCAAAATCAGCCAATCAGCGACGGTCCTCAAATGGATGTCCCCAGAGCCGCCCCTGCGAGCAGACGAGCCGGGGAGCTCTGGGTACGAGAATGAATCTGATCCAGAGCCGTCGAGAGAAACGACTTTCTGCGCATGCCCGAACGTTCAAAATCAACCAATCAGCGAAGGCCCTCGAGTGGATGTCCCCAGAGCCCTGCCCCAGAGACTCCCCTGCGATCAGACGAGCCCGGGAGAGTATGAGAATGCTCGGCTGTAAATGGCACAAAGGCGCTCACTTATATATGTAAAAGGCGTGACAAAACTTTACCTGACAGGGTCATGTGATTTGCTTCTCTTGTGCGCCCGCGGTACGGTGGAGTACAGGGTGGACATAGAATTGCGCTTATTCGGCGAGGGAGTTCTCCCGCTATCCGAGGGTTTCCGCATCTGTGAAAGGAAGAGCGGAATTTTCATGAGTGTTGAAAGTTAATCAGACTTCGGCATGTTTAGAGCGGTTTTCGTATGTCGTGTGAGTTTGGTAATCACTTTTAATTGACTCCTATAAGTTTTATTCCGGTGCGGCGTAATCACTTTACGATCGGTTTCGCTACAATCATGACATCCACTTTATCTATTGGTTGAGGTCTTTGTTCTTTGTTTTATAGTAAGCTTATCAGAGTACGAAGAAAAAACAAACGCACCAGTGACTCTTGTTGGGTTAATTCCCTTGGTGTTACGGAAAGCTTTGTTTTTGGTGCTCGAGGTCTTTGTACTCGATTCCATTGTCTCGTTCTAAGGACTTTGTTCGTGACTTTTGTTCCATTGTTTTCATGCCACTGGTGCTCCGTAACACCATGAAATTGCTAATCGTATCCAAACCTCATTCACGCTCATGATTTCCATTGTCTCGTTCTAAGGTCTTTGTTCGTGACTTTTGTTCCATTGTTTTCAAGCCTCTGGTGCTCCGTAACACCAAGAAATTGCCCTCTTGTTTTCCTGAGTACTACTTCGCTCCCTGATTTCTTTTTTTTTTGTTGAATGGGTTTCGTTTCTGATTTCCTACTAATATTATACCGTTTTACTAACCTCTAAAGCGGAGCGCAGATCGTCGTTGGTATCATGGAGTTTCTTATTCGCTTCACTGTTGAGTGAAGAAAGTTTAGTTTGTTACTCAAAAACATTATGATTCCTGGAACAGCAAAGACGCAGCAGCTAGACATCAAACGCGGAGGAATACTACATTCAGGTGTCTGTGCGCGCTTTCCGCAGACAAACAGCTATTTTATCTGGATTCGCTCTTTAATTCTAATGTTTTTTGCACCTCTGTAAGGGAATTTTTAGAGTTTCCTTTCGCTCCCTAGACTGTTTGTCTGACAGCAGGTGAGTAACCCTGGTGGCGCGAGACGGGAGCCACAGGAGGTACAGGTGTCCAAGTGCTTTCACTGACCTAGGGTTCTAGTAAGACCCAAAAGGGCTTTTTCCCCCAAGCGATTTTAGTACCCCGCAGGTTAAGCAGCTTAAGTATTTTTTTGCGATTAAGAGAGCAACATTCCACCAAAGCAAGAAAGAGAAAATACTACTCATGCTACTAACAAAAGAGAAATACTACTCGTTGTGCTACTAACAAGGCGCAACCGATTCTGCTATCGCCGAAAACGTTGGCAATGGTAGTGATGAGTTATTTCGAAAGCCAAACACGACGCGCCAACCCGCGCACCAGTTTTCAGTCCTTCCAAGATGTTTACACGTGATTCAAACCCGTTGCTTTGTGAATTGGTTATAGGAAACATTGTTTGGTTGTTACGTTTTATTCCAAGTTTCAATGCTCAATTTCCAAAGCAACATTTATTGAATTAGGTGTACGCGCTCGAAATACACGCGTACTTCAAGCGAATATTTAGAGCTTTTCAACCAGAAATGGCATTCATTTCGATGCAAAAGAGAAGCTAGCGTAATTCTAGCGACTTGCGAAGCAGCCACACTGCGGTACCGTACGTACGCGCTTAAAATATGACCATTTTAGATATTTTACTTACTGTAATAACTGTAACTGTCTTGTCAGACTTTCTTGCTCTTGTACGCATTCCATGACAGTTCTTTTTTCCCTGGAGGCATAATCATCAAACATTAGTCCTGAATCTCCTAGCACTTTCATGTTGTAGGTCTCTTGTTTGTCTGTGTTTGGGACACTTTCAAGAGAGTGGTCCTTATGATGTTATCACTGGGCGTGGTTGTACCTGCTACGCGTGAGCTAAGGGCACAGAGTTCACAAAATGCCATCTCGCAATTGAGCGCGTTTTCAATATCATTTTGACAGTAAATGCGAAAGCATCTTGACGGGGTTCATAAAATATGAGTGAGCTAGAGTTCAGTTATCAGTTGTTTCTCTGTTCGTTCAAAATGTGGCTATTGTCTCCCTTTTTTCGTAAGCGTTTTTTGTAAGCGATCTACTTTGAAAACTATGCAACATAAAATCAGTAAGAAAGTGATCACAGTACCACGATAGCAAAGAAACCTTATACCAAGGAGGGCGTTTTCTTTGGGATACCTGTGGTACATAAGGCGACAGGTGGTGATTAGCTTACTTGCCACAGGAAACCCAAATATAAAGGTCAGGGTAACCTCTTCTGTACCTCTCAAAATTATGGAAATACTTTGGGATTTGTTTTCATTTTGCTCATATAAACCTCCGAAAATATCCATTAGGGCTGGTTCACACACGAACGGAAGCGCAAAAAAAATCGAGACGTTGCGTTTCATTGTGCATGTGCTTCTGCTTGCGTCTAGTTTAAATCAAGCGAACGCAAGCGCAAGCAAACAAATTAGTGCTGATTAGTTTGCGCTAGCGTCGCTTTGAGTCACTTGCGTTTTGCGCTTGCAGTCGTGTGTTAACCAGTCCTTATAAAGCGCCTGTATGTGTACTATACTTACGCTTCAAGTTGTGCTCCCTGATCTTCATAATCATTCTTCATTTGCGCCAGTTCGCTCCGTATCACGGCCACTGTAGTGTGCGCGTCGGTGACTTGGCTGCGCATGTACCGCAGTTCCTGTATTGACAATTGAAAAGAAAAACAGTTATAATTTTTCTGATGCATCTTGCCGGTCACTGAATGGCCAGTCAGAATAACTGAAGGATCGTGCCACAGCTTTTCGTGAAAACGTGAAATGTCTAGTCAAAATGTTGAGCAAATACACTTTTATTGCATTGGCTTACGAAACTTTCATTTTATTTTGATTGATCTGATCAAAATAAATTACACGCGCCTTTGACTTTCGTGTTTCATAGGTCAACTTCCTACGCAGGCGTGGTCTACAATCTTACCTGGACTTTCTCTTCGATTTCTTCTTTGAGTTTTTGTTCTTCTGGTTCCTTTTTCTTTAGCTTTCCTTCCAGCTGTGAAAGGGAGAATTTTAGAATTTATTGCACAGCGCGCGCTACGGCCGCCATTTTTAGCTCAGCCTCGGTTTCATGCTCCATGGGGCTTATGGGTACGATTCTTCGATCGCGCGCAAAGTTGAAATATGACGGCTGGGGATGTATGCTGCCCGAACTTAGCGCCTTCTGCCGTAAAAATACTAGTCTTACTGGCCAAAATCATGACCAATATGTGTCCCTAAGCACCTTATCTAGCTAGAGTAACACGAATTTTGAATACTTGTATGGGAGATCGATTCAAACACGCGGGGGAAGTTTGCAGTGCCTATGGGTGCCATTTTGTTGTACGTCTACGTCCACGCTGAAGCTCGATCATTCGCACAGGAATTGTGAATTGAAGGTAAGTTTGAACAGTCTACAGTTTTTCCGTCTACTGTGTGAGTATATCTTAGAATGTGTTGTTTTGTTTTGTTCGTTGTGTTCTTCTGCACTGACTCTTTTTGTGCACGAGTTGTTGTCGATTTCACACCTCGGCTCGAAGGCACAAATGAGTAGTGGGCAATGTGGCAAAAGTACTCAACTTTTCTTTATTTATGGTAGTAAACTTTTTTAGCTTTGTGTTTAGCCTCCCTTTGATAAATCTTGGCACTTATACGGGAGTTTTTTTGTGACAGTAGCTGTTTGATGGAGATTCTATTCATTCTAAGGCTGTCAACTACATTCAGCATTTTGTTGAACCACACAATATTGAATGATGTTGAAGCGGGGGTTCCAAACCAATTTAAAAATGTTGAAGGATAGACCAAATCGGGTTATGGTGTTTTCATCTTCTTGCCACCCAGTTTAGATTGTGATGATTCCTTTGGGTGGTTTCCCTGCTAGCAGAGGCCTCTTTCCTCTGCATTTCGCTGGCTGAGGGTCGCGAGGAAAAGAGACCTCTGCCCTGGGTCGACTCTCGCTTTGTTTTGCTGCCGTCCACAACCTTGGACGGTTTGCTGACCATTTCCTGCGCTATATGCGCACGCATATCTACAGACATTTTCCGCTGATATTATTTGAGCCCCCCAGCGGGAAACGTCTGTAGATATGCGTTCGCATATAGTGGGCTCAAGAAACGGTCAGCAAACCATCCAAGGCTGTGGACGGCAACAAAACAAAGCGAGTTTCGACCCAGGGCACGACTCACGGCGTGAACCTCATCCAGGGAAATGCAGAGAAAAGAGTCCTCTGCTAGCAGGGAATTGGGTGGTTAAATTGTCTCACCCAACTGAGTGTAATTGTAATTGTAATAACGTGTCAACTGGTCAACACCTCAACTGGACAACAGGTCAACATGTCAACTGGTTCAATATGTAAACTTGTCAAAGCGTCTAACGCATCAATTGCTTTATTGTCCTCGCAAGCGCACTGTAGAATGAGGCTATGTGAATAATGAGTTAGTTATCCTCAGGACGTTGACATGTTTCTTTTAGGGTATAGCTATAAGTGAGGGGGCATTCTGCAGTCTAGCCCAAAGGTGTAACCACCCAAAGGAATGATCACATGATCTGAATTGGGTGGCAACAAGATGTAAACACCATTAGCCAATTAAGTCTATGGTTTGGGACCCCCATTCAACATCATTTGAAACATGACACATCAGTGGTGCATGCATGCATGGGCCTGCAAATGTGGGGGGGGGGACTTTTGGTGCAACTACTGCATTGCATTCATGAGCTTGATTATTGTAAAATCCTGTGTACGCCCCTGCATGTTCAACAAATGTTGAATAGGCTGTTGAATTAAAATTGAATTGATTTGGTCCCAGCCCAAGATATTTTGAAAATGATAATACCTTTAGTACTTTTGTATTGAGTGTCTGGATCTCCTTGTTCTTATTTTCCAACTGCCAGACCATATCCAAATTTGATCTTTCAAACTTGCTCTTTTCCTGGAACAGTAGAAGCAAAAATCCCAGGCTCAGTTTGTGATACCAAATACCTAGAAAAATGACTTCTTAATACTGAGTTTTACCTCTTTCTTTATTCGCATTTCCATCCTGGACATCTGTTGATCCAACTCATCATCCAACTGCTCCATATGTTCTGCATGTTTCTCACATGTCCTGAAATATTAAAAATAAATAAATAAATATAAATAATAATGATAATTTTTCTAACGTTTGAAATTGTGTCAGATGTTACACTGGAAATCAGAGACTCGTGGTCTGAAGAATTAAAATTTTCAAGCGTCGAGCTCTGAGTTTTTCATAAACAACACAAACATGAATGGGTAGAGTTTCAGGCACTGGGCCCAAGGGTAGTGTTGACTGAATACGAAACATTTTATCTAGCCAGAATTTTAGCAGTACTAAAGTCTGTCCCATTAAACATGGCCAAAAATTTGGCAAAACAAATAATTGTTACAGTTAACGTTTTTATGATAATTCTGGAAGTTTAGGGATTTATAGTTTATCCTCTGGGGCTAAAAAAAATCCATAAATTAATTGTCACTCCAGACCCCTGTGACCCCTCCTGTACCACCATCCCAAATATAATATGGTGGTATTTGTTGAACCTTGCATTATGCAATTTTGGTTGGAATTCAATCTATTTGTTTTACACTTTTGATGCAAAAAAAATTATCTATGGATGTTATTTCAAAATGGATATAATAAAGTGGTAATTGAAGCTCCTGTATGCAATTTTGGTTGCAAAATGTAATTATAGACCAACGTATATTATGTATATGACAACACGCACGTTTCTCAAATTCTCATTGGCTCTCAGCCATGGGTACATCAAAATATATACCACGGAACGGGCAATCATCAGCGTGCACGCTAAAAAGCGTTTGGCCGTGCGGCTGCACCTTGTGAGTCCACAACATTTTCAACACTTTATTATGTCATTCCATGGTATATAAGAGGACATAACACAGAAAATCAGAGGACATTTGTTAACTCCATTCAGCCTTATATATTCTGACACAATGCTCTGGTGTGAAATTTTCTAACTTTGAATTGTGGAAGGGTTAAAAATTTGGTATTTCATGATTGATACCCTACCTGTATGATGCATCATACCTTTTAAGGGCATCTTCCAGTTTGGCATTTTCAGATGAATAGTGTTTGACATCTCTGACCACACTAAACAAGAAACTCTCCAGTAGTGATAGCAGTTGAGCAGAGTCTGTTGAGTTGTGCATGTAATGGAATAACTCTGAGACATACTCTTGGCTGAAAAAAAAAGCATAAATGGTTACTGTTGGCTTCCAGTAATGTATGTTTCTGTGAATGGGTTATTCTGGCTCATACTTTAATTGCTGGAAAGTATGGACCATTCCTCACATGTAATTGGTAGCTCAGAACTGTTTTCAGTATAATGCGCCAAGCAGGCCACTTTTGAACTGATACACACACATACACACAAAATGCTTTCAAAATCAGTTTTCTATACTTAAGACAAAATATTTTCAAATAAACCAGTAATCTTTTGAACAGCTTTTGAGCCTGTTTATTCCTCTGAAAATTAAAACCTGTACTTCAGTAGCAACAGGTCTCTGTGCCATTTGGATATCTTTAGATAAGTCCTCTTTTCACTGAATTTACAAATCAAAACATGTTTTGAATTTGCTCGGCCAGAAAACCCACAGGGAGCCATCATTACATTTAATATGACCCTACGATGCAAGTGAATACTCAGGCAAAATCCCTACTCAGGCAAAATCGGCAGAGCCACCCTACATTTGGTCATGTTTTCAGATATGTACATTTTCACTAAACTCGGCCCCCCTCCAACCTTGCCATACAAGTAGCTCCTGTAAGGAGCAATTTCAAAAGCCAATGAAATTTGCTGTAACAGATCCAGCTATCAGCACTCGGCAGCATTTCAAGAGAGCAGAGGGTATAGAAACTTCCATGCGTGAAGCTCTACCCAATTAGCAGATTGGTTTCGGTCATCTATCTTCTCATGTTTACAAGTTATAAATAAAATCATTGTTTCCTGCTGGGAATTTTAAAAACATGGTTTGATTGCTGGGTTTTCTGTTCTTTTTTGCCAGTCAACCCATCTAAGCCAATCAGGATCTTAGCAAGTTTCGCCAAGTGCTGTCAAATGGGTTTTCGTGGTGATGGAAAGCCATTTGATTGCACTTGAACCTGATTTACTTACTTGAAAAAAGAAGAAGAAAAATTAGTTTCACAGGCAGCCCAATCCAATTTTATGTATGGAGGGAAATAATTTAAAATGTATAGAGGAAAATAATTTTAGAATAAAATTAAAGAGGGACATAGTATAACTTTGTTATTCTTGAGTCATTTTCGCGCGTACTGTGTTTAGAGAAGCAGGTTACCCAGAAACGCAATGGCAGGTCAGAAATTCAACTTGTTTTGACAAAAAAGCCGTTTTTAGGCGAGCTGCATGAAAGGCAAATTTTCTTATTGTATGGCAATCAAACGCCAAACGGCTACAAGAAAATTTGTTTTCGCACATTTAGCACAGTACCGGTAAATGTGTGGGGAAATCTATTGAAACCCCACCCTAAATGCATTTTGTGTTTGTGGTATTAGGATCTCGTGCGAAGTACTCAGCTAGTTCGCGCGAAAATGAACGAACAGCCACAAGTTATATCCTTTTAATCTTTTGAAGTATTTTCCTCTATACTGAAAATTTGATTGGGTTGATCGTGCTTGCATTAGCTGGAAATAGTACAAATCAGAAAAGGAAAGTTTGGGAATGAACAATTATTGTACTAAGATGTAAAGTAATATTACTTTTATACCCTGTCCACACTACACCGTTTTCAAACGAAAACGGATACTTTTGCTCCGTTTTCAAAAAGATTTGCGTCCACACTTATCGTTTTCGTATTGTTTTTCGCCGTCTTCGGTGATCGTTTTCGGCGTTGTAGTGTGGACGATAGCCGTATCCGGAGCAAAAAGTCATCCGTTTTCGTTTGAAAACGGTGTAGTGGGACGGAGTCTTAATAAATGGCAAATTATTTTTTGAAAACACTAAAACGTTAATTTGTTTCAAAAAAGCTTTTGTGATCAAATAAACTGAAGCTTTTATGGTTTCATGCTTCACGTCCTAAAACATTCTAAGTTTACCGGTATCATTATATGTGATTGTCCCCGAGGGTTTCTTGATCATGACTAAGTGGAAACAGGTGTAGAAAACAGTTGAATGAGGGTTCTGCAAACGTTTCAAAAATTCACTGCATGACTCCATAAGGGCCTTCTGATATTGCCCAGCACGTGTACTAACGGTCAAAGAAAAATATGCGTATTAAATTACAAAAGAAATTAGTACACTACATACTTTTATAGCATCAAAATTTCTTTGGGTACATTTCATGGGGTATTTTCAGTTTCGTTATTTTCGAAATGAGCTTATAAAATATTTTAAACAAGTTTTTGATTTAACAGTTTGTGTCCAAAACAAAATGTAAACAATTCTAGTGAAGACTGGCATGCCACGACAGGAAGTGCTGCACCATACCTCATATACATATACATATACAAACTGTTGTCAACAGACTACCGGTTTTGAAGATAAAATACCTTTGAAAAGTTATACATTCGAAGTAGGCTTTAAAAATCAGAAATCCAATTAACATCTACTAGAGGGCAAAGCTTGTCAATTTTTATGCATTGTCCGAAATTTACCCCACACAAGATGCAAACCCTCTAGCATACTTGAATTTGCAGTAGCTTTAAGACCCCTTTACCTCATTCCAACATCTTTAAGACATCTTTTTAAGGTCCACTCTGTAGACAGGTGTTGTTTGCTAGCCATTTAGCACGGAAGAAGCAGTAATAACTCCCTCATTTTCACGAATATTCGTTCTCGACTTACGAACGCGATATTTGAGCCTCGGCCGCGAAACAAGGTTAAGAAAGGTGAGCAAAATATTTCAAAGACTCTTGAGGTGACGATTAAAATTTAACTTTCTGGCTGATTTTTAACCCCTGCGAAAGGTATTGTGGAAATTTTATAAATTATCTGATTGGAAACAATATCGCGCAGTAGTTTTTTAATTGAAATTTAGTATAGAATTAATTAACCGGAATTTCTAAGCAGCCAGACGTTGTATTCCAAGACATATCAACAATGATAATAAGTATCAACTAGGGATAACATTTAGCTTCTATCAGTGTCGGACAGATGCTTCAGTATGCTCGCTATAATTACCCAGATAGAAGTCCCTTGACGCCAATTGCATCCAAAAGTTTCTCAAACTTCCTGTATTCAGAGACTTCTTGATTCAAGACTTCGTCTTGTGTGACATCGAACAACGAACATACTTTGCTGAAACTAGTTGCAAAATCTTTCAAGCTTATTTTGCCATCTCCATCTGCGTCTAGTTCCTTAAAAGTTATAGCAAGTTTCTCATCGTTCATACGAAGTTCCGAGCAGCATCTTTTAAGTTCAGGCTTTTCTATGTAGCCACTCTTGTTCAAATCCCAGTGCTTGAAGATGTCCTCTATCATCAAATCCACTTCATTTTTAAAAGGAACAACTTGATCCATCCTTAGCCCCACATATCCTTCCCGAAAGCGTTAAGAAAATATTTGTCCAGCGTGGCTGTTTCTGTTTGATCTTTGCTTGTTATTTGACGGACCGAGCATTCCCGAATATTTGCATGAGAAGAAAATGTGCATTGACGCGCAAACGTTTGCCTCGGCGAATCAGAGTTCAGCGTGCTGACCGCCCCTTCATGCGAAACAATACGACTAAAGTGCTGCTTTTTACAAATCTTTACCAGCTTCATTATTAGCCTTATTTAGAACAAATATTAATAGGTTATTCTACCATGACAGTTTAAGACGTATTACGGGCTCTACGTCTATATTCGCTTGCTCAGTTTGACTGACGATGTCAAGAAACCCTCCGCGTACTTTTGACAAACTTGGCAATTTTCATACCGTAGCTTAATTCCACTGTACATGGATTAGTGAAACAATGTTAAAGTCAAAGTTTGATAAGGACAAAGAAATTTAATACTTGCTGGTATTTAAAAGAACCGCTAAAAATTTCCCACGTTTATAAAGTGGAAAACGCAAAAAAAAAAAAAAAAATTAACATTATCCATGAACTTTTGAGTAATCGTCCCCGAGACTTGACTTGAAATTGCATCTGCTCGGGTTTATGCAAGAGCTGGAAAAGCAGCGCATTTTTGAAGTGGTTCTCTAAAGCAATTTTCCTCCGATAAAGGCATGGCTTAACTTCGGTTTAGCCATTATTCGTTAAGCATTCCAAACACGTACCAAACGATGACTTAACTCACGTTTCTTTCAAAAAGTTATTCGTATGATTTTACTCGTAGGCGATCGTAGGCGCATTTTGACTTACGTTGCTAGGCAAAGATCTCGTGTTGGCAGTCATTTATAGCTCAAGTTACTTCATTGCCTGAATTTTTTCCGCTGCACCAGTGAGCAAGTTATAAAACTCAACAGGAAAACCATTTAACAGTTATTGTTTCTTGCGTAAACTCAATTGCACTTTTTGAAAGCGAATCGAAAACACGAGTTGCATTCAGCTGGATTGTTTGGCCAGCCTGATACATGTTGTATTCCACAATGGAAAATACAAAGGACATCCAGATGACAACATTATGATTCAATAGACAGGAATATACAGTCTAGTTCTTCAAAAATGACAGATAAAACGTGACTTGAACTCACAACTTCAGCTTCGATAAAGACTACATCCTTAGGCGCTACTTAAATGTAGACCGGCGTGCTATAAGCTAATGTACCGCCGGGAAAAATAGTGTAAAGAGGAAACTATTAGAGAATTTACTGTAATCGATAGCATTGGCAATAACAGCTAGGGAGCAGTTGATAAAAATAGAAACTGGATGTATCTGTTGTATTGGTTACATAGCGGTTTTATCGCTATTCGTGTTCGTCATGTAGGCGAAATTATTGAACCTGAGCCACTTGTCTCGTGATGTCATTCGATGCACGGAACACCCATGGAGCAATTAAATAATTCTTAGCAAGTTTCGGATTAACATCCAAAACCTTTGAAAAACAAGTAACTTTGATGTAGCGGGAATTTAATAGCAAGGTTAGTTTGCATTCGAAGTTTCGTATTCTTCTGCGTGGTTTTGGATTGTTCTAATATTTTTTTTTTCCTGTTTTAGTTTCAATTTCCATTTTCACGTTTAGTAGCGCCTAGCTATATATGAAAGCTATATTTAGCTGTAGTTATTTATTATTCAGACTGGAGACGTGTGTTTTATTTTTGTTGACGAGCTCATCTAAAAAGGCCACCCTGTTTCAGTCTCGGTTACTTTTTGACTTCACCGTTCTCTCAGAAAGACTATAATGAAGTTGTGAAATAAAAAAAACGTAATCATGCAATCTGATCACATTATTTAAGGCCTAGTTCATACGCCGGTCTTATCATAAGCCGTTTCCTAATGCAAAGTACCTGCGTATGTTCTATGCTTCAGTTGCTAAACTGCAAAGCAATTTCTTTTGTCTCGAAAACGGGCGTAACATTCTCGTACCCAGAGCTCCCCAGCTCGTCTGCTCACAGGGGAGGCTCTGGGGAAATCCATTTGAGGGCCGTCGCTGATTGGTTGATTTCGAGCGTTGGAGCATGCGCTGAAAAGTCTTTCTCCCAGCGGCTCTGTATTAAATCTCGCGCATGCGTCAGTGGCTGTCACCAGAGCCTCCCCCGCGAGGAGACGAGCCGGGGAGCTCTGGGTTCGAGAATGCGGGCGTAACAAGAAAGCGCGCGTAGTAGCGAATAATGACTGATTGCATTTTTAAACCGCACCGGGGGGGTTGAGGACCTCCCTTAAAAAGACCCCTCCCCTGGAATTTCCACTCATGAAACAGACCCCCTCCCCTGGAATTTCCAACCTCAAAAAGAACCCCCTCCCCTGGAATTTCTATTTTTTTCCGGCAAAATACCCCTGGAAAATCTATTTTTGGATAAAATACCCCTGGAAAGTCACCTTTTTTAACCCTCCCCCTTGGAATTTCCAGTCTCCAGACACACCCCCTCCCGTGGAATTTCCAGAGTCCAATACAAACCCCCCTGGAAAATTTTCCATAGGTCCTCAACCCCCCGGTGCGGTTTAAAAATGCAATCAGCCAATGTAAATTTACGCGATGCGCCAATTTTTTTTTCTTTTATTTTACGCACCATATCCTATCACCCCTTTCATGACCAACACCAAGGCCGTAGCTAGAAATCTTTGTCTGGGGGGGGGGGGGGGGGGAGCCTTGGTCAGCCCCACATGTTGACACTAAAAAATTCACTTGGCTGGGGAGGGGGTCAACTGCCCCTACGCTAACTACGGCACTGAGCACTGGAACATTTTTGGCTATTTATGGCCCCAGAGAAAAGGTGTCCGTCAAGAATTTCCGGCTATCAATTCTCCGGTTTTCAGGTTTTCAGTTTTTACCAAAACACCTATTGATGTCCACCGCCCTATCTTATAGAAACGATGCACTTTGGTGCATTTCCATTGGTTGAGAGAGATCACGTGACATGGATATTTACGGGCGACTATTTAACCATTATCCTGCGAGATTGCGCAGAATATCGTCTGATACTTAGCCGACGAGGGACGAAGTCCCGAGTTGGCTAAAATCAGACGATATTCTGCAAAATCGAGCAGGGTAATGGTTTTATTATTCAGCACATCGATAGCACAAAAACCCCCGAAAAAAGTGACTTTTGTGTATTATTTACGAGCTCAAAACATCACATTTTCCTCAGAGACGGATATCGCAGGATAGCTGTCATGTACAGAAGACAGCTATTGGCGTTCCAATGACCATATTTGGGCAGTGCATCGATGTGCTGAATAATAATAGCCATTAGTATAATTACTCAAGTGATTATAAGAATTTCCGCGCGCTGATTAGTCGAGAGGTTCGTTTTTTCTCGCTATAATCACCTACAGGTGATTATAACATTGAAAGGATTGGGAATGCGCGCGCGAGTTTTGTTATGATCGTGAAAACGTCCAACAAAAACAAGTTTTTTTGTCTAAAAATCTTATGAATCACTTGAGCAATTATACTAAAACAATTAGTCGCCTCAGGTTCCGTGATTATCGGCGAATAGTCACCTCGACTTCGTCTCGGCGACTATTCGCCTATAATCACGTCGCCTTTGGCGACTGATTGTTAAATAGTACCCGTTTAGTACAAAATTAAGCGTTACATAACGATATGTACTTGTCGGCTAACTCGGAGGATTTCTTGGCCTTATTTCTGTAAGGAAACTTTTTATATATTTTCGGCCTAGGGACGGCCGGAAATGCTTCAAAATTTGTTGCTATCCTTGACATCAAGGAATACTATCTTAACACAATACGGGACAATGTAAGGACACTGGACACTGATAATAACTGGAATGTTTTGCTTTTTAAAGAAGCCTTTTACATCAAAACAAAACAACCTCTAATGAACTCCGGCCTTAAAGCGAGCCGCGAGCTTTTGTTATTCAAATAATCTAGTTGTATTTAAGTTCTCCCGCGCTACTTGTATTTCACTAACCTGATGATGGTTTGAATTAAACCGAAATATTGCTTTTCTTATTCCAGTCTTCTATTTATGGTGAATATCGCCTAAGTATGAAACTGTCATTATAACATTTCTGGTATATTATCTGAAATAGTCAGCTGGTGCTGGAATTTGTTGCTAAAATTACACGATTTTGGCTGGATCACGTCAATTGTAGATGAAACGTGATGCCACTATCAGGTTATAGCTTATTTATTTTGGTAACCATCAATCAAAATTTTCGGGGGAGCCAGTTCCCCTACTTCCACCGCCCCTGTTTTTATGTTATACGTGAGGTACGTCCGCCAAGAATGTTTGCGTCTGTGCGTCCCACGTTAAAAACATCTTCAGGGAAACTGACTAAACGAACGATTGTAAATCGTAATTTGCCTCTTTTTAATATTACTAGAAAGACAGCAGCGCGAGAGACAATACACGCCCCTATTCGCCTTTGTCACACGGCAGCCATCTGGGATTTTCTAATACAGCAAAGCATGCATGAAAGCGAGGCCAAGCGTGTAAGCTCACCCACGCATAGTCATTTCTGTAAGAAAAAATCCAAGATGGCTGCCGTGTGACAAAGGCGAATTCGCCTATGTCACACGAACGCCATCTTGAAATTTTCAGCTGATTTATTCAGCATGGAAACGAGGCCAAGCAGGGCGCGGGTTTTGCTTATGTTAGAAAGCGAAGCCTTATTCAGGGATTTATGGTACAAACGTTGACCAAGCTACCAAAAAGTACTCCTTATTTGTTTTAGAACCAAAAAGTTGATTGGCTCATTGCTTTTTTCTGCTTTGCCGGGTCATTTTGCATATCAAGATAGTTCCCTTGAAAAAGTGTCGACATTCTCCAACTTCCTTATAAGGAAATATCGAAGAATCCCAGTAAGTTTTTCACTATTTCTATTGGCTTAGAAAGCTTAAAACTCAACCAAAACTCAAATATACTCGAGGAAAGATGCTATGTACATTTTCCACTCTCGTGTTCACGGTCAAGAGCCTGGCAACAAGGTAGACAAGATACCACAGGAAGCCCGGTCAATCTCTAGAAAGGCGACACTGCTATCTTGATATGGGAAACAAAATGGCGGCGCGTGACAAAGGTGAATGGTCACTCTTAAATGAGAAACCCAAAGGCGTCGAGAAATGATATTGTCTAGTCTCTGACATTGTCTTGTTACGAAAAGATTAATTTTTGCCATAAGTCGCGTCTAATAGAATCGCGTTATTCAGGTTTGACAACTTTCATGAAATGAGTCTTAGTCTTTCTTAAAAAAGAACGCGATTTTCTTTCTCTTGACTCCTAGAGATTTAACTCCGCCGAAAGACATTTTCTGGGATTGCCTTTTTGTAGCTTTCAGGACTTGGAAATGAGATTCTATTAATAGCACTTATTCTACTGTGTTGGCTTTAGTTGTAGATCGACACTCTTAGTAATGGACTCTTGACCGCTCGAGATATATTTGCTGGTATAGTTCTAAGACGTTTACGGCAATTTTCTACGAACTCTACGTCAACTAACAAACTGCGGTTTGGCTTCCGTCAATCAAACGAGTGAACAGCTCTGAGTGATTTCACGCAGGCTTTGAGAGGTTTTTTGAACTAATAAGGACTAGCTAGGCTACAAAACCAAATTTAACTAAACTAAAATGAGAAAAAATCCATGCGTCGGTCTTAAAAGGTTTGATTGACGGAAGTCAAAACGCAGTTTGCCGTTCCGAATTGTAAAAGCGGGAGTTCGCAGAATTATGAAATTCGCAGTAACACATCGTGCAAATGTAATATCCGTTTTCTAGTTCCTCCGAATCAGATGGCCTAAGACGCTCCAGGGTAATAAATGTTCCATTCTCGTTTCTATGGCAGCTTCCTTCCGGTAGTTTTTAGAAGAGACAGGGAAATATGAGGGAAGAGCCGGGAAACGTTTTTACAAGAGGAAATATCGAAACAAAGTATAACATGTTTTCGACTTAGCATCTAGAAAGCTGATCAGAAGGCTGCACAATGGAGAAAGCCCGCTTTGTCAACAATTATCAGGTTGAACAAATAGTTTCGAAACTAAGATAATAATATGTTTTGCAACCACGTACAATTTCCGGGGAACTTGTGACTAAGACATGCAGTGAAGGATGTAAGCAAACAAGAGAGAGAAAACAATCCCTCAAAAAGTCAACAGTTCCCTAATATTTGTGATCTTCTATAGACACAACCTTTTGCCTGAAGATATGTGTTTGTTAATGCCGTTTGACATATGATGTGGCCTTGTGTTTTTTATATGGTCTGCCGGAAACACGCCAAATATCAACAACATATACCGTTTCCGGGAAACGTTGTCACCCGAAAAAGCCTATAAGCTTGAAGCGCAAAGGATGATGGGGGCATTTCAACTGCTACTGTTTGATCTGAATTCAGACAGTTATCGCAACCACAGGTGAAATGATTAAATTTCAGGACATTTCCAAGCATGTTTGTTTCTAATATTTTACAGAAATTTAAATAAATCTTTACCCATACTCCCTAGCGCACCAAGCTTATAGGCTTTTCGGGTGACAACGTTTCCCGGAAACGGTATATAAACACGATCTACCGTCCTTTTGCAATTTTGTATACTTTTCTAATGCCTTCCAAATTCTTTAGGAAGAACGCAGGACCAATATATATACCGAAAGGTTGCCCTTGAAGCTTTATAGTCCATGATAGTGATTTTTAACCGTTTGTTTCTCCGTTTGTACACGGGCACAACGGACCTGCTCCTCGGAAAATCTGTTTCTCGCATCCTCTCGCTGCTTGCTAGCAAAAATCCAAGAAAGCCTCTTGATATGTTTTTGCTGGAAAAAAAAATCAGGTGTCCTTGCAAATTTATTCTAATTTTGGAACGTCTGTTTGCAAATTTTTAGTCGTTTTTATTTAGCTTATTTTATTTATTTATTTTACTTGTTTTGACTTATGCTGGCAAATTTTCCGATCTATTTCTGCTGGCAAAAACTAGAACAGGTACATTTTTGCCAGCAGTTCAGAAACGGCAAGATGCTGTACTCATTACGCTTAGTATAACTAAATACGCCGTTTTAATGCATTTTGTTGAGGGATGCTCGTTGTATGACCGTATTTGTAGGAACTGAACTAATACTACAGACAGGTTCTCATTTACGAGAGCAAAATTGCAATTATGAAAAACATATATTTACTTATTTTAGACTCGTAGTATATCAGTCCAGTGGATTGCTGAGGGGTTCATTTTCAAGGCATTCTTTCCTAATACAACTAATATGGCACATTGGAGCTCAAGCATCCTCCTTTAAGCCCATGCCCCATTAGTGAAATATTGCACGGTTTAATTTTTCTTGAGGTTTGTCACTAAAGGGGACGAGTCACCCTGGCCATATAACAATGCACTGTTTCGCCGTCATTACCGTACAAAAGTGAGAAAAACTCGTAATAATAGAAATTCCTTTGCATTAAGTCAGAGTTTCTGATTCAATGAATCAGGTAAACAAAAACAAAGCCATGCAATCATAAAAGAACTTCCTTTAGGTATTAACATCTACATTTATTCACTTCATTACCGCGACTTTAACATCTAATATACCCCGACCTGCTCCCAGTCTGACCTGATAGCTCAGCTGGTAGAGCATCGGATGTACAATTCCGGAGGTCGTGGGTTCGAATCCCTCTCGGGGTCAGAGATTTTTTCTCTTTCTCCGCATACTAGGGCTAACGCTCATAAGCACACATGGGACCATTTCATTAGCACGTTAGCTTTCACACAAGGTTAATTCCTTATCTCCACTCTGTTGAACTTAGTGCTACGCAGCCACAGGCTTGCCTGAACATCTACATATATTCGATAAGAATAGAACAGTAATTATATTCCATGAATGCTCCAACCTGCAATGTATTTCGAACACGCCTGCAAGACACATTACATTACGTGCCTGTAATATATTTAAAGAAAGGCCGTTTAGGCGATCAAATTTGCTTGTTCGTTTAGTACCTAGAATAGTTTTGCTTCCGATTTTGAGGAAGGAAACACAATCCATCAAGGTATTAGAACTTCCTTCTGGCTCGAAATATCCTTCATTTCACGTCCTTTACTGTTCTAATTGTCTTTAAAAATGAAAACCTCATGCAGCGATTTTAATATACAGCTGCCATTAGATGACTCTTTAAGGAACAAAAAGCCTAATAGACGTTAAAATACATTTTCGTCCTATTTGTAGAAAGACATAGTCTTCCTTAATCTTGGCATGTGCTACAGCTATAACATATAGAATTTACACTTCTGCAGTTGACAGCAGAAAGCCTTTTATTAAGCAAATAACTTTGGTCCCTGCTTGAAGACAGCGCCAGTATTTAATTTTCCAATTTACAATCTTTGCAATAAATTATACATTAAAGATAAATTAAATTCGCGTGTTCTCTTACATTAGTTCGTAATGTACAATTTGGCCCAGCTAGACTTCCAATATAGTCACCCTCACGCGAAAGCATGTTGACTAAGTTATACAGTTTTCCGAAGGCTACAAAGTTGATGCAACTTTGGGCGATCTCCCACGAACTAAAATGCGTGGTAGGTCGCGCCTGAGATGCCTGTAGAATTGAAAGTCTTAGAAACAGCGCTTTATCCCGTTAACATGCGTAGGATGGCACCTAAGAAGACGCGTTCTTTCCGAACTATTCCATCCTCATGGAAACCAAAATGTCTATGAAACAAAATCTCACATGATCATAATTTATCTGTCTGTGGGATAAGTCGTAAAAATATGTAGAGTACCTAAAATCCGAGTGACAGTAAGTTTTTCAGACATATAAAAAATGTTTTATTCAAGTTTGCTTTGCGTTGCTGTGTTCCCAGTTATTTGCTGAAGAACGTTGTGCGCTAATAGATGATTTTTATGCAGTGATGTTTTTGATACTTAAACATAGATTTGAATATTGCTACTTTTTCTTGTTCACGGTTTTAAGTATTTCAAAATTCACAACTTCAAAATTCAAATGCAGAACTTCCTCCAGAAACGCAAAACGGACGATTCTCTGCTGAATTTGAGATAGGAATATTAATTCTGTAGATTAATTCAATCTTTCATGTATTATTTGCTTTCAGTACCGTCCAAAAATGAATGAATAATATATGTATACATGATTATGTGAGGGCTAAAAATAAATCTAGTGTATTTTACACATGATTGTAAAATTCTGATTTGTGTTGCAGCCGAAATTGTTGCGCTTTTTTGTTACGAATGGTGAAAACAATTGGGGTTTTGTTAAAAGCGATTGCTGTTTAGTTCATGGTGTGTTTATTTTATCTTTCAAGGTCAGGAAATTGCCTTTTTCTGCTGAGTGTAAAGCGACCTTGGAAATAGCACTTATTGGTCAGAATCACGCATTTTTTCATGGTTAAAAGCCCATGGCGAGCATGTAACATTAGACTTACGTTTCGCTTGTAAATGAAACCGCACATGGAAAAAGGAAACTTTAAACCCTTCACCAAAGTCGTTTACATTTCGCTCATAAACTACCGGAAGCTCTGAATACTGAGCCTTTAGCAAATTGTGTCGCCTTCGGCCTAAAGAGTTCGACTTACCCAAAATGAACTCCATGAAAAAATCTCAGTTGCGAACTAGTCTTCATAACCACACGGAAGTGGGAGTTTTGCTCGATTTCGACGTCACTAAAATAGAATCGAAACCTTTGCAGATTTGGCAGTTTTAGTGAGCACTCGGAAAAGCAAATTGTCCTGTTTAACTGATAACGAAGGTGATAGCAAATTGCTATTGTTAGACAAAAGTGTGTATTTTTGCTTTTCAAATGTTTTAAAAATAAAAGTATTTATGGTTTCGCTGTATGCGCGTACATTTTTCTCGCTTCGATATTCTTTTATTTTTATCCGAATCATAACGGTTCGCTTTATTTTATAGCCTTGTAAACATTCTCAATTGATGGCTTCTTGCGAATTTCCCTGCTTTCTAAAAGGTTACCATGTAGACATTTAGAATAGTCTCAGAAATGGTTCTCTTGAAAATTCGAAATAAAGACTTATTTTTGAAAGATTACATGTTTCTTCGAGCTTGTTTTAGGGCAGAGGGGACGATCTACCTGTCGTTGGTCAAGCACACAATCTTCAAGTTTTCTTCAAAATGAAGTCGGTCGTAAAATTAAACAAACTTGTTTTGAATCCAAACTTTGCTTCTCTTCTTTCTCGGCATTTGACAAAGAATCGTACCGTGAACATTTGCGCTTCTTTTGCGCTTTTCGCGCCATAAAAACTGATAAGTTTTAGAGTAAAATGTGTGAATGCAAACGCTGTCATGTTTTGCTCTGATGATGTTTCTTCACGGTAATAAACGCAACACAAGAGAACCTGTTTTTACGCGCTCAACCTCTAATAATGGGCCTTATTCCAGGGTAAAACTCTCCCGGAATTCACGGACCATAGTATGACAATTGTAATTACTAAGCCTACCCTGATACGAGCCCATACGATTGTCCAAGTCGTTGCTTGAGTTCCTCCAATTCTCCATCACCTGTTGCAGACCTTGACAATCTTTTTTGCTTTATCCCCGATATGACAGCTTTAAATTTCTTAAAATTCTCCGAAAACTCATCAATGCTAATTCGGCCATCCCTGTCTCCATCGAGCTGGTTGAACACTTCTCCAACATCCTCGGCATCGAGGTCGCAAACTGCAGCTAGTTCATCCTTATCAATAAATCCACTGCCGTCCAAATCACAAGTCCCGAACAAATCCCTCGCGCGCTCGATATCGAAATCGCCGGCTGCCATGCCGACTCCACGAAAACTTAGCCCATAAAGGCGTCCACTGCAGCTTGCAAAATTGAATCCAAGACTAAGGGCTTTAACGTCCACACTTTCCTTGCCTATAATACGCTGTTCCTCGATAATTATTTCTGCACGGCACACGTCACTTAGCCATACACAGCTGTTTCTAGAAGCCCGAGTTTGGCCACCCGTTTTTTCGCTACCGCGGATGGCAATTCCTGCCAAGATGAGCCAATCAGAGGGCTGGATTAAATTGACGTGTCGAAATGTCAGTCATAACACCCGCCGATTGGCTGTTTTGTTTTGGGGGCTTCTGTATACCCGGAGAAAATTGTTTTTGGGAGGGTGAGAAAGGATACTTTTAACAATATTAGTCGTATCCCGGCAACTTGGGTAAACTGATAGTGCCTAGTAATTTCCACTCAGCCGATTCACTTACGTTTTCCCATTGCATCAATTTCTTCTCGATGTATCAAATTGCGACTTAAGTATCTGTAATGTGATATTCCTTGAGATAAAACTGCTCATTTTGTTCTGCTATTAATTTCGCGTTCTTTTTTGCACATCGCGCGGTGGCCTCAAATCGCCCGAAGATGTCTTTCTAATTTGATAGCGGCTTACTTCGTCCTATGCTAATTTTGTCATTTCAGTAGGCGGTAAAACTACGTTGTTCTTTACTTCTTATCTTTAGATTTTCTAATTACCCTCGTCAGTCAGGAATTACATCCTAAACATCTCAATTAGTGATCTTTTTCGAGTATTTTTTATTATATCAGGTGGCTTTAAAGATAAGATTTAATACTGAAATTTTTTAAAGCCGATATTGTAAGTCTAGTCCTTAATATTTTTATCCAGCGAATAATGAGTTGGTATAGAAACAGTAACTACCCCTTTTAAAAACCAAGAAACATAAAATAAACCTATTTCATGATATCCTAACTTCCCAAGTGCTAAGTGCTTCCCCTCTTAAATGGATCTTTATTGGTACTGTTGGAAACCTGTTTAATTTTGGTACCAAATTGGAAATTAATTATAATTTAGTTCACAGGATACACAACATTAGGTTTCAAAATACTATTTTGAAAAACAGTTTTTAAGACGGTTTTAAATATAGTTTTATTTATGCATATGGATATTTAGCAGCGCATGTAACCACGCGGTCCTTCTGTGGAGAGAAAAAGCGTGACTTGAATTGGAAAACATTTTTAGAAGCGTGGTTGATGAACGCATTTGAAGAAACTTAAAAAGGCGGGAAAGTATGGCGCATATGCCCACGTTTTGGCGGGAAAAGTCGTGACATGAATTCAAAATGCCGGAGGCCCTTGATTCACTTGCCGTACGGTTTTCTGTATGATTTTTGCAGGGAGTGAAGCGAACTCGTAATAGACCGGCATTTTTGGATTTTCCGTGTGATTTGCGACGGTCCATTGTAGACGCTATAAACGGGAAACAGACTTTGGAATGAGGTGCTTTGCGCTTAGAAAACGAGAACAAACAGAAATGAAATTGTAAAAAAAACATGTCTAAATGTTTTACTAGAGGAACTAGTATTTTCTAGCATTTACCATACAGAGCGGATTTCAGATGACTGTCGTGAGTAATTCGCAATTACTTTGTAATTACTCCTATAGGTTTTATTCAGAATTGCTGTAATCACTTTGCGATTGGTTTCACTACAGTCATATGAAATCCGCTCTATTTTTGATACAAATTCATTCTTTTGATTTAACGTTTTTATAAAGGTACGCAATATTGTAGAGGTTCTAGTGAAGGACGGGACAAAATTTCAAAAATGGTCGAACTTGCTCACACTACTATTATTCAAAACACAACGTTATCGTGTCTCGCAACATCACGCGTGATCTATTTCGCCAATCAGAAAGTTGTGCTCTAATGATTAAATATAGACAAATTGCGTGTATTAGCCTGAGGGATTATACAAGAGTCCGTCCTTCAGTGAATGGAATGTCTCCGCAGACACTTCATAAAAGCAACAAAAACAAACATTGAGCTAGAAAATACTGAATATATTCCCAAAACTTCACAGAGCCTAACTGCGGCAAAACCCGCATTTTCCTCATGAAAGGTCATTAATTTTTTTTCAAACGTCCTTGAAGAGGTCCTTGAAAATCCTGGAGTTTTGAAAGCGTGAAAATGTGGGCATCCTGGGTTTTATAATCCACTGGGATTTATTCTGTTGCAATTCGTGGTGAGTCATGCCACAAATTGTTTGCACTATATAAAGCCAATAATCCTCTTAACTCTTGTCTAGGTCGAAGTTGCTAGAATGGGCCGTAAAACAAGATATCGTGATGTCGTGGTGGTGCGTAATGGCTGTGGTCGACCGGGGATAGCGGCGGAAGAGCTGGTGGTATTGCTAAGGTGGGTTGTAATATCATGGACGGTGCAACAGCTTTCAAAGTGGGGGCTCATTAGTAAGATTGTATGGGGGGGGGGGGGGGGGGGGGGCTGAGTTTAGTGAAAATGTATGAAAACTTGACAAAGTGTGTTCTGTGCTCATCTAGAAGTGTGCTCTTCTTGACGAAGGAAGACATAGACATATTTTATTGGTACCGTGAACTGTTCGTACATTGGTATTTGTTCCAATAATTTTAGACATGAAAAGAGAAAAAAGAAAATGAATAAAAGAGCGAAAGTATTTACATTAATCTCCTGATCTGGGGGACTTGATATAAAAGTTTCCCTAAGGAGAAAGCAGAAAGCTTCCGAGGTGGTATCAAGTCGAAGAAATTCAATGTAGCTCTTTTTATCTCTTTTTATCTTTTTTGCGCGTAGCTCTGAATAGAGAGGGATGTCGTTCGTCTTCCATTATTTGGCAATTTTGGCACTTCCTTAGTTTTGGTTCGAAGGGTCTTGTGTAACGCCCTCTTTCGATTTCCAAATTGTGGTCGCTTATTCTTAATTTTGTTAGTGCTGAGACTGCGTCTCGTTGCGTACTTTTTTGTTCATGACATTCTGTGACGTCATCTGTGTATCTATTACAGTACACACGCACGCAAAACGAGATCTTTTGTTAAATAGTTGATGTTCGTGGGAATAAAGATGAATCAAGCTCATTGTGAAAGGGGCCCAATAACATATTTACGCCACAGTGCTCGTCAAAGTTACAGTGATACTAATTACAAACAATAGTGGCGGAGCCAAGTAATAGTTTCAATTTGCGAGTTTGGTACCGTAAAATACGCTATATCATTAACGGTTTTGATAGGGCTATATTTACTAATATTTTTCATCAATAGTTACAAGATATTTATTTATTTATTTTTTCCATTATACGAACGTTGACTTGCCTGTTATTCAGGCTCTAACTGCAAAATGTGGAAATAAACTATCTGGTATTTTTCCTGGTCATCAAGTCCCCTTTGGGACTCCGCTGTCACTTTCAGACTAGGTATAGACCAAAATTAAAATAATAAAACTATTCAACAATATACCGCACTTTCAATGAAGTCCAGTCTTTGTCTTTTGATAGACAAACACTGCAGCTAATATCAGGCCACCAAATAATACCAAGCGAGTTACAATTTCTTTGCCCATCCTTATACCTGCCTTGCTCGTCAAGTGTCCCCTTTCAGGTCTGTCAAGCCTTTTTGATTGGCCTTTATTTTCATGTGGGAATGGCAAAGGTGGTATCTCACATTCCAGGAATTCACATAATGGTTTCCATCCCTGTTTGACACTGTACTCTAGTAGCTGGTCCTTAGGAACTGGAAATGGGAGAAATACAATTATAAAATATTAGAAAAGTAAAAAAGTCATGGCATAGATACTCAAGCATTTCATTTGTCACAGTATTTCCCCTGTCACTGTAGCCCACTTGGCACAAATATGGCGACCATGGTCTTTTCTCCCCATTCGCCAACTTCAGCTCTCGTTTAAAGAGCCTGAGTCAGCCACTCCTTTGTTATTGTTTTCATTCCGTACACGAATTACGTGTAGAAATGTTGAAATAACCATCTAGAGTTTTATTTTTCATTTAGCAAATTGAACCGAAAATATCGCACTACATTCCCTAAATCAGCCGATGGAAATGGATGCTTTTTCAACTTGGTATGTTGCTAGGCTGACAAAATGGCGGCTGACAGATGCTCTTTAAGTTTACCAGGAATAACCAAAATAACAGTCCATGACCTTGTAACTGTTAAATCACTACAAATCTATAGTGTTTTTATCTATTATCAAGAGGATGGAATTGGATTGTGATTTGAATGCCCCCCCCCCAACCCCCTGAATTATTTGCTTGTCACAGGGTCCAGAAGGGGTAAAATGGGAGCTGGGATTGCCCTTATTTTAGGCTGGGAAAATGGAATTGGGGTCACTGGGAATGGGAATTAATGTCCAGCAAGGGGGCTTTTTTCCACCTGCATACCATTGGCAAAATACGCAGGTTTCTTTCTTTCAAGGACTGCGAGACGGTAATCCATGCCTTCGTGTCATCCAAGCTGGATTACTGCAACTCGATATTATCAGGTCTGTCGTGCAGCCAGATCCAACGACTCCAATACGTACAAAACTCGGCTGCACGACTGTTGACAGGCACGAAAAGGCATGAACACATCACGCCCATTCTTCGTGAACTTCACTGGTTACCGGTTGCCGCTCGCATCGACTACACAATTTTGCTTTTAGTTTTTAAATGTCTGAACGGTTTCGCCCCTATTTATCTAAACGACCTCTTAACCCGATATATTCCCAAACGCTGCCTACGGTCATCCTCAAAATCGCTTCTCTCCGTACCCAAATGCAACCTTAAGACATACGGAGAGAGAGCATTTTCATTTAGGGCTCCCACTCTCTGGAATGCCCTCCCAGATGACCTCCGATACATCACTTCACTCAGCACTTTTAAGGTGAAGCTGAAAACACACCTTTTCTCACAATGTTTCGGGCTGTAGGCACCCCCCCCCCCCCCCTCTCCCTCGTTTTTACTTTATTTTATCTTTTTAGTTCTTATCAGGGTTACACAGTTTTTATTCTTTTATTCTTTTTATATATATATATTAGTGTAAATTTTTATCATACTGTATATTCTTAATATTGCTAAACTAAGAAATGTAAAGCGCTCTTGGATTTTTAAGAAATAGCGCTATATAAATTTTATATTATTATTATTAAACGGGGAATGGGATTCTATATTATTTCCCTTTTTCCTTGTAAAACGATAAAAAAAAAAACGTTTTAAAATAATTGTCAGGATAAAATCAGCGGGTGTAAACATGTGAACAGGACAAAAAAAAACAGATAAAACGACATAAAGAATTAACTGAAACCAGAAACATATAACTTATATGTTTCTGCTTAAACACATTGTAACTATCAAAGAATGATACTGTGATAGTCAAGGCAACACATTAAAACAGGTACAGCGTGATAGAGTGTAATACGCTACTATATGTTTCACGGATTTAAACCACTCTAGAACAGTTTACACATGTCTACACATCATTTTTTTTATCATTGGGATTTTCAAAAGTCTGACTGGGATTTCTGGAAAAAACTGGGATTTTGCGAAAATGTACACTGGGAAATGGGATTGGGACGCCCCCTTCTGGACCCTGTTGTCAGGCAAGCGTGCGAGTGCCCCTATTTTGCCTTGCAGGAATTTATTTTCCTAAAAAGTAATTCCTATCGCCCATGGAGTGATCGCGTGAGTGACATGGGCATCGGCACTTTGAAAATGAGAATAATATTGCACAATACCTGTCGCTCTAACACGATCATTATGCATGCGGAAGCTGTGCCGATGAATTACACTCGCTTGAGGGTTGTCGCTTCCAAACGCAGCCTGAACAACACCGGTGAATAAAGCCAGAAATTTAGACCACGTCGGAGAAAGATATTGGAATGGAATTGTCTTTCTTTTTAGACTTGCAAATTCTTCAAGCTGTCGCCTCCAACTGTCCGCCCACGAGTCCTCGTCTCGTGTCATGAGAATAACTTTAGCCTCTGGGAATGCTGCTAGGATTTCTTCGAAGAAAAAACAAGCTGGAATATCAGATACAGTGTCTATGTCTTTGAGCATAGTCTTCAAGTCTGGCAGTTTGCCGTTCATAATAAGTTCGTGCCATTCGTCTAAGAACTGAAGCCCTTGCTCTGTAACATCGCTGACACGGTAACCCAGTATATCTAGAGCTGTATCAATCGTTTTAGTCCCTGTTTTGCACAAACCTGCACAGATAATTTTCATTTTGTTAATGGCAAAGCGAGAAACGTTCGCTTTACTTTGTTTACAAAGTCTATCGCTGTATAAACTGAGCCCGCAGTAAATGTGATCAGTTGTGAAGTGCCTACCGTTTGCAGCAAGTTGACTTCCCTGCTATCTGAGGCCTCTTTCTATGCCGCGACCCTCAGCCAGCGAAATGCAGAGAAAATAGGCCTCTGCTAGCAGAGCAGGGGGGACAAATGGGTGGTATATGGGTCCCTATATTCGGGTGGTAGGTATGACTGTCATATTTTTAGGGATTAAAATCGGCGATCCGGTATTTTTTATGGGTTTTCTGAACGAAAACCGTACGCTGAAGAAAATCCAGTATTTTTAGGGGACCTTTGCACTAAAACAGTACGCTGAAGAAATTTTAGGACCGGGGAGTATTTTTAGGGTGGAAATGTGGGCTTCCCGACGCTCATCCCTACCATTTTAACCTTCAAGAAGTACTCGCCTTGAACCACTGCCCTCCCATTCCTTTTTGAGCCGCTCATTTGGCTAGATATAGATAAGAAAACGAAATGATAGGTCGCATATTAGTTTACCTGTCTAACCAATCAGAACTCTGTGGCGAAAAATCGAACGAGTTCAATAATGGTCATTATTAACCTGACAACTACTATGATGGCGCCCTTCAATTGGCCAACATCTAGTCCTGGCTAGTCGGTTGCACCATCTTAATCTAGTCTTCTTATTTTTTTAGTTATAATCTATCCTGCCATGAAACAGGCCCTTTTTTATAGCTGATTCACACGCTGTGGTATCATTTGTTGAGTAGTGAGTGACCGCGCACCAATATCCGACCTTTTCACCAACTCTTTTACGCACACGTTGCAAACAGTTCTACCATCTCGACCATTCTCCAACGGTATTTATTATGGGTAGTGGGTGAAAAGACTTCCTGTTCCTTCCTGTTGAGTTTATCAATATGGACGCAAAGCTTTCTGGGTAATCAAGAAATACCTTCCCAGGATGCAAAGCGAGAATTATTACCACAGCAATCCCGAAGCGGTTTTTGCCTCATCATTCAGCTATTAGCTAGCTCTCGTATATCGCATTCTTAATTTCCATCTTGGCATCTGGCAGTGTTGCCCTGCTTGGAGGATCAATGGAGATTTTTTGTTGTGGCAAGATTTGAATCCTCGGATTGATTGGTTTTCTTCTCGCTGAGTTGTTTATTGTGTTTTATCTGTTGATTTTGATTAACACATCCTAGATAAATTACGACTATATATTACAGCTGCGATGGGATTGTTCTTCGCGTTTATTAAATCCCTGAGCTGCAATGGGAAAAATCTCCCACCTGAAAAATAATAAAATTCTGAATCACCAGGGAACAACGAGAGAACATTATCTCAAGCGCTTGTTGTGTTCCTTCCAATACTTTCTCTTTCTAATGCCTGGTTTACGGCTATTTCCGCTCGAAAGGAAAACACAGTTTTCAACAATAGCTAATTTACCCAAAATGAAATAGTTGTTTTATATTTATTAATGATCTATCTTGGTGATTCACTATAAAAATGAGTAAAAATAGTTTTGGTCTATATCTTTGTGCATTTGGAATTCTATTTTGGTGGCACTTCCATAGGAAAACAAATGGCGAAATTAGATCTGTTTTCCACTAAAAGCAAAAGCTTATATGGTCTAGCCAAAGCTGTATTTGTTTTACTATGTCATTACATTCTCAATTCAAAACTCATCTGATAGAATCTAGGGCACATGTACTCAACAATAGGCTGTTTTCATATATAGTTGCTTATTAATTTAACTGGTTTTATCTCTTCTCAAAACAGCTTATGAGTTGTCCACGCCCAACTGGTAAACTAGAAAAAACCTGAACCGTAATTAAATGCTTGACATCATAACACAACATTTTCTGTCGTTTTTTTCTGTTTCCCGCTCTCTCGAGCTTCCTTGAAAATATACCTTAGAAGTGTTGCCAGTTCCAGCTTGTGGAAGATTGTGTCACAGGTAACAGTAACGAAGGAAGGGTAGATCAATACCTGAACAGGCTATATGTTAACAAAGTTTAGAACACTAAAAATAATAGAGCTTTGGGAGATTAGTGTTTCTGCCTTTTTGTATTAGACTCTTATACGTATGTCTTTTCTAGTTTGTTAAGGGTTTCAAGGAAACTGCACAAAACAAGATCTGAACAAAATTAATGTGTTCCTGTGTTTCTCTTATTGTTTTGTTCAATTTATTTTGCCACGAGAACGATTAAGAAAAAGCATTGTTTCTAATTCTATATCAGCCTTATGAGCTATGGAAAGATTTTTATCAGGATTCAAAAATACTTGTTCAACAACTTTTTGCAAAACAGAAGGACCACGTATACGAAAATTCACGTTTTTGCTATAAAAGAAGTGGTAGTGTGATGGTATTTAGAGGAATTCTCACCCTGTCTACTTTTTTTTTAAGCTAAAACCTTATGGAAATCTACAGCGTCTAGCAAGTTACATTTTCCACATAAATTTTCTACTTAAAAAAATACAAGAAAAGTAAAAGTGATCTCACTCGCGCTTTACTACAAGCTGAGACACAGAAATTCATTTTCTTGTCAAGAGCGGTTTTGACATCCAAAGTAATGACCTTCGCTTTTAAGGAAACCACCGGAAAGGCATTACTTCGCTGTGTTCTGCTCTCCTATATGAAAAGACGCCAAAAGCATTATCGCTACGCCAAAACCATCCTACACTATTGTCCCCACACAGCAAGCAACCCACTCAAACTGTACCCGATCACTAAAAATTACAAATGTTTTGTTTTCTCTAACGATGAATTGTCCATCTTGTGTTGTTACGCCCCGGAAAACCCTTTAAGTGTTTTATATATTTGCGCGCCCCTCAGTTGGAGTCAAGGTCCATCAATAACAATTGACTGGCTTCCCGCCGCGCGCTCAGACATCTTGATACCGCAGTTTACGGCTACGCGGCTTCGTGCCCAGTTTTGCTCACGTTGTTAATGGCTTTTCATGATTGTTCCTTCTTATCTCTAGGTATTAAAACGCAGTGAAAAAGCCATTTATTATTAACTGCTTCTGTTGTAATAAAGTAGCATGAGGTAGTGTGAATTACGTCATATTGTCGCCGTCCAGTCTGCGTTGTTTTGAGAGAACGCATGTCTGTGACCTGTTTGCTGAGTCTTGCCTCCAAGTCATCGCATTTGGACGTTTTGCAACAGAACGCGTAGTTAATAAAGAATAATCGCAGTCTTAATCCTTTTCTACGAAAAACACCATCTTAACCCGGCAAAAGAGATCTGTCCTGGCCCCTGCCGTTATTAAACCCTAAAACAATAGGCAACAAGGAGTAATATGCCTAATCTGCTTATTTTGACGAAATCAAAATTTGACTGGATTGTTTCTTGTTATTTTCTAGTTGACGCCGCCCTTGTTTCATTGCCCCTGTGATCTCGATTCATGCATGACTTCTAGCAAGTTTCTCGATTGAGCTCATGGGATGCAATTACGTGCAGAGGTAAACAAATAAAGCAATAGTTACTATGATAACGTAAGAAAACCCGAGCTACTTTCAACATATTTAAAATATTGGCCCTGATAAAAGTAATACCTGTTTTCTAACCCTAAATCAGGTTGCTCTCCATTATGTTAGTGCTAAGTAGTGCACATTTCCTGTCCCCAGACCTCCGCGCTATTCGTGGCGAGAGTCTTTGCTGACACCACTGACGCATGCGTATACGAAAATGGCATTTTATGTCTTCAAATTACTTGTACAGCGTAGAAGTCGAAGGCATAGGTTGTCAATGCCTGACTAGCAAATTAGTTTTGGTGATATCAATATGAAATAATCTCCAACCGAAAATTGTCGTTTTTCAACACCTCACGGCCAAAACCATATTTGGAATCATTTACCTTATAAGGAAGTGACAGGAGATCCTCTTTTGATAAGAATTTCGGCAAATGTAGCAAGAAAACTGTGAAATTTTGAATGAAAACTTGCAGGAATCACAGAGACTCGAGTTCTCGATCTGTCCGCCATTGATTTGGGCTAGGTAACCACGCTAAAATAGCCCACAGCTAGCCCGCACGACTCGACCCAGTCCTCCCAAGTGCATTCAATGATATGTAGCAAGATATGTTTTTCAAAAGTGCGATAAAGCTGGCCTTATGTACGGATACGCGCTGTTTCAGCCTCGGGTGACGAGCTGGGGAGACTGGGCACGAGATTTTTGCGCAGAGGTGGAGGGGAGGGGGGGGGGGGGAGTTGTGGGGGGCGAACTCGATGCAGTCATTTTTGACAGTACAGTGTATATGTGTAGGGAAGGGGGATGGATTATAAAAAGAATTTCCAGAGAAGGACTAACTTATATCTCAATACCACTACACATAAAAGTGCGATTGAGTTATGTGTTCAAATGCTTTTTGCCCTATCTAAATGTATTCAAAACTGAGTATAAGAGTATAATAAAGAACACCGACGGCCCTTTTCGCTTCGTGAGAGCATAAAATATAAATTTTGAGAAAGATATAACACCTTTACAATAATTTGTCTTCGAATTGGCTTGCAATTTTCTTTACCCAGAATGGCAAATTTCTAGTCCTCTTTTATATGTACAATTTCCATCTTTGTACCCTTCTGGGTTGTCACATTTTGAAAACCCTGCCCCCGTTTGAAATTGTACATTTATTAGTTCAGTTAATATCAGGGTGCAATTTTGACACCGACCAATTTAACATCTTCCCAAATCACCTAATTTGCGGTAAGAAATATTGGTAGTTCAAGTCACAGCAACAATTTAACAAGTTTTATTGCCTAAATTGCTATAGGGGCAGTACTCGTTAGACACAGAGTCTGCGTTGTGGGGACCTAAGAGGTTGTCGAACAAAAGCACTGAATTAATAAACCGGTAATTCACTCAGCGTGACACAGAACGTTGGGAAGCAAAAGCTAAAATGCCGTTTTTTAAGCATTTTTGACATACTTTAATAACCTCATCCTGGCTTACAACGAATCATAAGCATTTTGTTTTGGTGTGTCGTTGATAACTCAACCACAAGATCAATATATTTGACATAATAAAGCTTGATATTAGTATTTTAAACAGAGTTGTGTGGAGATTAACACGGAAAGAAAAACTACATCTAAACGCAAAGTCTGTCAAAACTGACGCAAAGTTTGTAAAAACTGTGCAGAGATGTTTTACTTTGGAAAAACTATACTGTGAGAGTCTTTGTTGCTAAGATTCAGGATTTATTGACAAGAAAACTGTACACACACACGTGCACAAAAATAGAATTATAGTATGTTCAAACATAGCAGCTAGCTATGAAGAAAGAGAGAAAGTAACTAATATTTTGTTTTTGTATCTAATTATGCAGTGGCTAAATTAGCCGAAAGTTTTCATGTCAATAGCTGTCACTGTATTCACACTAGAGACGGAAAACTCGTCTGAGACGAGTTTCTCGTCAGAAAAAGTTCCTGTCTTATGTCAATTCTACTCAGAAACACTTGCTTGTTATCAGTCTAAACTTTCTTTTTCAAAAAAATTGTTTTCGCGTGATCACAGAAGAACAGGGAACCATATTCAAGGCAAGAAACTCGTCTCAGACGAGTTTTCCGTCTCTAGTGTGAATACAGCTAATGACTGCCACTGATTGAATGGTATAATTTGAGTAGAATCGTCATTTTGTGAATTTTCATGTTTGAACTTTGCTGGGAACGCCTGAAATCCACGTTTGGTTTAACAGGAGTACTTGTTTGTATCTAGATTTGCAAATATAAACAGAGCTACAATATTGTTTAATGCTAAAAATCTATTATTTAATCTGTGAGGAAAAGAAAGACCAAAGCATTGACTGAACGTTTATGAAAAACTTCATCCAAGTTTACATTTAACAAGAGTGAGAATAATTTTATGAAGCGAAGAAAACGGAAGCCTAAGTGGAAGAATTTTGGGAAATTGCAATAGAGTTTTAGTATTTTATTACTCAAAAGCAAAATTTTAGAGAAAGACCAAGAGAAAGACCAAACAAGTTGATTGGATGAGGAAAATGCTTGTGCAAGAGTTAGACATACTTCAGAGATTTTAAATTATGATACAATCTTAGTGAGTGAAAGAATTTAGAGGGACCTTTATAGAATTTTAAGCCAGGTTTCGGGGGTTGCCAGAAAGCGTCTAATTTCGAGTTGCCAGTTTTTGGCGGCAAACTCCCAATGCCAAAGGAATCCCGCCAGCGGTATTTTGTCCTTGTATTTTGTTTGCCGCTCAGCATCGCGGTCCTGATTGTTGCGTCCCGCCTCGGAAAACCGTAGCTACGGAAACGAAAATACACGTATAGATATACGAATCTACCAAATTTCCATTTCTGGATCAGGGCATTGCTCAAAATAGCACATCGGATTATTCTAAATCGGTATCAGAAGTACTCAACGAAGCAGAACTTGTACAAAGACTGTGGAGTGTGTAGAAGCCGTAAATTTGTTCTGACATTGTTCAGTATATTCAGAACACTAGAGGAAATAATACTCCTACAGACTTTATTTGTCTAAAGCTATCTTTGTAATTCTATAAGCTTTGTAACAAAATACAAAAACGAAAAGTCCAGTATACAAAAACAACATTGATAAGCTCGCCCTCCCTACTGTTGGTTTTTCAAAATAAGTCTTCTCCAATAGTCCCAGCTGCTTGCTTTCCTTGATTGTAAATTGAATTAACAATTACAAAAAAGTTATTACACTTATTGAATACCCATAGAATTTATAGATTTTCACGGCTTAGAAGAGGCTAGCGGGATAAAATTAGACGACTAATGCTAGTTGTGTCGCGCGACAAAAGCCAAGCTGGGTGCACTATTTGATGCAAAGTTAACTAAACTAATACTGCTTTCGTTTTTTTCCTTGAAAAATGTTAGTTTTGTCACGACAAAAACCGATCTGAATGCCGTGCTCGATGCAAAGTTGACTAATACTCCTCCATTATTTCTTGTTACGTCAAACGTTTTGAAAAAAGGCGACGAAATTACCTAAAAGAATACATATAAACAATACAACTCGGGCGAATTTGACTTATTCTCCAAAAGAATCTCGGTTCTTGTAGCAATCAGAGAAATGTTGTTTCATTGAAGTTTTTTCTATTCTTGGTGCCCCATTGAGTGATTTTAGATTCGGTAATTCTGAATATAATAACAACAACGTTTGCCTGCAGCAGGATCTTCTCGGATCAGTTTTACAAAGTTGAGTTAATTAGCTTTATTCACGCTAATTGGGTTGTCCTAACAAACCTCAACAACTAAATTGAGTTTTTATATATTGGAGTGAAATTTATTCTATTCCTTTTATTTATATTCAATAATAATTTACCTAGTTTAAGATACACTGAGAAACATACGCTGTTTGCCCTGGCCCCCTGGCACTTTCCTTTCTTTTCTTTTTATAATAATAAATGACCTAGTTCCTTTATAATTCTGAAGAAAACTAACAACGCAACAGATTCGTTTTATTAATATGATTGTACCAGTGTTAGTTTTCTAAAGCGAATAAACCCCTATTTTTCTAAATACAATTTATGCTTCAGTAACCATTCATTACTCTTAAACGGGACGGGGAAAGTTTGATAATGTGATTTTGTTTTGCGTGCTTCAATGAAAATTCAAAAGTCCATGCCCTCCTTTCCAAATTTAGACACTGTATATGTCGTGTACCTCGTGAAATTTGAGCCCTATTCATACTTCATTAGTAATAGTCATTTTGCGTTAGTACTTTTAGCTCAATTAATTACAATTAGCCTAAAAATTCGCTCTCGTAAAGCCCAGAAATCGAATTACGCCCCTCAAAACGAACTCACTTAGGTAAAGCATGGTAAAGCGATATCCTTTTAGGCGGTCCCAAAATCGTACACGTCAAAAGCCTTTACAATCGAATCGCTGACGTTATTTCTCGTTGAAGACGAAAAAGCTCTAAAGTTTGATTGACGTAAGTGAGGTGGAGGGAAGGGCTGGAGAATTCTCCAGGGGCCATGGAAAGTTCATTTAGTTCTTTGAACATGTTCTAACGCGTCTTGCAGTCACCTTAACAATTAGGGTATGATCAAAGCCCGTCATGGCTGGGAGACCGTTATGGCGGCGTTCAACTGAGCGCTGATCTCTCATTGTGTTTTATGCCGAAACAAAACCATAGCTAATTTGCGCACCAATCCGGGTCTCATTTCGCATTCTTGTGATGTGCCAAATCGCTGTGGTTATCTATTGGAAGTGTAAAAACCCGTGGAATCTACACCGAAAGAAAGCCCGCCAAAATTTTCCCTTCTACTTTACAAAACCTGCTTGCGGTGTTTAGGCTAAGTCCGCGGGTAACAACGAAAGCAAAACTAGCGATTTAGCAATTAGTTACCGTCCAGAAGTTAAAATAAATCCCACCCAAGAAGTTTGCACAGATTTTTGGCCTTGTCCACTAATGTTATGACCCTATTCAAAGTTTCCTGGATTTCTATTTGATACTTTTCTACAAAAGTGTTTGTTTTACACCGGGATGACGAAAAGAAAAATAGCTCTCTTGCGGAGTCGAGTTGAACCGGAACAAGGGCGCTTTCGAACGGATTTACTTAGATGACTCGTCGGCCCTTGGTGTGCACTAATTGAATTGAATCTCCATAACAATACCGCTAGGCCTTTTCATGAATGTTGTGTTGATTCTGAATACGAATAACCCCTAAGCCTTATTACCCTTACATTTCCAGCAACCGAGCCCTAATCTAGCGGACTGAATGCCAATCCTTATTAATCCTTTGCCGAGGTTTGCCTACTCTTGTCTGTTTGCTAAGATACTTGTGCCTTCTTTACTCAAGGGCTATGAATATATTTATTCTTATATCCGCTTAAATTGGACATAAATATTAAAGCAAACATGTTATTAACTTTCAAATGATTAATCAGAAGGTGACCAGCTGTGTAGCAATCGAGGTTGTACGAGCTAACACGCGGACATGAACCATTACATTTACAATCCGAACGGAATTCACAGAATTGCGGCGTAATTTGCTGCCTTCAAATACTTCAAGGAAAAAAGCACGAAAAATTGTACGGTCCATTCTTTCGCCTTCTATCCCAGGCATCCGGGGTCTTGATTAATTATGCAAGTAAATAAAGTGAATGCTTTACCCATTGTGCGAACTTCGTTTGATGTTTGGCCTGATTATGGTAATTAAATATTTCTAAAAACTCCATTGTTCACATGCAACGCCAGAAATGTAAATAGCTTTGTTGAGCGTTACACACGAGAAGACATAGCCTTGTTCCCAAGCAAAGCAGTTGTCAGGAGCCCATTGAGCAGAGATCAAGAGAACAAGAGTGGAGAACAAGAAAAAAGGATACAAACATGAGCTCCAAAGATGCGAATCACGTCAAGAGACCTATGAACGCGTTCATGGTCTGGTCAAAGCAAAGACGAAGGATAAAGTCACAAGAATGTCCGAGAATGCACAACTCGGAAATCAGCAAGATCTTGGGGTTGGAATGGAAGCAAATGAAGGACAAAGACAAGCAACCCTTCATCGAGCAAGCGAAAGAGCTTCAAGCACAGCATAGCAGAGATCACCCTGGGTATAAATACAAGCCCAGAAGAAGAAAACCCAAGCAGTTGTTGAAGAAACCAACTTATCCTTTCCCTTATCCACCGGCCGACATGAGCCCTCACGCGCACACGATGAAAATGGCAGGATATGGTACCGGAATGCCGACACCAGAATCAATGTACCAACCCTTTTATCAGATGCAAGGCCAACCACCTTATTCTGTGTATGATATGAGCGGGATGCATGGAGCAAGACAGACGTACGGAGGGCCTCCACCGCCACATAGCCCTCCAGTTCATGAACTCGCGTATCAACGCTCGGGAGAGATGCTCGTTTCACCAACCGCACATCTTTACGGAGGTCCCATAGATTCTACTCCAACTACCTCTGCGGTTTCTGCGTTCGCTACAGCCCAAAACGTTCAACATCAGCAGCCGGGACCAGACCACGCCACGGCAGCAGCATATCCGCAGCTATTTACTCAAAGACACGTGCTTACCGGTAGCTAATTTCCTTTACTTCTTTTCTGGTTTGTGTATCTAACGGTTTTTAAGAGACAGCTATGACAGTCTAATTCAAGTGTCAACATGGCCACTCTACGTATAGGATTTAATTGTGGACATTGTGTCATAGTACTGCTATCCTAATATAGATATTGAATGTGGATATGATATGTACAGAACTCTTGACTTTTCTTAGCAGTTTAGTGCTCTGATAGGCCTTGGCGTTGATTCAATTAACTCCTTGTTTTCTTGAAACCGCGCGCTCGGTCACAAAAATTCTCATTGAATGAATATCGACAAATCCAATCTCTACTCTGAGCCATTTGTGTAATTTTTAGCGAATCAGCGAAGTGTTTTCATTCACTTATTCTCTTATCTTGGCGCCTTGAATTTCTAAGACTCTGTAGTGAAGTGTACAGATAAAAGGATTGTTGTTATATGTATTCTTCACGTCGCACCTTCGGCCTAGCTTGATACAAGATGGCGTAGACAGCGCCGAAGCAACTCAGTGTTCCGCCCGAGCGTCTTGATGCGTTTTCCATAAAGATGTAGTAATGCTGTTTTGCGATACAAGTTTGAGTAAGTTTAATAAGAGCATAGCGATATTTTTACATTACAATCGTATTTATTTTTTCATCATTTTCAATTTGGCAATTAGTTTTAGGGCCAAAGATGTGTCGGTCTAGTAAACGTGGCGAATTGATCGTAGCTTTTCACTGGAGAAGTTAATAGCAACTCTATTTTCGTTTGCTTTGCCAATGAAACTAGCTCACAGTTTGTAGGAAGTTTAGACGCAGACCATATAATTAATTTCAGAGCATCAATTATTTCCATTACCTTAAAAACAACAGATTTTAGATAGGTATATTGAAAATGATTTGACCTCAAGTTTTGACTTAACTAACCGTAACTACTAACTACCTTTCTTTATTCAAAAGTATGCAGGCTATTTGGTATGCCTAAGAACACTTGAGGTGACAATGCTTCTAAAGTTGTATATAAGTTGACGAATTTTGTATTTATTCGAAAAAAATGTCCGAAACGGCGTTAAACTCGGTGGACTTTCGATTCTTTTCTGAGAAGAGAAGGCCTTAACGTTGATATGTCTAGGGCTTTTGTTTTTGTTTGATTGAGCAGACATTTAGTTTTAGAATTACTCTTCCAAAGAACAAGGATTCTGTTAAGCGGGTACAATAGTTGAGTTGTCTTTCAAACATAACATTTTCAAAGAAAATTGAAAAGGAGCTTCTTGCGAAAAAAATCAACAATGTTTTTCTATTGTCGTTAAGGCTACCTCTTTTTATCCTCCTGAATTAGTCCCAACTCGTTTGTTTAGCTCACGTTAATACTCAACTGGAACGAAGAAAAAAGGAGTTGATAACTTGATCAAACACAGCATTACTGCTTTTTTATGTTCTAAGCAGCAATAGGCAATTTATCTATGTTAATTGTAAGTGTTTTGTGATAATTTTCGGATCATTTCCTTGTGTGATTTTCGCGCCAATGGCATAAGATCGTTCATCTATTGAACCAAAACTAACGCTTTTACGAGACTTTAGTAATCTTTTTCTCTTGTGTAAGTTCTCTAATTCTGTATTTATATTATGAACCAGAGAAAGGACTTGAACAGTGCTCCAGGTCGAAGTTTTTTTCTGACAAAGCTTTCTATGAAAGCGCTTGTGACATCAAACTGAAGTCCAGACACTTGTACGTTATGTAAACGATTTATGAATTTCCTTATTTTCAATTATTCAATCTCAGCACATCAATTTGAAAAGCTGAGTAAAGATATTGATGTATATAATATCTATCATGATATTTGTATTACAAAATACTAATCCTAGGCTCATGTCAAATAAAGAAGTGAAAGAATTTTCTTAAATTGGCTTGTGAGTCTTGTGTTTTTAGCTGTAATGGCAAGAATTGCTTAATAAAACCTCTCAGTTTAAACGACGCCCCTTCTCAACATCGGAGAAAAAGCAGGGCGGCTTGCGGTCTAGCCAGATGACTTCAATTAAATTTTAGTTGTAGGCTCGAACCTTCAACAAAATGGCTCGAAATCTGTACAATGAAATGCCCTTCAATTCCCCTGACAAAAAAACTCAAACACTCCTAATACCCTTCGTTTGGTTCAATATTTCTTTGACCCGATATATTTGTTTTACAAGACTATAAATGAAGTGCCCCTAAACCTTTTTTATTTAGCACAGGCTTCTTGAAGCTGTATAAAGGATTTTTTCTAAGATGAAATACACCGTTGTAATATTGTAGCTCGCTGAAATGGGCTGCAAACAGGTTCATTTTCATCTTTCTTACGCCTACAGTAGCCGTATCTTTCGGATCTGTCTCCATAAATAATAAATCGTGGATCGGTTACATTTCGGTTTAGATTTATAAACTGTGGGCAGACTAATCGATCATAAAGCATTCTTCATGTCAGTGTTCCAAGCCAGTGCTTTTCAAAGCAAGGTTATTGAACTCGATTCAAAGAAAATAATTTACAAAACAACGCACCGAGGTAGCATTCAAACTACTGCCATATAAATTTGTTGCTAAAATTGCGCTATTGAATTTCCTGCATATCGTCTCATTGATCCACCTTAAATGATTTTCTCTTGATTTGAGTGCAAATATTTTGTTTATGGTTAGAAGCGTTTTCGTCAAATAATAACAACGCTAATTTGACCACTATATTCTGGTGAGAAATTCAACCAATTATTTGTTTGGCGAAAACTTTAAACTGGTCTCTTGGTGGTTAATATTGGTCAACTAGTAGAAAACGTAGAGAGCTGGAAATTAATTTCGCAATTAAAGCCATTAAATGAATGTTCTCCCTCATGAATACTCAATATCCTTCGCGGGAACGGACCGTTAAGCCTTTTGTAGAACCGCGACTGCGTAATTTGTGTCTCGACCCGCGAGAATCTGTCGTTTACGTAGCAGCCACCGTTTGCTTATCTCCGAAACGAACCACCAGTAGTGCGTAACACAAGCGAGATCGTGTAAGTTTTATTGGAAAGTAAATTAGCTTAGGACCCATTCAAAAGGTATACTGAGTACCGTATTGTCTTCTTATCTATGAAGTAGCAGTTTTGGCTTTATTGTTGTTGATTTCATTTCAAAAGGCTTAAACAAAACGTCGAGACGACACTTTTATTCTGAGCAAGTGCAACTATCGAGATGCTTTTGTCTTGCTAGTCGAAGGTTATGCTTACAGATATCATTGAGTTTGTAAGAGGGCCTTACGGGTTTGTGTGCTAATCTGGATGGTCAGCACTTGAGGGGGCGAGGAAAATTACTTGAGAAACCGCTACGTAACAGACAGCTAAAACCCCTCCCTCTTTCAAGAACAATAAAAGAGCAAGCCAGTCCACTAATACCTTATAGATGCAAGTTTCCCAATTAAGAACTTTAATTCCGCTATATTCTAATTACCTTTAGTTTAGGACAATCTATGACACCTTGTTCAATACTACTCTCTTTTCTCTTAGACACTCGTTGTATACCATTCAACAATTACTTTATGCTTAGATTGAACGTTAATTGAGAAACGACTCTTAAAAAGATCAAACATATATACTCCACGTTTAAGCCTGCGAACATTATTACCTAGAAGCAAGCTAAATTTGCGATCTTGTTTCTCGTTAGAATTACTGAAGAATTACAAATTGTCCTGTTATAAAACTCATTGTTCTTGTTTTACTTTTCCCTCATGTCTCATAACATCTGTCACATTTCTTCGTCGCGTTTTATAACTTCGCCTTCTTTGCTATTCTTCAAATTTTTCTAGAGTAGGATTTATAAGGTTTGAAATCATTGAATTTGAACTTCTTAAGAAGGATCCTGGGGTCCGTATTAGAAGGATTCCAGACGTTTCTTGTCAAAGTTTGATAAAATTGTGTCCCAGTTTAGCTTGTAGCGTGCAAAGCGGTGTGTGATCTCACTGCATGTGGTCCTACCAACGAAACCTGTACGCCGCCCCCTCCCTTTCCACATGGAAAACAAAACCTTGCGCTTGTGAATATTTGATGCGATTTAACGTTTTCAAATCAACTGTTCATCTTTCTTGTCGCGGGTTGCTTGCTTGCTGCACCTCCTCGAGTAATATCTCAAAACTGCGCAAAAACTATAGAAATCTCTTAGATTGCATGAGTGGACCCAAAGAGAAATGTAAACAACTATCCACGGGAATATTTGCATATGAATTTGTAAATAAGTCGAATTTTCGCCGAGGAGTGTGTCGAGAAAACGCGCTTTTGGTTGCGATCTATACGCGTTTGAAGCGCGCGATTCAGTTGGATAGCGGGTAAGGATTGCTTATAAGTAGAGTATCATTTCTTATTCTAAAGATTTCAAAAGAGAATGACCCATTTTATGTTCCTTAAGCAACTAAACAACAGGCTTTTAATTGCAAGGAGAATGAATACCACGAAAATAATGCGGCATGGCAGAGAGACCCCTGAGGACTTCACAGATTTAATTGCTTTTCTAATCAAAGGGCGCCTTTGAGCGGAGTTGAGGGTCAGTGATTTTCTATGGCAGGCCATTTCCCCACGCTCAAGTCGTGCTGCGTATGCTGCAGGCCCGCTCATAAGCCTTTTCGCCGCTTGGGCCACTAACCATTACCTAACCTAGCAATTTGAATAGTGTTCTATCTCCACAGGGCTATTACCTTTGCTCCTCCGTCCCACTTTCTATTTAAACCCACTAACACGAAATCACTTTCGATTTCACTTTCTGGCAACCGAATTTGCATTAACTAAGTACTGTAAAATTCCTTTTTTTATTCAAAAGAATTGAAATATCACCCGGAAAATTAATTAAGGGATTGCAAACTAGGGCACTTTGAATCTTTTGTTAGAACACAGGTGCAATATTAGGTTGAATTGGCTGTGTACTTTAGTTGAACTGATAGCAAACGTGATTAAGTATCAGGTGAAAGGGATAATATTCAATGGCGAATTACGACTGTCTTGTTAAACATTATATGTTTGACTATAAAACCCAGAAATTTCAAGTGTAACAGATAAACAAAGTGTATAAGCGTTAGATAAACAAAAAATAGCAGATCCGTTTTAAAGTGGTACATATGAAAGGAACTTTGCAGTGGTCTGTTTTTAGGGATTTGTTTCACAGTAATATGAAATAATTCCATTCAAGGCTCGCAAGAAGGTAGAGAGAAAGAGATCTATATGTATCACGTAAAAAATTATTATGGAAAATACTGGTATTTCAGAAAGATGTTTGTTTTACAGTCAGAAAGAGAAGTAAATTTGGGTCACTACTGTAGAGGCGCTTAGCTTCCTTTTAACATGTAAAAAAGAAAGTGTGCTTGTGATGTCAGCTAAAATGAAAATGTTCTAGACAGGGGCAGATATTTTCAGATGAAAACAATGAATACCAATATTTGCCCGTCTAGGGTCTCCACAAGTTTTAGCTCCCTGTGTGCGTGCACGTTTAATTTGAAGCAATAGAAAATTGTTTAGAATTCTATCGCTTTTTATTTTTCTTTTGTATGATTTTTGCCCTCCTGACTCTCGGGGATGCATTGCGTGCTTTTCTTCTCGTGTTTTGGAAGCGTGTAGCTGTGACTTCAGCCTGTTTTCCCTGTTTGCTTACTTTTGCCGATTCTTTTGATCATTGACTCCTAGATTGTTTCATCATTCAAAGGAAATTGCTCCAAGGTTGTTGACTTCCTCTCAAGTTTGATAGTTTTCCGGCCGTGACTGTGTCTCGGTTGCGTATGGTTAACACGGATTTTCATTATCCAAATGAGCCGGTAATACGCGAGCACAAAACGGACCAGGGACCCTTTTCTCGAACGCTCGAGAATTCTCGGGCCCGAAAAACTTCCCCTATACAGAATTACGTTAGTTTTATCGGAATGTCAGTTCGGGCACCCAAAAAAACTCGAGTGAAAAAAAAAACTGGAAAGTTGAAGCTGCTCTCCCGAGTATTTCGGGTGATTTTTCGAGGTCAATTTGAGGGTTTGAATGATTAAATCGAATTTTTCGGGCCCGAGAATTCTCGGGTGTTTCGAGAAATGGGCCCCTGTTCCTCGGAAAACCTGTTCCTCACGCCCTTGTGCGTTCTTGGGCTTGTTTTGGGGTGTGCTGTGAACGTTTCTGCCCCTCATTCAACCTCGTCCCCAGGGTCTTGTGGGTAATTTTGTGTGAGGAGGCTGAGTCACATGACCGTTTCGAAACAAAGGAAACCTCGTTGCCATGTCCTCAAAATGTGGTCATGTGACTCAGCCTCCTCCAGGGTCTTGTGCTCGACCACTTGTGCTCCTCAGTGTTGGGTTCCCTGTGCTGAGCATCTCTTCGCGGGATTAGGATCCTGTGTTTACTTATTCCAACGTTCTGTGTCAAATCCAAAATGGCGGCCATCATGTCAGACCGTCATTCCTAAATGGAGGAATGCTCACCATGAATAATTTAACTATATTTTGACAATATTACTTCAAATTCACCTAAAAACTTCAAAATATCTGAACTATCAAGACTACTAGTCAGGATAAGGGTTAATACATCGTTTTAGTATATTTTTATAGTATATGCCTCGTTCTATTAAAGATTAATACATTCGGGTACGTATTCAATAAAATGAGCTGTCCGAACCAGCGAATTCACTCGTAGCGTAGTGGTTAGGGTTGGGGTATAGCAACTGGAAAGTTACAGGTTCGAACCCTGATGATTTTTATAATTCTTTTTTCACTTCTGTAGGTGAGCGCTTGTTTAGAAAAAAATTCTAAGTGCCAATGAGCATTCCTCGATATGTCAGACGGCGATGATCCGATTAAAATTGCGAAAAACAATGGTACAGAGCTTTCAAAGCCCGAAAGGTCCTCAATTTCAAGATAACGTTAAACATTTTTTCAATCTTCAATCTTTATTGTTATTTTTGACCTAAGTAAGTTAAAACGCACACTACCTGCAGATAGCGGAGCTAATCAAGGCAGGCATGTGAAAATTGCCAAAACGTCAGGTAAATACAAGGCTAGCAGAACGTCATAAACAGAAAGTGGGATGCTAGTATAGAGGCACACTAAATGATATGTTGTTAATCCACAATCTTCGTTCACTGGACAAAATGCGCGGACCCCATTGGTTAAACCGATCACGTGAGTTTCTGTTACATCAAACGAGTGCGTTATTGGTTATAACGCACAAAAATCGTGCAGTATTACTGCAAGTGCAACTCTATTCAAAGCGCGTGCGTGTATTTGTCAACAAAACACTCAAAAAAGTCTCTAACCCATAATTAGACCACTTTTTTATTGCGATTATCTCAGTAACCAGGGGATATTGCTACGTTTTTAGAACTTCTATGGAGCAACATTTTTGAGATTCTGAGAGCAACTTTTAAGCAAATTTAGACAAAAAAATTTTTTGCCAGCAGTTCAGAAAAGACAGCTTTGCTCTACACGCTTAAAATTACCCAAATGTGCTGTTTTAAGGAGTTTAATCGAGGCAGCTCGTTGTTATGTACCCGTGGTAATCAGAGGGTTTTTCTACAGAAATTCCCTGTGAATAGTCGCAAATTCTAAAACATGACACTCCACTGTACAACTGAGGGAGGCCCAGAAATTGAAAGGTTTCCTGTGGTACACTGACAGGAAAAAGACTGAAACCAAGGGAGCGTCTGCGCTAGGATGTTTTCGGTGTGAGTGTCACGTAAGAATGGCGTGACGGTATTTACGCATGTTGCACACCTTAGGGTGCGTTTCTTTGGGAAAATCCGGATTCCGATTCGACGTGAAGTTTCATGGATTTTTGTCAGAACGAAAGAAACGCTGAATCCGAAAAAGGATTTTTACCATGGTAACAGTCGCTGGACGACCCTGCACAAGCGAAGGACGCACGCGTGATGATAGCTATCCACTGACCCAAAGTATTCTTTTCGAATCCTTTCCCAAAGGACTATTCAGAATCCGTCGAATCCGGAATTGGATTGAATCTCCTGAATCCACGACGGCAGTGGATTCGTTGGATTCAGAATCCATTTTAGGATTTTTCAAAAGAAACGAAAAATCCGTTTCTGGATTCAAGAATCCGAATCCGGATTTTCCCAAAGAGACGCACCCTTATTTTAGTCTTAAAAAACAGGCAATAGGTTTTGTTACTTACTACCATTTTCTTATTTTTTTTCTTTCGTATGGGTGTCTTGTACAACATGATCTCGAACTTAGAATAACGATTATCATAAGCCTGTCCCGATTGCGCTGGGCACTTTTTCGGCACTTTTTCGAATTTGGAGCACTACATTTCCAGCACTCTTGAGCACTTAACTGACTTTTGAGCAGAATTTGGGCGTATTTCCGCTTTTTGGGCAATATTTTAAGCACATTTTTCACAATTCAAGTGCAATACTTTGTCTTTGAAACGTTTTCAGTATTACAATCCGAGTATTGCTATTATGGCTGTGATGCTGTGTGCTTTAGAAACTATGCTTGACTGATAAATTTATAAGAGTTTTCGTTCGACAAACGTTGTCACTTTATGATCACCTCATAAAAGTAGTTTGATAAAACTATTGAGAATATGTGATTATGCTGCAAACATCTGCTAGCAAGTATCAAGTAGTGAATAAGTCTCTTTTATTCTATTCTATTTTTATACTATTCCATTTTATTCCAGAATAATCGTGAGCAACTTTTCGAGCACTATTTTTAAATTTCAAGCACTTTTTATAGAAATCGAGCACTATTTGAGCACTTTTTTTGCTATATTTTAAACACTTTTGGGCGATTTTTCCAGCGCAATCGGGACAGGCCTAATTATCATCATTTTGGGCAGGAGTCCATTACCTAAGAGCATCCATCTGGGGGTAGGAATGGAAAATGTTTTTTATTTATTTTATTTTATTTTGTCCGAGATCTATTTACAATGCAACTTACTAAAATAAGAAGAAGAAAAGAAAGAAAGAGAAAGAAAGATTTCCAAAAGAGAGAACGTGGACTTGGCGACCCATACGAGACGCATTCCCTGGAGGCAGAAGCACAGATCGGAAGCTATTTTTGGAACAATAGTGTGACGTAAACTTTGCGTGAAAATTTGAAACTAAAAATAAATTCATTTTCCAATATGAGGAATTTGTATTCGCCTAATTCCTCCATGATTACTCATACAAGACTTATCATAAAGTTCTTGATGTAGTTGCTTTATTGTTTTTCCTAAAACATGATCTAAAAACAAGGCTACTTTCATTATGTCGAATAAAACTGAAATCTAGGCTTAGATTCTTTTCCCTCCAGGTGAACCCTTCAAATAGTATTTAGGAAATAAGTCATGAGGACGTTGAGAACTCTTCAAATTTGGATACTTGGACCGGATACTTGTATGAAGTCTTGTTGCATTTTCACTGGCGATAATAGTTCTCGATTTCAACATTTAACATTTTTGCTCTACAGATGTATACAGGTATATAAGCTTGCGACAAACATCATAACTTAAAATTTTAGTGACCCTTAAACCACCTGAAGCAATTTTCAAAATGCCAAGTCATTATTGCTCAGAAGACATTTTTACAGCCTGCAGCCTCCGCTAGTCGTGACGTAAGTCGATATTGTTGACATGCGTGATGTAGCGTGACAAAATTATGTGACGCGCCGAATATAAACAAACCGTCGCTATTTATAAGCATGCATCTTGAAAATAGAAGCCATCCGCTGCTACTTGAGAGTGTTGTTTAGGAGTAAAAAGTAGACATGTTGAGCATATTTTGCTTGTTTTTTCTTCTAGATGCGTCTCAAGCCAAGCTAACTTGGGAAGAACTAAAGCCCGCGTCGGGACCTCGACCAGCCGCTCGCCGAGATTCGTCGATAGCGTACGATCCGACTACCAAAAGAGTCGCCATTGTCGGCGGAAGGTCGGGCTCAACTTTTGGCGATACCTGGATCTTTGATTTAACGACGAAAACTTGGCGAAAGGTCAATGAAACCGTCGACAACAATGGAAATGCCATCCCCGAGCCCAGATTCAGTATGGTTTACGGCGCTAACAAAGGCAGGTTCTACATCTCGACTGGCGAGTTTCAAGGAGGAGGGAAAACACTATTCTATAATGACATTCAAAGATTTGACTTCCAAACAGAAAAGTGGGTCAAACTCGAGCCGAAGAGCACTCTGAGACCCGAGACTCGATACGGTAGCGGCGGAGGGATTCACCCAAACGGCGATGGGTTTTACGTGTCGCATGGATTTGCCGGGGAGCGGTACTCCAACACGTTCAAGTTCAACTTGAATACTGAGAAATGGGAGGAGAGATTTAGCGGGACTAATAGCTATAACCCATCGCTTCCACATTCCAGGTGCCTTCAGGGTTCCACCATGACTGGTCCAGACGAGTTCGTTATGTATGGGGGTTGTCTTGGGTGAGTAGAGTATTTTATCTCATTTGCAAATAACCTCCAGATCGACAGCTTTCATAATGAGAAATCTAGGTCCGATCAGTCAGTTCCACATTCACATAAAAACATTTGTCCAGTCTTAAGATTGCCCTTTTGTGCTCTTTTTGAATTCGCATTTCCAGGAAACCATGTAGCTTCCAAGTTATTTTTCCAAGTTATTCACTGGAAAAATCTAGCAAGGATGTAAAAACAATGCAATCATACACTGTGAATTATTATTTACAAAGAAAACGCACTTCTACTTTTCTTCTCACTTACAAAATTTCTACAATAATTTTGCTCTGTTTTGCTACGAAATAATTAAAGATCTACATAGAACTCGTTAATGTACATAAGATATTGAAAAAGGACGTTTTCTTTGTAAATTCTAACATGATTTACAGTGTTTATAATTCTTTATTCTTACTTGCCAAACGGGTAGATTTTTTCAGTGATTTAACATCTCAAATTTATACTGAAACGACGTGAATGACAAATCCAGTTCTGGATCATTTTTACATCCACAAAAAAGTCGCTGCTTGTACTTGATATTCGCTGTTGTGCTTTCTCGTAAAATCCAAATGCATACAATTGTAATCACAGGTTTCTTGTATACAAAAGGCTCAAGCTGAGTTTAAAAGGACAAACAGAAAATGCACAATGTGAATTGAATTTTCACAAAGTAAACGATTTGGTGGTAACACTCAAAGAAAACCGTGAACAATGTTATAATATCAGACTCACAAACAACCGATTTGTTCCCAAGGTTGGCACCATCCAAACCTGTGCTTGGCGCATATGCTAAAAAAACCTTTTTCAAATCGAAAAAACCTTTAGTGCTAGCGATTGCATTCAAAGGTTTTCATACTTTTTCTTTCAACAAAACTCGGCATTGTGTCAGGTTTATCGGCCATAACTGAACTACAATTTATTGTCTGAGCCACAGAATCCACAAAATTACGGCAGCACTTTCCTATCAATCGTTAGTTTTCGTTCTTCAAGAAAGACAGTGCAAATCCAGTTGCGCAAATAGAAATAAGGATAGGCGATATTTTAATTAAAGTCTCCAATGCCCTGAAGAGCTATCGAGGCAGACTGTTTGTTCAGGGTTTACCCATCTTATTCTTTTGTTTCCTCTTTGAGTTCAAGTGTCGTAAAATGATCGAAGCGACTTACCTATAACGATGTAAATGTTCCTCAAGAGCACGCATTTATCCTTTTTCCGGCGCTATCACAATACTCGATTATAAAGTTATATTTTGTTTTAAGTGATTACGAGCATTAGATTAAGTTAGACAAACGCGGAAGTTTAAAGAGCCCGTGTCAGCCACTCGTTTGTTATTGTTTTCGTTCGATATTAGAAGACGAATTACGTGTAGAAATCTCTAAATAAACATTTAAAAACAAAGTTTCAGATTCAATCGAGAACTTTGCTCTACATTCTCTAAATCAGCCGATGGAAATGGATGCTTTCTCCGACTTGGTATGTTGCTATGCTGTCAAAATGGCGGCTGACACAGGTGTTTCCCTTTGTTTGAAACTGCCTCCCTGTGGCAGAGAAAAGATTTCTCACCATTTCCACGATTTCAGCCTTCGTTATTTTGCAATGCATATGTTTATGCGAATTCAAAGAAAGAAAAATTGAGTGTTTTGCTAGTAACCCTACTTTGGTCCTGTGTAACTAAAACAGGTGCTATAACGGAACAAGTAATGCGTACATTAACGGATTAATTAATGAATGGTAGTATATGGAATAGGAATGGAAAGTAGCACGAAATCCTATAATACAAGATCACGGAATTGTTTGATCAGTTTTCTAGCTGATCAATTGGTGTTTGGATGCAATATTACTAGCCACACAATCAACCACTTGCTTTGGTTTTTAGAATAATGAAATTTTATTTGTAACCACTAGGTGACCTATGGCTAATATTCCAGTTTCGATTTCTGGTAGATCCTTCATATATGGTACCCAATAGTGTCCTCCGTATTAACATCAACCCATGTCTTATAGAAGGAGGGCACTATAGTGTACCATATATGAAGGATCTAGGTGAATTCGAAACGGGTCTGTTTAAAAAACACAATTTAAAAGTAAATCAATCAATTTGCTGAGAAAACGGCAAAATAAACGATATGTTTTGTATGCACCCGATAAGGATACGCCAAATCCATTAACATTAGGGGTGGACCATTTGACTTTTGACTAAAGCTTAATTCAACCCCCTCCCTCCCCCCTCAAAAGTCCCCTAAGAGTGTTGACCTGTCGCAATCGCAGTAGAATGTGCAATACAATCCTGGCATTCCCTACTGTAACCCTTGTACTCGTAAATCAAGGAATTCTTTTTTTGTCAAAACTGGAAAGTACTCTTTTATTGACCAAAATTGAGCACCGTAATTATTAAGATTTTCTTGAAAAACAAAGAATCTGATCCTAAAAATAGCACATAATCTACATGTCCCTCCTAGTAATGGATTCCTGTTTGCGACAGATTTTTCATGTTATTCAAGTTTGTTTTGCAATCCCAATGTTGTGAGATGATGTGGACGATTTAGCATGACTTTCCAACTCCACTTTCCTAGAGGTGGACTGACGGGGGGCCCATGTCCAGCGGAAGATGGGTGGAAGTTTGATAGCACCAAGTCTTGGACCCGACTAGGAGAATGTGCCACGCCCAGAATATACTCATCCATGGCCATGTTACCTTCCAATGACAAGGACAAAAGGCGCGCAGTGTTATATGGGGGAAAAGAGAAGACTAAATCTGTATTGGTGGTGAGTGTTAAGGCCCGTTCACGTTTGCGATGTCGCCGCGACGTCGCAGGCGTTTTGAACATGTTCAAATTCCACGGCGATGCGGGTGCGATTTCTTCAGATCGCCAACAAACTGACAAATATCGTAGGCCAAATCGCCGGCCGCTGACACCACCGCGATATGACGTCGACGATCGCCGCAAAAATCGCAGATGAAATCACGCCGTTTGAACGGGCCTTTCTGGGATTTGTGCGTACACGTTGAACAAAAATTACACGAAGCGGAGACAGATTTTGAACGTAGTTTGACACAGCACTTTTGAATTAGTAGCATGACGTTAGGTGCCTAGTCGTTCAAAAGCGCGAGGAGGGGAAGAGGTTATTTCTTTCACTCTCTCGCCCCGGCCGTGATTACTGGATTTCTTTCTTTGGGTGACTCTGATGTGCTTCCAGAGAACTCGGCATTGGAAAAATAGAAAACGAAAATCAGTGTTGTTGATTTTCAGACCGATGAGGCTTCTGCTGATGAAATCGTTCTCTTCGACCCAGTCACAAACAAATGGAGCCGGAAAAAGATTCAGGTGCAGTTCCATCTTCTCGCAATATCAAGCGTTTGCAGGAGCTCATTACCTATAGGAGCGTCCATCTCCCATGTTTTCACAGTGTAACAGCGTATTGGAAAATGGGGCCTGGATGAAGTTATTTTTAGTTTTCAATTTTCACGCAAAGCTTACGTCACACTTTCCCTCAGCGAATTAGAATGTAGGTAGCGTATGCGTACATATGCTGTGTTCAGAGAAAGTTTATTCAAGCAGTCACACTAAATAGAAAACTCAGACAAGCAAATATACGTTTCTCCCATTTCTAAGTTTTTTCTCTAAAGAACGAAACAAAATGAATCGGTAAACTGGTACTCCTACCCTGGCTCGGGTTTCGAGCGCGATCCTTCTGAATGGGATTTCAGAGGGTGGCATTGTCTGTCTGAGTCTCGTGATATAATTTAAGAATCTGTGCGCAGCGCTATTCGCTGTTACACCTCCTTACCCCTGAGTTTGTTATCAAGTATTCGTTTGTTTTTCAGAGGATTTTGCCAACCTTGGCGCCAGGTTGTTCTGGGCAATTTTCAAAATGGCAGATCATTTGTTAGGAAAACCGCCAATGCAGTCTACACAATTTAACGCTTGGCGAATGTCACGGGATGGTCGCTTTTTGTACCATAAATGGTGTGAAGAAGCAACATAGCGAAAACATTCTACGTTCCATGCATCTTAAAATGACCTTTACACAACGTGATATTGCTGAGGCTTTTGTAACACAGAGTGCTCAATACTAATTTAGTAGAGCATGATATAGATACGTTCATGGAGCGATCATGTTAAAATAAACTTAGATATTTTAACGAAGATCGTGTAAGATATTTTAACGAAGATCGTGTATAAACTCGTTCCACGATACATGGATTGTCAAAATGTGGACACCCTGTGTAATTGGCTTACAAGCAGACCCGCCATCTTGAAAATTACCCAGAAGGCCCTAGGAGTGAGGTTGCTTATCTTACTCCTGCCTCTGTTTGATTGACAGGCACCTGTACCACTAAAGAGGAGTGGTCACGTGATGGCAATGACGAGGGACGGCGTTATTGTGTTTGGAGGAACCGGTTCCAAGTACGTTTATTGATATATCTTATTAGATGTTTTTTCATGTAAGGGAAGCGATCAAAACATTTGTACTCGAACGGGACCCGATTTTATCGCGAGAGGTGGTAGGTCCCGGGTTGTACCTACCCACCCGTTTTTTCAATGCCCATTTTCTCCATGCTCAAGTATGGGGTGTTGGATTTTATTGCATGGATGCGTTGCTTTCACTATAAAGAAGACGGTGCTGAGCCTATCGTTTGTATTGATTTATTATTTTACGAGATATTCGCATTTAAAAATGGCCATTTTTTCCTAAAAGAAGGTTGGTTGCGGCATACACCACCCAATCGGGTCCCATTCGAGTACAGATGTTTTGACCACTTCATACGGGTGGATATTTTACGAGTTGCGGACGTATTTTTTCGAGCCCCGCAGGGGTGAGTGCGCGCTCAAAACCGGTTTGTAACTGGTTTGCTACAGTGTAATACGGCTTTTGCCGTGTAATACGGCTCCATATCTTATATGGTAAAATGACGTCACAGTCGTGTAATAAATCAGAGTCTTACTCGTCCCCGTCGTCTCTCAAAAACGCAACGCGCAGAGGGTCATCGGAAGTGTACCAGTCCATAATCTGTTGCGAGTTGATAAGCGACCAATTCATGATCCTTTGCGAGCTGACACGCGACTGATTTAGTGAGGGATGAGTTATCTCGAGCTTTCTAGTTTCTTGAGAAGTGAATATTGTCACCACCAGGCTTACTTAAAGTGCATATACAAAAAGAGGTTTACTTAGAGCAATAGTAGTCCTTTCCACAAATCCTCGCTTTATTGTGATTCAAATTGGAATTCTAGCCTAAAGTCGATTCTACCATTGACCAAACTATACATTGGTCAACGCCGGGTAGACTCGACTTCAGACTAGAATTTCAATTTGAATCACAATAGAGCGGGAAACTGGTGGAAAGGACCATTCTCTTTGATATCAAGTACCGTTGTTTTAACCGCTTCCCTAACAATCTAAGCCCTGTCTTTCGCTTCAGAGGTCTGATGAACGATCTATGGCTGTTGCGTGGTAACGTGAGTGACGTATCAGACACAGCTGACCTTGACGGTTGTGACTCAATGAACTTTAACCTCATCATGCTCCACGGCATCTTCATGTTCATTGGTGGGGAGTCCTGCTGCAGGGGGGAGCATTCGTCGCGCGTTATTTCAGGCATAGGGATCCCTGGTGGTTTAAAATGCACAGAGGGCTTCAGGTAAGACTAAGACGCACCTAGCACGCACGTCTTTTTTGTATGATGGTCACGGGTTTGTTCTTTCGTGCATGAGGAGGATGCCATATTCCTTATTTTCTGAGGGTGAGCATATTCACCTAGGACACATGTAGAGCTAAAGTAGGACACATGTAACGCGCAACATTTGTGTCCTGCATGTCATTATTCGTGTGTGCTGTCACTCTGTTGAACTCTACCTTGTAGTGCAACCACATTTCTGTTGGTCTTTTCTAGGTATCGGGCTTACTGTTCGCCATCGGTGGGTTTGTCTGCGCCGTTCTGTCCGTCCCGTTTGATCACTTCCGGTTTGTACACGGAGGACTGGGTCTAGACATTATGCTTATTGGTATTCTCCAGCCTCTGAATGCAGTCATGTAAGTCGAAAAAATACTTTTCCTCTCCTCAATCGCGAACAATTTTCGTCATTGCTCTACCTCCCTAGTTACTGTTGCTACGTCGGGCAAGCCGAAATGTGTCTTTGACACAGAGCATGGAAAAGACACCGATTGCAGGAATATGTTAGAAGTTGCCTCAAAATATATATGTTTGATATTTTCATCAGTAAAAGCTGAAGAATTCATTGAAAATCATGAGAGTTCGTGTTTGTTGCTCGATCATTTTGAATTCCACTGGAAAAAACTGCTCATTGTTTTGTGATTAATCAAGCGAAGACGAGATCGGTCTATTTGGCCGCCATGTTGGAGTTCTTCCGAGCATGGCGGCGCTATGCATTTTACAGTAAATAGTTTGCACATTCGTTCGCTTATATCTCGCTTGCAAAGATTCCAGTCTACAACTTGGCAAAGCTATTGAAGATATAGTTTTCTTTCAGAATATTGGCTTTTTGTTCGAAATAACTCGCAATGAAGACCAACAATAGAGTACTCAAGTGTGACGTCATAAATTTGAGAAATCTTGAATTTCCGATTTTGAAAGACAATGAAAGACAAAGTGGAAAGAGAATCGGATGCAAAAAATGAGGAAAATCGGTTGAAATGCGACCAAGATATGGCCACCTGAATACATAATTTTCTTTAACAAATCACTGTATTTTAAACTGCGTTCAAAACTTTATGAACGCAACCAAAATTGCAGTGATTTCTTAAAGAAAATTATGTATTCAGGGGTCCATATCTCGGTCGCGTTTTAACCGATTTGCCTCAATTTTGGTGTGTAGCATTCATTTATTATGCCCTTTCCAAATCCAAGGACAAATATTGCTAAATCAAAAATTTGTTTTTGTGACGTCATCACTTGACTACTCTATAGTGCGCTTTTACCGTAAGTATTGTTTTGATTTTCCCTTTTTCAGTCGTCCTCACAAATTCCCTGATGGTTCACGCTCTAGAAAGCGTGTCGTGTGGGAGTGGTATCACAAGTGGGTGGGAAGACTGGGACTAGTCCTAGCCCTCATTAACATATGTCTCGGTCTGTTTTTGGCCGTGACCCCAGTGGTGGCCTGGGCCGTGTGGTACGGCCTTTTGGGTGTAATTGTTATCGCCTACATTGTCATGGAAGTTCGACTGAGGGTGACGAGAAGCAAGGAGGATTCAGCAGACATCGCTATGAAGAGTACTTGACTTGAGACGCGTGTGTTATGGAACTGAGTGCAGGTCGCCTCTGACCATGTGGCCAACCATGGCAACGACCCGACCTCGTATCCATGGGCAAACTGATGTCTGGGAAAATTAAATCAAGTGTTAGCATCTCATTTTCAGAGCCCGTCATCTTTTGGCCAGCGGCGAGATGAACGTCCAAGTGTTGCAATGTTATAGTGAAACTGCAACTAGTTGTAACATATTCTAGGATCACTGCAAATGCTAAATATTTTAAGTATATTTTGTTAAAAGTTTCGGTATAGTTCTATCATTAAAATAAATTGTAAAACATGTAATTTGAAAAGAAAATAAACGTGTCTTCCTAAATTTGTGTGCTTATTTATACAACAATATAACAACTCCAATAAACCGACTTATTATGTCTTATTATATAAACACCCTTACACCAATGAAATGGCCCAGGTGATCTCCCGCGCAAATGAACTTAATACAGCTATTTCAAGAAACGTTGTCGGAAGCCGTACGCGTCCAGACCGCAAGATTGTCTGGGTAGGTCTCAAATCGACTCTCTTGTTTGAGTACGCGAGTTACTAATAAATTACTGGAATTTACTAGCTTGAAACGAAGCTCAGTTTTGTAGAACTTAGAAGCCAGACCAGCGAGGTATCATCGAAATAGGATATTTAGTTTCTACCCATACTGCTTTTCGGTCCGGGCAAGTAGTCTTGGTTGTGCGCTTACAAGACAACCGACAACCTTTATTGAAACTGTATACAGGGGCGTAGCCAGGATTTGAGAAGGGGGGTCACATCTGTACAAGAGTGTATGGTGCCCCTTTCCAGCTTACCGATATTTTTCTTAATGTTCTAAAAAGGGGGGTCATATGCACCCCAGGACCCCTCTCTGGCTACGCCCCTGGTATATACACGTGAGAATAACCGTGAGTTGCACAAGGTACAGGAGGGTACCACTAGTACTATGAGTCTAGTCGGTAGAGGGGGCTCACAAGCACCCCCCCCCCCACCCCCCCCGGAACTATTATCGACATCGAAAATCCTGTAGGATACATTATCTTGAAACCGTTAGGATGTGTCCAATATCGTGAACCTACTAGACTTTTTTGTCGTTCTTTCAAGTTTGTAACATGAAGTTTCGTGCACATTATTTTGTTAGCGTGACTCAACTTGAAGAATTCTTGGAACCCCAAACTATGAAAAACAAGCCATTACGCTTTATCGCAAATGGTAAAAAAAAAAAATCAAACGTGGTTTTACTATCATCCGACAAATTAAAGAAAGTCTGATAACCGACATACGGACCCTGTGTTAGTTGTCTCTTTTGCTCTCCCCTGGTCCCCTGCGTCGTATCTCTAGTCCAGCCCCCTAAGGTATTTATGTTTACACGAAAGCGAGGCGTGTTGATAAAGAAGAAGAGAATAGATGTAGCAGTCGTCGAGTTTTGGTGGTCGGAGTCGAGTTTGGGCAGATTTCGCCATGGAATTGTGGTTTGAATGGGAGGAAAACAACGATGAACACTTCTCCTTCGAAGATAGCGATAGATTCGAAGAAGATTCGTTGTGCTCCTGGATTTCTGAGCCCGAAAGTATTTGTGCAAATTGGCGGGGATGGAAGCGAAGTAGCTCGCAGTCACAAAATGGAGGTTGTATTTTGGACGCAGAGAGCGAAGGAAACGTTGAAAGTTTGATTGAATTATGTGCTCGGACAGTAGCCACGTATATTCCCTTCGAGACTGTGGAAAGAACTTACCCTCAGATACCAGAACAAATGCAATTACGGATAGCATTCTGGTCATTCCCGAAAGTTGAAGATGACATCCGCTTGTACTCTTGTCTGGCAAATGGTTCTTCTGAAGAATTCCAAAGAGGCGAACATCTCGTAAAGGCCAAGGCAGTGAAAGATGCGCTTCAAATAGGTCTGTATACCCTATTACGTTGTGTATTAACCGATAAGCCAGTTGACTTTTTGGCTTTAAAACTTCCAGCCTTCGGAAAAATATTCGTGACTTGTCTGCCCTGCTGTCTTGCCCAGCGTCAAGCATGTTAGCATTGTTTTGGAAAATATCCTCTGTTCTTTAGATGTGTGTTTTTTATGTACCACTTCGTTTACTTTGTAATTAATTTTTTGGCACAAAAAAATTGAGGCAAATTGCAAAGAAAACAATATATGAATTCCATTTTTTCAGTTTTATTAAGTTATATTAAATTGTATTTTTTTCATATTTATCCCGCTGGCGCTGCGATGAAAATCTTTTCAATTTCCGTAGGTAGGCATTTTGTGAAATGCAGGTGATTTGGAATAAAGATCCATTTGTAGGCCTTGAAATTTGAATTTGAAGTTTTTGCCATATTGTCAAAGAGGCACCAGTATGAAAATTGAATGCTTCCTTTCTCTGAAAATTTCAGTCTGTATAATCATTAAACATTTGAAAGTACTTTTTAGCTGTTAGAAGGTCAAAATACATTTCAATGATAGACCTTGGCTCAGCCATTGGATGGTCTTGTAAATAATAACAATTTAGAACTGTGAATGAGAAGTGACTGAAAAAAATCAAAATTGATGGTCGACTGATTTGCATGCATTTGGGCTACTAAATTACCAACTTTCAGGCCTCTGACACTGCCTAAAAGCGAAGCTCCGAATGAAGGCCAGAGTGACCATGAAACTGAACCCACTTCACCACTAACACAGCATTCTACCAAAAGGTTGACTGCTTAGCCTCATATCCCTTTGTGATGTATATATTTTTACAATTTGTTTATATCACTGATGACGTTAAACTATGTAACCATGTTGTCTGAGGTTCATCCCTTCCTAAGATATAAACCTTTTCTCATTTGATGACATCATCAATGACGTCATACAACGTGAGAATGCGGTTGCACCCACTTGCCACTTACACAACTTCACCTTAGTTTGGTTGTCTGAGCTTCATCCCTTCCCAAGATATAAACCTTTTCTTGTTTGATGACATCATCGATAGCGTCATGCCATGTGACTACGTAGTTGCACTCCCAACAATAGGCCTTTTGCACTAAGTAGTCACATGACCTGGTCACCCTTAAGATGAGCAGCTTCACCAAAATGATGCTCAGAAATGAAAAGAGCATGGTGTTTTAGTAAAAATTTCAGCAAGCTACAACTGAAAGCATTCCAACCATACAAACCCTGTTTGGGCTTTTTACTAAAATCAATAATATGCTCTTTTCATTTCTGAGCATCATTTGTGTATTGGCCTATTCTCATGGGAATCAGAAAAAATAAAATTCAAAGTTTAGAGAAATGTTGCATTTAGCAAGAAAAGTAATTGCCAATGGCAATCCTATATAATTATATCCCTGTATTATTTTAGAAAACTTTGAAATTTAGTTTCTGAGGCCTCCATGATAATTTTTTGGCGGGACTACCACTGCTTATTTCTTTCATGGGAACCTTCAAAATCATACCAAAGTAAAGGCCATAGGTATCAAATATTTTTATTAACAACATTATTGGCCAAGTATTGCTCGAATCTCTATAATAATCTGTCTTAAATGCATAAAATCGTAATACAGTGATGGTTGTGATTGACTATGTTCCAGGGTTTCACCTCAGTGCTACTGTGAACCAACTCCATAGTGCTTGCCAGACTAAAGGCATGTTTAATGTAGCGGTGACGTTTGACAGGGGACGTATCACATCATCTAACTGCACTTGCGACCAGAATGCCACATGGTGTGCCCATGTGATAGCCTTGTGCTTGTTCCGTATACATCATTCTAACCTGGTATGCCTGCGTGCCCCTGTATCCGAGTATCTATCAAGGTTGAGACGAGATCAGCTGCAGAAGTTTGCTCAATATCTTATTAGTGAACTACCTCAACAGGTACTATATTAAACCTACTTACTCTGTATATTTTCTAGCATTACAATTTATCTAATCAGGGTTGTCTGGGCAAACGTTTCTGATTGGCTAAGTCTTTCTGAAAGCAACATTGAATGACTTCCCTGACCACAGCTTTGTGCCCTCAGTCATGTACAACACTGAAATAGCTTCCCTGACCACAGCTTTGTGCCCTCAGTCACAAGAATGTGCTTTTCAAAAAGCAAAACATGGATTCTCTATCTTTTGAAAGCTCTAGAATTTAAAACTTTTACTAGAAAAATTAAGCGTAGAAACTAAAGTCTTGAGCTAAACAATTGCAAAATATATAAATGTTATGAGCACTAGCCATTTAGAAATAGCAGAACTAGTCGAGCTAAATGGCTATGGCCAAAGCGGGAAGATTGAAAGAGAAAAAAGTATAACAAAATACATCAATACAAAGCTAGACAAGCAAATACACAAGAGACACTAAAGAACAAAGAGCAAACAATAAGGCAAAGGAAAACTAAAATGTATTGATTATTGATACAAAAGAGAGGAAATTCAGTGATAAAACTTAACTCAGAATCTCATATTTGTCAAGAAGGCAGTCTGGTAGAAGCTTTTTAAAATTGGAACGAGACTTAGATTTAAAGGTTTCCTGTATTGAATTCCAGATTTTCACTCCCAAAAATCGAATATTAAATTTGCCATAATTAGTTCTTATCTTTGGCAAATAATATGAATTTTTATTACCAAGTCTAGTGTTATAATCTTACCACATCTTAAAATAATCTAGTAGCCAGATCTTAAAAGAATCTTAACAGAAAAATAATCTAGTAGCCAGATCTTATGAGAATCTTACAAGATCTGGTAAGATTCTTTTGAGATCTGGTAAGATTCTCATAAGATATGGTAAGATTCATATAAGATCTATTAAGATTCATTTAAGATCTGGTAAGATTCTTTTAAGATCTGGTAAGATTCCTTTAAGATCTGGTAAGATTCTTTTGAGATCTGGTAAGATTCTGATAAGATCTGGTAAGATTCTGATAAGATCTGGTAAGATTCTGATAAGATCTGGTAAGATTCATTTAAGATCTGGTAAGATTCTTTTGAGATCTGGTAAGATTCTGATAAGATCTGGTAAGATTCTGATAAGATCTGGTAAGATTCTGATAAGATCTGGTAAGATTCTTTTAAGATCTGGTAAGATTCCTTAAAGATCTCGTAAGATTCTCATAAGATCTCGTAAGATTCTCATAAGATCTGGTAAGATTCTTTTGAGATCTGGTAAGATCCTCATAAGATCTGGTAAAACTCTCATAAGATCTTGTAAGATTCTCATAAGATATGGTAAGATTCATATAAGATCTATTAAGATTCATTTAAGATCTGGTAAGATTCTTTAAGATCTGGTAAGATTCTCATAAGACATAGTAAGATTCATTTAAGATCTGGTAAGATTCCTTTAAGATCTGGTAAGATTCTTTTAAGATCTGGTAAGAATTTTTTTAAGATCTGGTAAGATTCTTTTGAGATCTGGTAAGATTCTGATAAGATCTGGTAAGATTCTGATAAGATCTGGTAAGATTCATTTAAGATCTGGTAAGATGCTCATAAGATCTGGTAAGATTCTCATAAGATCTGGTAAGATTCTTTTAAGATCTGGTAAGATTCTCATAAGACATAGTAAGATTCATTTAAGATCTGGTAAGATTCCTTTAAGATCTGGTAAGATTCTTTTAAGATCTGGTAAGATTCTTTTAAGATCTGGTAAGATTCTTTTGAGATCTGGTAAGATTCTGATAAGATCTGGTAAGATTCATTTAAGATCTGGTAAGATGCTCATGAGATCTGGTAAGATGCTCATAAGATCTGGTAAGATTCCTTTAAGATCTGGCAATATTCTTTTAAGATCTGTTAAGATTCTCATAAGATATGGTAAGATTCATTTAAGATCTGGTAAGATTCCTTTAAGATCTGGTAAGATTCCTTTAAGATCTGGTAAGATTCTTTTAAGATCTGGTAAGATTCTTTTAAAATCTGGTAAGATTCTTTTGAGATCTGGTAAGATTCTGATAAGAATCTGATAAGATCTGGTAAGATTCTGATAAGATCTGGTAAGATTCTGATAAGATCTGGTAAGATTCTGATAAGATCCGGTAAGATTCCTTTAAGATCTGGTAAGATGCTCATATGATCTGGTAAGATTCTTTTAAGATCTGGTAAGATTCTTTTGAGATCTGGTAAGATTCTTTTAAGATCTGGTAAGATTCCTTTAAGATCTGGCAAGATTATTTTAAGATCTGGTAAGATTCTCATAAGACATGGTAAGATTCATTTAAGATCTGGTAAGATTCCTTTAAGATCTGGTAAGATTCTTTTGAGATCTGGTAAGATTCTTTTAAGATCTGGTAAGGTTCTTTTAAGATCTGGTAAGATTCTTTTGAGATCTGGTTAGATTCTGATAAGTAGATCTGGTAAGATTCTTTTAAGATCTGGTAAGATTCCTTAAAGATCTGGTAAGATTCTTTTAAGATCTTGATTCTCGTAAGATCTCGTTAGATTCTCATAAGATCTGGTAAGATTCTTTTGAGATCTCATAAGATTCTCATAAGATCTGGTAAGACTCTCATAAGATCTTGTAAGATTCTCATAAGATCTGGTAAGATTCTCATAAGATCTGGTAAGATTGTTTTGTGATCTGGCAAGATTCTCATAAGATCTGGTCAGATTCTTTTAAGCTCCAGTAAGATTCTCTTAAGAGCTGGTAAGATTCCTTTAAGATCTGGTAAGATTCTTTTAAGATCTGGTAAGATTCTTTTAAGATCTGTTAGATTCTTATAAGATCTGGCAAGATTCTCATAAGATCTGGTAAGATTCTTTTAAGATCTGGTAAGATTCTTTTAAGATCTGGTAAGATTCTTTTGAGATCTGGTAAGATTCTTTTAAGATCTGGTAAGATTCCTTTAAGATCTGGCAAGATTATTTTAAGATCTGGTAAGATTCTCATAAGACATGGTAAGATTCATTTAAGATCTGGTAAGATTCCTTTAAGATCTGGTAAGATTCTTTTGAGATCTGGTAAGATTCTTTTGAGATCTGGTAAGATTCTGATAAGATCTGGTAAGATTCTTTTAAGATCTGGTAAGATTCTTTTAAGATCTGGTAAGATTCTTTTAAGATTTGGCAAGATTCTTTTAAGATCTGGTAAGATTCCTTAAAAATCTGGTAAGATTTCTTTTAAGATCTGGTAAGGTTCTTTTAAGATCTGGTAAGATTCTTTTGAGATCTGGTTAGATTCTGATAAGTAGATCTGGTAAGATTCTTTTAAGATCTGGTAAGATTCCTTAAAGATCTGGTAAGATTCTTTTAAGATCTTGATTCTCGTAAGATCTCGTTAGATTCTCATAAGATCTGGTAAGATTCTTTTGAGATCTCGTAAGATTCTCATAAGATCTGGTAAGAATCTCATAAGATCTTGCAAGATTCTCATAAGATCTGGTAAGATTCTCATAAGATCTGGTAAGATTCTCATAAGATCTGGTAAGATTGTTTTGTGATCTGGCAAGATTCTCATAAGATCTGGTCAGATTCTTTTAAGATCTGGTAAGATTCTTTTAAGATCTGGTAAGATTCTTTTAAGATCTGTTAGATTCTTATAAGATCTGGCAAGATTCTCATAAGATCTGGTAAGATTCTTTTAAGATCTGGTAAGATTCTTTTGAGATCTGGTAAGATTCTTTTAAGATCTGGTAAGATTCTTTTAAGATCTGGTAAGATTCCTTTAAGATCTGGTAAGATTCTTTTAAGATCTGGTAAGATTCTTTATAAGATCTGTAAGTTTCTTATAAGATCTGGTAAGATTCTCCTGTGGTGTGAGTATGGATTGTTTCTGGAATTTGGCAATTCCAGAAAATATATGTACCCCCACCACAGGTGGCATTTGGAAATTCCGAATGGAAGGGGAGGTTTTCAAGCACATGGTTTTTTGTTAAGCTGGAAAGCCGGAATTCTATATGCACAGGGAGTAAGCCATTTTGAAAATTCTGGATGCATTGGGGGAGGGGGGGGGGGAATAGTGCCACCTGTGGGGGTACATATATTTTCTGGAATTTCCCATTGTACATTTGTATTTTACACTGATTATATCACTTTGGTCATGTACCAACAGATTCTCCCAACTGCACAGAGATTGCTTGATGAGCTACTATCATCACAGGAGTCAGCCATCAACACAGTTTCTGGTGCTCCAGGTATGATCAAGAAAACATTGCCCTGCTCTTTGTCAGACACAGTATGGACAAAAGCCAGTCTGCCAATGAAACTTATATAGAAATGAAGGAAACCCACTCCTCTTTCTGGAAATGTAGTGACTTTTTTTCTAGGAGCGTTATTTCACTTTTTTGTTAAAATTAATTAAATATGATTGAATTTATATTGAAAATACCATTGCTTTCATGTGTTGTACATATTATTTCATGTTTTAAAATGACAAATCGATGTTATTGACTCTTGTCACTGCAACAATATCCACAACAACAGGAGTTGACTGTACTACGGGTGTACTACTATTGTAGTCTCTTTGATTACAAGGCTGTGTTGTCTCTTTCAGACCCAACAGCAGGCCCAGGAGAAACAGATCAAAGCAAGTGGTGTCTAGATGAGAAAGCATTACATGAGAGTGTGCGCAAGATGCTCGCAAGATTCTGTGGACCTGGGCCACTAGTGTTCAGTGATGTTAATGCAATGTATCTTTCCACAACTGCTCCACCCACGGCTGCAGAATGGTATGTATAAATTTGGTTTGTCAAATGTGTGTTTCCAAAAAATATCCATACCCCCCCCCCCCCCCCCCCGAAAGGGTGTTGAGAAATGACCACCCCTCCCCCTCTGAAAAATACAGTGTTTGTATGGAAAAGATCAAGTAAATTGACCCCCCTCCCCACCCCTCTGGAATTTCCAATCCCTTCCGTGGGGGGGGTATGGATATTTTTTGGAAACACACAATGTTTGTTTTGGGTGGGTAGGGCATCTTGAAGTTTGAGAAGTTTGAACATTCATTCAAGGAAAAGGTCAGAGTCATAATACATTATCAGTAATTGTAAACCCACCTTTCCCAAATGTAACTACTTAGTAGTTACATGTAGGAGAGATCATTTAGAGTGGTTTTCCTAAACCCGTGGAATACACTTTAGCATATTTAGAAGTAATACACTCTAATTTCTTTGTTCTCTTTTGTACTGGCTTGACTACTACACTTTGACTATTACACTTTGTTCCACGGGTTTATGAAAACCACTCTAAATGAAATGTTATTTATGTTTTTTTTTAATTCAGGTCCAATCTTCTCAGACCACTCAGAGGTCGTGAGCCAGAGGGAATGTGGAATCTGCTTTACATTGTGCGAGAACTATTCCATCGAGGAGACACAAATGCTGTTGGGCTTCTATCAACCTTAACAGAGGAATGCCTTGCCAATGACCAAGTCATAATTTGGTGGTTTGACAGTCGTAGTCAGGCTTCTGGAACCTCCAACCACAGGAACCATGGCAACAACTACCGTGCCAACAACAATGAAGCATGCACTGAGGCCACTAAGCATGCATGTGCTGGATTTTGTGATGAGATAGTAGTGCTGTGGAGGCTGGCAGCTTTGAACCCTCAGTTGAGTGAAAGGGAAAGGTCTGAGATAAGGGTGCAGCTAGAAGAGTGGCATTCTAGGGCTGTTGCCAAGGCCAGAGCAGGTGGGGAATTTGTTTTATGTCTAGGAGGCTTAGCCTGAGTAAGCATCCATCCTTTATTGCACTCATTCCTTGGTTTCCCTTTGCGAGAAAAGAGTAATGTGTGAGCTGAAACATTCCATACTGATGACATACATAGGAGCTCTGCTTTTAAAGCTGAATTTAATTAAAAGTGTAAGGTACTTGTGGATAGAGATGGAAAGTTTCCTTACTAACCTCTCTAGGATGTTTAAATCAGTTCTGAAAAAGAGACACCTTTTTCTCATAACATTGTTGGCCAAAAAGGACAACTTTTATTTGATTGTTTGACAGGTCATGGTGGTGGTTTTACAGCGGCAGTAGCCTGCTTCCTGGGATTCCAGCCAGCTATAGAAGCTTGTTCATTAGACTGGAGCCATGTTGACTTGGGCATGACCAATGATAGACCTGCAGAAACTACTGATAACATCCAGCCTATCACATTATCCTGTGGGCGGGGTCAGCTGCCGCACATTACTGTCAAGGCTAGAATGCTGTCTAGCTCATCTGGAGACCTTGGGATTGATGACCTGAGCGAAGGACTAGCTGAACTGCTAGTGTAAGTCCATATTGTGTGCAAAACCACAGCCGCATATTTTGGGTGTCGACTTGTTTTGTTAATTCTTGTATTTTTTCATTTCTGATAACCCTATTGAGAACGCTGGATTCCTGACTACCCTGCTCAAATTCTACAATATGTTGCCTTAGTCGCCACCTTGAATTTCATAAGAATGTGGAAAGACCTCTAGAATGTCAAGCTTACTTATATGGAATTCCATAATTTCTGAACCTATGCCCCTTAGAACTCTCTGCGCACATACTCCACCTGTTGTACAGAGCTGTACACCCCCCCTTCCTCCCTGGGTCTTTTCGACCAGAAATTAAATGCAAAACCCCATTACATTGGTCCCTTGAATTGCTGAATACTATTTATTATATAACCTATAGTTTTTTATCAGGGTTTCGGCAACTGAGAAATATCGTAATTTTCACATGTGGAAAATTACGATAATGCCCACTACTCGCAAAATTCATCACATCGAAAATTTTTCACGAAAAAGTTTATATAATAAACAGAATAATGCATGGGCGCTTGGAGATATGAAATTTCTCGGTGCGCTCACTCGTGAGATCAAAATTTTAACACTCGAAGATAAATTCCATATCCCCGCACGCCTATGTATTATTCTCTATTTATTTTATCCCATTGATAAATGCAACATCAACATGTTTTTTTGTTGAGCCTGTTGTTTTGTAACCTCTTCATAGAAGTGACCCGGATGCATCAGGACCATCAAACAGAGACAAAAAGGTCACTTCACCTGTCCCCTTACAAGAAATAGAAGAAGACGTAGAAGTGCTGTGTGCCAGGGCGGAGGCCTTGCATGTGCATGGCTACTCATCTGAGGCAAGCAAACTTGCCATCAGGCTGGCAAATAACATCCTTAGCGACAGACCGAAGATAGACAATACTACAGGCTCTAGCAAGAAAAAGGAAAGATCTCACAATGGCAAAAGTTCTGCTGCAGTGAATTTCACCAGTACAACGCTAGTCAAGGCTGCGTTTCTGTGTGGGGTGTTAGCTGAGGACCCGCTCTTGCATCATTTAGCCTTCAAGGTTGGCATGTTTGGCCTGGAGATGCCGCGACAGCCGGCCAGAAGCAAAGCCCTTGAGGTATTAGTTTATCCATTGCTAACGAAGTCTATGATTGAAAAGGAGGGTTTAATAATTGGGGGTAGTTGTTTTGACCCTGGAATTTTTCACAGAGGGTAGCTATCCAGCACCATGTACGTTTTGTCCTTCTGGGATGTCCATTCTGTTGGAGACAAGAGACGTAGGAACATGGTCTCACACAAGGCTAGTGATCGAGCCTAGGATTTCCATTAACAGATAAAACTAACAAACCTCTCAAATAGTTATTATATATATATATTTCCTGCCCGCCTAGATTAGCTTTGCTACCTGCGGGTTTGGTAATGATAATTGTATTTTGTAAATAGAAATAAACTTGAAACTTGAAACTTGAAACAAACCAGGAATCTGCTTCAAATTTCCGCAGGGGTTGTATAGGAGCCTGGAGTTTCCACATTGGTATAGCAGTTATTGAAAATTTGGAGTTCCTTGATAAGGGGATCCAGCTATCTTTTGGAACAGCCCATGTCTTTCAATGTATTCAGCACCATGTAATTTTTGTCCTTCTGGGATTTCATTGACAGGTGAAACTAACAAACCAGGAATCGGAGCTTGTAACTCTACTCAAGAAACTTCCCATGGGCGGAGAAGAGATGATGGTGATTAGAGAGAAGGCCAACCTGATTTGTCAGGGAAAGCTCCGCCGTGAGGCTGTACTCCCCATCATGCTAGCTACCTTCATATTCGAGATGCTGTGTGCACCCTCCAAGGGTGGGGCTAGGAACAAGGGGGGTGCTGCCACCACTGCTGAGGGAGAGGAGAGGAAGGTCGATGAGGAGCTAGCGTACAATGCTGCAGTTTGCGCGCTAGGTGAGTGACCTACTTGCTAGAGCGGATTTCAGATAAGTGTAAAAAACAAACTCAAAGTACGTTAATACATTTAGCCAATCAGAAATGAAACCCATTCAACAACCAACCAATCAGGACGAGGTAACTACGACTTGCGTTTAGTCGTGACCAGAGAAAAGAGTCAACTGTGTTTTTTGGTTTCTCTTCACATTCTGATTGGCTGACTAAACAAACTCTCAACACCTCAACCAATAGGCACACGTAGAATACGATATAGATATACGAACATACACGAAAACGTGGTGGAATTTTTAACACTTCTTTTGCTCTGTAACTCACGGCACGAAGCAACGAGGATATCATGAAAGTCTAAACGTTCGTTTGCGACGCGTACAATAAATGTACCTCCAGACCTATAATTTTTCTTTTCCAGGCATGAAATCCAACGTCCAGGAATCCAACTACCCTATCCTATGTGAGGGCATACGGCGGCAAAGGGGTGACCTCGCTATCGACTTACTCCTCCACTGCAAAGACAGTCCTGCCCGACTTAAAGAGGTCAAGGGGGTGTTACTTGACAAGAGCCGGTACGAAGGGCCGAGCTTTGTGGCCGAGTTAGAGAGGGCACTGCGTCAGTCTGATCAGGAGCCTAAGAAGGGGGAAGGCTCTGAGGGGGGAACCAGGATGAAAGGGGGATTTGGTCTGCCCACAAGGCGAGCAAGGTAAATGCTGGAAGACAATTTATTTTATATTGCCCAACAAATTCAGTTTAGACTTCATGTCGAAATTCTACTAAGTTGAAAGAGCCCTTTTAATGTTTCCTTCGATTGCGGGGCATTAAAGTACTGAAAAAGGTGTTGGGTAATTTTTGGCTGATGGGAATCTTCACAATGCAGTGACGGTAGCCTCCTTGCAGCTGCAGAAATTCAAGGTGGCGTCTACGATCGGCGAACTGAGGATATTTCTCCGATAACAACACGTGGTTTCCTGGTGTTTTTAGCGAAATTCAATCGAACGGAATCGGAGACTGACATGGAGAAATGATCCATGCCGTCGACGTCTATAAGTCTTCTACACTTTCTTTAAAACACGGTGTCCTATCATACAAAACAGTATGTTCTTCGCCTAGTACAATAGATTATACTATATGAATGGCGCTTTCGCGTCTCCGCCGATAGTAACGTCACCTTAACTTGTGATGGAGTTTGGCCGACTTCCCGAAGGCACTTTTTTATTTGCCCATTTGCATTTGCTCGTACTAGATGTTTTTCCGATAGTCTTCGATATATTTTCTTTTCGGAACTGCTTGATATTGTGTTGGGACTTTATACTCGCTCCTTCTTTTTATTTATGTATTTTACTGTGGGGAAGAGTGGGGGGATTTGCGCCCCTGTCTCATCTATACTCAAATGGTCCTAAGCAGGGCCCCAGATAGCCTTCGAGAGGTGCTATTGGCGTCTAACTAAAAAATTCTAGTTGCCAAATAGTGGAGTTTGGTCGCCATAATAGAAATCTGGTCGCCATCTTTTTCTCCCGAATTAATGCTGTTGACAGCTAATTTTGAGAAGTGCATTTTTTTAAAACCTACAGACCGTAAAGGTAAAACCTAATAGTCTAATCTAATCTAAGCAATGTCAGGCCTTGATAAAGGCGCCTGTGTTCAAGTGTAAGGAAAATGTAAAAGACAATTATTTGCATTCTCCTAATTGGAAGGTATGTTCTCCACAAAGGACAGGAAAGCGCCAGTGGTTTATTTTAAAAATGGTGCCCTAGCATCAAATTATTGCGTCTGGCCGACCGTTTTGATTATTTTTTCTCCATACAGTAGCGGACAAAGTTCATCCGGCACAAGTGATAGTGGTACCGACAGCAGCCGAGGAAGCTCAGGTGACAGTCGGCCTAGGGGTCGGGTACCATTCGGAAAACCTTCGGCGAAAGTTACGGTTACCTTAAATGAAGCCGCCCGAGACGATGAGAGCGGCAGTTCCAGTGGCGTCGACACAGACTCGGCTGTTAATGCCGGTAGTTTGCCTAAAGATACCGTATCAGTTAAGGTTGTGGAGTTACACTCTGGCGCATCTGGTCCTTCGGTTCCGACCTCTTGCGGACGCAGGGTCGCTTTTCAGAGGGATGCAAGCTGCAGCACAGAGGAGGACGAAGCGCTGAGTTGTAGCCCTCAGCCGCATCAATCAGCTCCAGGATTCCCCCCGGCACAGGGGGCTAAAGAGCCGCGAACCCGGGGAGACCATAATCTTCATCCACGTGATCGCCGAGGGAGACGAACGTCAGATCTGGACGGTTCTGATATTGAGATTGATATTGACGATAATGGCGTAGACACAGGAGGCATGAGTCTAACTCCCGAACAAGGAAGGAGGCAACAAGCAGCTGAAGCCGGTACCGGTATAACTGCTAAGATAGTAGGCACAGTAGGGCTGCCTCCAGGTGGCAAGAACCCCGTCAGTCGGCGAGATCTTATGGCTCCTGGCAGCAGAAGAGGTGCTTCCCGCTCTGGAGGACAGAATCCCGTGAGTAGTGACGATCCTGTGGGTAGTCCTTCTTCAGATCATACCTCTAGCACGTCATCCTTGGGTGCCGATCATCTCAGCTCTGGTAGCGCCAGTGGCATCTCAGGAGGTGCTGAGGGGGGTGCTACACTCCCTGAAGCTGTACTACCTCAAAGGCCTTATCCTTCGACCACTGCACCAATGCCGTGTATACCAGCCGCTGCTGCGGAGGGAGCCGCAGGAGTTGTGCGCGAGGGTACAGGAGCTGGAGCTGAGGCGGTAGAGGTTCCTCAAGCTGTGGCAGGACCCTCAGGGGAGTCTGGCGCTAACGCTGGGGCAGACGATGCGGACGGTAGCAACGGCCGGAGCAACCGAAGGCACGGGAACAGAGGTCCTCGCCGCAGGAAAAAGGGGAAGAAATCCGCCGTGAATCAGGCTACCGAGGCGGAGGCTCATTTTATGTTCGAGCTCGCCAAAACCGTCCTCAGCAAAGCTGGTGGCGCAAGTACTTCCTCGGTGTTCAGCCAAACGCCCAGTAATACCAGCCATCCAGGGCCTCATCGCGGTTTACAACTGTGTGCGTTCGAGATTGGACTGTTTGCGCTAGGGCTTCATAACAGGACCTCCCCTAACTGGCTCTCGCGCACTTACTCATCTCATGTTTCGTGGATCTCAGGGCAAGCGATGGAGATCGGTAGTCACGCGATACAACTTTTAATTGAGCGTTGGGAGACGAACTTGACCCCATCAGAGGTGGCGTCCATAGCGGATCGCGCGTCTCGGTCTAACGACCCCGCTATGGTAAAGGCCGCGGCTGAGCTTGCGTTGTCATGCCTACCTATGGCCCATATGCTGAACCCTGGGGAAATCCAGCGCGCATTAATTCAGTGCCGCGAACAGGACCCGCCGCATTTGGACCGCGCATGCCAGGCTGTGGAAAGCGCGGCCCGCGGTGGCGGGGTTTACCCTGAGGTGCTCTTTGAAGTGGCGAGACATTGGTACTACCTCCACGAGCAGACCCAAGCCTCCACTGCTAGGTCCCATAAAGAAGGTACCAGGAACAGGGGTGCTCAACCAGCGCGGCAACAGCAACAACAGCAGCAGCCCCCTACTACTAGTGCCCCTGCAAATGTGAATCCATTTCTTCAGCAGATTCCATTGGGTGGTCTTCCGGGTTACAACGCCCTTCCTCCTCCTCCTTATGCTACTCCAGAACAATATGTACAAATGCAAATGCACCAGCAAGTCACTCAGATGATGGGGCATTACCAAGGGGGGTCATACCACCCTAATCCCCATTACGGATATTCATTTAACACTAGACAAATTCATGGAACTCAGTTTCAATTCTCCAGCGCGTATGGTGGACTGCCCCCTCCTTATCAGTCCACACCGGGCCCCTCTGTGAGCCAGCTCGCTAGCCGATCGCTCAACCAGACTTCAAACGGACCAGTGCCCTATTACCTGAACAACGCCTACAGAGTTGGAATGCTAGCGCTTGAATCTCTGTCGCGGCGAACCCCCGACGATCGCCCGAACGTGAAATTCTCTCGGAACCCTCCTTGTAGCGAAGATATCCGATGGCTTTGTACGCTTTCGGCTCGGCTCGGTACCTCGTATCTGCAAAGGTTCTGCGTGTCGTGCTTAGACGCGGTTGTTAGTCCGTTCGTGCTTCACGAGCTTGCGTTGGACGCGGCGAGACACTTAGCACGCTCCAACCCAGCGCAACTTGCGATCAATTTGCGCTCGCCGAACATCAGTCCGCTTGTGCAGAAAAGTCTCACAATGTACATACAATGTATCAGGTATCACGTTGTGAACATTGTACAGTCGGAATACGAGGAGTTTGTGGAACTTTTGCGACACGCGCGCGGGGCTTTTTGTATGGTCCCGGGTGGGATGACGCAGTTTAATGACTTATTGCAGAGTATCAGGAGGGGATACCCCAAGAAGAAGGATTTGTGGCAGATGATTATGACTGGTTTAGCCAAGGCTTAGAATGCGTGAGTCTGAAGTTCCTCGTATCAGGATAGGATATCCTAAGAAGAAGGATTTGTGGCAGATGATTATGACTGGTTTAGCCAAGGCTTAGGATGCGTGAGTCTGAAGATCCTTGTATCAGGATGGGATATCCTAAGAAGAAGGATTTGTGGCAGATGATTATGACTGGTTTAGCGTGAATCTGAAGATCTTGTATTCAAAGAGCATCCATTTTGTCACCCTAGCAACATACATAGTCGAAGAAAGCATCCATTTCCTTCGGCTGTTTTAGGGAATGTAGTGCGATATTTTCAATTCAATTCGGTAAATGAAGAATAAAACTTTGTTTGTAGGTGGTTGTTTCGAGATTTCTACGCATAATTCGTCTTGTAATATCGAATGAAAGCAACGACGAAACCATGCTGACTAGGGTTGTTTGAACAGGATTGAACAGTTCTAAAATACATTGGGCTGTTCCAATGTTGTTTGGAACAGCCCATTGTGTAGAGGGAAAGCCGACTATGATTGCCTTTCATGGCAGATCTCTGGACACTACGATATGTAGTAGATATGTGGAGCCTTGTTGGATAGTTAAGGCTGGTGTACACTAGCGACATAGCATTATGTCACAACGGCAAAAGTGTGGGAACATAACAGAAATGCAGCATGTTAACGTTGCTTTATTTCTACAGTATTGTGTCCTCATTTAAAGGGGCTCTTGCACGCTTGTTGGCTACTTCTCTGACAAGAAAATAGCTCAAATCACAATCCAATTCCATCCTCTTGATAACAGGCCAAAACAGCCTAGAATGATTGCATTTGTCTAACACTTGAAAGGTTTTTCTATTAATCTGGAGGATTATTTTGATTACTACGGGCAAATGTACATGTGTTTTCACAGTTACAATTTTACTTATTTTATGTCCTCGGTGGACGAATATTAAGCGTGCGAGAGCCCCTTTAAGTAATTTTTCGCTTTCGAGCGGGAGAAGGTTGTTCGCGTGACGCCGTGTGCTTGTGTTGTTATGTCGCTAGTGTGAACCAGGCTTAGGAGACCTTTAGCATAGTATCGCAATGTACTAGAGAATGCACATGATGACGGAATCGACTGAGCCTGTAGGAAACGGTACTTTAGGAAAACAGTTACGGTTAGAGTTTTGACATTGATTTCATGTCGCAAAAGGTATGACCCAATTAAATGGTCGCTGATTGTGTAAGATTATGATTATAAAAATACAAATGATTCATAAAATCGGTGTTTGTTTTTATTTGGACAGTTCTGTATTAATTTGCCCTGGACATTCAGCCTTCCAACTCTATATACGATATATAGGTACGCCAAAAAAGTTTTACAAACATCGCTGACAGGTAATGAATTGCCACTGTTTACCACTGTATGCATTGTTACGCGACCTCAAAATTTAATGTTGCGATGGGCGATTTTTAGCCGTCAATCAAGATTCGGCTGCTTCAGTGGGTCGATATTGATTGCAAAATCAACCAAAATGGTTTTAAGCTAACCTTTGGCTTCCTTGCCTAGAATGTTTAACATTTGTGTGGCATTCCGAATAATTGATTATATAATGTTGTATATCATTATTTAACGTGACAATCAGAATCCCACATAATTTACTTAACACTGATAATATTCAGTTTTGGAACTGTGGTGTCAATCTATGGGAGGACGTTTTTGGGAGGGAGGAGGGTTTGAGAAGACCAAGTCCACTTGCAAGTGGACCAAATCCGCTGCTGATTTGAAGTTTGAAAATTGTCAAATAACCCACAAGAGAACTTGGGTAGGGGCGCTCAGACCAGAAACTTGGACCTGCATGCCAACACGTTCACTCATCTTGACCCTTTCTTTTTCTCGTAGAATGAACCTCTTTTCCTGTGCCTGAAGTGAAAAACATTTTGCCAAGCAAACCGCTCTGCCTCCAACTTCGCTGAAACAACTCTAGAATAAAAAAACAAAACCGAGTTTAAACAACGTTCACATAACGCAGTATTGATACAAAACCGCATTTATATTTCCGTTATTTTATACCGCTTTATAGTTCTGGTGAAGAGCCAAATGGATATTCCGGATTCCAGCCTCTGGTTTCCAGATTCCATTCACTGGGGTTGCAGATTCTATCCCACTGGATTTCGGATTCCAACTCTGTAAATCCGGATTTCAATAAAGGGGAACAATTGGATTCCAATAGCTGGAATCCGGATTCCAAAGCTTACAAAAAGTTTGTTTCCGGAATGACTTACATGGGGCGACAGTCTTCATTTTCGTCATTATTTTGATGTCGCGCCTCCGGAATTCACGTTTTAGAAGAAACGTTGGGGCTATGGTTTCATGCTATTGGAGATTCCCCTTCGTTAAAAAAATACACAGCTCGCAACACCATTGGAATATTTTTGCCACCTTTTAGAATTTCACAGTATACAATGTCGGACATAGAAACGGTTACTATGGTTGTGATTGACAGCCCCGCGCTTACCGGTCTAGCAAGTCCCAGTCTTCCCCTCCCCACGTGTATCTGTATTTCTCCACGTCTTCCCCGCCAAATCTATCCCAGTCTTCCTTGTAACATCCGAACAAACCATAACCCATGTCCTCCCAGCTACCTAAGGAGCCAATGACATATCAGTCCATGTCCATCATCATATATAATGGTATGCCTGTCGTATTTTTTTTTTTTTTTTCGCACAATGAGGTTCACCTACGGATAGTTTTCCCTTGGGAGATTCCAAGGGAAGTGGGTCTGTCTGGCGCATGGAAATTGGGCAGTCGCAAAAAAAATCCGCACCCCCCTGTTGAGGACACGAGTCACAGCTACCCACCCTGGATTTTTTTTAATTTGAACCACCCACCCTGGAATTCCAGTGATTTTCTCATGACCACCCTGGAATTTGTGCTTACCCACCCTGGAATTTCGTATTTTAAGGGTGCCCACCCTGGAATTCCAAGCTCTACTTTGACCACCCACCCTGGAATTCCGAGCTCCATTTTGACCACCCACCCCGGAAATCCAGAGGTCCTCAACAGGGGGGGTGCGAATTTTTTTTGCGACTGCCCATTCCAAAGAAGGGGTCTTGGAAATTCCAGGGGAGGGACTCTTTCTGGAGCATGGAAATTTCATATGACAGGGGGCCTGTCTGGTAAATGAAAATTCCAGGGAAGGGGTCTGCGCATGGATATTCCATTTTTTCCGAACGAAAATCAGCCCAACGCGAACACATCTCTTGCGTTAAAGTTCATTATCAAAGCTCACAAAACATCACAAAGACCAATAGCAATGGACAGTCATGACTATCAGCTCGCTAAAGACAGATGCGCTACTATCCGGCAGGACATGTATTAAAACTTGAGGGAAATATAAATACACGATAAACGTCCCGCCTACCACTTGGGTAGAGATCCGATGCCCCACAGCGGAGACGAAGAACCATCGGGAAAAATCCGGCCATGCTTTTCACGACGTGCTGTCAATGACAAAATGAATAGCATACTGTCAAAATCCATTCAAGATGTTCGAGCAAGGAATGGAGGAATCAACGGTTAAGTAGCGCTCCGTCTTAGAACTATAGCGGAAACAATAGGGCCGCGGAAACAGTGGTCGACTAGTCATGCTCACACTCGATTTTCTTCTTGAACCAACGAAAGGCTATGAAATATCCGAAATTATTTTTTCAGCGGTCCGGTATCCATCAAATCGCGCGCTCTGATTGGCTCCCGAGCAGGCCGGAATCCTACGATCCGGACCCCGGGTCCGGATGAATCGCGCGCGCGCTAATTTCTGTGAAATTTTATGCTGTTTCAGTGAAAGCAAAAAATAAATATATTATTTATCGGCTTGGGGTCGGTCCAGATCGTGAAATACCGTGACCTCGGCCTTGAAAATACTGACCTCGACCTCCGGTCTCGGTCAGTATTTTCAAGACCTGGGTCACGGTATTTCACGATCCGGACCTCCCAGCCGGTAAATAACATATATGACCTATTCGGAAAGAATTCAGCTCTGCAAACGAAGTATTTCGCTACGAAATCGGTCAAAAACAAATTTCAACCAATCAGAAGGCCAGTATTTGTTGACTAAGCCAATTAGTTTTTTAGAAATTTAACAATTTAAAATTTTACACAAAGCATAACTCAAATTCCCTATAGCCGTTCACGCTATCGTTCTGGACGGAGCGCTACTTAATACCATGAGGTTGGAAATTCAATGGACTTAAACTATTCAACAAGATCGATCCTGGAAGGTGTTGGGTTTTAGGCCAGAAGTCGCATTACTGAGCGTTGTAAGATGATGTACTTTTCGTGAATTAGTCCTTTCGTGAATTAGCCATGAGCCACCTTATTTTAGTTTCTGGACACATTTCTTGGCTGCCAATGGCCACCTGTGGCTAGTTACGAAGTTTTCGTACCTTCCGTATGATTTCAAAGAAACACGGCGGGATGGTGATGTGCAGATCCATCAGAAATACTATGCTGTCGTTGTTCTAGAATAGTACAGGAGGAAAAATGGAACAAATCAAGAAAATGTCGTCACGCTAAATAAGTGCAAATTGGTCACATTTTGGACAATAGTACTGTAGCTCATATTGTTGGCTTACGGCACATGATAATTTGGCCGCCATGGCGGCGCCATACATTCTTCATACATTCTTCAGTTTGCACATTCGTTCGCTTATATCTCCCTTGCAATATAAGATACCAGTCTAAAACTTGGCAAGACTATTCAGTATATGGAACAAATCAAGAATAAATCTCTTTTTGCTCCGACGAAGGGCTAACGCTCGAAACGTCAGCAAAACACCATTTTTCCAACGGCGTTAACATAAATCTCAACCTTTGGTTGTTGTTGTTCATGTTCACGTCTCCGACGACGAGGACCACCTAGTTTTCCCGTAAAACTAGTCATACCTACGGTGGCCCTGAAGGGCCATCCTCTTTTTTGAAATCCTGAAATATCTTTGAAATCAAACTTTGTTGTTTTTTATTTCAACTTGGATTTTTTTCAAACTTTATAACTTTCTTTTCAAAACTTTGACTTTTCATTTCAAAAACTTTAACTTTTTTTCTAAATTTTAGCTTTTCTTTCAAAAATTCAACTTTTTTGAAGACTTTCTAACTTATTTTCAAAACTTTGACTTTTTTTCAAAACTTAACTTTTTTTTCAAAACTTTGACTTTTTTTTCAAAACTTTGACTTTTTTTCAAAACTTGAACTTTTTTCGAAACTTTGACTTTTTTTAAAACTTTGACTTTTTTCAAAACTTTGACTTTTTTTCAGAACTTTGACTCTTTTTCAAAACTTTGACTTTTTTTTCAAAACTTTGACTTTTTTTTCAAAACTTTGACTTTTTTTTCAAAACTTTGACTTTTTTTTTCAAAACTTTGACTTTTTTTTCAAAACTTTGACTTTTTTTCAAAACTTGAACTTTTTTTTCGAAACTTTGACTACTCGTTTTCAAAACTTTGACTCTTTTTCAAAACTTGAACTTTTTTTCGAAACTTTGACTCTTTTTCAAAACTTGAACTTTTTTTTCGAAACTTTGACTCTTTTTCAAAACTTGAACTTTTTTTTCAAAACTTCAACATTTTTTTTCAAAACTTTGCCTTTTTTCAAAACTTTGACTTTTTTTCAAAACTTTAACTTTTTTTCAAAACTTTGACTTTTATTTTCGAAAAGAGTCGACTATATGGTGTTTGCATCCAACCCAGATCGCGGGCTTGTACGCGTTGGCAACATGGCGGCCATGATTCCTGCTGCAAGTGCAAATGCCCAAGGGATGTCAAGAAATGAGCTTATTAGCCGTTATTTTAGCATTGGTTTTAGCGCCGCTGAGATCCTCGCCTTTATAAACCATTTTCATGGAATATCTCTTTCCTTGAGGCAGCTGAAGCGGATTTTGAGTCAGTTGAACTTGCGACGACGGAGAGAATACAGCGATCTTCAAGACGTAGCTGAAACAATCGAGCGAGAGTTGAGGGGAAGTGGAAGTCTCATTGGCTATAGGGCCATGCACCAACGGTTGATAACGCAGCATGGCTTTGTTGTTACAAGAGAAGATGTGAGGAAACTTCTATGCGCCTTAGATCCTGCTGGTGTGGAACTACGGTCAAGGCATCGTTTGAGGCGGCGTACCTACAGGGCGAAAGGTCCAAACTATATATGGCACGTCGATGGTTATGACAAGATCAAACCCTTTGGATTTTGCATACACGGATGCATTGATGGTTATAGCCGACGTGTGTTATGGCTAGAGGTTGCTTGTTCAAACAACGACCCGAAAATTATTGGAAGGTATTTTCTAGATTATGTCAAAGTGATAGGTGGAACCCCAAGAATAATTCGTAGCGACAGAGGAACCGAAAATGGCAGCATCGAGACCATGCAAAAGTTTTTTCGTGACAAGAGCACAGACAATTTTCCTGGAAGTAAGAGCTTCATTTATGGACGATCAACCTCAAATCAAAGAATCGAAGCGTGGTGGGGAATTCTAAGAAAAGGGAGCAGCGAGTGGTGGATAAGCCATTTCAAGGACCTGAGAGACAGCGGATTATTTCAAGATGATAATATAATTCACAGGGAGTGTCTCAGATATGCTTATATGAATGTACTAAGGAATGAATTGCACACTGTTGTTGCTTTGTGGAATTCTCACAGAGTGAGACCCTCTCGTAACTCAGAATCACCTTCAGGCAGACCAGATCTGAACTACTTTTTGCCACATGTCCAATCGAGTGGCGTCAGTGATTACGCTGTTGCTGTCGAGCAAGAGGACATTGCTATTGTGGAGGACATGGGCATGTGTATGTCTAGAGATGAGTTGCTACCAAGTTGTTCTGAGGAATTTGGAGAACTAGCTCAGATGATCATGGATGACGAGGGTTTACAAATGCCGGATGACCCAAATGAAGCGAAGTCCCTATATTTAATTTTACTTTTTCACATTGAGCGACTTTAAGCAATTTAATGAACTTACGTTGTCATGATAAAAGACACATTATTTACGGGGCTACTATTTTGCTTGATAGGGATGGTCATAATTTTTTTCATGCCATTTGGGGGAGGGCCATATTTTTAAGGCACATTTTGGGGGAGGGTCATAATTTTCGGCAATATAAAAGTAAGCTTTAATGTAGAAATAATAATGTGGCCCGAGTCTATAACCGAAGATGCCCCACCCGTGTTCATTTGGTTGCGTTAATACTATCAAGGCAAATCTTGTCAATACATTACACTCTTTGAAACTGTGAGGGAATTTCATGTGGCGATATCAAGTGTGAATTTAAAAGCTTCTTTTATTCCTCACGTTTTCCTAGCATTTCTAGTGCCCGCCCTTACGCCAAACAATATAAAACGATTGGAACTCAAAAAACGCCTACGATCCTGGATTGTGTGATGCTCTAGCTTTTCTACCTGAATCTTGTGGCATCTTCTAATGGGCTCCGAGGGTTATCCGTTCTTCGATATTTAGTCCCAAAACACTTTTAATTACTAATCTTCGCTACGCTCCGGTAATGCCAATTTACGCCTTGTCCAGTATCCGATTTAGGTCAGTGAATGGGGCGAGTATACACCTATTTCCGTCTAACGAAAAACCATGAACCATGCATCACAATGAAGACACTTTTTCTCGTATTTATTTCCTCGAATTTGGCAAACCAAACTAAACTAAAATTACCCAATGGCACTTTGTTTACTACTTTCAGATTTGACTGTATGCTTCGTCTTTTTTAACTGTGGTTCATGATACATGGTTTTACGAGAACAGGACGGCGACAGTTCTCGAGGATCCTGTACGAAATCGTGCCTCAGTTTATTTGCTCCTTAATTACATGAACAGAACACTGGATCCTCGAGCATGAGCACGATTACGCAATATATAACGTAGTCAAAATTCAGAACACAACTTTAATATAATTTCACACCTCTTGACGGAAACCTTGAATCAACTGGTTCGCGATATTTCTTGTCGATGACAATAAAATCGTAGAACTATAACAATAGAATATATAACTGTAACAATAACAACAACGTAATAACAACATAGGATACATCACTCCCATGTGTCTTGTATACGAGCACAGCTGTTTTAGAAAGGGCTGTCCATGGGTGTAGCCAGACCATGTTCCATGGATTCTGTAACCCCGTTTTTAGCTCTCCGTATAAAGTATCAAAAGAGCACATATCTCAAATACATCAAAACATAAGCGCGAAATAAAAAAAGTTAGAGGTTTTAGCATATGGTCAGTTTAGAACTCCTAATAGAAAAGCAGGCTACGTCCCCTTTGTCACTCGGCGAGATGCGTACGCGCCGCGATACCGAAAGGTGTTACGTGAAGAAAACATTACATCGTCTTTTCGGCATTTCCTAGGCTGATTACGAAATCCACCTGGGTAGAACTTTCATGTAAAAATCCTGTGTGATCCGGTAGATTCGTCTTTATATGGCCACTACCCATAACAATTAGTAATCTACAGGCGCGTACGCTTGCAAAAACCTTTTCTGAAATAGCTGTACGTATACACAATAATGTCCACTCATTTCAAATTCTACCCATGTAAACCAAGTAAGTTCTTAGTCGCTGTCTGCCTTATCGTGTAGATCCCACAATTGTGGGTTTTCCAAGTAGCTGTCAAGGTTTGTCGCGAGATGGGTGTACATAGCGTAGTTTTTAGGCAGTGTTAGTACTCTAAAACACGTCTGCGCCTTCGGGCGTATGCCTGCTTCGGTCATATTCTCCATTCTAACCACGATATTCCTGTTCGGTATAATCAATGCACTACCCGTGCAAAAACGAAGAAATCTTCCTAGTTTCCTCTCGTCGCTGTTCTTCACGTATCTCAGCAGCCACGTTTTGACGTCACTTTCTTTGGAGTCGCTAGCTTCAATGATCAAATAACTTCTCACGTTATCTGGAGTTGGTGTACATAGGCTGTAGAGGGCTTCGATCTCGGTACTGTGAACATCCGTCCAGAATCCGCCAAGGCCTTCTTTCAATTTAGTGAGACACATAAAAGGCTTGGAGACGAGCTCTTTCATTGAAACTTGCAACATTATAGCCTTTATGTTGGTCGCACGCGGGTACGTAGTGACATTAAACGGGCTTAATATATCTATTATCTCTTCAGTTTGGAACGGGCCAATCCCTTTCAAGGCAAATTCGAGGACTTGCTTCTCCTTCTCTGTAACAAACGACAGAAATGATTTCAAAAGGCATTCGTCTGTGACCGTGCCAAACAAAGCGTACTGGATCGAGGCTTCCGCAATTTGTAGGGGAAATGTTCCTGTTTGTATAAATTGCGTAGTGATGAGACGGCCGAGAGCAATATATGTATCAGGGGCGAGGGCAGCTGATGCTGAGAAGGTAAATGACGAACTGCCATCACAAAATCGAGGAACAAAACTGTCCCAAAACGATCCAAAAACTTCACGAACAACTCCGTCCCCATACCCCTCATCGTCCTTGAAGATTAAGGGGAGCAAGGTAGTTACTTCTTGCTCAAATATTTTAAGCATCTCCTCTACAATGGTATCTCTGCTCACTCTGATAAGAACACGGTCACCGTATTCATCCGCATCCTCGCGCTTTTGTTCTTCCTTTTCCCTTTTTAAAGTAAGACTAGCTAAGCTATTGTCGTCTGGGTCTCCTTCCATTAGTTGCAATGGTGGTTTAGTTGACACTTGGACGATTCTATTGTACAATTCTTCTCTGCTGTTGTTGTTGTGACTCTCTTCATGCACAGTATCTTCAAGAGTAGCGTTCAAAGTCCCATCATTGAAACTAAGCTCTTGTTCGCCCCTTGTCAGCGGAATGGGAGTGACACGCTCTGTCATGTGCAATACTGATGAAGCTACTGTACTTATGTCTTCATCGGGATAAACCATCGCCCTCGGCTGGAGCATAGACAGGATAAAATGCTCTGGTTGGGCACTGAGTGAGCCCAACCAATCATATATTGCATTCACTTTGCAATTTGACGGGAACGCTCTCTCTTTGACACCAAGGAAAGGGTGCTGAACACGGACATGGACACGCAATATGTCTTCTGTTGGGATGGGAAGAACGCGAAGCTCTCTGCTTTTCCTTAGGGATTCTCTTCTACCATCAATCATATCTCGCTCTTGACGCTCTAATACTTTAGCTCTATCCGTCGCCAGAGACGCGTTGTAATCTAATTGAAGCTGGTCATTATATTGTTTTCTTTCGTATGATGTCCCAATCAAGCCATCAGACTGCCTGTGGGAACCGTCTTGGTTTACGTCAAGTCCATCCGGCATCGAGGATAAAGAATCTGTTGGTGAGGGACTTCTGAAAGAAGTCGATCTTGAAGGGCTGAAACCTGGCGCGGGACAATCCATATCTGATCCATCTGAGTCACTAGGAACGTCAATTCTCTCCTCGTCAATTCTCTCCTTGTGTCTACTAAGAATTATTAACTTGGGGACGTTAAGTCCATGTTTCCTCTTGTACCCTTCGACAGTGAAGGAGTCTGGGTCATCTACAGGCTTTCCGCGGAAGTCTGCCAAAGATAGATCTACATCGTCGACGTGTGCCAGTGAATTGGGGAAAAACAGCTCGGTGCATAATGCTAAAATCTCTTCTGCAGATGAGCTCTTCTTGATATCCAATGTTCGCGCTCCACCTCCCTTATCAGATCTCACGAGTTTGTAATCTCCGTTATTTTCGCAATAGTGTTTCCAACTGATATTCAATTTCATTGTGGGCCGTCCTTTGCCTTTCTTGTCTGTGGCCTTTTTTGTTGACTTCTGCTCTTCTACTATTCTCTTCAAGCGCTTTTTCCTCTCGTTTCTGTCTTCAGTGAAACCCTGATTAGCGCAGAATGCCTTGAGCTTTACACGATCTCCTTTAGCAGTCAGTCCTAAATCACAGATTTCCTCATCCGTTAAAAGCTTCACAGCATCTCTGTCCACCTTAAAAATAAAAAAGTCGCAATGAACTTGCGCTTTACGGAAACCCTAACTGTCATGTGTTCATATCACTATTATAACCTCGGTATTACGGTCATGTTTAACAAATGCTAATTTAAAAGGCGAAAAACTAGTGTAGCCCCGGAAGGTCTCTAATTTAGTCTGCGAATTGCGGGCATTTGAAAATTTTGTGTAAATATAATTCCAGTAAAATGACGAAACATGCTCAAACTTACTCAGGTAGTTTACTAACTGATGTTTTCCGTTGCAATAGCGAGGGGGAGTTTAGAATGACATACTTGACTCGCATGAGTAAAATGTTGTTTGAACTAAGACAACTAAATAACTTGAATAATTTGGCGATAAATTGTATCTCTACAATGCATGTTCCAGACGCATCGCGTTCGCCTGATCCATTCGAACACGTCCAGGATGAACGGAGAACGAGTGGACTATTGTATGGTGAGCATCGATTTTGACCTCGGTAATTGTTAATTTGAGCTACTGTTACACACTCAAAAACTCAAAATTTCTTGGTTATAAATCAACCCTTGATTTTTTCAATAGATGTTTTTTCAATAGAAGGTTCCAATTCGGAAATATGTTTATTAGATGAGACTTCAGATTTAACAATGACCACATACATGCAGAATGTAGTGATTTGTAACTCTAGTTTTTTAGAAATTGTACCGAAACTCCAAAACGAGGTTTTGTTTGCACGTGCATCGCACCTCCGGCCCTAGTTATAAATATTTAACAATTAGTCGCCGAAGGCTACGTGATTATTGGCGAATAGTCACCGAGACGATCTGCGTAGATCTGCAATCAGCCATTTGGCAATTGTTTTTGGACTTGATTTATTGTTGTTAATGACTGTAACTTCTGCCAATCACATTCTTTATTTGACTGTTGGTAGTGTATGCAGTATTTGATGTTAAGAAACAATTTTTAAGAACACTAGTACCTTAAGAATATTTTCAGGCAGATTTTGCAGAAAACACCCAATGTACAAGAACAAAATCAGTCTGAGACCCCAAAACACCTGTTCTTTTATGCGGGTTTTTACTTATGGGTGTGTAGAATTGAAAACTGGATTCCATTTTCTGATAACTATTATATATCATTAATCAATTTATTTAACAAACTATCCCCGAGACGCAACTTGGGGAGACGCAAATCATCGAGGTATATCCAGCACTAGGCGCCGACTCTGAGGGGGATAGTTGTTTTAGTATTATACTAATCAGTAGAATAAAATAGAGCCACCATTTTGAGAATTTTCTCAAAACAGTAAATTGGGAGAACCAATCAGAATGCGAGAAAATGACTATTCACTGATTTGGTATTATACTAATTAAGCATTAGAGCACAACTTTCTATGACTTTATCGACGCAATAGAGCACATGTGATGTTGGAGAGACACGAGAAAGTTGTAAAATCACGAGCAGCAGGCGAGTGATTTTACAATGTTTCGAGTGTCTCACCCAACATCACAAGTGCTCTATTTGCCGATAAAGTCATAGAAAGATGTGCTCTAATTTTGGACCAATCAGGGCATGCGTTATATCCCGGGGAGCGTGCGTTATATCCCGGGGTGCGTTATATTTTGGGGTGGGGGCGCTCATCGGGAATTTTCGATTTTTCCACTAAAAGGTACCTAAGATGGCGTCGCTCAGTTAATTTTGACCCCTAAAAGGTACCAACAAGACTCATTTTCCCTCATAATTTTCTCTCGTATTTTTTTACGAGGGAAAATACGTCTGAAATACAGGCTACCAACAAGTGTGATTTTCTTGATTTGCTAGAACAGACCTCTAACAGGTACCTATCTAGAAAAAATTGCAAGTTTTGGAGTTTTACCCCCTAAAAGGTACCGAGGCCTGATTTTAAACCCTAAAAGGTACGTACGACAAGCAACCCTGGCCCAACAATATGGGAGTCCCCCCCCCCCCCCCAGGGTTATATCATAGCTATATTATAATGCATGATAAGCCATTCAGTATTGGCAGCACAGGGCTTTTCAGATGTAAGGTGGGGTATTGTGGCTTATTTTGTCCCTGAAAACATGGCGAATGGAAATGGAAATGTCTCTCTCAATTACTTGACACATGATTATCATCAGCAAAACAAAACATGATGTCATTTATTGCTTAAAAGCTAGTTTTTGGAGACAAGACCATGGCATATGCACCAGTCAAAGTAAACCCCGAGACCCCCCACCCCGGGATATGTGGGGGCATTAGACTGAAATTGGTACTAAAACTTCCAAATTCCATGTGGGGACAGGTTTTATGGGCTAAATAGCAGGAAATCCCTGACCCTCTAGTTCAAACAGAGGCAAGTCACACTGCACTGGGGGCAGCCCAGGAGATGCTGCATTGTTATTATTCATCAGTCGTTCAAAGCCAAAGACTACTAGTGAGGAATCCACACGGTAATATATGGGAGATGGCTTCTCTTCGGCAAACCCAACGGAGCTCCGGCGGTCGCCGGCTTGTTTTGACAGCTCTGCTGTATTCCCGATAGATATTGATATTTTGTATCAAAAGCACACCTATAACATATTGATGGTAGTTGTAACGTAGCTTTCTTCTGTTAATGCGAAGGGAACATCTAAGCTAAAATAGCGCTAAAAACATCAATTCTTTTCTTTTGGAAATTCCTGAAATTTGCATTAAGATCTGAGAAAATAAATTGAGATGTAAAAGATAAAACAGCCGCCTACAAAGCAATGGCATGCTTGACAGTTAACTGCACATTTCTGCCGTTTATCGCAGTTTGTCAATCTTTTTATTAATTGATGTAAATGATGAAATAAAAATGTTCTTTTGAGTTTTCAGAGAGAAGAGACCCAGGTATGCATTTCCCGTATGCATTTTTCAGTCTGCATTTTAGACTTGACGGCAAGAGAACTGGCCACCATTTTATTTTTCTGAGCTAATCCCCAACTAAAGCCCCACATCCCTTGGTGAGGGATATCAAAATGAGCTAATGCCCCGCCTACAAGGGACAAAGATATAAGCCACTAAAAATGATCTAAATCCCCACCAAAGCCCCACATATCCCTGGGTGGGTGGGTGGGGGGGTCGGGTTTTACTTTGACTGATGCATTATAGAGAAAGGAAATATTGAACTGTTTGTGCTAAACTCTTGATTCATACTTGTAGTTTGAAGACATTCCGTCTTTAAGACTGTGAAAGAAATGCAGCAATCAATCAAAAACCTCATCATTTGGATTTTATTTCCTCAAGTTTGGAAAAAAAAAATTAAAAAAACATGCAAAATGAAATGTAAGTATAATGTTATGCATGAATCCCCTAGATGAGCTACTAGCTCTTGGGATAAATGCCAAATATGGTTTAAATAAAAAAAAAGTTTGGATTATCATATGAAAATGGAAAACTACTGCAACCCAATATTTCGGAAAGTATAATAGAGCCCAACAACAAAGATTCGCCTGTTTGCCTTTTGCAGCTTACTCACCCGCTCTTCTAGAAACTTGTCAATGACGGCAGCTGGATGGCCATTTCTTTTCAGGAATTCAGTAACCTAAAACCAAGCAGATTAAAATTGAAATGGCTAAAAACGAGACGGCGAACTCGAGAGGAAAGAACAATACTTAATTAATTATTTTGAGGCTATCACTAACTGGGTTGAGCGCCATATTATTCTTTATTATGACTCCTAAGGTACACCACAAAGCAAAGGACGACAACTCGTCTTAATGTAATCCGTCTCTATATGAAACTGTGGCCCTTTTTTGACAAGAATTTGACAAGAATTCACACGTCCTTACCTCAGCCAAGCCGTTCGCCGCCATCTTGAGTAACATGTGCGTTTGATATATCTGAGCCCGCGAGCATCATAAGTTGTTAAAAAAAAGTCGAAGTTTGTAAAAAAGTTGAAGTTCACAAAAAAAGTTGAAGTTTGTGAAAAAAAGTCGAAGTTTGTAAAAAAGTTGAAGTTCACAAAAAAAGTTGAAGTTTGTGAAAAAAAGTTGAAGTTTGTAAAAAAGTTAAAGTTTGCGAAAAAAGTCGAAATTTGTGACTAAAAGTCGAAGATTGTGGAAAAAAAGTCGAAGTTTGTGAAAAAAGTTGAAGTTCACAAAAAAAGTTGAAGTTTGTGAAAAAAAGTTGAAGTTTGTAAAAAAGTTAAAGTTTGCGAAAAAAGTCGAAATTTGTGACTAAAAGTCGAAGATTGTGGAAAAAAAGTCGAAGTTTGTGAAAAAGTTGAAGTTCACAAAAAAAGTTGAAGTTTTGAAAAAAAAGTTCAAGTTTTGAAAAAGAGTCAAAGTTTCGAAAAAAAAGTTCAAGTTTTGAAAAAGAGTCGAAGTTTTGAAAAAGAGTCAAAGTTTCGAAAAAAAGTTCAAGTTTTGAAAAAAAGTCAAAGTTTTGAAAAAAAGTCAAAGTTTTGAAAAAGAGTGAAAGTTTTGAAAAAGAGTCAAAGTTTTGAAAAAAAGTCAAAGTTTTGAAAACAAGTCAAAGTTTTGAAAAAAGTCAAAGTTTTGAAAAAAAAATTGAAGTTTTGAAAAAAAGTCAAAGTTTTGAAAAAAAAGTTAAAGTTTTGAAAAAAAGTCAAAGTTTTGAAAATAAGTTAGAAAGTCTTCAAAAAAGTTGAATTTTTGAAAGAAAAGCTAAAATTTAGAAAAAAAAGTTAAAGTTTTTGAAATGAAAAGTCAAAGTTTTGAAAAGAAAGTTATAAAGTTTGAAAAAAATCCAAGTTGAAATAAAAAACAACAAAGTTTGATTTCAAAGATATTTCAGGATTTCAAAAAAGAGGATGGCCCTTCAGGGCCACCGTACATACCACTGAGTATATAGTTCTCTTTAGAATATTGGCTTTTTGTTCCAAATAGCTTGCTAAAAATCAAATGGGGGTGAACACTAAGATGGACAAAATCTGCGCTTCTAAATTTCCGGTAACCAGAAACTAGACATTTTCGCAAAATCCATCGAGTGACCAACAGGTGATTAATTCAAAATAGCTCTTGTCTGGCGCTAAACGTTCAAGCCACTAGGACAGTCTTACCTTCACTGAAGCTACTCCCGTGTTTACCCCCAAGGTCTTGGAAAAACCTCCTCTCATCCCAATATAAGTATAGCTACGAGGCAAGAAACCATACTGTTATTACTTGGTAATCAATTCTGCTCACAGGCTGCATGTAAAAAAAATGTAAATTGATATTTATAGTGGAAGTGCCAGCTATTTCACAGACACTCCACTTAAATTGAACCCCAAATATCTAATTTTTAAGAATCCCAACTGACAGAGAGGCAAACCAGTTGGCTATCTACAAGCATGGCCGATCCCGGCATTGCAATAATTACAGCACCGAGAAAGAAATCCTGTTAGTGGTATATAATCCTGTTAGTGCAGGGTCGTAGCGCTTTTAGGGGCCGGGGGGCACGTGCCCCCCAGCCCCCAGTTTTTCTCCTTAATTTTGCACCCTGCATATCAAAGTTACCCCAAACATGCGGTAATTTCACATGCTGGGCTCTAAATTTTCGGCGCGCTTCGCGCGCAAAAGAGTTTAAACTTTCGATAAAAACTACCTTGGGTTTTTTATATGTTGTGCCCCCAAGTTTTTAAAGGCTTGCTACGGCCCTGTATGGGCATATAAAACGTAATTGTGGCGGCGCATATCCATTGGTCCAGAGTGATCACATGACACATGACTCGCTTTTGCGGCGATTTTCAGCCAATGGCGCAATATTACCAGTAGGGGATAGTTTCCTCGGAAATTTGATGTTACAACGTCATAAACTTTCGAGCTACACTAACGGGCTAACATTCGTTGTATGAAACATCAAATTTTCTCAAGCAAACTATTTTCTTCCCTGATCTGGGTGAGTTTGAACATTGGTGCATGCGAAGAAAGTTATTCATTGATTTTGTATAGAATCCCATGCTATGACTCTATCTCGCGCGCTGATTGGCTGAAATCTAGGGAGATTTTTTGTGGAATTACATGGCTGCAAAAGTAGAATCTAATGAAAACACAGGACGCCCACGAAATGAAATTTCGTCGCGGCGATATCGATATTTCGCGTGAGATTTAGTGTGGAGTTCCCTCGTCGGGTAATGGATTTACCTATAGAAGTTAGCTACGATAAAAGCAGGGGAAATGTATTTATCTCCATTTTTCGTATCACAGTTTTTCGCGCTCTTTGTGAAACGTGGGCACACACGCGCCTCCACAAGACACAAAACTCTCGTCTGGTCAACACAACAAGTTTTGGAAACAAAATCTCTCTGGTTCCTCCAACGTTTCGGGTATTTCTACCCTGGGTATGCAAGGCAATGTCCAGATATTTACTTTACAAGATAATTTCAACGAGAAGCTGTTGGCTAGTTCGACTTAAACGTTCTGTCATCGATTGAAAAGTTCTGTCAAATGTTAGAGGTGGAAAGCACATGCAAAACGAAAAACACTACAGGAGCTGCACTTTTTACCAAGAATAAAGGAAATAGAAAGCCGTAAGGGAACAAGAAATCAAACAAGTAAGCTTTAAAAGTTAAAACATTTTCGATCAGTAAGATAATTCTACTAATTCGGTCACCCTGTGCCCACAGGTTACCCATCTCCTGACTCCGTCGCTAGTGCTGAAAGGATCCCCGCGGCTGTCCCATGTCGTACTGCATCACACATCCCAAACACCATGGTGACCAACCTCCGTTCGGTGGCCCTAAAGCTTGATGAGCTTGAGTGTGTTTTGAACAACAATGGTGTCGACATTGCGTGCATTACCGAAACATGGCTCTCCTGTGAGGAAACCCCCGATCAAGCTGTCTCGTTACAGGACTTTAACCTGTTTCGTAAGGACCGCGGGTCCCGTGGAGGTGGCATTGCAGCATATGTTCGATCATGCATTCCGTGTGTGCGCCTGTCTCAGTACGAGCTTGAGGAGTCTATATCCGAGACCATATGGCTCCATGTAAAACCCTTCCGTCTCCCGAGGTCAGTTTCCACGATCTTGTTGGGTGTCGTCTATCACCCACCCAAAGCATCGGCCGAGGACAATAACAAATTGTATGATCACGTACAAGGGACGGTGGATCGTTTCTTGCAGAAGCACCCTGAGGCTTTTATATGCGTAACAGGTGACTTTAACCCGTCCTCGACTAACATCTCCCCAGGCGTGTTCAAACGTTCATGTGGACTAACTCAAACAGTCAAAGTTCTGACACGTGACTCGGGCATATTGGACTGGGTTATGACTAACCACCCAAAGCTTCTATGTGAGCCCGAACAGCTACCCAAGATCGGCCGCAGTGATCATTACTGCGTGCTTATACAACAGGCCCCGCCCATCCTGAAGCCTGGCAAACGGACGGTGATGAGGCGTGACACGCGTGACAGCTGCCTTCGTGGTTTCGGGAGGTGGTTAACATCATTCTCTTGGAACGAAGTGTTGTCGCTCGAATCCTGTCAGGAGAAATTCGATCTATTCTCACGCATCCTGTCGGACGCAGTTGACCGGCTGCTCCCCCTGAAATCTTTCCGTGTGCACACAACAGACAAGCCGTGGGTAACGCAAAGAATAAAGTCCCTTGTCGCGCGGAGGCAACGGGCACTTGCAGCGCATGGAAAGGAATCTCCTTGCTTTAGGCTGTGGCGTAATAAAGTGCAGTACGCTATCGCCTCAGCTAAGGAGTCGTTTTATGAAACGAAAGTCAAAAGTTTAAAGGACACGAACGTGAGTAAGTGGTGGAAGGATGTGAAAAACATTGCTGGAGTTACTGACGATCCTGGACACTGGTATAATCAGTTGATCGACGGCAATGTTATTGCCTCGTTGGATGCTTTGTGCGAGAGGATCAACGAATGTTTCTCCGGCCTCACGCAGGAATTCGTTCCCTTGACCCCTTCTGATGTCTCGGACATAGTGGTTGACGTTGTACCCCCGGACTTGCTGACAACGCCTGTGGAAACGGAGAAGGCTCTACGCTCAATTAAGGTCAAGAAGGCCCCGGGTCCCGACAAGACACCTAACATCATCCTGAAGTCGTTTGCGCAGGAACTTGCCCCGGTCATAAGTGACATTTACAACGCGTCGCTAGTGGAAGGCGTCCTACCGTCTCTATTGAAGAAGGCTGTTGTTCGCCCCCTTCCAAAACAGAGGCCGGCTTGTACTGTAGAGAACGATATAAGGCCTGTATCTCTAACTTGTCAGGTAGCCAAGGTCATGGAAGGTTTTAGTTTAGACCGAATGCTTCCAACTTTGTTTCCCGGCATCGATCCTAAACAGTTTGCTAGTATCGGTAGTTCTACTATACACGCCCTAATTTACCTTCTCCATCTTGGTCTAGAGGCGCTTGATAAAGGCAACTGCGCACTGAATTTCTTTTTTGCGGATTTTAAAAAAGGATTCGATCTGATAGACCATCGTATTCTTCTCGCTAAGCTGCAGCGCTATAGTTTACATCCCTGTCTAGTCAGGTGGGTTGCCGCCTTTCTCCAGGGACGATCGCAATGCGTTCAGATAGGCCCCTCAACATCATCCTATCGCTATCTGAATGGAGGTATTCCTCAGGGAACAAAAATGGGTCCCGTGCTGTTTGCAGTTATGGTAGATGACCTTGCTCGTACATGGGTTCCCAGAGCGAAGTATGTTGACGATCTCACCATACTTGAGATTGTACCGCGCAATTCGCCCTCAGTAATGCAGTACATCGTGAATGACGTCAACCATTTCGCTCATACTAATAACATGCAACTAAATCCGAAGAAATGTAAGCTTCTGCGGGTCGACTTTTTGCATTACAACAGTCAAGTGTCTCAGCCCATCGCCATCGGAGGCATGCACATCGAGTCCGTCAAGTCCTTTAAGCTACTCGGTGTGCACATCACGTCGGATCTCTCCTGGGCGACACACTGTGACTACGTGATTAAAAAGGCGAACCGTAGGCTGTATGCCATCAGGAAGCTTAAGGCATGTCGAGTTCCAGAGAAAGATATTGTGGCCATCTACTGCGCGCTTATCCGCTCCGTATTAGAGTACGCTTCAGTGGTCTTTTCCAACCTGCCACAGTATCTTTCTCTGGCTCTCGAAAAAGTCCAGAAGAGGGCGCTGGCGATCATATACGGAGCGCACATTAGCTACCAACAGGCATTGTCTCAGGCCGGATTGTTGCCTCTTGAGACCCGCCGTGAGCACGCGTGCCGCAAATTTATTGACAACATCAAGCCTGGCAGCGTGCTCTTCCCACTACTTGATGATAGGAGGGTTCGCTACACCGCCCCATACTCTTTAAGGTCCTGCGCAGAATACCACGTAACTCCGGGGAGGACGGACCGTTTAAATAAGTTCGTCACTGTCAAGTATAATAAGTAGTTTAATACATATTTTCATATTATTGTAAATCGCTTTGTATAGTATCGCTTAATTGTCAGGACCTACTCCGGTAATTCAGTATTTTAATCTGCAAACGGAAGTAATAAACAAGCATTATTATTATTATAATTCAAATCATTTGAAACTCTTTGTAGACTCGATCGCTTTCATAGTCAAATTGGCTTCAGTCACTTTCAGTGTGTTGACACTGAACTGAATGAACACTGAACACTGAACAATGAATTTTCTCTCATCTAAACATTTATATATTGTAATTTCATGTTTTAAAGATTCGCTATTGCAGCAAAGCCTAATTTCAAGGGACTTTCGTTTTGAGATTCAGAAAATTCCATCGCTTTCGCACTAGCGCGTTTTTCAAGCACTCGAAATCCACTGTCAATTCCCTTAAATTTAGACTTATTCTCTAAAAATGTCCGGCATGGGATTCAAAGAAAATCCATTACCTGACTCGGGAATTCCACGCTAAATTTCACTTGAAAAACCGATATCGCTCTCGTCGCTGCGCGACTCGAGCGATATCGGTTTTTCGCGTGAAATTTATCGTGGAATTCCCTCGTCAGGCAATGGATTTACCTATAAAATCTCGCATTCTCATAGCCAGAGCTCTCCGGCTTGTCACCTCACAGGGAAGGCTATGGTGACTTCCATGTGAGGACCTTCGCTGATTGGCTGATTTTGACGTTCGAGCATGCGCAGGAAGCTTTCTCTCAACGACTCTGTACCAAATCACGCGCATGCGTCGTGGCTGTCACCAGAGCCTCCCCCGCGAGGTGACGAACCAGGAAGCTCTAGGTTCGAGATTGAACACACACCTGTTGTTTAGCGGCGACCTCTGTAAATACTCCTCGACATTGAAATCAGTCGTGTTAAAATCGATAACGACAACGTGGAAATTCCTCTCAACTCCACTGGTATAAATCTACCAAAACAAAATGCATAAATGATGGTGGAAAATAAAATAAACTTAGATAAAAAATGAGGTTGGACTTACTGTTCCAAGCTCGTCGTACAAGTACTTTTGCCAGTATCCGTAGTTCTGTACTGAACGTAAAACGCTTTTAGGACATTTTTTAGACATTTTTTAGGACATTTTTTAGGACTGGTTTTCATATATCGGGAACCGTCGAGAACGATCGACATCGGCGATTGACAGGGTTGCGATGGGCAATATAGAACACTGTTGCTATTTTCCCGATCGCATCGCAGACGGTCGTCGATCCACAGCGAAAAATTAAGCCTTGTTTTCATATGTCGAGAACTGACTGGGATGGTCGGGGAAATATCCATCGCCGATCATCCCCGACAGTCCCGACATATAAAAACAATAGGCCTTTATCACGCAATATTGATTATTAATATATAATAGTTATCAGAAAATGAAATCCAGTATTAAATTCTACACATTCGTATTAGTAAAATTGCAAAGTTTGGTGAAGATTGCTTCAATACTGACTGAGATATGAATTTTCAAAACTTCGTATTCTGGCTTATTTTTTAACAAGAAATGTATGGAAAAATAATTCGAAACGAGGCTGGACGGGTATCGATGCCCGTCCGGCCTCGACTTCACGTATTTGCCCATACATTTCTTTGTAAAAAGTAAGTCAGAATAGAAAGTTTTGAAAATTCATATCTCAGTCAGTTTTCAAGTAATTCTTTTGAAACTTTGCAGTTTTACTAATACGGATGTGTAGAATTGGAAATTGGATTTCATTTTTGGATATTAATAATCAATATTGCGTGATAAAGGTCTATACTAAACGAAACATGTTTTAACTTGGACGTTCGCCGGCTCCCGTAAAGCTCAGTTGGTAGAGGGTTTTTCTGTCTGACACTCAGAGGCTAAGGAGAAGGTGCTGCCTTTGCTCTAACATATGAAAATGGTTAAATGCGTCTTGGAGGTTAAACCTTAGGTCCCGTTTCTCACATACACTACATTAACAAAACCAGAGGGACGTTAAAGAACCACGAGGACGCTGGAAGTTGCCCCATCCGCAGACAGAGTAAGAGAGCTGAATAAAACGTAGAAAGTTTTTCACTAGAATGAAACTTGTTTAATGCTTCTAATTAGTAATCTACCTGCTATTATGAGATAAACTTTAGGATCTTCTCGCCATTGGAATTTCTCCGGATAACAAAGCGACGATGGTAGGTGTTTGTGCTTTGCTAAGTACTGCTCGTTGAACTTGTAAACAAACTCTGACAAGCGTACGAGTCCTGGGAAATAAATAATTAAAAACGTTTTTAGTAACAATCAACAGCGGACAACACTACCCAAATTTGGTCAGTAAAAGGCCCACCTTTGTCTTTTGCTTCCAGCTCCTTTAAAAAGAAAATTCCAAAATAAATGTATAAGTCAATGTGCGATTCCTTCAGCCTAGTACCTGAGTCATAATATGTCATCAGTATTGAATGTTTGCTAGTCTTTTCGGCGAGTGCTAAGTGATGACGGTTTTCACAGGCTAACCAAACACGAGCTGGAATATGAAAATACTTGAGTCACTTGAGTGGCTACATTTGCAGTAACTTACCAACTCAAGAAGATAACGAATTCCCTTTTCTTTATCAAATTTCTTCTCGACATGGATGATTTTTTGCAACGCGTATGTGTCCCTAAAAGAGACGGAGAATAACGGGTTTGCATAGATTCTGGCTCTGTTTCATTTATTTTCCTCTTCCTTTTCGTAAGGGAAATTCCAGACAATATATTTATTTTCACCTACTCAAAAAGTAACCCATAAATAACACTCGTCCGCAATTTAAGGAAGGCAGTGTACCTACCTGTAACGTTCACCAAGCATCTTCACATACTCATCCACAACTTCGAGTGCTTCCTGTATAGACACAGTTAGAAAAATATAATAGCTTGGCTAGGCTTGCACTTGCAAGTGCGAATTGTTAATAACAACATGAAAACAACTGATTATTTTCAAACCTCTTTTGGAATGCCCCAGTTGCCTCCTTTATGGAGAATCAAAGTCTTGTCAAGTGGATACACAAAGGTTGGCTTCGCCTGTGAATTTAAGGCACCAAGCAGTGTCAAAAAAGTGTCGAAAAGTAAACAAAAAGTAAAAGAACTGAGCCAATCAGAAACAAAACAAACTGAACAACCAACCAATCAAGAGACGAAGTAAGTATGACTTGCGTTTAGTCGTGACCAAAGAAAACAAGAGTCACTGTGATTTGGGTTTTTCTTCGCAATCTGATTGGGTGACTAAACAAAGAGCCAAGACATCGACCAATAAGAAAGAAATAGAAAGCACGACCAGCAAACATGTTGAGTTGTTTAAAATTGTAATTTTAAAAATTGTAATTTTTTTAAGACAAGAACTTTCTAGTTTGGTTGGCGCAATCGATAACCATGTGGAGTTGCACCGCTTTTCACCTATTGTTCTGATGACGTTGACAGTGACGTCACACCACGTGACTGCTGAGTTAAGGGCACCTTGAATTACCCTGAATGACGTCCAAGTGTGGCTGTTTGGTGGAGAATTTTCAGTTGCAGCTTACTCGTCACCGTGTAAATATTCAACAGAAGCTGGAAGCTAGAATTTTTCAGTTTTGTATTTTCCAACGTCAAACAAATAGAATGCAACCTTTCGTATTTTCCATTTTTACTGCCGCGGGTTTCCTGTTGCTCGGAAAACGCGTCGGGAAAACAAAGTTTCGGCGGGAGTTAGAAAGATTGTTCTAATTGGCGCAGGTTAGTTAAAAAGATTGTTCTGATTGGTGGGGGAAGTTGGAAAGTTGTTCTGATTGGTGGGGTAGTTAGAAGGATTGCTCTGATTGGTAGATGTAGTTAGAAGGATTGCTCTCATTGGCAGGAGGTAGTAAGGATTGATCTGATTGGCTGAAAGTAAGCACTTGCCATGTCTGTGGCGTAAGCGTAGTAACCAGTCACTTTATGGTCCGGAATATAGGATGGATAGTACTGACAAGATGGGAGAGCCTCGGACACAAAACTGTGATTCAGTCGAGGGGGACCTGCAGCAAGGAAAAGATATTTGACATTAAATGGAATATTTGCACAGCGAATGTGATTTTTATATTTTCTCTTCCGCCTATCGCGATCTGCTAGTTATTAATCTGTAGCCATTATACTCAAGCGATTGATTAAAATGTAACAATTACGTTCACGTGGCGGCCATTGGCTCCCGAGGAAAAGGAAAAGACTTCCATTAACCCCCTCCTAGGGGACGGATTATGCAAACAACCATTTGTGGGGCCTTGAAGCGAGCACGCTGGTTTTTCCTTCCCTAGGAAGAGGAAAATATAAAAAGTATACCTTTAGTTTACCTTTATAACAATACTCGTCACGATCGTCCTCTAACTCTCTTGCAGGTATACTTGGAAACTGAAAAGAATACACAATAGAAAGAACAGATTGGTTTCTGGATATGTAAGCAACCAAAGAAAGATTATTCAAATGAATGCCACTTGATCTGAAATGGGACAACATTGAGGTCTATTCTGTTGGCGCCTGGCATACTTCCAGTGTATATTTCCAGTTGGAGTTTCATAATTTTGTTTTTTTCGAGGCGCGATGAATTTTCATTGTCTCAGTGTCAGATCCGTTATCATTACAGCTCCGAATTTTACGCATTTTTATTCCCGCGTTTCTGTTCCCGACGAATTTTCTGTAACTTAGCTTGATTTGTGATTAACATCAACTGGAATCGATTCCCGGAAATTGAGCCGAAAAAATCATCAAATTTGTTTTTTCTAGTAGGACCTGAATATGAAATTAGGGCCTCACAAAAATTTAGATTGTGACTTCTAGAAATGTTTTCCTGAAGATCGGTTGTTATTAACTTATCTATACATCATTAAAATAGGATTTGAAAAAAGAATGATTGCAGTAGAGGAAAAGACGCAAACGTTATGGCCATGAGTTTGAGAACACAGCTGAGTGTTTTTCGAATGAGTCACCTTAAAACAGACCAAGCAACCGTTCGCGCTGGCATTTTCTTTCAAACGCGAGTGGCCGACAAGTAACCTTACCATGATCGTTATATATTATTTATGCATAATTATGTTGTCTGTCAACTTGTGAAGAAATAGTGTTGCGTACATTATTGAACAGTAGTGGCTTATGATCAGACATGATGCATTCTCGGTAACGCGCCCTCATCTCGTGGGATTCGCTTGTATCATCTGAAAATAAATAATTATGTGTTTATTCATGCCACTTGCAGGTTAAACCTGAACTACAGGCACGGTCAGCAGAGAACCGTGCATATAAATATTTACATTAATTTAGATCACATGAATATTACAGGAAACAAAGTTTCTAAAGCGGTCTGTGTTGGTTTGCCTCATACGGAACGTATCTGATGTTCTTAAATTGTAGTGGGTGTCTCTCTTTACTCTTGCGCTATTTATCAGACGATAGAGAGAATTATCCGAGTTGATTTTCTTTATAAACCTAACGCATTTGTGTCCCTTCTGTTATCCAGTGTACTTAGATTGGTCGTGTCTAAGGCGGCTTCGTAATAAATAGCATATCCAGAGCCCTTTCCGTATGACTGTCGTGAGCAATCACCTATTATAATCACTCCTACAGGTTTTATCAGAATTAGTGTAGTCACTTTGTGATTGGTTTCACTACATTCAATATGAAAGTAATATAGTATGCACCGAATTAGCCCTTTTTTAGGCATACCATACTACTTATGAAATCCGTCCTATGCCAAGCCAAACGTTTTTGATAACTATTTCTTAGGTTGCTAATTCTTTCGATGGCAGGGTTTCCGACCTGTAGACTGCTTGCCGCCCCTTCTTCGGCGAACGTCCGTAAATCGAGGGAAATGTTTTTTTACTCGCGGCGCGCTTTCAGTTTCACCCCTAAAAGATACCAAACATGGCGGGCCATGGCGTGGCTAAAAAAAAAATACCCTAAAAGATGAGGTCTTATGTACCAAGTAGGAGCGAAGGACACAGGTAACAGGTGAAAGATACCCATCAAGAAATTTCCGTGTTTGTTTCTAATTCGTCGTCTTCTCGAATCGAGTAATCTCTCTTTCTTACACGGTTTGGACACAGTTTGGGCCCTAAAAGATACCAATCTCCCTAAAATTTATTGAAGATCACGATCACCCCTAAAAGAGACCAAACCACCGTGATTTTAACCCCTAAAAGATACGACGATCATCCCCGACCAAAAAATATGGGAGTCCCCCCCCCCCCCCAACTCCGCGCCATTCGTGGTAAATAAAAAAAGTGCTTCTCGTTTCTCCCTCATCGCCTGTCTGGGGTACTTACCAAAATAAGGGGACAAAACATCCGGGTCGATCAGCTCGAATGCGGTCGAGTTCATTACTGGTGTTCGCCACTGAAATCAAGAAACACAAGAGCAAGCATGTGTTACAGATGTGTTTGCTGCATGCTGACTGTTTTGATATGGAAGACTCAGGGTACTTAAGGCACGGGTCCAAAGCAAATCCAATATAATGGCGGACGCAAAACCAAGGGGGTGGTCTATCTCTTAATGGTTTTATATATGCTTATGGATGCTGTTGAATATAAATTGCATTTGGCATTCTAAATCACCTTAAAGATATTTGGTCTCCATAGCAACAAATCTCGTAACCTTTGACCTTAAAATCGATTTTCGTATAATGAAGAGAAAATATCTAGCACAAACAGTTATTCGTTAAGGTTGCTCCTCAAGTTGGGACAGCTCTTTTGAAATATTTTGTAACCATGGTAACCGATTGCGTTACCTGACAAAGCGTGACAAAGGCCTTATTTGCTTTGAAGCCACGGGAGGCATGGTATATCAGTTTGGCCTTTTTTCGAAAGTTAATAATGTTGACTATCGGGTGTAAAATATAGACTGCTTGCAGCCCCTTCTCCGGCGAACGTCCGTAAATCGAGAGAAGCGAACGTCCGTAAATTGAGAAATCCCGCGGTGGCGCGCTTCGGTTTGTTTACAAGTGTCGAGTTACCAGGAGAGAGAGAGAGAGACGCGCCACGGGGGCGTTTTCCCCCCGTGGCGCGTCTCTCTCTCTCTCTCTCTCTCCTGGTAACTCGACACTTGTAAACAAACCGAAGCGCGCCACCGCGGGATTTCTCAATTTACGGACGTTCGCTTCTCTCGATTTACGGACGTTCGCCGGAGAAGGGGCTGCAAGCAGTCTATGTAAAATACAATTCAAATGAGGATGGCTGTCCAAGCAATTCTGATTTTGAGATAACGAGAAGTATCAAATTACATACCAGTAAAAACCATGATTGTAAATAACATTTCTAGCCATCCTCATTTGATTTATTTGTGTACCACTATGCTCTTCTAATATCACCAAAAAGAATACGAAATATTATTCGTCTTCCTACCCTCCCGAAGAGGTTTGCAGAATTTTTTATAGTATTTTTAGCATTTTTGCTGTTAGACCCGTGCCTTAAGTTCCCTGAGGAGTACAATGTGTACGCATGAGAATGGAAACCGCTTAGCAATTTCAAGTAGTTAAAGGGACTATGTCACGGTTGTTTTAACAAAATTCTATAAACCTAGGGTGAAGCTGGCGTCTTATTCGCGGCATCTTATTCGACCAGCATCTTTTTCGCCTGGCATCTTATTCAAATCCGGGGGGCACCTGACAAATCGCGTTTTTAGGCCTTACAAGCGTTTCTGGCTGTAAATTTCCTTTACAAACATAATACACTCTAATTATCAAATTTTATTTCAGCTTTAAGAAGTTATTTCAATGTTTTCTTCCCTGCTTGAGAAATACAATCACCGGAAGTCTTTAGATGTTATCATATTTGTGCACGAGCTTGATTTATACTCTAAACCACTGTAGAATGCATAGAAATAATGTCAGTTGCTCGAAATTTGACCTGGACAAAATAACACGAATTTTATTCGTATTGAACAAGATGTCATAATTTTATCCGTATTGAAAAAGATACCAGAAGCTTTCTATGTGTAGAAAAAGATGCCAGCATTGTATCCGTGTTCAATAAGATGCCAGAAGAGATATATTCTTGTTGAAAAAGATGCCAGAGGGTATTTTATTTGTATTGAATATGATGCCAGCATTTTAGTGGTAGTGTTGAAAAAGACGCCCCCCGATTTGAATAAGATGCCACGCGAAAAAGATGCTGGTCGAATAAGACGCTGCGAATAAGACGCCAGCTTCACCCTGGTGGCCTAACCAACCTAGGCCAGTGGTGGTCTGCATAAACAACACAGAATCCTATATTATGCTTCAACTTAGCCTTAGAATGGAAAAAGAACTGACATTTGCATTATACAGGCATTCTTACGTAAGAGTGTATACCTATCGCTATCAGATTCCAAGTTTGAAAACAGTTCGGCCTGGTAAGAAATCAAAAATACCATTTCGCAATCCAATTCCATCCGCTCGATAGCACGACAAACATATTCCAAATTCGTGGTTATCTGGCAGTTAAAAGGTTATTTAACAAATCTAGACGACTACTTTGCTCATTTCTTATGAATTTGACTGTATTTAAGCACCTAAAATAAGCGTAAAATCGTAAGGGATCAGTAGGAAGTGAAATAACTTTGTGATGTGTCACATCATCAAAATCGATGTGGCTCTTACCGCTATTGTAAAGTGACCAAGTCCATCTTGATTGCGATGCAGAGCTTCTATGTAATACAACTCTCCCGCAGTAAAACTGTTCAAAAATTAGATGCGTAACATTGGTTGGTAAATGAACGGACAAACTACCTCCAACAGTAAGGTTTTGTCTCGCTTTGGCCTGAGTAAACAGCCGTCCTTTTGCTGGGCCAGAAATAGACCGAGAAACAATAATAACAATTGGCTCTAAATGTAATCTCTAAAGCAAAAAAAAAGCCAACTTACTTACTTGAGAATTTTAGATATCTGTGACGCTTGACTGGTAAATTCCCGAAAATTACTGGTTCCTCCATCCGACTCTGATAACTACAATTTGACATTAACTTGGGTCAAGTGATGCACGAAAAAAGAAAAACCAGGAGCCCATCAACAGGAGCCTCCATCACCTATTGATGGTGTCCGAATCACAGGAGTAGATGAATCTATTTTTAGATCGTAGGGTTGGTATTTTTTAACATTTGAGCTCCCTACCGGCGAATGTACTGAATTCCCACCATTCAATCACAAGCTTCTTTCTAGCTCAAAGCTTCCCTTGCCCCTTCCACGTTGACATTTAGAGGAATAAAAAGGCTTTGTGCTCCTGTGGCCAGTTGGCCATTTTAAATTCCATATATTTATGTTGTGTTGCCCGTCGGCGAACACGCTCACATCCGTAATTCTCTATTGTCCATGTATTATGGACAGTGTGGACAGTTTAAGTAGTAAATAAGATAAAAGACTTACACGTCCAACATACGCCACGCGTTCGACGTTCTTGGGGCTTGAATCAGAGCTCAACCAAAGTTCCGAAAAGTCGTTCGAGCTTACGGCTAATCTGTACTGACCTATAATTGAAGAGTATAGCAGTGGCGAATCCAGCGGCTTATCTGAGGTTTACAACTCGAAACTATGCCAACCAACGGTATGACTAGTTTTACGGGAAAACTAGGTGGTCTGCGTCGGCGGAGACGTGAACATGAACAACAACAACCAAAGGTTGAGATTTATGTTAAACGCCGTGGAAAAATGGTGTTTTGCTTTGCTCCGACGAAGGGCTAACGCTCGAAACGTCAGCAAAACACCATTTTTCCACGGCGTTTAACATAAATCTCAACCTTTGGTTGTTGTTGTTCATATGCCAACCAAACGTTGCATCAACGCCGATGGAAGATTTGCCTTAGGAAGAACTCTATATACCTGTATTTCGAGGCGTTATGTACCCAAAGATCCTATTGCTGTAGATTTCCTCGTGCTCCACGAATTCCGTGCCGTTTAGTGTTGTCTCGAGCTGGAAAGGAAGTATCTAATTTCAAATAAAACTAAAGATAATGTAGAGGTTATTTAAGGTGGATCGACCCAGTAATTTTGCACCAATGCCAACCAATTTTGAACCTCTCATACAAAAGCAGGTTGATTTCTATCGCGCAGCCAATATAACACACATACTACCCATAGACTGAAATACATGTCAGTACAAAATTTGGGGAGATCGGAGTTAGTATCACGCGACAATTGGGCCACGCCTATTTCCACTCTCACACCAGTTTCAGGCTGTAACGACATTTTTTCGAAAAAATGCTCTACGGTACCTCGAGATTGACTGATTGCCTACGTGTAACCGAAGTTTGACTAAATTCTACAAGACCGATCTGAATATATTTTAGGATTTATAAATCAGGGCTATAATTTATGTAAAATCCAGTGTTATGAATTAACATGACAGAGTTTGGTACTTCATGGTTATAAATTGAAGGTTTTTATAGCCCAATCTATTTGTAATTGTTCAAGGAAGGTCATGCTTTTGATTAAAATTTAATATTATTTTGCGATTTCGAAAAATATAGAAATGTACGTATCAACATAATTCCTCCACGAATCGACTCAGCGCGAAATTGGGGCCTACTTTCACGAAATTTGGTCTGATTTAAAAAATCGTATTTTTTTTTTGCTCCAAAATTTTGGACGACTCCAATCGATCAATGTAAAGTTTATCTCCGCCGTTTCATATCAATTGAATGTTCTATGGGCATCAACTGTGGACGCAAAGATCAGTAAATATTGGATGGATTCGTGTAGTTTCCGCTCAGGGACTTGCTTTTGTTCTTCCAATGCGGCACACGTTGGTATTCGCGGTTGACTGATCTCCGAATCGTCCCCGACATATGGTAATTAAATGCATAACAAAAGACCAAAGAACCTCAGAAAATTATCATAAATCGGAGACTAGCCAAGCAAGGACAAGCCCATGTGCGCTCCATTGGAATTCGATTTTGTGCCGAATGGGGAACAAAAGCAAATCCCAGAAGAGAAACTATAGAAATTAATCCAATATTTACCGATCTTTGCATCCCCAGTTGACAGCCTTAGAGGATTTCAATTGCTATGAAACGTTGGAAACAAACTTTACATTAATCGATTGGAGTCGTCCAAAATTTTGGAGCGAAAAAAACTACGATTTTTTAAATCAGACCAATTTCGTGGAAGTAGGCCCAAATTTCGCGTTGAGCCGATGCGTGGAGGAATTATGTTGATACGTACATTTCTATATTTTTCGAAATCGCAAAATAATATTTAATTTTTATCAAAAGCATGACCTTCCTTGAACAATTACAAATAGATTTGGCTACAAAAGCCTGCAATTAATAACCATGAAGTACCAAACTCTGACATATTTATTCACTTCACTGAATTTTACATAATTATAACCATTATTTATAAATCCTAAAATATCTTCAAATCGGTCTTGTAGAATTTAATCAAACTTCGGTTACACGGAGGCAACTACTCCATCTCGAGGTACCGTAGAGCATTTTTCGAAAAAATGTCGTTACAGCTTTAAATTGGGCTGAGAGTAGAAATAGGCGTAGCCCGATTGTCACGTGATACTAACTCCGATCTCCCCAACTTTTGTATTGACATGTATTTCAGTCTATTGGTAGCATATGTGTTATATTGGCTGCGCGATAGAAATCAGCCTGTTTTTATATGAGAGGTTCAAAATTGGTTGGCATGGGTACAAAATTACTGGGTCGATCCACCTTAAGACAGTCAGTGAGCAGTGTCGTAGCTAGCCCCTCCTTAGAAAGTAACATTTTTAGTGTCAAGTGGGGAAAAACCTGCTTGCCTCCCAAGCAAAAACAAAGGATGACCAAAGGCTTGCCAACCCAGACAATTATTTCTAGCTACGGCCTTGGCGAGATCTTCAAAGGGTAAGCCACACCACCGAATCGGAATGCCGTTATATAACCACGGGTCAACAACGAGTCCAACAAAATACGTTTGAAATAGTAACCATGGTAACATACCTCGGGTTTGCGTGGAAATCTAGCATGTACTCGAAGGCCTCCATCAACACTGTAACCACACGCACAGGACTCGTACCATTTGTGAAGAGTGAGCCGACCTTTGTGCTAAAATATAACAAGTAAATCTGGACAAATCCACGACAATACCTAAGAGAGCTGACTTGGATCGCTGACTAACTTTATTTATCTCAGATAGATAAATAAACAAATAAAATGTTAGCATTTGTATACCGCAAATTTACATTATGTATATGATCAAATGCGGTTTACTCCCTTCATAGTTGCGGTTTACTCCCCACATTGGATGAGATTTGCTGGTTCGCAAATTCTCATCAAAACGTTAACACATCTTTAGTATCTTTGGAGATCAGTTCATTGTTGTTCATTCGATAAAGCCTGCTAAAAGCTTCAATAGAAACTGAAGGCTGCTCCCCATAAGTGGCAATTGTTACAGTGCATTTTTGTATAAATATGGTGCGTGCAAACCCCAAATGGTAATACATGAAATCTAAAGAGGATGAGGTTGGAGAACCAGCGAGAAAAAACAGATCAGTTTTAACTTCGTCCGGGACACGTGTCAAAATCTTACCAAATGATGTTTTCTGTGCTCAGGTATAACGCATTCGTCCTCTACTACAATGTTGGGACTCCAAATTTGGTGTCCTAATTGCTCAGATGATTGGTTTCTAAAGTATTCAGCTTGAAACAGAAACAATGTGTTAGTACCTAAGACTGGAGAAAAATAAAGTCAACATCTGATTTAACTTCATTCACATGTCGCAGTCCTGATTTCATTGTTATTTACTGTCCTGACTACTGTCAAAATGTTATACTGGGCGGGACTGACAGTTAGCTCGACAACTATGGGGCTGATACTTATTTGGGGACGAAATAATCTGCTAAAAATGAAAACTTACTGCGGTTTTCATAATTCTGCGACCTCTGCACCTACTCATTAATCGTGTTTTCAAAGCATTCCCTGAATCAAACATCCAAGTAACCCGGTAGCTTTTGCAAAACCTCTAAGTGATGTTTGTGATTGCTAAGTGTTAGTTGTGCGATCGAAAACACGGTGTGACTATTACTTCGGAGTTCGCAGTACGTTATGAGAGGCTTAGTAAGCCTGTACTGCCAGGGGTGGATCCAGGATCTCCCAAAAGGGGGGGGGGGGGGGGGGGGGGGGAAGTAAAAAAAATAGAGGCCAAAGTTGAAACCTTGCTCTTGCAAATACAGTAATTATATGGGAAAATCTATCGAAAAAGGGGGGGGGGGGGGCGGGCTCCCTGAGCCCCCCACCCCCCACCCAATTCCCACCCAATTCCGACAATTCCGTGATTGCACGAACTCCGAATTGTGACTACAAAAAAATCATATTACCATTCCAGAGTTGTGTAATATAAGAATTTTTATTTGACACGATTTGGCGGTCGTTGGAGAGTCATAGAAAGCGCAGTAATCTGATAAATGGGATCATTTTGGGTGCGGGTAATATGAAGGTAGACTTACATTTTGACAGCATAGCAACATACCAAGTCGGAAAAGGTATCCATTTCTATCGGCTGACTTAGAGAATATAGAGCAATTTTCTCGATCGAATTTGGTAATTCAGATCTGAAACTTTGTTTTTAGATGTTGATTTAGAGATTTCAACACGTAATTCGTCTTCTAACATCGAACGAAAACAATAACAAAGGAGTGGTTGACACGGGCTATTATTTGACGATGTAAGGCTTGGGACACATTCATAATAGCAAAGCATTTTAAGATATTCAATTGCAAAACTCGTATTCCAGCCTTATCGAGTGACGAATCAAGGAAAGAGCTACAGGAAAAAATAAACTGAGCACATTTAGACTTATAAGATAGACTACAATTTTGGAAGTTAACTTATAGAAGTAGAGAAAATATAGAACACATGGAACAGATATCCTAGTAGATTGTAAAATTTACGAAGAAAATTAAATGTCTGAAATAAAGTTATGTCTGTCTGTCTGTCTGTCTGTCTGTCTGTCTGTGTCTGATTATCTGAACAAAACTATGCGGTGATAGTTGTGTCAAGGGGGTTTCTTGACACAGAGTAGAAGTACTTGAAGACTCAGTGGTTTAGACTCAACAGCATTTATTCTGTGCGCCACAACTTCAATATCATAACTCTTCTATCTCATACGTTCTTCTCTATCTTATTTCTTCTCTCTTGTATCGCTCATACAGTCTCCTCTTATCTCCCATACAGTCCCTTCTCTTCTTTTTCTTCTTCCTGTATAACTGGACTTTTATACCTATAAGTCTCTATTGTTCTTTACAATACGTGGCACGAACTCCAAAGTACATTTAATTGGACTTAGGTAGAAAACAGCTGTAGGAAACGAATCACAATGACCTTAACGACCTTTTGTTGGAAAAGGTATAGAACCATCTCCTGTTTAATTAAGCTGCGGCTTAAGCTGTGAAGCAAAGTAAAAACCGAACAAAGACTTAACGCTTAGTCAGGTATCTTGTCTTAACAGCTAAATTGGATCTTAAATGAAAATCTAAAACAAGGTCGTGAGGTAACTGAAATTCCCTTTTTGAGAAAATAACAGAATTCTTACAAGTCCAATATCGATAGAATATATATCAGTATTGTTCACAGTTCACAGAAGTAACTAAATCCTAGAGATTAACTCAAGAGTTGAGTTGTAACCTAGTTTCCATAAAACTTAAGGAAATATGTAATTAACAGCTGTAGTTGAAAGAGCTAGATAATAATTATTAGAAAACCAAAAGAAACTCAAAAGGTAGAAAGAGTCAAGAGATTTTTCTCTTGACATTAGTTGTATCGCCTACACACGTACAACGTGGTATGTAAAACTTTAAAACGTTAATCGCAACAAAGGAAAAGAACTGGACTTTTATACCTATAAGTCTCTATTGTTCTTTACACCAAAACACCAAAAGAACCAAAAGAACACCAAAAGAACCGAGGTAACAAGGATATAATAGACCACGAGAGTGTACGTCTGTCCGCAATTAATTGCAGAATCGGCTTTAACTAATATTTACTTTAACAATCACAAGAAACTGAGCAATTTAAAGTTAGGCCAAACTTTTAAATTGAAACAATATACAATAAACACTTCAAATCCTTACCTTCAAATATTCTTCTAAAAAACATTTTTCCACTTCCTGAGGTGTGAATTGAAACAAGCACATATATTCCACAAGCGAAAATTACATAGAAAAATGTTCTACGAAACTGAGAAAACAACGTACGGGAGTACGGGACTTTTCCAGCTCTAAGCTTTTCCATTTCCACCATTTCCACCGCGGTAAAGTCTTTATTTGACACGTAACAACATATAATAATATGTACTTGAAATCCTACAGATACCACTTAGAGCAATTAGTATCAAGCAGATTCATTTGCAGTTTTAGCAGATTCCTATGACGCTTCATCAAATTAGCCAACGTTGTTGATATTTGGACTCATTTGCATAAATAGCAGACGGAATCAGACTCTTCGATGCTCGAAGATCAACAGGCTCTTAGTACAGGCAGCAGGTTTTCCACTTTCCCCCCTTAAGTCGTAGCGTTCCTTATACCCCATTCACACCAGAACTCACTGGAAAACTTGTCTAATTTCCAATGTATGGAAATATATAGTATATTGCCTTTTCCAAAATATTTCCAACCTTGGAAATTAAGGGAATTAATTTCCAAGGTCACCATACCATGGAAATACTTTGGAAATTAAAACTGAGACATTGAGCGAAATCACACTTTGGAAATACATTGGAAATTATCACCCTGCCATCTTGGAAATTATTTGGAAATCATATTGAAATAATTATGGCAAAGATTTGGAAATTGACTGTAAATGTATTGGAAATACCGAGTGACAACTTTGGAATTACTTTGGAAATTATTTGTAATTTTTTTTACGGGCAATGAAAACTGACCTTGGAAATTCGGTCAGGAAGTTTTGGAAATGCTTTGGAAATAATCACGAAAGGCGTTGGAAATTTCCTTGGAAATTACACCCTGTACCTTGGAAATGTATCGGAAATGAAAAAGAAAGGCACTTGGAAATTATTCGGCACTTTGGAAATAACTTGGAAATTCTTCTCGGCACTTTGGAAATAACTTGGAAATTCTTCGGCACTTTGGAAATAACTTGGAAATGCAAAAAGGGGGACCTTGGAAATGCAAAAAGGGAGACCCAAATTATCTTGGATATTGTTTGGAAATTAGTTCGGTAGTTTTGGAAATTCTTTGGAAACGCTTTGGAAATTACTCTCTCTGGACGTTGTTGATGTAATATTGGAAATTGATAAAAGATGTTGGAAATGCTTTGGAAATTTACTAGCGTACTTGGAAATTATTCGGCACTTTGGAAATAACTTGGAAATTCTTCTCGGCACTTTGGAAATAACTTGGAAATTCTTCGGCACTTTGGAAATAACTTGGAAATGCAAAAAGGGGAGACCTTGGAAATGCAAAAGGGAGACCCAAATTATCTTGGATATTGTTTGGAAATTAGTTCGGTAGTTTTGGAAATTCTTTGGAAACGCTTTGGAAATTACTCTCTCTGGACGTTGTTGATGTAATATTGGAAATTGATAAAAGATGTTGGAAATGCTTTGGAAATTTACTAGCGTACTTGGAAATTATTCGGCACTTTGGAAATAACTTGGAAATTCTTCTCGGCACTTTGGAAATAACTTGGAAATTCTTCGGCACTTTGGAAATAACTTGGAAATGCAAAAGGGGAGACCTTGGAAATGCAAAAAGGGAGACCCAAATTATCTTGGATATTGTTTGGAAATTAGTTCGGTAGTTTTGGAAATTCTTTGGAAACGCTTTGGAATTACTCTCTCTGGACGTTGTTGATGTAATATTGGAAATTGATAAAAGATGTTGGAAATGCTTTGGAAATTTACTAGCGTACTTGGAAATTATTCGGCACTTTGGAAATAACTTGGAAATTCTTCTCGGCACTTTGGAAATAACTTGGAAATTATTCGGCACTTTGGAAATAACTTGGAAATGCAAAAAGGGAGACCTTGGAAATGCAAAAAGGGAGACCCAAATTATCTTGGATATTGTTTGGAAATTAGTTCGGTAGTTTTGGAAATTCTTTGGAAACGCTTTGGAAATTATTCTCTCTCGACGTTGTTAATGTATTGGAAATTTATAAAGGATGTTGGAAATGCTTTGGAAATTTACTAGCGTACTTGGAAATTATTCAGCACTTTGGAAATAACTTGGAAATTCTTCTCGGCACTTTGGAAATAACTTGGAAATTCTTCGGCACTTTGGAAATAACTTGGAAATGCAAAAAGGGAGACCTTGGAAATGCAAAAAGGGAGACCCAAATTATCTTGGATATTGTTTGGAAATTAGTTCGGTAGTTTTGGAAATCCTTTGGAAATTACTCGTTCAATACTTTGGAAATGTATTGGAGTTGTTAAAGAAACGTTTGGAAATTGTTTGGAAATTACACTGAAGAATGTGCGCCGATGCATATAGGATGGGCGAAATAAAGCAAATATTAACTTCGGGTTGCCTGTGTGTTTTTCCGCCCTAACAGCCTTGTGGGTATTTGAAAATGGTGGCCGGAAGATTCTAATGTTGTTCGGGTTCAACTTGCAAAAATGGAGCGTTCTCATCGAGGAAACCATGCTTTTCGCATGAGAAGACGAAAGGATAGCGCTTTGAGGTACGTAATAATGTTTTGTAGAATGTTTTGCCGAGTGAACTTGAGCCACCATCGAGATTATGTTGATTAATTTTATTTTACTTTAGGTTGTCGCAGGCATTCGAACAAGGATCCTGTTCCGATAAATTACTTGTAGCTGAAGTGTTGCAGTTTCTGTTCATTAACGATGTGTCTTTGAACAGCATTGAGTGTGGGCATGTGGTACGATCGGTGTTCCAAAAATCACAAGAAGAAGAGCTCACAATAAATGGTATTACTTTGGTATAAAAAAGGTCTCAAGCAAAAAGATCAAGCTCAAAGAATCAAACATGCACGTGGCGATAAATCAGGGAAAATTTAAAAGAAATGATAAATCTGGCCCATCACAAGAACGAACTCGAGAAGGAAAACCTTATAAGATACCCAGCTATAATGTTTCTTTTGAGGATATATCATTTGAAGAGGGAAATGTTATCGGAGAAGGAACGTTTGGCAAATGTATACTTGGCAAATACAAGGGAATCCCCACAGCAATTAAGCTTTTTAAGCAACCATTTGCATTTCAAGAAATCCATGAGGAAGCTGACATATATTTGCAGATTCCCAGCCACCCTAACATTGCAATGCTGATAGGTGTCCATACTGAAACTACACCTTGTTGTTTATTAACCAAGCTGTGTTGTATTCAGGGAGACACTTTACCCTACAGCTCTTTTATTCTTCAAAAAAAAGATGGGACATTGTCCCTTGAAGTATGTTTGTCACTGCTGCTTGGAATTTCAAAGGCATTGTTTCACATACATAATGCTGGAATCTTGCATAATGATTTAAAGGGTAACAACATTGTTATAGAAGAGAATGATGGCGTGAAGAACTCTGTCCTGATCGATTTTGGCAAGGCATGTCATGCAAGAAAAAGTAAAGGTAAAAAGTTAAATTTTAACTTAGGACTGGTTTACCTACACAATATCTGACAATATCTGTTTCAAAACAGCTATAAAGTGGAACCCTGATTTTACAATTACTTTTCTGAGTCCTGCCAACAATAACTTGGGTACCAATGTCTCCAAGCTTCACTCATTTGCAAAATGGATATTTACTCATTGACAAGTGAAGTGAGGAGCCTCTGGCCTCACGGCCTTGTTTTCTCAGTTCCAGTCATGCATGGTTTCAAGTTTCTTTGTCTCAGCTGTCAAAATTTGATGGTTTCATGTTTGCAAATACCCTTTTACGATTTAATCAAAGCTCAAAAGCTTTTTACTCAAACTGCTAGAACAATTGCAAAAGTCAATCTTTTCAGTTAACAAACTTAAAATAGAACCTCTCTTTGGTCTTTCTTTAAAAATAGTTCGAAAATCTGAAAACGTAGATTATCATGCGCCAGGAATCAATGAACTTTGCCTATGCCACCATGCGTCGGTTCCAAAGGTCAAACATAACAAGAATCACATGCTGTCAAACTCATAAAGCGGCTTCTGTGAATTATACGCAGCCAGCCAATCAGCTCCATAGTACAAATTGTACTTATGGAACCGAAAAAACTGGCTGTGTGGAACTGGCTGTGAGGCCAGAGGCTCGTCGCTTTGCTCCTCATGCCAGTAAATGAGTGAAGCTTCGAGCCTCTGGTGCCCAATGATACCGCCCCTTAAAATCCTGATATCGAGAGTTATACAAGTTACAACCTTCTATTGAATGCAACAAGGGAAGCATTCAACTCATGATGCACCAAATACTTTCTCTTACTTAGCTATGCAGTCCAGTAGAAAATGAAAGGTGACCTTGTTAAGCACATGAAATGTCTGTCTGTCTTGAAAACTCAAGGAAGGGGAGTTACCTTATTATTTCCATACAAATACTGTATTTTCCTTTGGAAGTTCCAGGTGTGGGGGTCACTTTTCAACACTTCTGTGAGGGGGGAATGAATATTTTCTGGAACCACACATTAGATTAGTTTATTTTCTTGATCTTATTGTAATTTAACAAAATCCATATACTTTTGCAGGATCTAGAAGAAAAGAGAACATGACCAGAGCCGAGAGGGAAAATTATAGGAAAACTTATCCACATATTGCACCAGAAGTCGCAGCTGGTAAAGCACAGAGCACATCAAGTGACATTTATTCTTTTGGTTTTGTGTTTTGTAATTCTTTAAAGGTATTTAGGAATGATCTAGGTGAATATAAATCTAAGCTTTGCAGCCTAGGTCAAAAGATAACCTCACCATATCCTGATAGGAGACCAGAAATCAGAGAAGTCATCTCTGATTTAGAGAATGTGGTTAGTGACCATTAGGCCTTTTTCTGGCATGCATTTATAAAGCCTCCCTTGGAAATCAAAAGTCAGTTGCTAAAATAAAAATTCAAACCTTTTGCTCCCAATTGAAAGAATGGAAAAGTAAAAAAACACAATTCTTCACTCAGTTTAAGTGGAAGTAACTTTTTGTTGAGTTCTGAACTGTGGTTTGGCTTCCATCCATGAAAAGCCCTGAGTGATTCCACACAGGATTTGAACTAAAGGACTACCTATGCTTTAAAACCAAATTGTTCCCTATCTGAGAAACTGCCCTCATGTCCTCAAAAGAAAAATCACATGTCAACCTACTATACATGTATATCATTAGAAAATAAAGAAATAATGTTTTCATAAATGTAATTTTTTAAAGGTTTTGTTAAAAATTTGGGTGTGACATTTTCAAGAGATAACGCCGCCAAACTGCTTGACCTTGTCTCCCAAGGAACACATTGTTTTAATCCCTAAAGGTGTTTCTCAAAAAATTTCGAAGGTCAAATTTTATAGAATTTTCATGCTCTAAAAATGTAAAAGTTTGACATAAACCAAATTATAAAAAAACGCAGACACAGTTTTTGAGAAACACTTCATGAAAATGGCTTGTGAAAATGGCACACCAAAATATTTAATCAATGCTTTAAAAAATTACAGGTATCAATAAGTGATTTCTTTTTGCCATAGCCGGCTAGTCCATTCTATAAGCTTTCCAACAATATATAGTTTGACATATTTTGGTTAAAGTAAGGATGTGTATGATTGTTTGTCTGAGGAGGTGCCGCAAGGTTCTCAGTAACCTTAAAGGTTTGATGGATGGAATTCAAAATAAAATTGTTAAGTGGCAGTTTATGGAATTATGGAAATGACACATTAAATAGGATTAAATAAGTTGGTGTCCTCATTTTTAACTTTAAAGCAATTTATTTAATATATCATATATAGAACGAGGAATACACAGTTTTAAAATCATATTGAAACAAGCCAAAACCCTATCCTGAACCTAATTCTAAACTGATTTACTGTTCTCATTTCTTGCGCACAGAACGACCATTGGGATTTAGTATAATTACTCATGCGATGCCGCATGCTGATTGATCGAGACGTTCGGAATGTTTTGCTATATTCACCTATAGGTGATTATAACATTGAAAGCACTGGGGATCGCGCGCGCACTTCATTGCGGGAAACTTAATCCATTCTTGCCTAAACCCGATTTTTTTGTCAAAAATCTTGAGTAATTATGCTAAAACAATTAGTCACCTCAGGCTCCATAAATATTGGCGAATAGTCACTTCGTTGATATTTACGTTGCCTTTGGCGACTAATTGTTAAATAGTGATTTGCCAAAGTACCAGTATTATTTAATGGTTCATAAAAAAAATTCAAATTTGAAGAAATTATACTAAAAAAACTCAGATCTGAGTGTGTGATTTTAGCCACAACATGGAGAGGCAAACCCCAGAGGGGCGGGGTTGGAAACCAGGGGCCGGTTCCTAGAATGTCAGTTAAGACTTACCGGTATCAGTAGATAAACGCTTATCCAACCGATCAATCCTGAACAAATCCTATACAACAGACAACTTTTATCCATGGATAACTTTATCCAAACTTCCAGGAACCGGCCCCAGGGGTTTAGCCAATATGAGGCCCTTCAAAGACTTTTTCTCCTGTGTTTCCGGAAAATATCCATCCCCCATGGAAGGGTGTTGAAAAGAGACCCCCCACCCTTCTGTAATCTCCAAAGGAAAATACTGTATTTGTATGGAAGAAATCAGGTAAATTGAACCCCCACCCCTGTGGAATTTCTAATCCCTTCTGGTGAGGCGATATTTTCAGGAACACAGTCATAATAGTGTTCCATACATGGGGGGGCCATACCCCTAGAACCAGTTTACAATATTACAATACATCTACATCTAAGGCCAAAAGGAAAATACCTGCTGTGGTGATGATGTACATAATTACAATATTAGCTATAATTATAATTAATCATATGTATTAGCACCTTATAAATAAGAAGTATGTTGTTTTGGTAATATTAATAAATTAATAGGATAAAGGAGAGAAATGAGCAATATATTTACAGTTGGGAATATATACAATCTGCTACATATTTCATGATTATTTATATCATTTTGGACAGATGTGTAGGCTAAGTAAAAAGAAGAGCAAGACTGGATTTTGGTTTTACAATTATGGTGTGCTGGGGGGGGGGGGGGGGGGGGGGGAGGGGTTCTTCCAAGTAAAAGAAATAGGGTTACTTAATAAGGCAAAATGACCCCTAAAAATACACAAGACACAAGTTGCTTGTCTTGTGTCTCGTTCATTTGCATATCCCTTAAAATACCATTTCATCTTGGAAATCCTAATCTTTCTCTACTAACGACGACCACCACCCCACCCCTTTCTCCCCATAATCTAGCTACAGACTAGACTTGCTGTGGCAAAACGTACTGCAGAACAAACTCAGCCCAGTTTAGCACTATCATAAATCTTCAGCCCAAAATGTCAGATAATCCATTTCAAATATCTTAAATAAACCAGTATCATGTAAACTTCACTCCGCCAAATGTCCTTTGAGCATGCACTTCTCTTACAATGTTCCTGTAGGAAATCTTATCTTCAAGGTTTGTTAATGTCCATGTCCCCTTTCGCTTTGTTTCCTGGTACCAGCGGATTTGTGCTTCCCTCAAATCATGATTTGATTCTTTCACTACACCAAACCACAGTTGATGTCTTGGTGCAGCTATTTCTAATGTATCACCAACATCTGGATATACAGGAACTGATACTGACTGGGCACATTCTGTGTTCTTGAAGTTGATCCACAGATAATAAGAAGGCCGTTGTATGTCAGTTGGCTCTGGATACATAATGATCTTGTGGTACATCTTTCCAATAAACTGTGCACTATCTCTTGTGTATGTATGTGGGACTAGTTTAGGAGTTGATGTCCAACTGTGTTGTGGGAACTGGCCATTCTCAACGCCAGGGATAAAATAGGCACCATTAATAAATGTGTAGTATCTTCCATTATGGGGCCCACTTGAAATATATCTTCTAATTTCATGACCCATCTCTCGTTGTCTGTGCCTTGGATAACAACTTTATCACCCCTTGAAAACTTTTCAATTTCTCCAAACTCATCTTTGAAAGCAACAGCTTTTATGGTGTGACAATGACTAAGAAATTGTGGGTCATGAGCACGTATTTCCTGAAAATATCTCTGAACATCCCCTTTCAACTCCCTTGACAAGGCTCTGTGCTTTACCCTTCCAATAGCAACACCACAGGAAAAAGCATGCTGGACAAGTGGTAAAGGGTTATCTTTCATGTCATCAAGCAGACGACATGCAGCTCCAAAAGATGATTCATTGAAGTAAAATGCATCCCCAGTGGCCATTGGATCAAAGGCATACTTCAAAGAATTGTCAGTGTAACTACTAATTGGGCCAATTGTCCGTTGATATCTCTCCAAGAATTGTCTAAGACATTCCCTTTCCACAAAGGTTTTTTCTATTCCTTTGGCGTTATGCTTCTGCATTTTATGGCTGCGTATGGCTCTCTCGTACATTTCACACGAATAATTATCCATGCTGGAGTGCCTTTTGATGTCCTCTACTGCATGGACTGACACTTCCAGATTCTCTGTACAGTATGAGAGCCCATAGTACTCTTCACAGCGTATGGCATGGCTCCACAGCAACCCATTCAGCCTTTCTAGGTTTGACTCATCCCAACCACAGATCTGAAGCTCTTTGCTGTACAACATTTGTACAGCATGACAAAGAAGAACAAAGCAGTCATATGCTGGAGAAGGAATTTTTTCTGCCAGAACCACAGGTGCAACACTGCTAAACCTGTATACAAAAAAGTCATAAAAGAATAAAAAAAAAATAAGTATCAGGAATGAATGCTGCGTGACCTTTTTTCTCGATCTACAGGAAAACACACAGGAAAAAATTCCCACAAGCTAACTTGCTAAATGCGACCAGAATTTGCAATTATTGGGTGCATAAAAAATCACTAATATTTTCTAGCGAACTGCCTCATACTTGTTTAAAAAATAATTTCACATGAGTAAAATGCCCCCACAATTTTTCCCCAATCAGTTCCCCCAAACATGCAGTAATTTCACATACTGGTCTCTAAATTTTCGGTGCACTTCGCACGCAAGAGACTTTCAACTTTCCCTAAAAGTTGAATTGAGTTGTTTATATGTTGTCCCCCCCCCCCCAGTTTTGGAGCGTTTGGAGGCTTGGTATGGCCCTGTAATAGGATATCTCGATTTACCAATAACACTGTAACACTCAACTTGGCAAGATAATTATTATCTGGGAGTTAAGCAACATAATGTACCTATCTATGTAAAACATACACAGATGAAGTTCTTTTTCCCTAAACGAAAGACATATTGAATCTTGCATTGCTATTATAACATGAAAAGAGATTTAACAAACTAACAAAAATGTGGTTTTAGCAATATCTAGATCCAGTGAATGATGGGGGAGGGGGTCACCATTAAATATGTGACCACTTTTTTTTTGGGGGGGGGGGGCATCTACATCTAAAAACAAAGTTTCAGATTTGATTTGCCAAATTCAATCAAGAAAATTGCTCTATATTCTCTTAGTCATCTGATGGAAATGGATCATACAGTACTTTCTCTGACATGGTGTGCTGCTATTCTGTTAAAATGGTATATCATGTTGACACATGAACTCTTCAAAGGCCCATTATGCCTTTCCACGATGCATAGGGGCCATGGTGTTTATGTTTTGGTTTTGAAAATGAAAAAAAGATAACAAAACAAAAATAACTGTTCAAAAGCTTAAATCTGTCAACTGGCCTCTCAATCTCTTTTCTTAGTTGAAATGTCAAGGATACATGTATAACACAATGGTGCGCAATGCATTACGGAAAGGTCTAATGGGCCTTTAAGCAAAATGTTCTGCAAAAATAATCATTATACTCACTTCTTAAACTCATTTGATTTCCAGCTTCCAAGTTTGTCTGTGAGGCTTGTCAACCTTGCAACACCACTTGCTTTGTCTTCTCTAGACCATTCAACAGCACCAAGGGCCTCAGCAAACTCATCCCTGTCAACCAGCCCACCATTATGTGGATTGCGTTCCTCTATGGGAAGTCCTGAGTTTCCATCCATTTTGGCCCATATCTTCTCCACAAATTCTCTTTTAGCATATTAAAAGTCATGTGCATTCGGTCCATCACCATGTCCCAAAGAGGATCAAATGAGTACAGGGTATGAAGATCAAACAATGTACTCAGCCCAGTAGTGCCAGTCTCAGACTGGATAGCTTGCATTTCAGCAAGGGTTGCTGCATTATCAATTCTCTTCCCTTGCTCAAGATGGAACATTGCTGTTCTTGGCCTGCACCGGTGCTTGTAACGCATACCAAATGATCCATAGTAATAATGGCGCTTTGCTGGAATGTATGTTCCTTGCACCATGCAACGTCTACAGCCAAGTTTCCCCCCTAGAAATGGATATGTAGAAGGTTCACATATTAAATTAGCAATACCAGCAGTCATCCCTTTTGTTATAATTAAAAGATAATGCATTTTATAAATTCAAGTGTGAGAGTGGGATGAGCTATACCTAACAGTATAGTACCAATTTGTGTTTTTGTTCTAAACATAACCATTGTGACATCCTGAGGATGTAACAGGTAAAGCTTTCCCCTACTGTATATTAGAAGTGTATTATCACTGTTAAAGTGACCAACTCAAACTTCAAAATGTACTCTTGAAATTGTGATTGCTAAAGTAAATAAAGAACAATCTTGATAGCATAATTTCAGAAGCCACAGTCTTCAAGTGTTTATAGAATAGTTCGAGAAAGTATTTTTACATATTTTTATGTAATCTCACATTCCTAGAAAAACAATTTGCTGGTATTTTTTGGGCCAAAACATCTCAGAAAAAAGGTCAGAACAGAAATGCAACCAACAAAATAAAATAAAATCTGCAATGAACATCAGCAACCAAAGGTTGAGATTTATGTTAAACACCATGGAAACATGGTGTTTTGCTGATGTTTCGAGCGTTAGCCCTTCGTCGGAGCATTTTGCAACCAACAGTGCAAAATGTGATTAAACACTGAAACTGTTGTCCAAAATGTGACCTAGATTTTTTTCTTAATTCCAAGCCCCGGGGTGATAGCACTTCAATGGTTTAACAAATCAAGCATTTTTTGTTTGCCTTTGCAAATTTAGTGCTTGGATGCATTTTGAATTTGAATTTGAGTCACCTAACTGCAGTTGAACTCATTACAGTCAATGAAGTCTGGGGGCATCTTAATAAGGGAACATTAATCTGCAGATACCTTTTGAAAGAATTGCATTAAAAATTTCCAGATCAAATTCAGTCAAAGATACTTTTTTGAAAATATTATGAATAATAAATCAGGTCATGTCAAACTATCAACAAATGGTTGCATTAAGCATCCATTACGTTTGATTTGAAATACAATTCTTTCGAAAGTTATTATTTCATATATCAGTCACCTTAAAAACCCTTTTAAAAACCCCAGACTTTATAGAGAGCCGCCTTAATGGGGACTTTTAATTTAGAGATACTACAGTACATGCTGCATTCCACTTCTCTAAAAGAACCCCAAATATTTAATTGGTAGTAGAAATTACAGTCCTGCTTATAGCAAATTATTACTTACCTCCAGCATGACAAGTGATCTCAGCATGTGCTTTCAAATCCGCTGTCCCCAACAATATCAGAGCCCGTACATTGTGCTTCCCCTTAGTAATAACAGATGATGTACCGCTTGGATGATGCAACTCGATGTCCCTTGGCAAAGTTATCTCAATACCATCAATGTACATTTCTTTGATTTCCTCAATCAGGGGCTTCAAAAATGCACCAAGCTTGTTTCTGATACCATCTCCAATGGAACATGTTGGAAGAAAACTGTAAACCTTGAGATACTTCCCACGGATGGCTTTATAACAGCATGCAGGGGAAATATGGATAGCTGATATTCCCCTACTCTTTTTTACAAAAGCATTAAATCCATCTTCATGGAAGATTAGTGCCTGGTTCAATGGATTACCTTGAGTATATTTCACACTATGTGAAAAATCAAACATGCAGCTTGGGCAGGAAACAAATACTGTTGTGGAGTTATTAGCAGCACCAGCATTTAACAAATTTAACAAAATGTCGACCGAAATGATGCTTTCACAATTAGGACAGCATGTTGGTAGGCAGTATTCTATATCCTTGTCCCAGAAATAGGAAAGCTCACGAAACCTCTGGCCATGCCAGAGTTCCTTGAATACTTCCGTTTCCTCTTTGTTCAACCAGGCATCCTTGCATTCCCAATGTGCTAAGTGTTCTTTCAGGCATTCATCACTAAGAAACACGTCTTGAATATTTAGTCCTAGCACAAAGTAATCCTGACAATCTTTCCATGCCTTTCCGCAGTTTGGACAAACGTCGTCATCAATTAAAGTTACATGATCACTCCCACAACAAACTTTATAATGTTTGGGCTCCTGATAGCCTAATTTCTTAAGATAGCTTAGAACTGCTTTCCAGGATTGATGTGGAACATGGTCATCTCTGGTAAACTCATAAATACTCTTAACTTGGGTCAAGGCTTCTTCCTGTGACCATCCATTTTTAACCTTTGACTCTACTATCCGAAGAATGAGTCTATCAAGATCTGTTTCTGTATATTGGACACTTTCCCCTTGGTATTCCTGGGCTTCTTCTTCAATACTTTCATCAGCAACAATGGCACCTTCATTTTGGTCAGCCTGCATATCACCACCATCATTCTCCTCGTCGTCCTGGTCAGCCTGCATATCACCACCATCATTCTCCTCGTCGTCCTGGTCAGCCTGCATATCACCACCATCATTCTCCTCGTCTTCTTGGTCACGGTAAATACCACCAGCATCAGTCTCAGTTACTACATAGTCTTGGTCAGCCTGGATAACACCATCATCATCCTGATGGCTTCCGTTGTCAACTTGATAGGGAACGAATGTAAAGTGGTTACGAACTGTTTTCCTGTCCCTTAGCTTTCCTTTACATGATTTACAATTGCATGGAATACGCATAACTTGGATGGAGATTTGATCATAGATCTTCGCGTATTAGCCCATAAACCGCTCAATTGCTTGGTATAAAGAGAGATTATCTTTTCTTATTGCCTGTAACTTTTGACTGGGATTTATACTTTTCACTTTTGCTCCTTCAAATTTTCAATAGAATTTTCATAAGAAAGAAAACATCGTGCTGAAGATGTGAATCGACACGCCACTTGTTCGCTGCCATCTTGAAAATTACTCTACTTCGTGGTCTTGTCAACCTCGTTCCCAAGGTCTTCTGGGTAATTTTCAAGATGGCGGTTGTGAAAATTACCCAGAAAACCATGGGCTTGGGTAGAGAGCAACCGCCATCTTGAAAATTACCCACAAGTCCCAGGGGACGAGGTTGGTTGGCAGTTACGCATCCGGGACTTCCACGTTTTGGCGCCATTTTTCGTTTAACCGAAGAAGAAACAACTCTCGTGTGTTCTACTAGTACTAGACAACAAACTGCGCTTAAAACCGCTCCTATTTCCACTATAAGCGACGTTATCACCACTGCGAAACACTTTTACCTCCCAAAAGATAAATGGCATCGATTGATAAGGTAAAACGTCCTCACAATGTTAGTATTTAGTGACTATTCAGAGTTGTGTTCGTCGGCGGTAAGTACAGGGCAGACTCGAACTATTCTATAAACACTTGAAATCAGATTGCTAAGTAAGCTCTTATTACTAAAATTTTGGTTCCCACTTTATCTGGTGATTGTCTTGTCTTTTTTCCGAAAGTAAAATTCCATAAACTTATCTCTCCTGGTGTACCTCGAGCTAGCAGCGAGCACACACGAGGCGAGATAAGCTTTAAAGGGTACATTGTTTGAGGCCTGGTAGTTCGCTCTTGTTTTGTTGCTAGTCTTTGCTGTTTAGTTTGTGTATATAATGTGAACTGGATATGTACTCGTTGGAAAGAGAGGGGACCATTTCAGTTATGAAAGCAGTCTAAAGCAGGGATCAAACGGTGATGAGAGTTCCAACTATCATCCACAGAGGAAAGCTTCCTGCTGACTGGAAAACTCTCATCTGCACAATCAAACGGTCAACAACTCAAAGTGTTCAAACTGCATGAGAGGGGAAGAGAGTCGATGAGTCAAGTTTGCGATCAAACAGGAAATCACTGTTCGATCGCGTCTTATAACTCCTTGGAGAACTCCTTGGAACACAGATGAATGCACGCGCTGCATGTTGGTAGTCGTGTTACATAAATCAAGTGCCTAGTTGTGTTACATCCAAAAGCCATTCTAAACGAAACTAGAGCGAAAATGTGTATTAGCTGCACTGCAATGATTCATTGACCTTTTTTCATGCAGTGTGGATCTTGCATGAACTTAACTCTGGTTGTTTCTTTGTAGAGTGAAACCACTGAGAACTTTTTGTCCAGGCATGGACTAGAAGAAATAATCCCAGATCTAGTGAACAAGGAAAAGGTACCTATTATATCACAAGGCCTGTTTCAATTAAAATTGGATTGCAAAATTTTGTGCTAGCTTGCATTTTATAATAGAAAAGCAGCATATGCTGCAATCTCATCCAGGGTGTGAAAAGCATAAGACTTTAGGCTATTGACTTTATTTTCAATTTTCCTCTTACACCTAACTTTTAGACTGTGTTTTAAGTTTCTACAGTGTTCTCCTAGTGGATTTACACCTATGTAGATCTCTAAATTTCGAGTGCTGTGGAGTTGCCAGAAATTTAACAGGCTCGTTTTTTTTTTTCAGGAGTAATGTATTAATATTTTCTCCTATTTTAATTACAATGGCTCTCACCTCTTTAGTTTTTTGCAGTATAAATGCATGAAATTAAGTTTACTTTACCACCCGTGTTTCTGTAAATTTCTGGACATCTTGCCAGTGTCTTGAAAGCCCAATGTCTAATCCTCTCTCACTCTCAAATGCTCGCTACGGGCAAAATCTTTCTTTAAAATATCTTCTTTAAATCTTTGTTGTTGGGATGAGAACATTTTTAAAAAGAAAAATAACAAATAAATTATTCTCCTGTCTTCTTAGCTCTGAAGTTACCCTCTGCTCACCAATGTTATATTTATTTTCACAGTTTAAAACAGTAGAGGACCTCACTCTCCTGGCGGAGGACTTCAGTGTTATTGAACGAATGGGGATATCCTTTAAACATGCGTTGAAGCTGAAAAAATTTTTAAAGGAATTAACAAATGGTAAATGGATACAGTAAATGTTATTCGTAATTCAAGAAATTATACATACCCATCAGATGGGGAGAGAAGAAAATATTATGTGTTCATAAAACTTTCACTGGAAATTCTATAGGAGTCTTTAGGTTCCAAAAAATTGGAATTAAGAAATACCCTAAAAAATGGGAAGGAAGAACAATTCCCACAACAAGAAGGGGCTTGACTCTGCTACAGTATGATAGTATGATTAGTAATGGAATGTAACCAAATTATTTTAACAGATATGGTAACTGCAACCCTTCCAGAACCACCACGTAATGGTAACCCTGTAACCCAAAAGCCAGGGGAAAAAATGGAGAGTCCTTGTGTGACAAAGCAGGAGCTGAAGAAGCATGACCTGCTTGAACTATGTAAAACATCTATGGAGGCACAACAAGCCAATAGAGTATTGAATGATTTCAATGCTGCCATCAGATGCCTCATCATAAAGAATACAAGCGAAGGAAAGGTGAATAATTGTAATTGTTATAAAAGGAGTGTAAATCGAATGCACTTTTCAAAAGATATTCCTTAACTATAATGAGGAAAACTTACCTTTTTTGCTTGATAGCATGTTTTAAGTGCCACCAGTACCAGTCCTAAATTTGCACCCCAGCTTGAACCCTTCCCTTAACCACTTCTGTCCAAGCTTAAAGCATCTATTTTCTACTTATTCTTAATGGAAGTACTGCTAGAATGCTTTCAAAAGTCATTATTGCTCTTTCTCTTTTATAGTTCCAGGGTGACGGTGCCTTGATTGAAACTGACCACACCACCACAGAAGAGGCGAACAACAATTCAGCAATTGCTGAAGATATTCTTGATGCCCCCGAAGTCAAAATGTACTATGGAAAGTATTCTGTTGGAGAAAATGGAGTGATTACAATCTCAAGAAGAAGAGGACGAGCCTTCATTGGCACTAAGTTTTCACATTCGCGAAAGGCTACTGCCTATGTCAAAAAAGAAGTGAGTACCATAGTATGGTGTCTGTAGTAACAAAACAACATGCAAAATAAGTTGGATGCTTGCCAATTTCTGTTTTCACATGCAGTCCTATTTCTTTTTCCAGACAACCTCGAGGAAACGAAGGTGTAAGCGTGCTAATGCAAAGGTATGGTGGTAGTTGTAGTAGGTAACTGCTGTGCAGAAGATACATACCTGTCAACCCCAGACGTTATGACACCTGGAGAATTTGTTGGAACCATCTTGATTTCTCTAGTCTTTCCCGAAACCATTCCGAATCCCTTCCGAAAACTTCCAAACTCTCTCCAAATCTTTGCCGATGGCACCGACTTCGGTTGACTTTTTTGTGTCCGACTATGAATCAGAATATGTTGAAAAATCGGGAGATTTGATGCTTTAACCTGGAGACTGGGAGATTTGATAAAAAACCTGGAGACTCCTGGTGAAACCTGGAGAGTTGGCAGGTATGCTTATTTTTATACAGTAGCTCACAAGACATCCAGAATTATGTGTTTCCCAAAAAAGCTGCTTAAATAAAATGATTCTGGTTCAAAATATGAAGGCATCTTTCTGTAAAATACCATTTTAACCCAAAATATTTATCTCAAAAATCTCAAAAACTGTAATGTTGTGTGGCCATTAGCTGGTCTGATGATGTTGATGATCTTGTTAGATTTTGACAACCATCTCTGTACAGGACGGGATTTCAAAACATGGATCAACAATAATATCATTTTAATAATGGACATATCTCTTTTGTGTAATTAGATGTTGCAGACAGTTCCCAAGCCCTACAGGCACAATTAGTTAAATTGTCTATTTCAGTTTTTTGCCCATTTAGTTTTTTTTCATGGGATTGTTGATTGGGAATCTCTTGCAATGCAAATGATGTTTTGCACGTGTTCACATGGTAAAAGTCAAATTGCTTTGATCAATAAAGAGGACATGTATGTCTCTAATATTTACATTTTTTTTTCCATGAACAAGGATGACAAGGTTACAAAGAAAGCTAAAACGGTAAGAAGCAAATGCATGCTTGCTGTGGGAAGATAATAGAACCTCGAATAGCTTGATTCTTGGTGATGTAAAAATAGCTTTGATGCATGCCTTCATCTTAGGGGGAAAATTCAACAGATGCTGCATTTGCTACAATCACAGCATGTGACTTTGAACTAGCTAGACCAGACACACAAGGAACCCATTATTCCTTCCAGGCCCCCATTTCTCCTCTCAGAAGCATTCATGTATCACACTCTTCTATCCTTTCTTTTTTGTTCCATTTAACAAAATGTCCTCTGATTATGCCGTGGTATGTCCTCTTATATACCACAGAATGACATAATAAAGCAGTAAAGCCGAGTGCATCCGTAGTACATTTTGACCACTTTATTTTGTCATTCTGTGGTATGTAAGAGGCCATGCCATGTAAAATCAGAGGACATCCTGTTTAATACCACAACAAAAAGGCAAACATTTCCCTGCTAGCAGAGGCCTCTTTTCTCTACATTTCGCTAGCTGAGGTTCGCGAGGAAAAGAGGCCTCTGCGCTGGGTCGAAACTCGCTTTGTTTTGCCGCTGCCCACAACCTTGGACAGTTTGCTGACTGTTTCTTGAGCCCACTACCAATGCACACGCATATCTACAAACGTTTTCCGCTGGGGGGCTCAAATAATATCAGCGGAAAACATCTGTAGATATGCGTGCGTCTACTACCAGTCGAGTGCATCCACAGTACATTTTGACCACTTTTTTATGTCATTATGTGGTATGTCACACCATGTAAAATCAGAGGACATCCTGTTTTATACAACAACAAAAAGGCAAAAATAAAAACAAAAACAGCACATGTGAGCAGCCAAACTGTAATTTCATTGGTTCTTTTTAGTGTGCGCACTGATGAAGGCATGTTCCATGGTGTATACTTTTATGTATACATGGCTGAGAGCCAATCCAAATTTGAGAAATGTGTGTGTTATGGTAAAATCAAGTGACTGGGTACGAGTCTGCTACACAAGACCACTACATGTAACTCAATTGATGAATTTTCTTTCATTTCAGATTCCATCTGAAGAGTCTACTACCAGTTCTTCTAAGCAATCTATACCATCAGTGGAACAAGATGTAAGCAAAAAATATATATCACTAAAGATGAGATCCTAGTATTTGGGACAAGCAATTTGGTTGTAGATAAATTTTGACCTCATACCAATTTAAGTCCAGTCATTTTAGGCCGAAAATGAGCTAAACATGGAACAAATTCCAACAAAGATTTTTCTTCTTAATATTGTTCCTGGCACACTCTTGTATGATCACAGAAACCCACCGAAAACCCCTCAAAATTCGGGCCATGTGAAAGATCACAATTGCGGATCCCATACAAAAAAATTAAAAGCTAATACAAAATCTACTGTATGTTGAAAGTGGGAAATCAAGAAAACAATAATAAACTTAGATGCTTAAGTGCTAGATATTAATTTATGACTATGGCTAGTGAAATATAAAGAGGATATTACATGGTGACGCAAAGATATGAGTTTTATTTTTGAGTGGCAAGAACAATAATTATGAATGAGCACAGTGAATGAGTAAACTATTGTTTTTGACACAAGAAATAAAACTCATATCTTCAAGCCACCATGTAATTTTCTTTCATTATATAGTCAAACAAGAAAAAAAAATTACTCCAAATTTATTTCCAAGCACTTTTGTTTTGACCGATATTGTCATTAGTGAGGATATGGAAAATATGTCACTCAGGTCCCGGATGTAGCTTCATATGAGATCTACAAGTGGTGTATTTCACAGTCAATCTGTGAATCATGGCTCCTGGGTCAGGAGAGAATGGAAGTACTATGTTTGAGGTACCGGTACAAACCATAGAATCAATTCTGACGTGGAAGATTGGAGTGCAGAAAAACTCATAAATAACAATGGTGGTCACAAAAGCGGCACAAGCAATAAAATGAATTGGTTATAATAATAATAATTAATAATAATAATAGTCATTTTGACATTTCAGTTTTTTCCTCTTTTTTCCTGTGATTCTTGATAGTGTTTGGAAGAATATATATTAAGAAGAGAAACATTCTGTTGCAATTTGTTCCATTTTGTGTGATAAGTTGACTGGATTAAATAACAGCAATTGATATTGTCTGTTTTAGGAGGTTGACGATCAAGCAGTTTCTGTTGATGAACAATCTGAGGTAAATAATAATGTTTACACTTGACAAACAGTCCTTTTTTGTATGGAAATCAATTTACCAGATTAATGGATGCCCTACCGGTACACCTGTCACTCAATCCAAATGCCACAGGTACTGTAATGCTATTTCCACAGGGGCCTTCAGTTTTTTTCCACCCTGGATTTCAACAGGGGCCTTGGATTTCCACTTTGACAAGCAGGGTGTATTGATTTTGACCAGGGAATTTAAATTTGCTTTTTAGCATTGTATGTTTAACACCTTGACATTTTTTATAAAGGTTATGCAAAATCAGAAATATAATGATAATCAATGCTCAATGGAATTCACACTCCAGCAATGTTTCTTTTACAGACTGAATCACAAGAATCACAAGAAACAGAGGTGAGTCATGAAATTGGTCCACTTTTTGCATTATCAAAATGTCGTGATGTAACATGCCAAAGAGGACATTACCCTTTCTTCAGTTGCAACCTAAAGCATCCCTATTGTATATGCACATCAAATAATTTAAAGGCCCATCACCAACCGAGAGCATTTGCAGACTCTTAGCCAATAAGAGCACCCGAAAAACAATGGATCAATTTGAAAACAAAAGAAAACAGGGCGCAAAGACCGGTTGGTGATGGGCCTTTAAAAGTTATTATTGAACTCAATTGTTGTATGTGATTTTCAGTTGACTGTTGAAAGTCGCAAACAAGGGGGGTCTAAAAAATGGAATGGCCCAAAGAGGCATATGCTGCTCAAACTAAATTTCCATACTGACATTCACTTTACTCGCATCTGATCAAAATAATTACAGAACGAGGGTTATTTGTTTATTTGCCCTTTTTAATCTTATTTGAATTACAAACATTAAAAAATAATTTAATTAATTTGACTTCTTTTGATCAAATCTGGGTCAAAATACGTCATCAGTATTGATTGGCTTGAGCTTACATATGCTTGTTTTGCATAATCAACAAACTCTTTGGAAATTCCAGGGTCAAAACACAGCGACCCCTGTGGAATTTCCAGGTTCCTTGTTGGGGGGGGGGGGGGGGGGGGGGGGGGGTCGGTTTATTTTGTAACGGCCCTTTGCTTATTTGGTTGGTGAAATGTTTTTTATTTCATAATTACTTTGTTAGGTTAATTACTATAATTTATAACAAGATACTGCATTGTTAACAAATTGATTCTGCAAAGCCGCTGGCATAACATGATTATGAGAGTATGCTTTGATTTATAATATATCATTTCTCAACCTTTCTCCAAACTTTCACAGGAATTGTCAGAATATGAGAAAAATATTGCAGAGAGAAGGAAGAAAACGAGGTCTTTCTGTTGAATTCTGATGTGGTAAGGAGCTATTATGTTGAAGTGTTGTGTATAAATCAAAAGGAAATGACTTTGAATGCTGTTGCTTATAGGCGATTATACTGTGACTCCGGCTACTTAAGGCTGGTTCCATATAGTCGTATCTGTCGTATTTGTCTCATCAGTTGACAGTGAAACAATAGAAATTGGAATTATTCTTTTGTTTCACGGTTGACTGATGAGACAGATACCACAGATAAGACTATATGGAAACTAGGCTTTAGCCTAGCGAGAGAATAATACGCTCTGAATATTAATAAAGTCCAGTGAATAAAATGTAATTTTATGTAAATTTTGTACTAAAAAGGTAAAAAGGAATTCTGAGCGAGACATGTGGCATAAAGCTGAATTTAGAGAAATCATGTGGAATAGTAAGCGTTTTGCCCCATTGATTTCACGAAGTTTAAAAATTAAGCTAGCTAGATTAAGCTTTGAAAAATACAATGAAAAGCGCACGATAAGTTTGTTTGTTGTTCTTAAGAAAGTTTTGACCTGCTTCCATATCATTTTCCATATCATTGGGCAAAACGTCATTAGCTCACCTGTTTTCTCTAAATTGAACGTTGCCCCACACACTTAGAATTCAAAAATAAAACTTGAAATTTCCGGTTATGTTTCATTCACAGTGCTCTATTGATATACAGAACTTTTCTTTTTACAGCTGCCTCAAATAGTCCGATGCTGAACATTGCTTATGCTAATGAGCTCAACCTGTAAACAAAATAATCGCCTATAAGTAGTTTGGATAAATGCATGTTCTCCTTGAAACCTTTAAGTTAATAGCTATGGTACCTATGAAATTACTCAATGGGCAATCAGAATTCCAAATGCCACCCGTGGTCAGGGTACATGTATTTTCTGGAATTGCCCAATTACTTTGAAAATGCAAATTTATCAGATAGTGCTTAATGTGTATGTGATAAAGGGTTTAACAAAACGATATGCTTTTTACATTTCCAAGAATGCTTCCTTGACATGAGGAAATTATAATATGCTCTTGCACCATTAACACAAAATGCATTGCCCCCCCCCCCCCTTACAGCCAAAGACGCTCAAGCATCAAGACGTTTTCCAAGCCCAATGCATTATTGAATCGAATAATGGATGCAATATTCCAATAATCTACTTATTATTGCACTCTTGAGGGGGACGCTTGAGCATTTGGCTGTAAGAAAATATTTCACAAGTCCTTTCCCCTGATCTACTACAATCTTTTGTGCTTCCTGTGTTCTAATATATTCCTTTTGATTTGTTAGCTGTCCACAAAATGCGCCCTCATCTGTGGCTTGTTTCACTTGAGAGTGAAAACAAAAGAAGAAGTTACATTCGCTGTGGTCAAGGGCGAATGTAAGGTTGAGGGTGTAAAACTTGCTAGAAGTGATACAAAAGAAGTGGCTATAAAAGCCTTGGTAGGCAGCTCTATGAGCAGGGCAAGATTGCTAGAATTAACAGCAAAGATGTTGTTAAGTCAATAATTTACGAGGAGTAAATAAATTTAAAGGAAGTTGGGTCCTGCCAAGAGAAAAGCGATC